>OX336389.2:170244703-170844703 GCA_946902985.2 Meconema thalassinum | reverse complement strand
TGAATTCTCATATTGTCCCATCCAGTGGCGATTCCTCCATGTAGGACGTGAGGATCATCCTACAGTCAGCTCTCAGCTGTAACTGTTAAAATAATAATAATAATAATAATAATAATAGGGCCTAATAATAATAATAATGTTTAGTAAAAATAGTCTTTGGGGCTACCTTGCGCGCTCTCTCGATAAGCTGTCTTGCTGTCTGTCACTGTCAGTACTTGTAATAGTTCTACATTTCACCCCTAGATGGGTGAAGAGCGACCTTCACCACCCGGAGTAGAAAGCTGAGGAAGGAAGCTTTGGATCCTCAAAGCGTGTGTTTATAGCTTTAGAAATGTATGGGAGCCCTTGAAGGGGAAGGGGAAGGTTTGGTCTGTTTAATGGCACTGTGAGGACGTCTACTGACATTCTCAAGTCTCGCTATTGGTTGATTTTAAACCAACACTACGGGCTTATTGTTTACGATTTCGCGCAGATAAATGGATAGTCTGTTTTCAGCGTGTGCACATCTTTGGAGTGGTATTCGATCGTATTGTATTGTATTGTGTAATGTGTTCGTAATAGTGCTGTGCGACTGAATAACTAACATTAGACTAAGTCTAATATCCCAATTTAGCCCAGGTATAAAAATTATCTTAGGTAAATAAGTAGCCTATCTTATTACGTCCTACACATAATAAAAATTAGGAGTCGCCACTGGTCCCATCTATTCCCTGGTAAATGTTTTACACTACCGCCAGTGAAGTATCTTTACTCCGATATATACCGGATGAGTTAGCCGTGGTCGTGGCTGCAGGCAGTCGCTCACATCCGGGAGGCGAGGAGGTTCGAATTCCCCCGCCGGCAACATTGAAGATGGCCTTCTGTGGTTTCCCATCTTCTTTCCAGGCAAATGCCGGGGTTGGTCCCTAACTATAGGCCACAGCCGCTACCTTCCTATTCCTCGTCCTTACATTGACACTTTCCTCCCCAGACAACACTCCACACGCGACGGTACTTGTAGCTCACCCCATGGGAGTCCACATAGAAGAAGCTACAAACTCTGGCGAGCCGAACATGCCCTCGGACACTCCCGGCACTAAAAGCCATACGGTAAAAAAATAACTCCGATATATAGCCTATGTTAAATGTGATCACGTTCTTCACTTGATAAACGCCGTACAACCTACGTACCACTAGCAGTGAGACTCCTCCTTCAGAGTTGGCGCTAGCCATGGATCAGATTCGCTGTTAAAGTGTGCAATCAGTTACTTGTACTTCACGTCGCTTTAGACTGCTTTGAATGTGCATATCTGTCACTGTTTGCCTGTTTCGTTAAAGGTAATTCGGTACATAAGGAGTTGATGCAGATAAAGCCATCAACATAGGCAGATTTGGAGAGTCAATAGTAGCTTAATGGCAGTAAGAACATGGAAACCAAAACTTGATTATTGTCCAACCCAATATCAATATTATAAGCAGTCACTTATGGACATATTGATACCACGGCAGCGTTTCAGCCTCAATATTTAGTTATTGTTTTCCATATTTTTATTTAATTATTCCTTTTCATGAATAATAATCGAAATATCATTTTAATAATGACCCCCCACTACCCCACCACCAGAAAGAAATCCCGCGTATGCCACTGATTATATGTATCGTAATTTTAATGGTTTGTTAACACAGGCCCAAACGGGTGATTCACTGGAGCTCGAAAAATAATAGCACATTTTTTTTGGTGTTGTGGCCTCCTGAGAGGACGAGTGCAGGTCTTTCTAGTCGACTCCCAAGGGCAACATGCGCGCCGGGATGAGAGATGGAATGAATGAAGATGAAACTGGGCAAGGATGTGGAAGGAAGCGGCCGTGGCCTGTGAGAAGGTACCGTCCCAACATTTGCCTGATGTTGAAATTGGAAAAACTACGGAAAACCATTTCAAGGACGGCCGGCTCGAACCCACGCGCCTATCGAGTCAGCAGAGAGCATGGCCCCACGACCTAGCAACCGTAGCCACCGCTGTTGGTAATATCACAATAATGAATGCACTTGTGCAGTTGCATAATCCAACACGCAGCAGCTTATCTTGTTTCACTACGTGGGTGGCTGGGCAACTCGCCTGTCATGTGTGCGCCTCTCATTGGATGGGTCTCCTTGGTTGTAGTTGTTTCGTTTGAGGGCTTGTGCATCGTGGTCATTTAGTACCGTGTACTTGGGTGTATGTAAATACGTGCATAGAATTGGTGTGATAACCTGTGATATTGCGGTTCCTGTAGTAGTATTTGTACTTGTAATTCAGGTGAGGATTGGGAAGAAGGCGGCCGTGGCTTTAAGTTAGGACCCATCCCGGCATTTGCATGGAGTAGAAGTGAGAAACAACGGAAATTTTTAGGGTCTTTTCTGTTGCGAAGTTTCACTAACTATTCTAGGAGGCACTTGTCTTCGGAGTATTCAAGAAAGGTTTACCCTCTATTTCATATTTTAAGAGTTGAACATCTAAGAAAAAAACATTATCCTAAATAAGAAACAAAATAATGAGGGACGATCCATTGCCAATGAAAATCCAATGGGGACTCGCGGATCGGAAGTTAGCTATGCATAAGTCATTTTTAATCGTGGATGCTCTGTACACCGGTCCATAGCACGCTGTGTAGGACGAGTAGGAAGTTACGGTGCAATGTCATTGGGAAGGCAGATAACACAGGTCTACACGATTTTTCCTTTCTTGGTTTCGACTCTTATTTTAAATGTACATTGTTCATCTGAATTCAGAATTGCCATTGCTTTTGTCCTATCACATATCAATTTTCTAGAATTGCAGTAATTTTGATTAACAAGATATTGCAAAATTTCACAATATCTCGACTGTTGGTTGATAAAACTTGATTATCCTACTGGAGTGAACAAGAGAAAAAGCAGTATGAGAAGCTTTGCACCCAAGCGGCGACGGTTCCATTGACTTAATCATACAAGTGAACACAAACTGTTTTTTCTTTGATATGTATTTGTTACAATACGTCTTAAGTTAATGTGTTTATTATTTTCATGTACTAAACTATGTCTGCTATAAAGAAACAATGCAATGCAGATTTTCACGTTCACGCATCTTGTGATGATTTCTTTAATATGTAGTTTTTAAAAAACGTGATGTGATACAGGATCATAGAAGACATTTCCGTAATTCATACACTTTCAATATACAAAATCAGTAATTGAATCCAAAAATAGGTCTCCAAAAATTGTATTTTGGAGACCTGTGTAATAGCTGTCTCTCGGTTCAGTCACATTGGAGGGCGGGCGCCAGCTATATTCCTCTGCTTAGCATTTTCCTGAGCTCCATACAGTACAAAGTTTTGAGGAAAATAATTTGTGAAGAGAGCTTGTGTAATTTCGTTAAGTTCGCTAACAACATAACGTCATGAAGAGAAAGGGAATTCCTGGAATTATGATTATGAGGAAGAGTCTGCAGATGTCATTAGAAGGTAAATGGTCATTCTCCCAAATTCGCAATCATTCCTTGAAGGAAGTGCTTACTTTTCATATTCACGTTTAAAGCGGTGACGTCAAGACTAAGCTTAGCATTGATGTAATGAAGAGACGCGATATAGGCTACACGTGGTTGTATCGACGAATGAAAGTTCCCTCTGTTGCCGTCAGATGAAGGGGTAGGGCCTGATTGATTGTAATACACCATTATGATTGGTTGAAGACTTTTCAGAAGAGGTGGAATTGTATCCTCTATATAACCCTACAGGAGCTATGTATGGCCATTCCAATGTTATAATCTCTGTATATAAAGATGAATGTTACGTGATTGCCTATGTGTCCTTTATGCGTTGATATACCATTCATCCGATTGCGATGAAACTTGGGAGAGTTGTTGTGTACATTCCCGTGATGGTTTTTGACTTAGTAAATCCATTTTACAATAGGTAGCGCACGAGAAGTTTCAACCAACGGGTGACGGTGCGCGAATCGTTTCAACAAAGTTCCGTCTGCATTCATATAGCTTACCATTCGTCCGATTGCGATGAAACTTTGGTGAGTTATTGTGCACACTCCCACGAATGTTTCTAAATTAGTAAATCCATTTTATAATACTTTAGAGGCAATTAACGGAAGAAGAAAACAAATTCTTGTATCCAAAAGCACTTCAACAACCAAAATTACAACGCCAACATTTCTTTTTGATTGACATTGAAACGCATGCTGGGGACAGCTTGTATGTTAGGCTATATTAATTCTTTCAGACAAACTGAACTGAACTGAACCCACTGCGCGTGTTTATAGCCTATCAGCTCGAATACCTTTAGAGCTATATCTACGAATAACTGGGCAGTATTTGATTGTGGGAGTGAGGGTTTTTTCTTTTATTCTTTTTAGCCTATGGGGGTGAGCTACAAGTACCGTTGCGTGTGGAGTGTTGTCTGGGGAGGAAAGTGTGAATGTGAGGACGAGGTATTGGAAGGTAGACGCTATGGCCTATAGTTAGGGACCAATCCCGGCATTTGCCTGGAAGGAAGATGGGAAACCATAGAAGATCATCTTCAAGGTTGCCGGCAGGGGACTCGAACCTCCTCACCTCCCGGATGTCTGCGACTGCCTGCAGCCACGCCATAACGACCACGGCTAACTCACCCGGTGGGGTGTTGGGTGATTACCGTTGCATCTTAATTGGCCAGAATGCGGCCTAGTGCAGAGGGCACAGAAGGGTTACAGAAGGTGAACAGAATAGTCTGGAGCTTTAGTAGCATAGGTGTTAATGATATGAAACCTATTCAATTCGGATCCGGGGTCGCTTATGGTATCTCTAAGCTCAGCTGTTCCAGAAGTCATCCCGAGGGGAATCTTTGTGGACCGCAGATGAACCACTACTGCTATCTACATCAATTCACCACTGAGCTCATGAACGAAATGCCACAAGTAATGACTAGGGAGTTTAGTATTTCTTTAATTCATCATTTAATCTTCCATTACCTTAAATTAATGTAATTTTCAGATCTTCTGTTTTCTTTGGTCATAAATTAAATTAATTCTTTCTTGATGCTTTCATTGAGGTTAAATTACAATATAACAATCCCATCCTATCAGAAATGTCTTATGGTTAGTGTCATAGACTATACACCTCACGACGCCACGCGACAATAAGAGTGATCAACTCGTGGTGTAGCGGCTAGCATTCTTGGCAGTCGTCCCCGAGGCCCAGGTTTGATTCCCGACTCTGCCAAGAAATTTAATTCTGGTCTGAGGGCTGGAACGGGGTACACTCAGCCTCGTGAGGCTAAACTGAGAAAATGAGGGTTCGATTCTCATCTCAGCCACATTGGAAGAGGTTTTCCTTGGTTTCCTACTTCTACGCCAGGAAAATGTCGGGATGGTTCCTAACTCATTCCGATTTTTATCTGAATTAGAAATACACACACTAATAGAGCCATCGCAATAACACGGGCTATCAGACAAATTCCACACACACACCCAAGTACATGGGGCTACATGACCACGATGTCGCAAAGCCCCTAAATTAATCATCAACAAAACAATGATTAAGAGTGCTCATTCTACTAAGCCTGTGACTGGCGCCCACTCAAGATTTATTCTGCATGTATGTCTACCCCTTATTAATCCCGTTTCCAACGGGGTCTGGGATGAGATGCGATGACATTCTATGTGGCAGATGGCTTTTACGGCCGGGTGCCCTTCCTGACGCCAACCTCATGAGAGGAATTAATGAGAGATGAAATGAATGAAGATGAATGAAACTGGGCAAGGATGTGGAAGGAAGCGGCCGTGGCCTGTCAAAAGGTACCGACCCAGCATTTGCTTGGTGTTGAAAATGGGGGAAACAACGGAAAACCATTTCAAGAACGGCAGACGGTGGGGCTCGAACCCACGCGTCTACCTAGTCAGCAGAGAGCTTGGCTCCGTGGCCTAACGCTGCGCTTTAGCGAGCGTAGCCACCGCTGTCGGTTTATTTTGTCAGCATAATTATTGATATTGAACATCACCTTTGTCGCCAAACAGTGGTGCTTCTCCCAAAATCCTGTAAATATCACAGTTGCCTCAGGAATTGACTGAGTGTACCAACTGCGGAGACAGGTTTGTTTGTAAAGTAAAATGTACTGTGCATGACCTTTCAGATATTTGTTGGTGACCATAATAGCCGCTCTCTAGACACATGAATATGCATCCAGCCTCAGTCACGCGATTGAAAACGGGGACAGTATTGTTGAACGCTACAAGAAATCTCACTGTAACTTATTTCCAGAAGATGATTCGTATTGTTACGTGCCACCCCCTAGTGGCACTTATGTTAACTGGATTACGGTGGGGGTACAAAGCACAACACCAATTACAGCTTAAAGAAATAATTAACTTTATTGTGGCCAGAAAATTACACTAGTCAGCAAATACAAGCAATTAGGAGCCTTATTCCAGTTTCCTCAAGTCTCTTCCTTGAGCGCTCTTGGCCCTTCCACTTGTCAACAGATCACAGAAGTTAATCCGTCCTAATGAGTACGGTGGCCTTGACAGAAACTACCTGCTCCTCTCTTTTATGTTCACCGACCACAATTACTTACGTTCACTTGCTGCAGGCTATTTCGCTGTCCACACGCTGGAGAAACAATGTCACTGGATTTCTACACCACAATATCTCAGACACTCAGTGAAAGCACACTCACTCAGGCAGTCCACTGTATGTTCCTCACTTCGCCGCTACACTAGGGGTTTCGCAAGTCACCACACTTCTGTCGCTCAGAATAAACGCTCACACTAGCTCGTAAAAAACAACAACAACAACTGCTTCACGGGTCACTCTTATATAGCAGGCCGGTGACTCAATAAATGGTTCTAGATCCATCCAGGGTCCACGGCTTCTCGAGGTTTCCATCGCTGGTCCAGTCACGAATCTTCTGGACTATCCCTTTGTCTAGCAGCCCTGTTGCATAAGGTACACGCAATACAGGAGGCATGCCACAGCCCAGCCCCTGGGGCAGCTGTGACTCAAGCGGCGAGCGATGACACAAACTCACAGCCGTAACACCACCCCCTTCCTAAAAAGGCTGATCGTCCCGATCAATCATTGGTCCGTCTGTGTCCCTCCGTAGGCTGCCAGGCGATCTCGATGCACGATCTTCATCTTCGTCCTCGGGCTCCGCTGGATCCTGTAGACGACATCGTTGATCCGTTTCACGACTCGGTACGGGCCCTCCCAGGACTTCTGCAGTTTGGGTGACAGGCCTTTCTTCCGTAATGGGTTGAAGAGCCAGACCAGGTCGTCCTCGTGGAATCCGCCGGCATCCGTCTGCTGGTCGTATCGGGTCTTCATTCGGTCGGTCTCGATCCGCAGTTTCCTCCTCGCGAACGCGTGTACGTCCTCCAGTTGGTCGACCAGTTCTTGACAATACTGGCTTACCGGGATCGGATCATTCCCAGGTCGGCCGAAGGCAAGATCGACAGGTAGACGGAGCTCCCTCCCAAACATATCCGGGCTGGTGTGCACCCGGTGGCTTCATGCACGGCGGCGCGGTAGGCCAGGAGAAATAGTGGAAGATGCTTGTCCCAATCCCTCTGGTGCTCGCTGACGACTATTCGGAGATGGTTCTCGACGGTGCGATTGAATCGCTCTACCATCCCGTCGGACTGAGGGTGTAGCGGCGTTGTCCTTGTCTTCCGGATCCCCAGCAGCTGGCATAGGTTCTGGAACACCTGCGACTCGAAGTTCCTCCCTTGGTCGGAGTGCAGCTCCAGGGGTACTCCGTACCGGCTGACGAATTCCTTCACCAGGGTCTCTGCGATCGTCGCGGCTTCTTGGTTAGGGAGCGCATACGCCTCCGGCCATTTGGTAAAGTAGTCGCTGACGACTAATATGTAGCGGTTCCCTGCCTCGCTTAACGGGAATGGCCCAGCAACATCGTTGGCCACTCTCTCCATGGGGCCGCCCACGTTGTAGGTCTTCAGTGGACCCCGTCGTCTTCGTCCTGGGCCCTTGCTGGCTGCGCAATCGTGGCACCTCGCGCAGTGATTCTCCACGTCTTTTCGGCATCCGATCCAGTAGAACCGCTCTCTCAGCTTCTCCAGGGTCTTCTTTATCCCTAGGTGTCCACCAGATGATCCTCCATGCACTTCCTTCAGGACTTCCTCCGTCATAGCCTTTGGAACGACGACTTGTTCCCGAGATGTCTTCCCGTCGGTGCTCTCCCAGGTACGGCAGATGAGGCCATCCCTTACAATCAGCGAGTCCCACTGTGCCCAGTAGGACTTAAACTTTGGGCTGCAGTCACTCACAATGTTCCACCCGGGTCTGGGGACACAGGCCCTCTTCCATTCGGCTATCAGTCCCAGGTCATCATCTTCCGCTTGCGCTCGCGTGAAAGATTCGCGGCTCCAGCTCCCTTGAAGTTCCACGGTAGTCCTTCGGCACTGTATCCCGGTGTTCTCCTCCCTTCGGGCACAGAAGGTGCAGTCTTCGGGGCACGGTCTTCGTGACAGGGCGTCGGCGTTAGAATGCAGTTGGCCTTTCCTGTGCTGAATCTCAAAGTTATACTGTTGAAGCCTCTCTAACCACCGCGCGAGTTGACCCTCGGGCTGCTTGAAGTTCAGGAGCCACCGCAGGGATGCATGGTCGGTCCTGATGAGAAATTCTTGCCCGTACAGGTACTTGTGGAAGTGTTCAATGGTCTTCACGATGGCGAGCAGCTCCTTCCTGGTGACGCAGTAGTTCCTTTCTGGCTTTGACAAGGCCTTGCTGAAGTAGGCCACTACTCTCTGCTCGCCGTCCACTACCTGCGACAGGATTCCCCCTATGCCAAAGTCGCTGGCATCGGTATCGACGATGAACCTTGTTCCAGGTCTGGGGTAGGCCAGAATAGGCGCGGTGCACAGAGCCTGCTTGAGTTGTTCGAAGGCACTGTGGCATTCTGCTGTCCACGTGAAGAGTTGGTCCTTCTCAGTCAGGCGATGTAAAGGTTTGGCGATGTCGGCGAATCCCCTCACGAAGCGACGGTAATAAGTGCAGAGTCCCAGGAAGCTTCGTAGTTGGGACTTGTCCTTCGGAACTGGCCACCCCCTCACAGCTGCGGTCTTCTCTGGGTCGGTGCGCACCCCTTCCTCGGAGACGATATGCCCAAGGTACTGGACCCGTTTCTGGAAGAGCTGACACTTCTTGGGGCTCAACTTCAGCTGGGCAGCCCGTAGCTTCAACAAGATCTCCTTCAGGTTGCTGTAGTGCTCCTCGAAGCTTCTCCCCAGAACGATGACGTCGTCTAGGTAGACCAGGCAGGTCTTCCAGTGTAGTCCCCTCAGAATGGACTCCATTAGCCTTTCGAAGGTCGCAGGGGCGTTGCACAGACCGAATGGCATGACGGTGAACTGCCAGAGCCCGCTGCCCACAGAGAACGCCGTTTTCTCGCGGTCCTTAGGGTGGACCTCCACCTGCCAGTAGCCACTCTTCAAATCCAAGGTGGAGAACCATCTTGACCCTGATATGGTGTCCAGCGTGTCGTCGATCCGGGGTAGAGGGTAGCTGTCCTTCTTCGTGACGTCGTTCACCCGCCTGTAGTCCACGCAGAACCTGGTGGAACCGTCCTTCTTCTTCACAAGCACGACCGGAGAACTCCAAGGACTATGTGATGGCTCGATCACCCCTTGCTCCTTCATCTCTTCTACCATCCGGTCGACTTCGGCTTGCTTGGCGAGCGGGACACGTCGGATTGGGGCCCTAATCGGTGCGCTGTCCCCAACGTCGATTCTGTGCTGGACCAAGCTTGTCCTGCCGAAGTCTTTGCTCCCCACGGAGAAGACATCCTGGAATTCGCGTAGCAGGTCCTGAAGTTGGCGTGATTGTTCCTCGTCTAAATGGTCCTGGGATCCTTGGTACAGCTTCTGTAGTTCTTCTGGGAGTGTGCGTCTTCTTCGGTTGTCCGTCTGCAGGTGTCCGTCCGTCGTGTCGGTGATGCGGGCAATCCAGGTAACGGGCTCGCAGACTCCTAGGTTGGTGTCCCGGTGAACCGTAATGTCGTAGTCGTTCAGGTTGGACAGGCGGACGTACGGCCGAGACGTCGTGTTGATGAGGGTCTTGGCAACTAGCAACCCTTTTGTCTGGATGTCCTCATATTTTGGCTCGATGACAGCCGCCACTCCCTCTGCAGTTCCGTCGACAATTACGGCAGCGCTGACTTCCATCCTGGCGGGAACGATGACGTCTTCTCTCAGCCTTACTCGTCGTGCGGTGATGGACTCGTGCGCAGGTTGCAAAGCAAGTTCCTCACCTCCGAAGTGCAGAGTGTTGGTACTCAGATCCAAGATGATGTTGTTCTGGTCCAGGAAGTCCAGTCCGATGATCACTTCATTTGATACGTCAGCCACAAGCACTGGATGCTTTATCGCCCGTCGACCAATGACGAACTCCAGTGATGCTTCGCCATGTACCGGTGCGGTTATTAGCTGGAGGTTCCTTTGTGTGGGTTGCACTCTCCACTTCGGGATCACAGTGGGATTGACGATGGTCCTCGATGCTCCCGTGTCGATCAGCATGGGCCAGCTCACTCCGTTGATGACTCCGTCGACCATCAGGCTGCTATTGTCCCTCCGTAACTTCGTCACACGCACTTGGACTGCCGGGGCTTGACGACTGTCACAAGCCAACCTTTGCCCCCCAAGGCTGGCTAATACTCGTTTCCCTGGGCCGCGCGGTTTTCAGACGACTGATTTCCCGTCGGATACCCTCGGCGGCGGCGATCACCGCAGTCCTTGCTCAGGTGGCCTTTCTTACCGCAGGCCCAGCAGGTCGGTAGTCCTCTTCTCGGCCGTCTCTCCGGTTGTCTTCCGGCTGTGTCGTTGCTGGTGGTGCCGCGACTATCGAAGAAACGGCTTAGCGCCTCCATCAATTCGTCGGTCAGGGGCTTGGTCTCGTTGGTTTTTGCTGGTTCATCGACGTCCACTTGACGCACCCGCGCGTGCATTCTGGATGCCTGTTTTGCCGTCTCGAATTCAAGTGCGTGGCTCAGCGCATCTGCCAGGGTCTTATTGCGCGAGTCGCAGCGCCTGTTGAGTGTCCGAGTCCCGTAGCCCCTCGGTGAAGGTCTGCGTCGCTATCTCCTCCAGAAAGTCGGCCGGCGCTGTTGGGTAGGCAAGCCTTACGAGGCGTGCGATGTCCATCTCGAACACCTGCAGGGTTTCCGCGTTCTTCTGTACCCGGGTCCGGAGCTGCATCTGGTAGGCCTGCTGAAGATGGCTATCTCCATATCGGGACTCCATATGGGCGATCAGTGAAGCGTAGTCCTGGGATCCAGTCGGGATGGCCTGAAGGACGTTAAGGGCGTCACCTCTCAGCGCTACAATGAGAGCTCTAGCCTTTTCTGTGTTGTTCCAGTTATTTATGGAACAGGCCGCCTCGAACTGACGTAAGTAGGTGCTCCACGGCACCTTTCCGTCGAAGGTTGGGGGCGTCACTCTGCTATGTCCCGTTCCTGATATTCCCGGTGTAACGGTGGGTGGGCGTTGGCGCAGCTCGGCAACTTCCTCTTGTAGGGCTTTGACTCTCTCATCCACCCCGGTCGGCGGGCGTCGGCGCAGCTCGGCGACTTCCTCTTGTAGGGCTTTGAATCTATCTTCCATCCCTGTCGGCGGGAGTCGGCGCAGCTCAGCAAATTCCTTTTGTAGAGCGTTGAATCTCTCTTCCACCCCCATCAGCGGTCGTTGGCACAGCTCGGCAACTTCCACTTGCAAGGCGTTGAATTTCTCCTCCACCCCCATCAGCGGGTGTTGGCGCAGCTCGGCAACTTCCACTTGCAAGGTGTTGAACTTCTCCTCCACTGCCGCGACTTCCTCACGTAGGCCCTGTTCTAATTTCCTTTGGCTCTCCTCTAATTTCGTCAGCAGACACTCTTCCAGATTTTTCTGGCCATCCAGAAATTTGGCGGTTAGGTCCTCTGCTAACTTATTCTGGCTGTCTTCCATCTGCTTCAGGTCCTCCGCTAACTTATTTTGGCCTTCTTCTAATTTGGAAGTTAGGTCCTCTGCTAACTTATTTTGGCTGTCCTTCAGGTCCTCTGCTAACTTCTTCTGGCCATCCTCCATCTTCTTCTGGCCGTCTTCCATTCTGGCAGTTAGGTCCTTGGTTAAATTCTTCTGGCCGTCTTCCATTTTGGCAGTTAGGTCCTTGGTTAAATTCTTCTGGCCGTGTTCTATGCCATTTAACTTTTCTAGCAATGCTGCCAATTGCGCCTCCATTTTAGTTGTTTGCCTTGTAAAGGGCATGCACTCACAGGAAAATTAGAGAAAATGACCTGCTCGGGTTTTGAAACCAGGACCGTTAGGTGTTGTGCTTGAGTTCGTAATCCGGCTTCTGACACCAGTTGTTACGTGCCACCCCCTAGTGGCACTTATGTTAACTGGATTACGGTGGGGGTACAAAGCACAACACCAATTACAGCTTAAAGAAATAATTAACTTTATTGTGGCCAGAAAATTACACTAGTCAGCAAATACAAGCAATTAGGAGCCTTATTCCAGTTTCCTCAAGTCTCTTCCTTGAGCGCTCTTGGCCCTTCCACTTGTCAACAGATCACAGAAGTTAATCCGTCCTAATGAGTACGGTGGCCTTGACAGAAACTACCTGCTCCTCTCTTTTATGTTCACCGACCACAATTACTTACGTTCACTTGCTGCAGGCTATTTCGCTGTTCACACGCTGGAGAAACAATGTCACTGGATTTCTACACTACAATATCTCAGACACTCAGTGAAAGCACACTCACTCAGGCAGTCCACTGTATGTTCCTCACTTCGCCGCTACACTAGGGGTTTCGCAAGTCACCACACTTCTGTCGCTCAGAATAAACGCTCACACTAGCTCGTAAAACACAACAACAACAACTGCTTCACGGGTCACTCTTATATAGCAGGCCGGTGACTCAATAAATGGTTCTAGATCCATCCAGGGTCCACGGCTTCTCGAGGTTTCCATCGCTGGTCCAGTCACGAATCTTCTGGACTATCCCTTTGTCTAGCAGCCCTGTTGCATAAGGTACACGCAATACAGGAGGCATGCCACAGCCCAGCCCCTGGGGCAGCTGTGACTCAAGCGGCGAGCGATGACACAAACTCACAGCCGTAACAGTATGAAGTCAGCCACACTCCCTCAGATAAGGGAAAACTGATTAAATATGTGGATTCAGACTTAAATATTGTTGGACGAAAATATTAGGGAAGGGGGGATGAGCCCCCACTGCCAGAGACCCCGTGGCTTTATTTCAATTAAAATTTACCATTCAGTAGCAAAGTGATTGAAAATAAATAATAATGTTAATGGTTTTATGTCCCTTTTGACACCTGCGGCTTTTATATACGCCAGGGTGCCGGAATTTGGCCCCGAAGAGGATCTTTAACGTGGTAGTAAATCCACTGACATGGCCACACCGCATATGCGCACCCTCAAATGCCAACTGGCTGCGCCAAGATTCGATCCTGCAATCTTGGGCACAGCAGGCGAGAACGTTACCGCTGAGCCACGCAGACAGCCGATTGAAAATAAGGATTATGTGCATTGTTACATGTGTTATTGGGACATTTGATCATAATATTACTTGTGGGGCTGATGACTACGATGTCCTAACCCTCTAAAGTGAATTAATAACAGGGGGCGTGGTGCCGCAGGGGTTTGCCTCTCACCAAGGCGGACCACGCTCGATTCTCGGTCAATGTATGTGAGACTTTCAAAGTGAAATGCCATGTCCTGTGGTTCGGATTCCACGTAAATAGGAGGTCCCTTGGCTCATTATCGCGAGATTAACGTCTCGTCAAACCACAAAATTCCATGCTTGATTTGATAAAAATCTTGTCATGTACACAGGTCATTTCATCATGGTTATACTGGCTGCGTGGCTCAGCGGTAACGTACTCACATACTGGGCCCAAGGTTGCAGGATCGAATCCTGGCGCATTCAACTGGCTTTTGAGGGTGCGTAAATGCGAGGGAGCCGTGTAAGTAGATTCACTGGCACGTTAAAGATCCCCTTCGGGGCAAATTTCCGGCCCCCCGGTGTCTCTAAAAGCCGCAGTTATTAAACGGGACGTAAACTCAATAACATTATTATTATTCATCATTTCAAGTATGTTATACAGCCAAAATGGTCCCCAGGGATTCACAACTAGTAGGACGTGGGTTGGCGACTACGAGACCCCAGCTGAGTCCGACATAGCTTCCACATACTTATACCGGGCTGCTCTCTGTCCTCTTTCCTGTCGATCTCTCTTGGTTAGTTCTTGTTCACTTCCGACCCCAACGGTATTAATGTATCCGAGGCCTAGAAAGTCTTTCATGTTTCGGTCCTTGTGTCCTTGTGTTTTCTTTCTTCTTCGAGATCTCAGAACACTTCTCCTCATGGTACAGTATCTATTGCCTTCTGCACAAGGACCTAAAGGAGTTAGTGTGTGTGTAGCGCCACGGCTAGTGAGTTGGCGACCCCTAGGTACAGCATTCCTGAGCTGGGTCCGCTTTGCTCTTCATGGCTCTACTTCTCTCAGTCCTCATTCTCTGAAGGCATTTCCATTCCCTGTCTTATATTTCCCTTTTTTTTTAGACCGGCCACGGTCACCGAGACCACTAATGTGTTAGCTAGTGCCTCGCTGGTATCGGGGGAGCGTGGGATCGAATCCCACCTAAGCCACCCTGAATATAATTTTCCGTGGTTTCCCATTTTCACCCCCAAGTAAATGCCGGGATAGTTCCTTTCAACAGGTCCCCGGGCGACTTCCTTCCCACTCCCTTCCCTGACCTTTCCTTAATTTGACCCATCCCCAGTTGTATCTGCTGAAAAACTGTGTCCAGCACCCAGACACTGTCCTTGTGGCGGTAGAGGAATGATCCCTCGCAGAGTCCATGGATGAACCTGAGCTGGGAGGATAAGCGATTATCTTTTTTTTTTTAATTCTTCCTTTCTTTTCTAGTACGTAAGTTAGTTTAAATTTCCATTTAATTTTACTATCACCCAAACCATCACTGGCCGATAACCCTGATATTAGGCCCCTTAAAAACAATAACAACAACAATCATCATCAGATCCTGATCACCTACTGACGGTCGAAACGTGTAATGCTAAATTGCCCCTTATGTATGTAAATGAGAAGTAATACATGTACATCCTCTATCTGAAAAGTTCGGTGAATGGGTCTATATTACGAACGGATTGTTGGCTTACCTGAAACAGCCGTTACTATCCTTCGAGGTAATCCCCGTGGATGGTTATGTACTTCTTAAAACGGCTGTACAAGTCCTGGCATAGTCTTCCTGAGGAATAGTCTTCAGTTGGGTCGTCACATTACGTTGGATGTCCGAAATGTCCGAAAACCTCTGGCCCTTCAGGGCTTTTCGGCGACCCTGTACCCCGATACTCCTTACTTTGACGCTTGCCTTCGAGGTCGTATCACAGGCACCAGGTCTCGTCACCCGTGACGATGGTTTTCAGGACCATTCCATTCCACGGAACATTCACCCTTCTCACTGCCACCCGTCGAATAGGTGTGCACGTTAGGTTGCATAAATTCACCCTTCTCACTGTCGCCCGTCTATCAGGTGTGCAAGGCAGGTTGCATAAATTCACGCTTCTCTCTTGCTTTCGATTTAGAGTTTTGACGACCCAAACTGAAGGCTATTCCTAAAGAAGACTATGCCAGGAATTTCCAGGACTTGTTCAGTTGTTCTCAGAAGTACATAACCATTCACGGGGATTACTTCGAAGGACAGTAACGGCTGTTTCAGGTAAGCCAACAATCCGTTCGTAATATAGCCCATTCACCGAACTTTTCAGATAGAAGGTGTATTTTTTCAGGACTTGTGTTATACTGTATACCGGGTGATTCAGCAGCCCCTTCCAATATCATTTGCTGCAACCCAATTAACGCGTGAAGGTCGATATTTCTCTGTTTGTATCCCGTATGGTACTAATGCATTACAAGCATATCCCGCAAACGATACTGAACACTGTTATTTTCCCCTCGTATTTAATAATAAATAATGTTATTGGTTTTACGTCCCTTTTAACTACACTGGCTTTTAGAGACGCCGGGGTGCCGGAATTTTGCCCCGAAGAGGATTTTTAACGTGCCAGTAAATGTACTGGCACGGCTCCCTCACATTTGCGCGCCCTCAAATGCCAGCTGACTGCGCCAGGTTTCGAACCTGCAACCTTGGGCTCAGCAAGCGAGAACGTTACCCCTGAGCCACGCAGCCAGACCCCTCGTATTTAGTCTGTAGTCACACTGAGGGAAAATAATAAGGTTCAATATCGTTTGCAGGATATGCTTGCAGTGCATTAGTATTATACGGAATGCAAGCAGAGAAATATCGACCTTCACGTGTTAGTTGGTCTGCATAAATCAATATTAATAGGGGCAGCTGATTCACCTGATATTATTACATGAAATGCAGGCTCCCGATCGTCTGTGAAGCTCGCGCCGTGTGGAGGCTACCCGCAGAACTCACAATGCAATTTAGGTTGCCTAATTCAGAAGCGAAAGGAATGGAAAACTCGAGTCTCATATCTTTTAGATGCCTCCGTTAAAATAAAACCACAGTCAACTGAGGAAGAAATATTTAAAACATTTTTCTAATTTTCACGGAGAAATATGGTACTTTTATTTAAAAGAAAAGTAATTACAGTACTTTTGAGGTAAGCCAATATGTCGCATTTATTAAGCAGAAAAGGCCGTGATGGCGGAGCGGTCAAGCTGATTGCCTTCCAACAGAGTGCACCAGGTTCGATTTCCAGTTAAGGCATGTGGTATTTTTGAGGTGCACTATCACGTCAAGTGGTTTGAATTTCACGTAAAGAAAAGTGGTCCTGTAGCTTATGATCGCGAAACTAACGGCCACGTACAATTAGAAACTTCCTTCCAGGTAAGAAAACAAATAATTGGGCAATTTGAGCAGATTTCGGTGATTGAAAGAAATTAAGATTCACAAACTGGTAAAACATGCCAACACTGACACTTCAATTGGCGAGGTCCACGGATAGGCTTGGGGCTAGTCCTAACCTTCCACGCCCCCAGGGGCTCACATCTAGTGGGACGTGGGTTGGTGATCACGGGGCCCCAGCTGAGTCCGGTATTGCTTTCACTTACTTGTGCCAGACTCCTCTCCGTCTTCTTTCCTATCGACCTCACTTGGTCAACTCTTGTTCTCTTCCGACCCCGACGGTATTAGGGTATCCGAGGTCTAGGGAGTCTCTTCCTTTCCCGCCTTAATTGGCCCTTGTCTCATCTTTTATGATACTCTCCTTCTGCGAGGGGTCAGCCTTCTTTTTCTTTTCATGTTATCTCCTGCCTTCTGCTCCAGGCCCTCAAGGAGGCAGGGTGTATGTAGCCCCACCACTTCTGGTGCACCCTAGATATTGCTACACCCTCAGGGGCTCACGGCTGATGAGTTCGGGAGTTGGCGACCCCGAGTGATTCCTGAGCTGGGTCCGGTTTTCCCCATTTTATCCATTACCTCTGGAGTGGACCCTCTCCTCTTTCACTTTCCTATCTGCCTTTCATGGCTATCCTTCCTTCCAAGTCCCTCAGTCCGCATTCTTCGAGGGTTGAGGTCATTTCCTTTCCTCCTGTCCTTTATTTGCCTTATTCTCCTCTTGTTTTCCATTTCTTCTTAAAGTATATAAGTTAGTAGTTAGTTTTAGTTATAGTTTACATTTCATTATCATCTTCACGATCACCCAAACCATTAGCCACCGATAACCTAGATGTTAGGCCCCTTAAAACAACAATTATAATCATCATCATATCACCTTCCACGGGAGAAACTTAGCTGTCGCCTTGAGAGAAGACTCCTATGCCAGTCCGTGTGACATACATTACGTCCGTGAGCACTCGTTGATGTAAAGGTTTTTCACACGTTGACCCTGTGTTTCATTCTACGAAGGAGCTGATTGCTATTGAATGATCACACTTATCAACTTCCAGCGCGCTGGAAGAACTGTGCTCACGTTCAAGCAAGCCGTGCCTCTTAAACTCGCGATCAAAAGCCATAGGACCTATCCCAACCACAGGACGTGACATTGAAAATCCCACGTGCAACACCCAGGAATTGATCCCGTTCCTCTTTGGTGAGAGACAAGCAGTTAAACCACTACAGCGCCATGTACCTCCTTAATTATTAATGTTTAAGTTGAGGGGCTTTGTCATCATGGTCGTTTATCTCAATTTAATTGGGTGTGTGTATAATTTGTCTGATAACCTGTATTATTGTGGTGACTGTAGTATTGTGTGTATTTGTAGTTCAGACGAGGATTGGAACGGAGCTGGCTGTGGCCTTAAATTGTGTGTTATTTGTTTACGTCCAGAATGTTGCCCCGAAGGGGATCTTTAACGTACCAGTTCATCTACTGTCATGGCCCTCTCGCAGTTGAAAAATCCACAGCCTGCTTCCAGTCGATCGACCGGGTCAGGGAATGGAATAAATGAAGCCCCCATCTAGCGGCGAGGATATGAACTGTGCCGGCTGCCGAAGCCTATCACATTCCCCTGGGGCAATGACTAAATGAATGACAGATGAAATGAAATGATAGTGGAGAGTGTTGCTGGAATTAAATTGTGACAGGGAAAACCGGAGTACCTGGAGAAAAACCTGTCTGCCTCTGCTTTGTCTAGCACAAATATCACATGGAGTGACCGGGATTTGAACCACGGATCCAGCGGTGAGAGGCCGGCATGGTACCGCCTAAGCCACGGAGGCTTGCTTTCTCGCAGTTGCGCTCCCTTAAATGCCAACTGAGTGCGCCAGGATTCAATCCTGCAACCTTAGGCACTGCTGACGAGAACGTTACCGCTGAGCCACGCAGGCAGTCTTTAATTAGGAAACATCCCAGCATTTGCCTGGAGTAGAAGTGAGAATCAACCGTATACCACTTCTGGGACGGCTGAGGTGGGAATTGAACCCACCTTTTCTCAGTTTTGCCTCACGAGGCTCAGTGTACCCCGTTCTAAACCTCAGACAAGAATTAAATTTCTTGGCAGAACTGGGAATCGAGCCCGGACCTCCAGGGCGACAGCGAAGAATGCTAGCCACTATACCAAGAGTGTTTTTTTTAAATTAACCCAATGTATCACACTCGCATGCCACCATGAAGTCACGGGACTCTAGATAAGATTCGGGGCACGTGACGTAAGGGGCCATCTACATATTACGTAATCACAAAGAGGGGAGGAGGGGGTTCGAAGCTTGATTACGTTGATGACGTGCCGGGAGGGGGTTAACGGAATGATTACGTAATCACTTCACAAATAACAAAAATCAACTCATTTTACGCTCCTAGCGGCTTTCCAGCCGCTTACAGGAGGCGCAAGCGAAGCCAAAGAATAGGCCTACTTCTATTCAGATCATAAAGAGGTTCAAAAATATTTTTGATGAAAAATAGAGTAGGTTTTCGTCAATTGTTTGTACATTTCTTGTGCTTTCTTTCCTTTTGCCCACAAAGCAGCTCAGTAAACTGCAGCGTTATATTTTTTACAGTAATTGATGACCTCTTGTCTCTGACATTGTGTTTCTTGATTAATTTGTTTATACGGATAAATCGTGACGAAATAAGAAATATTAGGTATTGCTTTGGAACGAGTTTTCCGTTACCGTTAATCTCTGGATCATGATCCACGGGAGCTCCATTTTCACGTGAATTCCGAACCACAGGGCGTGATATTTCACTTTGAAATCTCACATGCATTGACCGGGAATCGAACTGGGTCCGCCTTGGTGAGAGGCAAACAGCTTGCACTGTCACGCCCCAACACGTGACGTAAGAACACTTCCGGTACATATACAATTGTTGTTGTTGCTGCTAGGAAGAGCTTGTTCATCAGACTCGTGTACGTGGACTTGTCCGATTGACTGATAACCTGTGAACACAATATTACATATTTAGTATCAAATAATGGTTTAAGGAATCGGCAGAAAACGCTAATGAAATCGTTGATTGCAAGACAAAACAAAATATCACGGAGTTATACTAAACCAGTTGTTAACCAAGTATTGCTGTATGGCATGTGTGGTGTAGTGGTGGCGACCTGGAGTCATAGTCAGGAGGTTCGTGGAACAAATCCCAGCTAGTTAAAATATTTTTACTTCGTTTTTTATTTTTATTATTGATTTATAACTACTCACACGTTATAATGTTAAGCAATAGTGTGTATTTGCAATCGAAAATATTATACATATACTTATAACACCACATATTTCAATACTCGACTACAGCGATTAAAATTCGTTGTCCTTGATCCGCAGTAGAGTCTATTGTTGTTGTTGATTCTCTAGGGGTTTTGCGGCATCATGGTCTTGTAGCCCCGTGTACTTGGGTGTGTCTAGAAGTTGTCTGATAACCTGTGTCACTGTGATGTCTGTAGGCTTACTAGTGTGTGTACTTTTATACGAGGAAGGATTTGGGTAGGAAGCTGTTGTTTCATTTGAGATGCATGGGCAACATGGTCATTAAGCCCCGTGTACTTGGGCGAGTGTTGAATTTTGTCTGATAACCTGTGTTATTGTGATGGCTGTATTAGTATACTGTTATTCAGGTGAGGATTCAATCAATCAACGTATAATATCCATATAGCACGTTGTATTTCAACATGCTACTACAACAACATTCAATTATACTCCTTGAAAAGGAAAAAGAGTTATAACTATACCCATGCATTTAGGAGAAAGTAGGCTATATGTTCTTTACTGAACATGATAAATGTAAGATGATTATTTTCGCTAATCTCATTCAAAGTATGTCATTAAGCACAATTAACACTCCGAGCTGAAATGGGTTGCAATGCTGGCTGGCTATACCAGGTGGCCCATTTGCGCCGTGCAATCTACTTATAAGTGTCCCGCATGTACGGGTGATGAACGGGAGGTCTAATAACTGAATTGCTAAGGGGTAACCTAATGTGCAAGCCGGTTACGTCAGATTGCCAAGAGCTAACAACCAAACGGCCGCACGCTGCATGTTCCTCAGTACTCCCGTCTAATGTGCCCCATAGCGATGTGAGTTCTCGCTGGCGAGCGTAGACGGCAGACGTCTATCTGGAAACACCAGTGCTTACCGTCTACGAGCTTCAACGGCATTACGACTAACTTCTCCATAGATTAGTGTAATGTCCGTGTACTCATCGATGCTGAATACACCAGCCATTGTCAATATGTTGCCAGCAACTGTCATTTTGTTGTACCACATATGGGTCTATTACGCCCTCAAATGCGAGGCTCCAAAAGGCAATGGGGTGCATTAAACGGGTAGCGCTGAGGATCATGCAGCTAGCGGCCGTCCGGTTGTTATTCCTTCGTATTCTGACGTAATCGGCATGCGTTCAGTGTGACCCCTGTGGAAATCAGTTAACAGACATCCCATACGGCATTAATGAATGCGGGACACCTAAAACTAGATTGCACGGGGCAAACGGGCCACCTGGTATAACATTCATTTCAAACATAGCACATGGCACACTGTACAGCGTGTTTCACTGAATACACAACAGGCATGTGGGTTGCCTACCACCTGCAATAGAGCCTGGTGCCTATGCCTTGGTATTTTCTGTCCTTTCGTTTCAAAGACTGTCACTGTGGCTCAGATGCTAGCGCGAGAGACTGCGGAGCCTATGGTCCGGGGTTCGAATCTCGACTGTTTCACCATTGTTTCAAAGATATTGATAAGCTCAAAACAGTAAATGGAAGAAAAGTGCCTTCCTCTCTTCACTCCCCTCATCTGTTGACCTGAAGACTAGGTTCGGGCCACCTTCGGGATGGCAGGGGCTGGAGGGAAATTGGCTAAGATGTTTGCTATCAGACGCGTGCTCAGCTTCAACACATTGCTTTAACCTTGGAGTCAGGCTCGAGATTCGAACCCCGGACCATAGGCTCCGCAGTCTCTCGTGCCAGCGTCTGAGCCACCGTGACAGTCTTTGAAACGAAAGGGCAGAAAACACCAAGGCACAAGTACCAGAGATAGATGAATTAGCGAGCAAGAACTTCTCGCGGCTCTATTTCAGGTGGTAGGCAACTCACATGCCTATTTTGTATTCAAGTGAAACACGCTATACAGCGTGGTCAGATTCACAGATTACCTTACAATTTGGAAATGATTTGTTACAAAAGTGTAATCAGTCTTCGATGCGACTAAAAAGTTAATTTATCACAGACGTTACATCTACTGTACTGCAAATAGACATTTCCATAAGGTGTTCGAAGTGGCGTCCATCATTTTCCAAGCAAAGGGCCACTTGTCGCATGAAGTTCTCTCTTGCGTTCGACAACATCTGAGGAGTAATTTCTGCAAAGTCTTCGGTAATGACGAGCTCCATTTCTTCGCGTGTTTGTGGTGATCTTAAAAATACTGTCGACCTGACGTAGCTCCAAATGAAGAAATCCAGGACGGTCAGATCAGGTGAACGTGGTGGGAATTATATAAAGCCGACAATTCCTGTCCACCGGCCAGGAAACAAACGGTTTAAAACTTCTCTCGCCAGTCTTGAGGAGTGCGCTGGATGACAATCTTGTTGAAGAAGCATGTTGTTGAACTCCGCCAATGTAAAATCATCCAAGATGTCCTGAAGTATGAAGTAAGACTAAACTGCCTGTGTTCGTCGTTCTATCATTTTACATTGTTACATTGTTCTGAAATAGAAATCGTTGAAACTTATTCTTAATTAAACTCAATTTTGTAACAAATCATTTCGAAATTGTATCTCGTTTTGTGGTATTGGGTTAATAAGCAATAAATTGTGTTGTAAATAAAATACAACACAAAAATACATTGTGAAATCGAACTCAGCCCCGTCGCTAGCGCGCTGCGAACAGATTTCAAGCCGATTGCGGGAGGGTAGGCAACCCATTTTACAGTTCAGTGTTGAATCGCGACAGGCTGTACATAGCCTAGGGGAACGACATTCTCCTCAAATGTCTAAATGTGTTGCTTTAATGTTTTATGTATATAAAAATATTATTGTAATGCCAGTAGATTGGGATAACAAACGTGCGGATGCGGATAAAAGTCGTGCGGATGCGGATAACAGCCGTGTGGATGCGGATAACAGCCGTGCGGATGCGAATAACAGCCGTGTGGATGCGGATAACAGCCGTGCGGATGCGGATAACAGCCGTGTGGATGCGGATAACAGCCGTGCGGATGCGGATAACAGCCGTGCGGATGCGGATAAAAGTCGTGTGGATGCGGATAACAGCCGTGTGGATGCGGATAACAGCCGTGCGGATGCGGATAAAAGCCGTGCGGATGCGGATAAAAGTCGTGCGGATGCGGACAACAGCCGTGTGGATGCGGATAACAGCCGTGCGGATGCGGATAACAGCCGTGTGGATGCGGATAACAGCCGTGCGGATGCGGATAACAGCCGTGCGGATGCGGATAACAGCCGTGCGGATGCGGATAACAGCCGTGCGGATGCGGATAAAAGTCGTGCGGATGCGGATAACAGCCGTGTGGATGCGGATAACAGCCGTGCGGATGCGGATAACAGCCGTATGGATGCGGATAACAGCCGTGCGGATGCGGATAACGTTTTGTTCATCCGCGCAGGGCTCTAACTATGGGTCGAGGATTTCCCAGTGATGATTTCATGAAAGACAAATCCCGCGAGAAGAAACCATAGGCCTACATACAGTGGCATGCAGTTTAGTCCACTTATCCTCTCTTTCTGTGAGCAATGCGGACCAATTATGACTTGGATAACTCGTGTTTGTGTAACCTTATTTGCTCTCGAGTTGAATATAATCGTTCGTATTCATTACCATATCCCCCAGGTGCTCACATCAAGTTGGACGTGTGTTGGCGACCACGGGGCCCCAGCTGAGTCCGGCATTGCTTCCACTTACTAGTGCCGGGCTCCTCTCTGTCTTCTTTCCTGTCGACCTCCCATGGTCAACTTTTGTTCTTTTCCGACCCCGACGGTATTAGGGTATCCGAGGCCTAGGGAGTCTCTTCATTTCTCGCCTTAATTGGTCCTTGTCTCATCTTTTCTGATTCCCTCCTTCTGCGAGGGGTCAGCCTTCTTTTTCTTTTCATGTTATCTCCTGCCTTCTGCTCAAGGCCCTCAAGGAGGCCGGGTGTATGTAGCCCCACCACTTCTGGTGCACCCTAGATAATGCTACACCCTCAGGGGCTCACGGCTGGTGAATTCGTGAGTTGGCGACCACGAGGGATTCCTGAGCAGGGTCCGTTTTCCCCCATTTGTCCCTTACCTTTGGGGCGGACCCTCCCCTCTCCTCTTTCACTTTCCTATCTGCCTTTCATGGCTCTCATTCCTTCCAAGTCCCTCAGTCCGCATTCTTCGATGGTTGAGGGCATTTATTTTCCTCCTGTCCTTTATTTGCATTATTCTCCTTTGGTTTTTCATTTCTTCTTCTAGTATGTAGGTTAGTAGTTAGTTTTAGTTTTAAGTTTGCATTTCATTTTCATCTTCGCGGTCACCCAAACAATCAGGGGCCGATAACCTAGATGTTAGGCCCCTCAAAACAACAATTATCATCATCATCATTACCATGTAGCCTAATCATTAGCCGCGCGTGTGTGTTGTGTCATCCTCCGTTCAATACGTCTTCCTATGTGAGCGTTCATTGGTTGTTGTTATTGTCGTTGATTCTTTTAGGGGCTTTGCCACATCGTTGTCGTGCAACACCGTGTATTTGATTGTGTGTAGAATTTGTCTCATAACCTGTGCCATTGTGATGTCTGTAGCAGAGTGTGTATTTGTAATTGAGGTAGGATTGTGGTACAAAGTGGCCGTGGCCATAAGTTGGATACCCCTCAGGAATTTCCTGGACTTGAAGTGGGAAGCCACGGAAAACCACTTCTAGAATGTCTGAGGTAGGAATCGAACACACCACTTCTCAGTTTTGCCTCACGAGGCGAGTATACCCCGTTGAAGCCTTCAGACCAGAATTATATTTATTATCAGAACAGAGAATCGAACCCGGGCCTCTACGGTGACATCCAAGAATGCTGGCCACTACGCAACGAGGCGGACCGTTCATTGGTGGTATGCGTTGTGCCGTTGAGTATGACGTCATTGATAATGCTAATTTAGATCTGTTTTACAGGGCGCCAGGAAATGTTCTCCGCAGTGACTGCCGGCTTTTGCCAGAGCTAGCATCAGCAGTTTAGTTGGCAGCACGGTGTTATTGACAGGGTGAATTCCACTCGTGTGGGCTGTAGGCTGTCAAAATCGTCAGTGTGTATTGCAATAAGCGAGCGCGTGTGTCATCACCACTTCCAGCATCAGTTATGAATGGCTGTGGTGAGTACAAAGTTTACTGTTTGTTTGTTTGTTTCGATACAAGCAACAGTCGTGCTGCCATCGTAACTACTAATGCTAGCTCTCGCAGACTCATGTAGGCACTGCGGAGAACATTTCCTGGCACCCTGTACATTTAATAGTGGAGTTATTAATAATTCACATCTGAAATATGTACCAGCTCGGATCCGTGCAATAAGAGCAATAAGAGCTCCACTGTCTCATTATTATAGAACTGGCTATTTTGACCACTGAATGAGGTGCGTTATACAAGACAGGTCAGAGGTCAATATTATGTTAGCTCCTACCTCCACAAATAAAGTAAGTTGTATTTATCCAGTTTAACGTTTGTCTGCCTGTTATGGGTAGACACCAAGACTGTTGTTTTGTTGATGTTGACTCTTTTAGGGCCTTTGCGTCATCATGGTCATGTTGCCCCGTGTACCTGGGCTTGTCTAGAATGCGTCTGATAACCTGTATCGGTATGATGTCTGTAGTAGTGTGCATATTTGTAATTGAGGTAGGATTCTGGTAGGAAGCGGCCGTGGCCTTAAGCTAGGTACCATCTCGGCATTCGCCTGGAATAGAAGTGGGGGCAATCACGGAAAACCACTTCCAGGATGGCTGAGGTAGGAATCGAACCCACCTCTGCTCAGTTCTGCCTCACGAGGCTGAGTGTACCTCGTTCTAGTCCTCAGACCAGATTTGAATTTCTTGGCAGAGTCAGGAATCGAATCCGGGCCTCTGCGACGACAGATAAGAATGCTAGCCACTACGCAACGAGCCGGACAGGCGTCAAAACTACTGGAGCGAATGGCATCCATATTCGTGTTTACGCAGCACTAATAAAGAAAGTTCCTTCGCTACTCTGAGGAACATCGATTCATGAACATGTTTTTCTGATCTTGATGATGAATACCTGTTAACCATTCTAACAAGGTTACATTACAGGCGAGCACGTGTTTACACCACTCACAATTTGTATGAGGATAGGTCTGTAAACCAGCTTCTTTATAATGTTGTTGACACACAAAGTTAACTATTTTTACATTGAAGTTGTGGGGACAGGTACAAATTCAGAACTTCCCCAGGGGCTCACAACATGTGGGACGTGGGTTGGCAACCACGGGACCCCAGGTGAGTTCGGCATTACTTCCACTTACTTGTGCCGGGCTCCTCTCTATTATCATTCCTGTCTATCTTCCTTGGTCAACTCTTGTTCTTTTCCGACAGTATTAGGGTATCCGAGGCCTAGGAAGTCTTTCACTTTCCCGCCTTAATTGGCCCTTGTCTCATCTTTCCTGATACCCACATTCTTCGAGGAGTCAGCCTTCTTTTTCTTTTCATGTTATATCCTGCCTTCTGCACAAGGCCCTCAAGAAGGCAGGGTGTATGTAGCCCCACAACTTGTGGGACGTGGGTTGGCGACCACGGGACCCCAGCTAAGTTCGGCATTACTTCCACTTACTTGTGCCGGGATCCTCTCTATTATCTTTCCTGTCGATCTCCCTTGGTCAACTCTTG
The DNA here is from genome assembly GCA_946902985.2 of Meconema thalassinum. Lineage (NCBI taxonomy): Eukaryota > Metazoa > Arthropoda > Insecta > Orthoptera > Tettigoniidae > Meconema > Meconema thalassinum. The sequence goes on along the minus strand of OX336389.2, from coordinate 170,817,922 downwards.
TTCTTTTCCGACGGTATTAGGGTATCCGATGCCTTGAAGTCTTTCACTTTCCCGCCTTAATTGGCCCTTGTCTCATCTTTCCTGATACCCTCATTCTTCGAGGGGTCAGCCTTCTTTTTTCTTTTCATGTTATCTCCTGCCTTCTGCACAAGGCCCTCAAGGAGGCAGGGTGTATGTAGCCCCACCACTTCTGGTGCACCATGGATAGTGCTACACTCTTAAGGGCTCACGGCTGGTGAGTTTGGGAGTTGGAGACCCCGAGGAATTCCCGAGCTGGGTACGCTTTTTCCCCTTCTGCCATTGCCTTTGGGGCGGACCGTCTCTTCTTTCCCTTCCCTAGCTGCCTTTCAAGGCTCTCCTTCTTTCCAAGTCCCTCAATCCTCCAGGGTTGAGAGCATTTCATTTTCTCCTGTCCCTTATTTACCTTTCTTTTTTTGTTTGATTTTTCCATTTCTTCTTCTAGTATGTGATACAGTCAGTAGATAGTTTTAGTTCTAAATGTGTAGTTAAGTTTACAATCTATTATCATTTTCACAATCACCCAACAATTAGGAGCCGATAACCTAAATGCTAGGCCCCTTAAAACAACAATTATCATCATCATAATCATCATCATCACAAATGCAGAACAAGAACTCAGCAAGTTACTGTGCAACTGCGTCTCACCTGGCAGAGGCAGCAATGAGATGCGGGTAGTATCTGCGCGCGCCCGCTTAGGGGCGAGGTGCACGTTACACCGTCACACTTACTTGTGTATCACGCAAATTTTGCCTTGCCCCCCCCCCCCCCCCCAGTCCAATAACATATCCATGTTACAAGTAATCAAAAAGATGGTATATTGGCTTTCACGGCCGGTGAATTAAAACTCAGCAATTCTTCTAGGTTTGTGCCGTGTCTTGTGTGGGGTTTCGCCTCGGACACCAAGCTGGCTCATCGGCGGGCTCTTGGTGTCCCCGCCCGGACCCCCACAGGAGTAACGAACTGCGCGCTACCTCCCTTTATATTATGTGCAACTGCACCACTTGACTGCGAGAACTAAAAGCTCAAGCAGCCTGAACCTCCCTATGATGGCTTCCAAAAAGATGGTATATTGGCTTTCACGGCCGGTGAATCAAAACTCAGCAATTCTTCTAGGTTTGCGCCGTGTCTTGTGTGGGGTTTCGCCTATAACACCAAGCTGGCTCATCGGCGGGCTCTTGGTGTCCCCGCCCGGACCCCCACAGGAGTAACGAACTGCGCGCTACCTCCCTTTATATTAGGTGCAACTGCACCACTTGACTGTGAGAACTAAAAGCTCAAGCAGCCTTAACCTCCCTATGAAGGGGGTCCTGTGGGGTCCGGGCGAGGACACCAAGAGCCCGCCGATGAGCCAGCTTGGTGTCCTAGGCGAAACCCCACACAAGACACGGCACAAACCTAGAAGAATTCCTGAGTTTTACAAGTAATCAACTTATTCTGATTGTGTCATTTACAACATCGCTTATCCTCCCAACTCGGCTTCACCCACGGACTCTGCGAGGGATCATTCCTCTACCGTCGCAAGAACAGTGTCTGGGAGCTGAAATCGCTTTATCAGCAAATACGACTGGGGATGGTGACAGGCCGATCATCCAGGTGACAGCTAACTTGGGTCTAATTAAGGAAGGGAAATTTGAAAGGAAGTCGACCATGTGGAACTATCCCGGCATTTGCCTGGTGGTGAAAATGGGAAATCTCGAACACAATCTTCATGTTAATAAAACTCAGGTACAAGTTATTAGTGTAATAGGGCAGAGGGGTTAAGGGAAAGCCTTCAATTACCGTAGTAAACCAGTTGCACAATTTATATCCATCTGTACGCTCAGACATGATTTCGTGGCATGTGGTCAAGACGTCTGCAAATCACTCAACACTCTCACTATAAGTTGGTATTGTTGGTTAATTTGAGGAGCTTGGGACACCTTTATCATCATCCCCAGTTGGGTGTGTGTTGTACTTGTCTGATAACCTATGTTTATGTGTTGACTGTAGTAGTGTGTGGAACTGTATTAGGGGACAAGGATGAGATAGGTGCCTCGGGACTTGAAGTAAGGTACTATCCCGGCATTTGCCTGGAAGGAGTGTGGAAAAAAAACCGGGGAAAACATAATGAGGATAGGCACTGTCAGCGCCGGGATTCGTACCTGCTACCTCCAGAGTTACTGCAGCTGCCCTCGCGACCGTGGTACACGGCTACACCACGGGACAAGCCCGCGATGAGATGAGAAGCACATACTTCTGGCATACCGTACGTGTGTCTCAATCATGCATTTAAAAAGTCGCAAGGTATCATCTGGGTCATTCTGTACAAAATATTAAGTTTATGACAGTGAAATCTGGGATTTTTTAAATATTCTAATATGTGAATACTTCAACAAAGATCTGTCAAAATACTACATACTAATATCAAATTATCATTTGTTTAGTGACAGGGTTGACCAGAATGTGTGCGTTACACTTTACAATTTCTCGAAGAGCGTACACTTAATGCTATCACAACAATAGACGTTTCATTCTGAAGATATGCATACACGTCTCAACTGGCTTACAAGGTAAACTAAAACAATAGAATTCAAAAAAAGTTTATATTTTTACAGACCGTTCTTTTTTTTCATTATGGTTTTTATGTTCACGCTGAGAGAAACACATGGACCTACTTATTTGGTCCTTAAATTTTCATTACGGGAACTTATAAAATGTAGGGGTTATTTCACTGTGAATGCTGAAGGTGCGATGTAGCTGTGGAGGAATGCCACGCGGTGTTCTATCTTCCGTGCCACGTGAATCCCCACTGATATCGAGACGTAGTGTGCAGCTCGAGCTCGAGCTGTACGGTGTGCTATTGACAGTGTGTGCCTCTGTGTTTCAAGTAAGTATTACGTGCGAAGTTATTTAAAATGCCTAAATCTGTGAACAAATATAACAATTTGTGGTGCTGCAAACCTTCAGGGCTTGTGAAACATAGCAGGAAGGCACAGTATGCACGAGAAAAATGGCCGATCAAATGCCTAAGAAGGTACCTAACGTACTGGGAGCTGCAATGTGTGATATTTGTCGTAATAAGCCTTCTAAAATGTCCGATGCACATCGGAATGTCAAATCGGAGACGGAATCTGAAGTGAGCAAATCAACCACCGGTCAATCACTTGTTTCAAACCGAGTTGTTGTTTCATTGGGAGACTTGGACATCGTGGTCATTTATCCCCATGTACTTGGGTGTGTGGAATTTTGTCTGATAACCTGTGAAATTGTGTGTGTATTTGCAATTAAGGTGAGGATTGGGAAGGAGGTGGCCGTGGCCTTAGGTCAGGAACCATTCCGGCATTTGCCTGGAGTAGAAGTGGGAAAACCACGGGAAACTACTTCCAGGATAGCTGAGGTGGGAATCAAACTCACCTATTCTCAGTTGTGCCTCACGAGGCTGAGTATACCTCTTTCCAGTCCTCAGACCAGAATTAAATTTCTTGGCAGAGGCGGGCCTCCACGGCGACAGCCACGTAACGAGGCAACACGGAAAGAGTCCTTGTGGCGATGTAGGAGGAACAATTAAAAGACTTGCTGCCTACGCCAGCCTTCAAGGACCCCTAATTATTATCCAACAGAACTCTATCAATGGGTGCGAAGTAACATTCCAGGAATTGCGTTTACGTTTACGAGTAAAGACGAGCATCAAGAAGTAGCCCGATTGTTAAATGGGAGAGATTTGTGAGACTCGAAACTATGACAGCATCCATAGCGTGGTTCCCATTAGTGTAAATAAAATTGCTATTCCACAGTGGAGTAGCAACAGGGGTGTTACTTGGGGGTTAGGAGTAGGGGGTAGGGCCGATTCTAACTCACCCATTTTATTTGTACCCGTCTGTACATGTTAAAATAATGAATATCTCTCGAACGCATGGTCCGATTTTGACAAATGAGGTGTCGTTGGACTCGGACTGACGCCCTATTTCCAATGGACAACTTATTTCAACCCCAAAATAAAACCTACCCCTACTAGGGGATGAAATTGTAATTTTTAGTAAAAGCCATTTTACAAATGCAACAGACATGAGGGGCGATACCACTATGAACTTAAACGTTGTTGCTCATATAGCGCATGCGTTTGGCTGGATGCCGCTATGGATCAACATTTTTGTTTTTGTTTTGTACGCATGCGCACTTGGGATTTTTGTAAGAGGGCGAGCTCTTTGAAAAAAAAAATGATTTATAAGAAGGGGTTTTGGTGGTGAGGAGAGAGCCAGATAGTCACCTACTTTCCTACGAAGTTTGCCGATATCTCTTGAACGCAAGGTCTGATTTGGACGTGTGACGTGTCAAATCGCTTGTCTCGAAGCCCTATATATGTTATTAATAGGTTAAAGTTTTGAGAATGAGGGAAACAGGCTTTTTGGGGGTAAAAACGTGATTTTAGACTTTTTTCGATATTTCACGAATGCATGGTCGGATTTGGTCCTATGACGTGTCAAATGGCTTGTCTCGAAACCCTCTTTATTTCGGTAATAGGTTCAAATTTTTGAGAATGAGGGAAACAGAATTGTTTTGGTGTAAAACTGTGACTTTAGACTTTCTGTTATATCTCACAAACCAATAACGCAAGAGACGTATACGAGGTGTCGTAGGACTCGGGGTGACGCAACCCCCTCCCCCCTTTCGAATATAGTATTTATGTTTTTTTTAAATGCGAAAGGGTCTAACGACACTTTTGTTGAAAACATTTTAGTTTTTAAAACATTTTAAAATCTGTCTAAAATGTTCATGAAGAGTGGATGTAGATAGAAAGAGACGATACCACTGGGCACGTGTTTCAACGAGGCTATTACTGGCCACGGTGGTGATATACCAATACAGTATTCGCTATTTCGATGAGACGGCGGGTCGAGGTTTCGTTTTCCGATTTTTCCTATGATGGAATTCCTAATTCCTAAACCCCCTGAAGGGGGTCTTTAACATGTAAACGATTATGAGTGACATGACAAATGATAATTCCTTGATCAGATGAAGTTGGCTTTAGATAGAACAAACAGAACTTGGTTATATGTTGCTTGAAGTGAGTATAGAAAACAAACTTGCTGGGGCAGACTGACAGGATGTGGATGTTATTTGAGCTTATTGGAATGCATTGACTTGACTTGACAACAGGGCAATGAAAAAAGCACAGAGATGCTGAGGACACTTGAAGGTCAAAAGATATGGCAACCATGGTGGGAGGGGGAAGCGAGGATGATGTCGCCAATCATGTTCACTGTTCAATGGATGAATTTATATTTTGCGAAGCATTGTAAGGAGAGGGTCATGTGACGACTTGTTTTAAGGGTATTTATTTTCCGATCTTTCCTATGGTGGACTCATTGATTGAAATAATCCAAAACTGCTAGGGCATGGCCTTGAGATTTTATAAACTGATAATGCGATTTTGACATACAAGGTCCCCCCAGAACTTGACATGATGTAATTCTTTCTATGGCTTATGGATTTCCCCAAAAAGACCCAAAACAACAAGCTCATGGACTTTTGCTTTTCTTAATATATTGCAAACCCATAATGTAAGATGCTTACTGTGAGTGACGAAACCTAGCTAGGTAAAGAAAGAATTATTGTAGGCTACATGTATGGTGACTGACACGTCTTTGACCATTGGAACTTGTTTTCAGATCTGACTGTAGTGCATAGGGAGTATAGGTTGTAGGCATGGCTTGACAAACGGTGTACACAAAATTCAATTTATCGATTCAAGAATTAAGAGTAGACTATCATTAATTAACTGGTTAAAGAGTGTAGCTAAAAATAATAAAAATGGTGACTACATTAAACTAAATTGATCCAAGTCGAATCAAACCCAACTGAACCAAACCAAGCCTAAAGCAAACCAAACCTAATCAAGAACAAGCCAAGGGCTTAAGTGTATAACTTGTGGGGGAATGCAGTCATTGGCAATGTCCAAAGGAAGGGATAACGCTCTACCTTTAGAGGGTAAGGTAAAGCTAGCGCATGGTGCTAATGCATATTCCCAAGTACATGAACCACACACACACACACACACAACTATCCTATGCTGTTTTTATGAGTTGACTGTTAAAACTTACTCAGTGGTTACTGAGCAAGATGGTCGCTACACACAACAAGCTTTAAATACTTGAGGCTAATAATCTATACACACACACACACACACACTCGCTTGTTCTAAACTAAACTGTCTTGCTGGCAGTGCTCACAAAGTAGGCAAATGACAGAAATGCTTGGCTAACAGAAATACAATCATTTTCGGTTGTCTAATGTTACCAGCTAACCATTACATGCTATAGTGGTGAGCACATGTGCCTCTTGCACTGGAGATCGTAACTCGATTTCTAGCTCTAAGGCCTAGAACGAATCAAACTAAGAAAGAAGGGTATGGTGACGCAGTGGTTAAACTGTTAGCCTTTCACTAAGGTAGACTAGGGTTTGATTTTAGGTTAATATACATGTCATAAACAATCAAACAAAAAAGCGGAGATAATGTTTAAAACTGATTACACTTGTCTCTTTTCAAATTATTACTTAGATTACAAATACAAAGGTGGACTGGGATTGATATACAGTTAATGCTGCCTATCGCATACTAGCCTGTAAGAAAGCCAAACAAGCAAAAGGCGTAGGTAGAGCAGTGGTAAAATCGCTATGTGTAGAGAACTACCTAACGGTTTTATGAACTGGCAATGGTATGTCGCATAAACAGTGCAGGATACAATCCAGCAACCATAATTTTTATCTTGTGGAACAGAGAAAAGATATATATAGAGAGAGATATAGAAAGCTTGTGTATGTATGGGTAGCATTGATTGTTTGACCAGAGAAAATACGGTGAGGTAGGGTGGGGAGAGGGAGAATTAACACTTATAGATGAATGAATGGTAAATAGTATTTTTGTTTTTTTCAATAGTTTTGTTTTTCAAATGCAGTGGTAGATAGCCGTTATTTTGTAAAACATTCTTACTTGCAGTAGTAATAAGCCTCTACGGTTCCGCTAACACACATAGACAGACTGTACTAGTGCCATGGTCAAGCACTCACATTAAGATCATTTACAAAAACATAAAATGAAAAATAAAAAATCATGTTTTGGAAATATCGTTTTTCAACAGACACAAAATAAATAAAAAATGTGTTAACAGCAAAATGGAAAATCCATGTTTCCATATAGACAAAATTTAAAAAACTTAAACGAACATTTAAAAAAATATATGTACAAATGGGAAATTGACAAATGCGTAAATATGAAAATGGAAAATCCATGTTTCCATATCATGAAATTGAAAAAACATCAAACTGTCATTTAAAAAATGCAAATGGAAAACTGACAAATTGCAATGTGTGAAATGTGAAATTGAACTAATGGCTATCATTATTTTAAAAACTTAAAAAAAAAAAAAAACGGTGCTGTATGGTTGAGGTGTGAATCAAACCCTCTCTACTTATTTTGGACCACCCGAGACTGAGTATACTTGTTTTAGTCCTCATAACACTTTTAAAATTTTGTGTTAAAAGCTAGGAATTGAACCCAAGAGCTTGTAGGGGGAGACCAAGGTTAGAATATGTTAAACAGATAGTCTTAATTGTAGGGTGTGGTAGCTATATAGAGATGAAACGATTAGCTTGGGACAGGGGCATTGAGATCTGCAGCAAACCAGTCAAACGACTAAAGACTCAAACAACAACATGTAAGCTCACCAAAATAATGTTGTGTAACGGTAAATGTTAGTCAACGAACAGTAATGCATTTCTAAAACCCATGACACGATACCTAAGAGCTTTTCTAAAGTTATTTTAAAATGCCTTTAACCCTATATTAAACACTCAGTTCACAATATTCATAACTGCAATGTTATGGTAAAACAAAACAAACTCTATATTTCAAAACAAGCAAGTGGTTTAGTCAATGCATACTGGGAAAAGTCTTGTAAACACTCAAGTCCACAAGACTAATTAAATTAGTAACTGTCAGGTTGGCCGAGTGGTTAAGGTGTTTGACTTAAGATCAAATTTCCTGTACAAGGAAGCAAGGGTTCGAATCCCTTACCTGACATAACTATTGCCTTAACATGGCTTGTCCACACTGAATTATTTTGATACTTGCTACACATACCATAGACAGAGTGTATTGTTTAAGGCACTCTCTTTAAGAACATAGTCAGAGACTGTTGATGGTTAACAATTGCATTAATAGTGGGACATGGGGATAGCAATTATGAAAAACAGCCAATACCCATACAATATTTTATTCATTTAGTTTTTTTTTACAATAGTTACACACTGAATACAACTTTTTATCTTCTTATCATTGTTTGATATAGATTTTAAACACAACGCTTGTTGTAGATCCTTTTATAACATTCTCCAGGTACTCTTGTTCTTAAAAACTGGGGAAGCCGCAATGGTTTTATAGACATTAAACCCTCATCCTCTTCTTTTTCATCATCATCATCATCATCATTATAAATATTATCATCATAATTATTATAGTCATTGTCACCAACATTATCATTATCATCATCATCATTATCATCCTCAACATCACTAGAACTATCCAATTCTTTTTTTTTCCTTTTCAAAAGGGACCTCTTGAAGAGTCTGTGTTGCTTTTGATAGTGTTAAGGGTTTTTTTGAACGTTGAAAACTGTCCTAACATGACTTTGTGAGGAGATGATAATTGCTTTTCAACAAACAATGCACTATCTTGAGGAGCAATATCATTTTCTTGAACTTGCCTTTTAGCATTTTCATGATATTTTGTTGACAGCAACAGTGTTTTATCTGGTACACTACATTGATGATTACCCACACTTGAGACCTTACCATTCTTACTTTTTAAATGACCAAAACATTTTGTTGTCCTTTGTTTTGAGCACTGCCAAAATATGATTCCATTCACATTTTGCCGCTTATAGTTATAGGAGTAGCCATGAAACAGTGCACGTGGTTTGCCTTTATTGGTTATAGTATATTCCATAGTAGTAACTGACTTGTAAAGTTGATATATCTATTACAAAGTCAGAACAATTCTGGTGAAAGTGTGATTTTGTGTTGACGTTTAATATAGGATGATGTTGGTGGCTTTTGTTGGTGGCTTATTTTGGTGGCTTATGTTGATGGCTTATGTTGGTGGCTTATTTTGATGGCTTAGTTTGGTGGCTTATTTTGGTGGCTTATGTTGGTGGCTTATTTTGGTGGCTTATGTTGATGGTTTATCTTGGTGGCTTATTTTGGTGGCTTATATTGGTGGCTTATGTTGGTGGCTTATATTGGTGACTTATGTTGATGGCTATGTTGGTGGCTTATGTTGGTGGCTTATGTTGGTGGCTTATATTGGTGGCTTATGTTGATGGCTTATGTTGGTAGCTTATGTTGGTGGCTTATGTTGGTGGCTTATGTTGGTGGCTTATGTTGGTGGCTTATGTTGATGGCTTATGTTGGTGGCTTATATTGGTGGCTTATGTTGATGGCTTATGTTGGTGGCTTATGTTGGTGGCTTATATTGGTGGCTTATGTTGATGGCTTATGTTGGTGGCTTATATCGGTGGCTTATGTTGGTGGCTTATGTTGGTGGCTTATGTTGGTGTCTTATGTTGATGGCTTATGTTGGTAGCTTATTTTGATGTCAGTTTTTGTTATATAATGTATTTGTTCCATTCATTTATGACGTCATAGCCAGTCTTAAAGCAAGTCTAAACTTGTCCGACATGTTGGATATTTTGTTCATGTGTGAAACTATCAAGTACCAATGATCAAGTGAGCTTTTTTCTCTCTAATCCTCAGTTCTGCCCCATAGCATTGAGAATATTTATTGTAGTAGCCTATAAAGAAACAAAAAAAAATCATGTCTAATACAGTTTAGCTATAAGTGACCAGAACCACTATATATAACATTTTATTCTAAGAGCTTTCCATAATGATAAGAAAAAAGAGCTTACCATAATGATGGAGTGTGTAAGTAAACGTCTTTTGCAGCTTGATGCCACTACTAAAGTGATACTCATACAACAGGCAAGTGAGTTCATGTTTTGCTGACGTAATCGTATGTTCCTCCGCACGCACACGCCTTTCGCGAAGCAGGCGCACTCTGTTGTATGAGTATCACTTTAGTAGTGGCATCAAGCAGCAAAAGATGTTTACTTACACAATCCATCATTATGGTAAGCTCCTTTTTCTTATCATTATGGAAAGCTCTTAGAATAAAATGTTATATATAGTGGTTCTGGTCACTTATAGCTAAACTGTATTCGACATGATTTTTTTTGTTTCTTTATAGGCTACTACAATAAATATTCTCAATGCTATGGGGCAGAACTGTGGATTAGAGAGAAAAAAAAGCTCACTTGATCATTGGTACTTGATAGTTTCACACATGAACAAAAAATCCAACTTGTCGGACAAGTTTAGACTTGCTTTAAGACTGGCTATGACGTCATAAATGAATGGAACAAATACATTATATGACAAAAACCGACATCAAAATAAGCTGCCAACATAAGCCACCAACATAAGCCACCAACATAAGCCATCAACATTAGCCACCAATATAAGCCACCAACATAAGCCATCAACATAAGCCACCAATATAAGCCACCAACATAAGCCACCAACATAAGCCATCAACATAAGCCACCATTATAAGCCACCAACATAAGCCACCAGCATAAGCCACCAACATAAGCCACCAACATAAGCCACCAATATGAGCCATCAACATAAGCCACCAATATAAGCCACCAACATAAGCCACCAACATAGCCATCAACATAAGCCACCAATATAAGCCACCGATATAATCCACCAACATAAGCCACCAAAATAAGCCACCAACATAAGCCACCATCTTAAGCCACCAAAATAAGCCACCAAACTAAGCCATCAAAATAAGCCACCAACATAAACCATCAACATAAGCCACCAAAATAAGTCACCAACATCATCCTATATAAAACGTCAACACAAAATCACACTTTCACCAGAATTGTTGTGACCTTTGTAATAGGTATATCAACTTTACAAGTCAGTTACTACTATGGAATATACTATAACCAATAAAGGCAAACCACGTGGACTGTTTCATGGCTACTCCTATAACTATAAGCGGCAAAATGTGAATGGAATCATATTTTGGCAGTGCTCAAAACAAAGGACAACAAAATGTTTTGGTCATTTAAAAAGTAAGAATGGTAAGGTCTCAAGTGTGGGTAATCATCAATGTAGTGTACCAGATAAAACACTGTTGCTGTCAACAAAATATCATGACAATGCTAAAAGGCAAGTTCAAGAAAATGATATTGCTCCTCAAGATAGTGCATTGTTTGTTGAAAAGCAATTATCATCTCCTCACAAAGTCATGTTAGGACAGTTTTCAACGTTCAAAAAACCCTTAACACTATCAAAAGCAACACAGACTCTTCAAGAGGTCCCTTTTGAAAAGGAAAAAAAAAGAATTGGATAGTTCTAGTGATGTTGAGGATGATAATGATGATGATGATAATGATAATGTTGGTGACAATGACTATAATAATTATGATGATAATATTTATAATGATGATGATGATGATGAAAAAGAAGAGGATGAGGGTTTAATGTCTATAAAACCATTGCGGCTTCCCCAGTTTTTAAGAACAAGAGTACCTGGAGAATGTTATAAAAGGATCTACAACAAGCGTTGTGTTTAAAATCTATATCAAACAATGATAAAAAGATAAAAAGTGTATTCAGTGTGTAACTATTGTAAAAAAACTAAATGAATAAAATATTGTATGGGTATTGGCTGTTTTTCATAATTGCTATCCCCATGTCCCACTATTAATGCAATTGTTAACCATCAACAGTCTCTGACTATGTTCTTAAAGAGAGTGCCTTAAACAATACACTCTGTCTATGGTTTGTGTAGCAAGTATCATAATAATTCAGTGTGGACAAGCCATGTTAAGGCAATAGTTATGTCAGGTAAGGGATTCGAACCCTTGCTTCCTTGTACAGGAAATTTGATCTTAAGTCAAACACCTTAACCACTCGGCCAACCTGACAGTTACTAATTTAATTAGTCTTGTGGACTTGAGTGTTTACAAAACTTTTCCCAGTATACATTGACTAAACCACTTGCTTGTTTTGAAATATAGAGTTTGTTTTGTTTTACCATAACATTGCAGTTATGAATATTGTGAACTGGGTGTTTAATATAGGGTTAAAGGCATTTTAAAATAACTTTAGAAAAGCTCTTAGGTATCGTGTCATGGGTTTTAGATATGCATTACTGTTCGTTGACTAACATTTACCGTTACACAACATTATTTTGGTGAGCTTACATGTTGTTGTTTGAGTCTTTAGTCGTTGGACAGGTTTGCTGCAGATCTCAATGCCCCTGTCCCGAGCTAATCGTTTCATCTCTATATAGCTACCACACCCTACAATTAAGACTATCTGATTAACATATTCTAACCTTGGTCTCCCCCTACAAGCTCTTGGGTTCAATTCCTAGCTTTAACACAAAATTTTAAAAGTGGTATGAGGACTAAAACAAGTATACTCAGTCTCGGGTGGTCCAAAATAAGTAGAGAGGGTTTGATTCACACCTCAACCATACAGCACCGTGTTTTTTTTAGTTTTTAAAATAATGATAGCCATTTGTTCAATTTCACATTTCACACATTGCAATTTGTCAGTTTTCCATTTGCATTTTTTAAAATGACAGTTTGATGTTTTTTCAATTTCATGATATGGAAACATGGATTTTCCATTTTCATATTTACGCATTTGTCAATTTCCCATTTGTACATATATTTTAAAATGTTCGCTTAAGGTTTTTAAATTTTGTCTATATGGAAACATGGATTTTCCATTTTGCTGTTTGCACATTTTTTATTTATTTTGTGTCTGTTGAAAAACGATATTTCCTAAACAAGATTTTTTATTTTTCATTTTATGTTTTTGTAAATGATCTTAATGTGAGTGCTTGACCATGGCACTAGTACAGTCTGTCTATGTGTGTTAGCGGAACCGTAGAGGCTTATTACTACTGCAAGTAAGAATGTTTTACAAAATAACGGCTATCTACCACTGCATTTGAAAAACAAAACTATTGAAAAAAACAAAAATACTATTTACCATTCATTCATATGAAAAGAAAATCCACAGCCTGCTTCCAGTCTCCGACCGGGTCAGGAATGGAATGAATGAAGCCCCCATCTAGCGGCGAGGATATGCCGAGGCCTGACGCACCCCTCTGGGGCAATGATTAAATGATTAAATGAATGACAGATGAAATGAAATGATAGTGGAGAGTGTTGCTGGAATGAAATTTTGACAGGGAAAACCGGAGTACCCGGAGAAAAACCTGTCTGCCTCCGTTTTGTCCAGCACAGGTCTCACATGGAGTGACCGGGATTTGAACCACGGATCCAGCGGTGAGAGGCCGGCGTGTTGCCGCCTAAGCCACGGAGGCTCACACCATTCATTCATATATAAGTGTTAATTCTCCCTCTCCCCACCCTACCTCACCGTATTTTCTCTGGTCAAACAATCAATGCTACCCATACATACACAAGCTTTCTATATCTCTCTATATATATGTTTTCTCTGTTCCACAAGATAAAAATTATGGTTGCTGGATTGTATCCTGCACTGTTTATGCGACATACCATTGCCAGTTCATAAAACCGTTAGGTAGTTCTCTACACATAGCGATTTTACCACTGCTCTACCTACGCCTTTTGCTTGCTTGGCTTTCTTACAGGCTAGTATGCGATAGGCAGCATTAACTGTATATCAAACCCAGTCCACCTTTGTATTTGTAATCTAAGTAATAATTTGAAAAGAGACAAGTGTAATCAGTTTTAAACATTATCTCCGCTTTTTTTGTTTGTTTGTTTATGACATGTATATTAACCTAAAATCAAACCCTATTCTACCTTAGTGAAAGGCTAACAGTTTAACCACTGCGTCACCATACCCTTCTTTCTTAGTTTGATTCGTTCTAGGCCTTAGAGCTAGAAATCGAGTTACGATCTCCAGTGCAAGAGGCACATGTGCTCACCACTATAGCATGTAATGGTTAGCTGGTAACATTAGACAACCGAAAATGATTGTATTTCTGTTAGCCAAGCATTTCTGTCATTTGCCTACTTTGTGAGCACTGCCAGCAAGACAGTTTAGTTTAGAACAAGCGAGTGTGTGTGTGTGTGTGTGTATAGATTATTAGCCTCAAGTATTTAAAGCTTGTTGTGTGTAGCGACCATCTTGCTCAGTAACCACTGAGTAAGTTTTAACAGTCAACTCATAAAAACAGCATAGGATAGTTGTTTGGGTGTGTGGTTCATGTACTTGGGAATATGCATTAGCACCATGCGCTAGCTTTACCTTACCCTCTAAAGGTAGAGCGTTATCCCTTCCTTTGGACATTTCCAATGACTGCATTCCCCCACAAGTTTTACACTTAAGCCCTTGGCTTGTTCTTGATTAGGTTTGGTTTGCTTTAGGCTTGGTTTGGTTCAGTTGGGATTGATTCGACTTGGACCAGTATAGTTTAGTGTAGTAACCATTTATTTTTATTTTTAGCTACACTCTTTAACCAATTAATTAATGATAGTCTACTCTTAATTCTTGAATCGATAAATTGAATTTTGAGTACACCGTTTGTCAAGCCATGCCTACAACCTATACTCCCTATGTACTACAGTCAGATCTGAAAACAAGTTCCAATGGTCAAAGACGAGTCAGTCACCATACATGTAGCTTACAATAATTCTTTCTTTACCTAGCTAGGTTTCGTCACTCACAGTAAACATCTTACATTATGGGTTTGCAATATATTAAGAAAAGCAAACGTCCATGATCTTGTTGTTTTGGGTCTTTTTTGGGGGAAATTCATAAGCCATAAAAAGAATGACATCATGTCAAGTTCTGGGGGGACCTTGTATGTCAAAATCCCATTATCAGTTTATAAAATGCCAAGGCCATGCCCTAGCAGTTTTGGATTATTTGAATCAATGAAAGATGAAAGATAGGAAAGATCGGAAAAATAAATACCCTTAAAACAAGTCGTCACATGACCCTCTCCGAACAATGCTTCGCAAAACATAAATTCATCCATTGAACATTGAACATGATCGGCGACATCATCCTCGCTTCCCCCTCCCACCATGATTGCCATATCGTTTGACCTTCAAGTGTCCTCAGCATCTCTGTGCTTTTTTCATTGCCCTGTTGTCAAGTCAAGTCAATGCATTCCAATAAGCTCAAATAACATCCACATCCTGTCAGTCTGCCCCAGCAAGTTTGTTTTCTATACTCACTTCAAGCAACATATAGCCAAGTTCTCTTTGTTCTATCTAAAGCCAACTTCATCTGATCAAGGAATTATCATTTGTTATGTCACTCATAATCGTTTACATGTTAAAGACCCCCTTCAGGGGGTTTAGGAATTAGGAATTCCATCATAGGAAAAATCGGAAAACGAAACCTCGACCCGCCGTCTCATCGAAATAGCGAATACTGTATTGGTATATCACCACCGTGGCCAGTAATAGCCTCGTTGAAACACGTGCCCAGTGGTATCGTCTCTTTCTATCTACAACCACTCTTCATGAACATTTTAGACAGATTTTAAAAAATGTTTTAAAAACTAAAATGTTTTCAACAAAAGTGTCGTTAGACCCTTTCTCATTTTTTTTAAAACATAAATACTATATTCGAAAGGGGGGAGGGGAGGGGGTCACCCCGAGTCCTACGACCCCTCGTTATTGGTTTGTGAGATATAACAGAAAGTCTAAAATCACAGTTTTACACCAAACAAATTCTGTTTCCCTCATTCCCAAAAACTTGAACCTATAACCGAAATAAAGAGGGTTTCGAGACAAGCCATTTGACACGTCATAGGACCAAATCCGACCATGCATTCGTGAAATATCGTAAAAAGTCTAAAATCTCGTTTTTACCCCCAAAAAGCCTGTTTCCCTCATTCTCAAAACTTTAACCTATTAATAAAATATATAGGGCTTCGATACAAGCGATTTGGCACGTCACACGTCCAAATCAGACCTTGCGTTCGAGAGATATCTGCAAACTTCGTAGGAAAGTAGGTGACTATCTGGCTCTCTCCTCACCACCAAAACCCCTTCTTATAAATCATTTTTTTTTTCAAAGAGCTCGCCCTCTTACAAAAATCCCAAGTGCGCATGCGTACAAAACAAAAACAAAAATGTTGATCCATAGCCGCATCCAGCCAAACGCATGCGCTATATGAGCAACAACGTTTAAGTTCATAGTGGTATCGCCCCTCATGTCTGTTGCATTTGTAAAATGACTTTCACTAAAAAATTACAATTTCATCCCCTAGTAGGGGTAGGTTTTATTTTGGGGTTGAAATAAGTTGTCCATTGGAAAGAGGGCATCAGCCTGAGTCCAACGACACCTCATTTGTCAAAATCGGACCATGCGTTCGAGAGATATTCATTATTTTAACTTGTACAGTCGGGTACAAATAAAATGGGTGAGTTAGAATCGGCCTTACCCCCTACAGTTAGGACCCTTCGGAATTTTTACAAAAAATAAATATGAAACTGAAACTGATAAGTAACGATAATCTAAATAATCATTTCTTAAATTAAATAATGATACATGCTGAGGAGCCCAAAACTCATGATCGTGATTTGTGTGTTAATGTTATGTTGTTGCATTTCGGCCCGCCTCCCTATTTGAGGCCACACACGTCTTCATAGCAACTTATAATTCCGTCCTCCCAGGGTTGCCAATATAGCTTCTTTCCCGCTAAGTATAGCTTCAAACTGAGCCTAGCGCCAAATAATTTTAAATCCCGCCTAGCGGGACAATCCTATATTTTACTTTTCTTAGCGGGAGGAAATTGATAAAATTAATCTAGTTCTAATTAAAAATAAAATATTTCAATAAATAGCCTACATAGAAAAATGTATGGGTCCGTTAACACTAATTGATTGTTGTTTTAAGGGGAGGAACAGTGAGGTTATCTGTCCCTACTCATTTGGAGATCGTTTACTTCTTGAATGTGAGATAGTTAAGTTGCTTTATATTACAGATGTCCTGGAAGTTCCCGAATTACAGTTTTCCCCCTGCTATAACCCCTCCCATTGGTCGATCTTGGCTATGCTATTGCTATTCAAACAGTCTACTCGAGCTCATCCAATGTTCTTACAGAATTTATTCTTAGCCAGGATTATAAGTCTGTTGAGTATCAACGGTTTCTATTTAAGCCCTTTTTGAATAGAAGTACATTTTTAACAATAGATCTACCAAAAGACAACAATAATTTAAATAAAAACAAGAAGTTCCGTGACAAACTAAAGAGCCTACTTTTCTTAAAATTTAAGATTCATGCCAATGATTAATCTTTATGGACCTATCTAGAATAATGACGAAATGAATTTGGTAATATCGAAATTTCTAATTAGTTCGAAATATACCTGGCATGATGTAGCCTGATAGAGCACTACAGTTGGCAGCCCTGGTGACTGAATATATTCTTAGTTTCATCTCTTAAGGTACAGAATACAAAATTTGGTTGAAGTCCAATGTATAGCATGGACGTTACATGCAGTTAGACATTGGACCTATCAGCGCATGTAAAATCATGTTGGCAACAATGTCATGCATGTGTTGGTCAGAAATAATTTGAAATATTATGATGTATTGTTGTGCCAATTTTGGATGGAATCCATTTGTTAGTATAGAAGTTACTGGAATTTTAAAATTGGACCTATCAGCAGGCTTAGAATCATGTTGGTAGCACTGACATACATTAGTTGCTCCAAATTAATCTAAAATGTCAGGAACTATACGTGTGCAAAGTTTAGAGCTGTTGGCTTGCATACTTTCTGATATATTGATATTAGGGTAAAATATATAAACACCATTTATTAACAGTTGGCAGCCCTGAGTTCTCTAAAGAATATGCACAGTCATATCTGTTATGGTACACATAGCACATACGAAATTTGTTTGAAATCCAATTGATAGTATAGAAGATACATGCAATTAAAAATTGGTCCTTTCATCAGGCTTAGAATCATGTTGGTAGCACTGACATATATTAGTTGCTCCAAATTAATCTAGAATGTCGGGCACTATACGTGTGCAAAGTTTAAAGCTGTGGGATCGCATACTTTCTGATATATTCGTATTTGGATAAAACATAGAGAGAGCATTTATTGACAGGTGGCAGCCCTGCTGGCTCTTTAGAATACGCTCAGTCATATATGTTTATGTACACATAGTACATACGAAATTTGGTTCAAGTACAATTGATAGTGTAGGAGTTATATGCATTTAAAATTTGGACTTATCAGTAGGCTTAGAATCATTTTGGCAACACTGTCATGTATGGCCTCCTGCAAATTAAACTGAAGTATTATTATCTATATGTGTACCAATTTTGGAATAGTTCCCATCCATACATTCCAAGATGTCCAACATGGAGCTCAAATTTCAATTGCGATATTTTAGCATTTGGTAGCACTGACATCATTTTCAAGTATGACATTGAGATGTCCCGGTATAGATCTTTACTCATACCAAATTTGGTTTCGATAGCTGCAGCCGTTTAGGAGTTGATAGGGGGCGGACACACAGACAGACAGACTGACAGACAGACAGACAGAAGGACAGACAGACAGACAGACAGACAGACATTTTCCCGGATCGATCTCATAAGTCTACGTTTTCCTCATTTTTGCAAAATGTGAAAAGTAGGCCAATAACATCAAATTATGAACGAATGAATGAAGTGTGCCAAAAGTCATGATGGCCCATACCATGGGGTTCGTGATGGTGCCGCGTGCTACAAAGGAGCGGAGTAGGCAACCTGCTGCAATTCCGTGTCATTGCACTAACGACGACGGTTCGTCTGAGCTCTGGTTACACGTTTATCGGATGAGCTAGAGTATGTTGCTTCCACCCTGGCTTTTTCTCGACAATCCTCTTCCTAATGTAGCAGCCAGCATTCTTGGCTGCCGCTCCCGATGCCCGGCTCTACCAAGAGATTTAAATCTTGTCTGAGGGCTGGAACAGGGTGCACCCAGCCTCGTGAGGCAAAAGTGACAAGAGATAGGTTCGATTCTCACCCCATCTATCGTAGAAGTGATTTTCCGTGGTTTGGTTTCCTACAAATGCCGTAATAGTATTACAAGACCAGTCATTCGTGGCCGGTCGCCTGCGCGTGATAATTTTAGAGCGAAGCGAGTCTACACAATATCACGGGACTTCCCCTTGGCAGTCTTCCCGCCTCAGCTGCGTCACTGCTTTAACTACATAACACAAGCAGCGTGAAATGAGGTGAAGACTACTCACTCGTCATAAAATAAACTAAAACAGATTCCTCCTTCGCCCCCAGAAGAAACACGTTATTGCGAGAAAGATTGCTACCATTTTAGGATTAGATTGACAGGGAACGGTACGTTCCGGAAACACAGTCATTTCATGCATCCCATTGCGAGCGATGCTTCCAGCAACTCACGTGATGGAGAATGCATTGCGATAATGAACCCCATGTCATCACTGATTGTTCCGACAGCAGTGGCTACGCTGGCTAAAGCGCAGCGTTAGGTCATGGGGCCAAGCTCTCTGCTGACTCGGTAGACGCGTAGGTTCGAGCCCCACCGTCGGCCGTCCTTGAAATGGTTTTCCGTGGTTTCCCATTTTCAACACCAGGCAAATGCTGGGACGGTACCTTCTGACAGGCCACGGCCGCTTCCTTCCACATCCTTGCCCAGTTTCATTCATCTTCACCCATTCCATCTCTCATCCCGACGCGCAGGTCGCTCACGGGCGTCGACTAGAAAGACCTGCACTCGGCCTCTCAGGAGGCCACACGACAAAAGAAAAAACCACTGATTGTGAGATTTATTAATTGATCTTTATGTTCGACGATGTCGAAATGTAAATATTATATGTCAGAAAACTGTATCATAATGAGGGTCATTACAACACTATTTTTCATTATGAAACAGTTTCTCCCACCAATTGAGCTCAAGAAACAGTTCTGTGACCAATTAGGTAAGGATATCATCGCACCTGCGCTGACTTCCACGGCCCCCTATTTTAAAATTCACTGCGTGGCTCATGGCATAGTGGGGTATTTGAGGAGGCCATGGTCAAATACAAGGTATTGTCTGCGTCCCATGCGCTCTGTTCAGTACATAAAACTGGCGAAATCTCGACAGATATTTATGAATATTTATCTTCGAACGCAAAATAGTTATAATTATCGTCGAACATAAACACTCGTATGCAACTCGCCTATAATGGTAATTGAGACCCTCGTATGGAAATTATAAAGCTCGCTTCGCTCGTTTTATAAACATACTCGTGTCTTAATTATTGCCATTATAGGCTCGTTGCATAATGTACTATTCAGAACTTCTCGTTCACACATTTACGTGCAGCATATTTCAAGCCTGCTAGCACAGACACACTGAATCTCTATAAAGCACATTTATGGATATTTTAATATATTGCCTTTATGATCCTTCAATAATGGTAATGCGCTGACCTCCTCCCTGGTCAATCTTTTCACAGTTACATTGCCATCAGGTAGGCTTGGATGGGCACGAGTCCCCCCGCCCACAATGAGGCTCTGCTCACCCGGTTGTTCCCCTAGATCATTTAGGAAGGAAAACAGAAAGGAGATAACAAATTGTTGTGAAGAACACATTGTAATCCGTCACTCGAGTCTACTGCATATTAGTATTTTCCACAGATGCACAATAATGGAATAGCTGTGCTAGTGACTTAAAGTTAAACGAGTGTTATAACTTTTCACTTTTTAAACTCTGAGGTGAACTATGTACCGGTAGATTCTTGATTCAAGAACAGACCTACTATAAAAGTGTTTCACTATTGCTAGTGATTTTGACGCTACATCTAATTTCTTTTGGAGATAGCATATAATAAACCTATTGTTGAAGTATTTAGGACCACCTCGTAGTGTAGTGGCTAGCATTCTTGGCTGTCGCCCCGGAGGTCCGGCTTCGAGTCCCGGCTCAGTCCAGACATTTTAATTCTTGTATAAGGCCTGGAACGGAGTTCACTCAGCCAGACTCGTGCGGCAAAACTGAGAAGAGGTGGGTTCAATTCTCTTCTTAGCCATGTTGGAAGTGGTTTTCCGTGGTTTCCCACTTCTTCAGCGGAGTGGACCACGGCTGCCTCCTTCCCAATCCCCATATGAATTACAAATACATTAATACCTTAAAACGGCTATCGCAATAACAAAGATTACGTGACAAATGCCACACCTACCCAAGTACACGAGCACGATATCCTAAAACCCCTAAACAATCATCAACGACAGAACATAAATTAATTAGAAAAGTTTCGAATACTCTTTTGCCATGGAAACAAGCATTCCTCTATCGATATTGGAGTCTTAGAGACTCTAGTATTCAACTTATTGATTTTGCGTAAATTTTAGTTAGGCTAATTAATGTTTCTTAACTAGTTTGTATGAAAGTGGTTAGAACAATTTGAAATGCCTGGTAAAAACCCTATTAGCTCCTCCTCACGCTAGGTGAAGTATTCTGGTGACGCTATTGGCTCTTGGTAGCACAAGAGGGAGAGAAGAAGAACATTCCTGTAAAATATCGAATGAATTGGCGGCATAATGAAATCCTCCGGCCACTATTATCGGCGCTCACATATCCTCACCCTGTCAACTCTAGTAGAGCACTGGGAGGGTGAGACCCGAACGACTCAATATACGCATGCATTGCGCGTTGAGATATTGCGCTCTGTTCTCACACGTATGCAGTCTCACTGTGCGTTGAAACACCACTGCGCATGCAAATTGCACCGGCCGAAAAGGAACAGCCTAACCTAAATTAAGGCCATGGCCACCTCCTTCCCAAAACATAAACTCAATTAAAAATACACACATTAATGCAGCCATCACGATAACGCAGGTTAACATACAAAGTCTACCCACATCTAAGTACAAGGGGCTACATGACCGTGATGTTGTACAAAGTCCCTAAATTAATCAACAACAACAAATCTTAGGCGATTTTCAGCCCGTTTCCACGTAACATTAGCACAATGTTTACATACACTCGCAATAGATCAGCTGTAACCCTGAGGACAAAATTTCATCGGCAATAAACCTCAACAAATGGTGGTGCAACATCAAGGTGAAAATAATCAGTACTAATTTAAAACTAATTTACATACTAAAAGAAGAAAGGGATTACAAGAAGGTAATAAAGGACAGAAAAGAATAGCTCTCAACCCTTTCAAAATAAAGATTGAGTGACTTGGAAAGAAGTAGTGTAATGAAAGGCAGATAGGAAAGGAAAAGAGAGGAGGAACAGTCCCAAACCAGCTCAGAAATTCATTGAGATTGCTAATTCCCGTGCTCACTATTCGTGAAGACCCCTTATTGGCCACGGTGTACCGCCTTAAAGCCTCGAACTGTAGGCAGTGGGCGCCTAAAAGAAGTATGCACGTTCGAAAATGAGGAAATAAAATGAAAGGCACCCTAGGCCTAATATAACACATACAATCTTATACCAGAGTACAATCAGGATAAAAAGAATACAAGAATTGCACAAGAGAGGTAGACAAGATGAAACATAGGGACACGTACAAGTAAATAGAAGCAATGTTGAGCTCAGCTGGTTTTCTGAAGGCATAGTCTCAGTCCCTCAAGGCTGAGGAAAAGCTTTAACAAACCTCCGAAAACAGGGCTCCTGTCTCTGAAGGGTTGTCAAGAGCTCTCTGGATTGCTTAACTCCAGGGCTCCTGTGTCTGAATGTTTGTCAAGAGCTCACTGGACTGCATAACCCCAGGGCACCTGTGCCTGAAGGTTTGCTAAGAGCCCTCTGGACTGCTTAACCCCAGGGCTCCTGAGTTTGAAGGTTTGTCATGAGCTCTCTGGATTGCTCAACGCCAGGGCTCCTGTGTCTGAAAGTTTATCAAGAGCACTCTGGACGCATAACGCCAAGGCTCCTGTGCCTGAAGGTTTATCAAGCACTCTCTGGACTGCATAACCCTAGGGATCCTGTGTCTGAAGGTTTGCCAAGAGCTCTCTGGATTCCCTAACGCCAGGGCTCCTGTGCCTGAAGGTTTCTCAAGAGCTCCCTGGATTGCCAAGGGCAGTCTGGACTTCTTAACCCCAGGGCTCCTGTGTCTGAAGGTTGTCAAGAGCTCTCTGGACAGCTTAACCCGAGGGCACCTGTGTCTGAAGGCGTGTCAAGAGTTCTCTGGACTGCTTAACGCCAGGGCTCCTGTGTCTGAAGGTTAGTCAAGAGCTCTCTGGACTGCTTAACCCCAGGGCTCCTGTGTCAGAGGTTTTACAAGAGCTCCCTGGACTGCTTACCCCAGGGCTCCTGTGTCTGAAGGTTTGCTAAGAGCTCTCTGAACTGATTAACCCCAGGGCTCCTGTGTTTGAAGGTTTGTCAAGGGCTCTATGGATTGCTCAACGCCACGGTACCTGTGTCTGAAGGTTTATCAAGAGTTCTCTGGACTGCTTAACGCCAGTGCTCCTGTGCCTGAAGGTTTATCAAGCACTTTCTGGACTGCATAACCCCCAGGCCTCCTGTGTCGGAAGTTTTGTCAAGAAATCTCTGGACTCCTTAACGCCAGGGCTCCTGCGCCTGAAGGATTCTCAAGAGCTCTCTGGACTTATTTAACCCCAGGGCTCCTGTGTCTGAAGGTTTCTCAAGAGGTCCCTTGATTGCTTAACACAAGTGCTCCTGTGTCTGAAGGTTTATCAGGAGCTCTCTGGATTGCTCAACGCCAGTGCTCCTGTTTCTGAAGGTTTGTTAAGAGCTCTGTGGACTGATTAATCCCAGGGCTCCTGTGTTTGAAGGTTTGCCAAGAGCTCTCTGGATTGCTCAACGCCAGGGTACCTGTGTCTGATGGTTTATCAAGAGTTCTCTGGACTTCTTAACGCCAGGGCTCCTGTGCCTGAAGGATTATCAAGCACTCTCTGGAATGCATAACCCCAGGGCTCCAGTGTCTGACGGTTTGTCAAGAGCTCTCTGGACAGCTTAACCCCAGGGCTTCAGTGACTGAAGTTTTATCAAGAGCTCTCTGGACTGCTTAATACCAGGGCTCCTGTGTCTGAAGGTTAGTCAGGAGCCGTCTAGACCGCTTAACCCCAGGACTCCTGTGTCTGAAGGTTTGTTAGGAGTTCTCTGGATTGCTATACCCCAGGGCTCCTCTGTCTGAAAGTTTGACAAGCACTCTCTGGATTGCCTAACACCAGGGCTCCTGTGTCAGAAGATTTGTCAAACGTTCTCTGGATTGATTAAACCCAGGGATCTTGTGTCTGAAGTTTTGTCAAGAGCTCTCTGGACTGCTTAACCCCAGAGCTGCTGTATCTGAAGGCTTGTCAAGAGTTCTCTGAATTGGTTAACGCCTGGGTTCCTGTGCCTGAAGGATTGTCAAGAGCTCTCTGGACTTCTTAACCCCAGGGCTCCTGTGTCTGAAGGTTTCTCAAGAGTTCCCTGGAATGCTTAACACAAGTGCTCCTGTGTCTGAAGGTTTTTCAAGAGCTCTCTGGACTGCTCAACCCCAGGGCTCCTGTTTCTGAAGGTTTGTCAAGAACTCTCTGGAGTGCTTAACCCCAGGGCTCCTGTGTCTGAAGGTTTGTCAAGAGCTCTCTGGACAGCTTAAGCCCAGGGCACCTGTGTCTGAAGGTTTGTCAAGAGCTCTTTGGACTCCTTAACGCCAGGGCTCCTGTGTCTGAAGGTTTGTCAAGAGCTCTCTGGACTGCATAACCCCAGGGCTCCTGTGTCTGAAGGTTTGTCAAGAGCTCTCTGGACTGATTAACGCCAGGGCTCCTGTGTCTGAAGGTTTGTCAAGAGATCTCTGGACTGCATAAACCCAGGGCTCCTGTGTCTGAAGGTTTGTCAAGAGCTCTCTGGACTGCATAACCCCCAGGACTCGTGTGTCTGAAGGTTTGTCAAGAGCTCTCTGGACTGCTTAACCCAAGGGCTCCTGTGACTGAAGGTTTCTCAAGAGCTCCCTGGATTGCATAACACCAGGGCTCCTGTTTCTGAAGATTTGTCAAACGTTCTCTGGACTGATTAAACCCAGGGATCCTGTGTCTGAAGTTTTGTCAAGAGCTCCCTGGACTGCTTAACCCCAGGGCTCCTGTGTCTGAAGGTTTGTCATGAGCTCTCTGGACAGCTTAACCCCAGGGCTCCAGTGACTGAAGTTTTATCAAGAGCCTTCTGCAGTGCTTAACCCCAGGTCTCCTATGTCTGAAGGTTTGTCAAGGGCTCTCTGGACTGCTTAATACCAGGGCTCCTGTGTCTGAAGGTTTGTCAAGAGCCGTCTGGACCGCTTAACCCCAGGACTCCTGTGTCTGAAGGTTGTCAAGAGCTCTCAGGACAGCTTAACCCCAGGGCACCTGTGTCTGAAGGCGTGTCAAGAGTTCTCTGGACTGCTTAACGCCAGGGCTCCTGTGTCTGAAGGTTAGTCAAGAGCACTCTGGACTGCTTAACCCCAGGGCTCCTGTGTCTGGAGGTTTTACAAGAGCTCCCTGGACTGCTTACCCCAGGGCTCCTGTGTCTGAAGGTTTGCTAAGAGCTCTCTGAACTGATTAACCCCAGGGCTCCTGTGTTTGAAGGTTTGTCAAGGGCTCTATGGATTGCTCAACGCCACGGTACCTGTGTCTGAAGGTTTATCAAGAGTTCTCTGGACTGCTTAACGCCAGTGCTCCTGTGCCTGAAGGTTTATCAAGCACTTTCTGGACTGCATAACCCCCAGGCCTCCTGTGTCGGAAGTTTTGTCAAGAAATCTCTGGACTCCTTAACGCCAGGGCTCCTGCGCCTGAAGGATTCTCAAGAGCTCTCTGGACTTATTTAACCCCAGGGCTCCTGTGTCTGAAGGTTTCTCAAGAGGTCCCTTGATTGCTTAACACTAGTGCTCCTGTGTCTGAAGGTTTTTCAGGAGCTCTCTGGATTGCTCAACGCCAGTGCTCCTGTTTCTGAAGGTTTGTTAAGAGCTCTCTGGACTGATTAATCCCAGGGCTCTTTGTGTTTGAAGGTTTGCCAAGAGCTCTCTGGATTGCTCAACGCCAGGGTACCTGTGTCTGATGGTTTATCAAGAGTTCTCTGGACTTCTTAACGCCAGGGCTCCTGTGCCTGAAGGATTATCAAGCACTCTCTGGACTGCATAACCCCAGGGCTCCAGTGTCTGACGGTTTGTCAAGAGCTCTCTGGACAGCTTAACCCCAGGGCTTCAGTGACTGAAGTTTTATCAAGAGCTCTCTGGACTGCTTAATACCAGGGCTCCTGTGTCTGAAGGTTAGTCAGGAGCCGTCTAGACCGCTTAACCCCAGGACTCCTGTGTCTGAAGGTTTGTTAGGAGTTCTCTGGATTGCTATACCCCAGGGCTCCTCTGTCTGAAAGTTTGACAAGCACTCTCTGGATTGCCTAACACCAGGGCTCCTGTGTCAGAAGATTTGTCAAACGTTCTCTGGATTGATTAAACCCAGGGATCTTGTGTCTGAAGTTTTGTCAAGAGCTCTCTGGACTGCTTAACCCCAGAGCTGCTGTATCTGAAGGCTTGTCAAGAGTTCTCTGAATTGGTTAACGCCTGGGTTCCTGTGCCTGAAGGATTGTCAAGAGCTCTCTGGACTTCTTAACCCCAGGACTCCTGTGTCTGAAGGTTTCTCAAGAGTTCCCTGGAATGCTTAACACAAGTGCTCCTGTGTCTGAAGGTTTTTCAAGAGTTCTCTGGACTGCTCAACCCCAGGGCTCCTGTTTCTGAAGGTTTGTCAAGAACTCTCTGGAGTGCTTAACCCCAGGGCTCCTGTGTCTGAAGGTTTGTCAAGAGCTCTCTGGACAGCTTAACCCCAGGGCACCTGTGTCTGAAGGTTTGTCAAGAGCTCTTTGGACTCCTTAACGCCAGGGCTCCTGTGTCTGAAGGTTTGTCAAGAGCTCTCTGGACTGCATAACCCCAGGGCTCCTGTGTCTGAAGGTTTGTCAAGAGCTCTCTGGACTGATTAACGCCAGGGCTCCTGTGTCTGAAGGTTTGTCAAGAGATCTCTGGACTGCATAAACCCAGGGCTCCTGTGTCTGAAGGTTTGTCAAGAGCTCTCTGGACTGCATAACCCCCAGGACTCGTGTGTCTGAAGGTTTGTCAAGAGCTCTCTGGACTGCTTAACCCAAGGGCTCCTGTGACTGAAGGTTTCTCAAGAGCTCCCTGGATTGCATAACACCAGGGCTCCTGTTTCTGAAGATTTGTCAAACGTTCTCTGGACTGATTAAACCCAGGGATCCTGTGTCTGAAGTTTTGTCAAGAGCTCCCTGGACTGCTTAACCCCAGGGCTCCTGTGTCTGAAGGTTTGTCAAGAGCTCTCTGGACAGCTTAACCCCAGGGCTCCAGTGACTGAAGTTTTATCAAGAGCCTTCTGCAGTGCTTAACCCCAGGTCTCCTATGTCTGAAGGTTTGTCAAGGGCTCTCTGGACTGCTTAATACCAGGGCTCCTGTGTCTGAAGGTTTGTCAAGAGCCGTCTGGACCGCTTAACCCCAGGACTCCTGTGTCTGAAGGTTGTCAAGAGCTCTCTGGACAGCTTAACCCCAGGGCACCTGTGTCTGAAGGCGTGTCAAGAGTTCTCTGGACTGCTTAACGCCAGGGCTCCTGTGTCTGAAGGTTAGTCAAGAGCTCTCTGGACTGCTTAACCCCAGGGCTCCTGTGTCTGGAGGTTTTACAAGAGCTCCCAGGACTGCTTACCCCAGGGCTCCTGTGTCTGAAGGTTTGCTAAGAGCTCTCTGAACTGATTAACCCCAGGGCTCCTGTGTTTGAAGGTTTGTCAAGGGCTCTATGGATTGCTCAACGCCACGGTACATGTGTCTGAAGGTTTATCAAGAGTTCTCTGGACTGCTTAACGCCAGTGCTCCTGTGCCTGAAGGTTTATCAAGCACTTTCTGGACTGCATAACCCCCAGGCCTCCTGTGTCGGAAGTTTTGTCAAGAAATCTCTGGACTCCTTAACGCCAGGGCTCCTGCGCCTGAAGGATTCTCAAGAGCGCTCTGGACTTATTTAACCCCAGGGCTCCTGTGTCTGAAGGTTTCTCAAGAGGTCCCTTGATTGCTTAACACAAGTGCTCCTGTGTCTGAAGGTTTTTCAGGAGCTCTCTGGATTGCTCAACGCCAGTGCTCCTGTTTCTGAAGGTTTGTTAAGAGCTCTCTGGACTGATTAATCCCAGGGCTCCTGTGTTTGAAGGTTTGCCAAGAGCTCTCTGGATTGCTCAACGCCAGGGTACCTGTGTCTGATGGTTTATCAAGAGTTCTCTGGACTTCTTAACGCCAGGGCTCCTGTGCCTGAAGGATTATCAAGCACTCTCTGGACTGCATAACCCCAGGGCTCCAGTGTCTGACGGTTTGTCAAGAGCTCTCTGGACAGCTTAACCCCAGGGCTTCAGTGACTGAAGTTTTATCAAGAGCTCTCTGGACTGCTTAATACCAGGGCTCCTGTGTCTGAAGGTTAGTCAGGAGCCGTCTAGACCGCTTAACCCCAGGACTCCTGTGTCTGAAGGTTTGTTAGGAGTTCTCTGGATTGCTATACCCCAGGGCTCCTCTGTCTGAAAGTTTGACAAGCACTCTCTGGATTGCCTAACACCAGGGCTCCTGTGTCAGAAGATTTGTCAAACGTTCTCTGGATTGATTAAACCCAGGGTTCCTGTGCCTGAAGGATTGTCAAGAGCTCTCTGGACTTCTTAACCCCAGGGCTCCTGTGTCTGAAGGTTTCTCAAGAGTTCCCTGGAATGCTTAACACAAGTGCTCCTGTGTCTGAAGGTTTTTCAAGAGCTCTCTGGACTGCTTAACCCCAGGGCTCCTGTTTCTGAAGGTTTGTCAAGAACTCTCTGGAGTGCTTAACCCCAGGGCTCCTGTGTCTGAAGGTTTGTCAAGAGCTCTCTGGACAGCTTAACCCCAGGGCACCTGTGTCTGAAGGTTTGTCAAGAGCTCTTTGGACTCCTTAACGCCAGGGCTCCTGTGTCTGAAGGTTTGTCAAGAGCTCTCTGGACTGCATAACCCCAGGGCTCCTGTGTCTGAAGGTTTGTCAAGAGCTCTCTGGACTGATTAACGCCAGGGCTCCTGTGTCTGAAGGTTTGTCAAGAGATCTCTGGACTGCATAAACCCAGGGCTCCTGTGTCTGAAGGTTTGTCAAGAGCTCTCTGGACTGCATAACCCCCAGGACTCGTGTGTCTGAAGGTTTGTCAAGAGCTCTCTGGACTGCTTAACCCAAGGGCTCCTGTGACTGAAGGTTTCTCAAGAGCTCCCTGGATTGCATAACACCAGGGCTCCTGTTTCTGAAGATTTGTCAAACGTTCTCTGGACTGATTAAACCCAGGGATCCTGTGTCTGAAGTTTTGTCAAGATCTCCCTGGACTGCTTAACCCCAGGGCTCCTGTGTCTGAAGGTTTGTCAAGAGCTCTCTGGACAGCTTAACCCCAGGGCTCCAGTGACTGAAGTTTTATCAAGAGCCTTCTGCAGTGCTTAACCCCAGGTCTCCTATGTCTGAAGGTTTGTCAAGGGCTCTCTGGACTGCTTAATACCAGGGCTCCTGTGTCTGAAGGTTTGTCAAGAGCCGTCTGGACCGCTTAACCCCAGGACTCCTGTGTCTGAAGGTTTGTTAGGAGTTCTCTGGACTGCTATACCCCAGGGCTCCTCTGTCTGAAAGTTTGACAAGCACTGTCTGGATTACTTAACACCAGGGTTCCTGTGTCAGAAGATTTGTCAAACGTTCTCTGGACTGATTAAACCCAGGGATCTTGTGTCTGAAGTTTTGTCAAGAGTTCTCTGGACTGCTTAACCCCAGAGTTGCTGTATCTGAAGGTTTGTCAAGAGCTCTCTGGATTGGTTAACGCCAGGGTTCCTGTGTCTGAAGGTTTATCAAGCACTCTCTGGACTGCTTAACGCCAGGCTCCTGTGTCTGAAGATTTGTCGTGAGCTGTCTGGACTGCTTAATCCTAGGACTCCTGTGTCTGAGGGTTAGTCAAGCACTATCTGTATTGCTTAACCCCAGGGCTCCGGTGTCTGAAGGTTTGTCAATAGCTCTCTGGATTGTTTAACCCCAGGGCTCATGTGTCAAGCACTGTCTGGACTCCTTAACGCCAGGGCTCCTGTGTCTGAAGGTTTGACAAGAGCTCTCTGGACTGCTTAACCACAGGGCTCCTGTATCGGGAGGTTTTTCAAGAGTTCTCTCGACTGCTTAACCCCAGGGCTCCTGTGTTCGAAGGTTCGCTAAGAGCTCTCTGGACTGCTTAACCCCAGGGCTCCTGTGTTGGAAGGTTAGTCAAGTGCTCTCTGGATTGCCAAATGCCAGGGTTAATGTTTCTGAAGGTTTATCAAGAGCTCGATGGACTGCTTAACGCCAAGGCTCCTGTGCCTGAAAGTTTATCAAGCACTCTCTGGACTGAATAGCCCCAAGGCTTCTGTGTCTGAAGGTTTGTAAAGAGCTCTCTTGATTCCTTAACGCCAAGGCTCCTGTGCCTGAAGGTTTCTCAAGAGATCCCTGGATTGCTTAACACAAGAACTGCTGTGTCTGAAGGTTAGTCAAGAACTCCCTGGACTGCTTAACGCCAGGGCTCCTGTGTCTGATGACTTGTCAAGAGCTCTCTGGAGTCCTTAACGCCATGGCTCCTGTGTCTGAAAGTTTGTCAAGAGCTCTCTGGACTGCTTAACCCCAGAGCTTCTGTGCCTGAAGGTTTAACAAGAGCTCCCTGGACTGCTTAACCCCAGGGCTCCTGTGTCTGAATGTTTGCTAAGGGCTCTCTGGACTGCTTAACATCAGGGCTCCTGTGTTTGAA
This sequence comes from Meconema thalassinum, assembly GCA_946902985.2. Classification (NCBI taxonomy): domain Eukaryota; kingdom Metazoa; phylum Arthropoda; class Insecta; order Orthoptera; family Tettigoniidae; genus Meconema; species Meconema thalassinum. The sequence goes on along the minus strand of OX336389.2, from coordinate 170,787,101 downwards.
GGTTTGTCAAGAGCTCTCTGGATTGCACAACGCCAGGGTTCCTGTGTCTGAAGGTTTATTAAGTGCTCCATCGAATCCTTAACGCCAGGGATCCTGTGTCTGCAGGTTTATCAACCACTTTCTGGAATACTTAACGCCAGGGCTCCTGTAAATGAAGGTTTGTCAAGTGCTCTCTGGATTGCTTAACCCCTGGGCTCCTGTGTCTGAAGGTTTCTCAAGAGCTCCCTGGATTGCATAACTCCAGGGCTCCTGTGTCTGAAGGTTTTTCAAAGTCTCTCTGGACTGCTTTATACCAGGGCTCCTGTGTCTGAAGGTTTGTCAAGAGCTCTCTGGACTGCTTATTCCCAGGCTCTTGTGTCTGAATTTTTGTTAAGAGCTCTCTGGACTGCTTAACCCCAGGCTCCTGTGTCTCAATTTTTGTTAAGAGCTCTCTGGACTGCTTAACCCCAGGCTCCTGTGTCTCAATTTTTGTTAAGAGCTCTCTGGACTGCTTAATCCCAGGCTCCTGTGTGTGAAGGTTTGTCTAGAGCCCCCTGAACTGCTTATACCCATGGCTCCTGTGTCTGAAGGTTTTCTCAAGCACTCTCTGGACTGCTTAACCCCAGGAATTCTGTGTCTGAAGATATGTCTAGAGCTCTCTGGACTGCTTAACCCCCGGCTCCTGTGTCTGAATTTTTGTAAAGAGCTCTCTGGACTGTTTAACCCCAGTGTTCCTGTGACTGAAAGTTTGTCAAGTGCCCTTTGGACTGATTAACCCCTAGCTACTGTGTCTGAATTTTTGTTAAGAACTCTCTGGACTGCTTAACCCCAGTTCTCCTGTGCCTGAAAGATTGTTAAGAGCTCTCTGGTCTGCTTGACCCCAGGGTTCCTCTGTCTGTAGGTCTCTCAAGAGCTCCTTGGATTGCTTAACGCCAGGGCTCCTGTGCCTGAAGGTTTCTCAAGAGATCCCTGGATTGCTTAACACAAGAGCTGCTGTGTCTGTAGGTTAGTCAAGAACTCCCTGGATTGCTTAACGCCAGGGCTCCTGTGTCTGATGATTTGTCAAGAGCTCTCTGGTCTGCTTAACACCAGGGCTCCTGGGTCTGAAGGTATGTCAAGAGCTCTTTGGAGTCCTTAACGCCAGTGCTCCTGTGTCTGAAGGTTTGTCAAGAGCTCTCTGGACGGCTTAATGCCAGGGCTCCTGTGTCTGAAAGTTTGTCAAGAGATCTCTGGACTGCTTAACCCCAGGGCTTCTTAGCCTGAAGATTTAACAAGAGCTCCCTGGACTGCTTACCCCAGGTCTCCTGTGTCTGAATGTTTGCTAAGGGCTCTCTGGACTACTTAACACCAGGGCTCCTGTGTTTGAAGGTTTGTCAAGAGATCCCTGGATTGCTCAACGCCAGGGTTCCTGTGTCTGAAGATTTATCAAGGGCTCTATCGATTCCTTAACGCCAGGGATCCTGTGTCTGCAGGTTTATCAAGCACGTTCTGGACTACTTAACGCCAGGTCTCCTGTAAATGAAGGTTTGTCAAGTGCTCTCTGGATTTCTTAACCCCTGGGCCCCTGTGTCTGAAGGTTTCCCAAGAGCTCCCTGGATTGCATAACTCCAGGGCTCCTGTGTCTGAAGGTTTGTCAAAGTCTCTCTGGACTGCTTAATACCAGGGTTCCTGTGTCTCAAGGTTTGTCAAGAGCTCTCTGGACTGCTTAACCCCAGGGCACCTGTGTCTGAAGGTTTGTCAAGAGCTCTCTGGATCGCTTAATCTCAGGGCTCCTGTGTCTGAAGATTTGTCAAGAGCTCTCTGGACTGCTTAACCCCAGGCGCCTGTGTCTGAATTTTTGTTAAATGCTCTCTGGACTGCTTAACCCCAGGGCTCCTGTGCCTGAAGGTTTGTCAAGAACTCTCTGGATTGCTCAACGCCAGGGTTCCCGTGTCTGAAGGTTTATCAAGCACTCTCTGGACTACTTAACGCCAGGGCACCTGTGTCTGAAGATTTGTCGTGACCTGTGTGGGCTGCTTAACCCCAGGACTCCTGTGTCTGAAGGTGTGTTAAGAGCGCTCTGGACTGCTTAAGCCCAGGGCCCCTGTGTCTGAAGGTGTGACAATAGCTCTCTGGACTGTTCATTCCCACGGCTCATGTGTCAAGCACCCTCTGGACTCCCTAACGCCAGGGCTCCTGTGTCTGAAGGTTTGTCTAGAGCTCTCTGGACTGCTTAACTCCCGGGCTCCTGTGTCTGGTGGTTTGTCAACTGCTCTCTGGGCTGCTGAACCCCAGGGCTCCTGTGTATGAAGGTTTGTTAGGAGCTCTCTGGACTGCTTAACCCAGCGACTCCTGTGTCTGTAGGTTTGTCAAAGGCTCTCTGGACTGCTTAACCCCAGGGCTCCTGTGTCTGAAGGTTCTAAAAGAGATCCCTGGCCTGCTTAACCCCAGGGCTACTGTGTCTGAAGGTTGGTCAAGAGCTCTCTGTTCTGCTTAACCCAATGGCTCCTGTGTCTGAAGGGTTGACAAGAGGTCACTGGACTGCTTAACCCCAGGGCTCCTGTGTCTGAAGCTTTGTCAAGAGCTCTCTGGACTGCTTAACCCCAGGGCTCCTGTGTCCGAGGGTTTTAAAAAAGCTCCCTGGATTGCTTAACCCCAGGGCTCCAGTGTCTGAAGGTTTTAGAAGAGCTCCCTGGACTGATTAACCCCATGGTTCCTGTGTCTGAAGGTTTGTCAAAAGCTCTCTGGACCCCATAACGCCAGGTCTCCTGTGTCTGAATGTTTGCTAAGGGCTCTCTGGATTGCTTACCACCAGGGCTCCTGTGTTTAAAGGTTTGTCAAGAGCTCTCTAGATTGCTCAACGCCAGAATTCCTGTGTCTGAAGGTTTGTCAAGTGCTCTATCGATTCCTTAACGCCAGGGATCCTGTGTCTGCAGGTTTATCAAGCACTTTCTGGACTACTTAACGCCAGGGCTCCTGTAAATGTAGGTTTGTCAAGTGCTCTCTGGATTTCTTAACCCCTGGGCCCCTGTGTCTGAAGGTTTCTCAAGAGCTCCCTGGATTGCATAACTACAGGGCTCCTGTATCTGAAGGTTTGTCAAAGTCTCTCTGGACTGCTTAATACCAAGGCTCCTGTGTCTGAAGGTTTGTCGAGAGCTCTCTGGATCGCTTAATCTCAGGGCTCCTGTGTCTGAAGATTTGTCAAGAGCTCTCTGGACTGCTTAACCCCAGGCTCCTGTGTCTGAATTTTTGTTAAGTGCTCTCTGGATTGCTTAACCCCAGGGCTCCTGTGCCTGAAGGTTTGTCAAGAACTCTCTGGATTGCTCAACGCCAGGGTTCCGGTGTCTGAAGGTTTATCAAGCACTCACTTGACTACTTAACGCCAGGGCACCTGTGTCTGAAGATTTGTCGTGACCTGTCTGGGCTGCTTAACCCCAGGGCTCCTGTGTCTGAAAGTGTGTTAAGAGCGCTCTGGACTGCTTAAGCCCAGGCCCCAAGTGTCTGAAGGTGTGACAATAGCTCTCTGGACTGTTCAATCCCACGGCTCATGTGTCAAGCACCCTCTGGACTCCCTAACGCCAAGGCTCCTGTGTCTGAAGGTTTGTCAAGAGCTCTCTGGACTGCTTAACTCCGGGGCTCCTGTGTCTGATGGTTTGTCAAGTGCTCTCCGGACTGCTGAACCCCAGGGCTCATGTGTCTGAAGGTTTGTTAGGAGCTCTCTGGACTGCTTAACCCAGCGACCCCTGTGTCTGAAGGTTTGTCAAAGGCTCTCTGGACTGCGTAACCCCAGGGCTCCTGTGTCTGAAGGTTCTACAAATGATCCCTGGACTGCTTAACCCCAGGGCTTCTGTGTCTGAAGGTATGTTAGGAGCTCTCTGGACTGCTTAACACCTGGTCTTTGTGTCTGAAGGTTTGTCAAGATCTCTCTGAATTGCACAACGCCAGGATTCCTGTGTCTGAAGGATTATCAAGCACTCTCTGACTGCTTAACGCCAGGGCTCCTCTGTCTGAAGCTTTATCAAGCACTCTCTGGACTGCTTAACCCCAGGGCTGCTGTGTCTGGATGTTTGTCAAGAGCTCTCGGGACTCCTTAACGCCAGGGCTCCTGTGTCTGAAGGTTTGTAAAGAGTTCTCTGGAGTGCATAACCCCAGCGCTCCTGTGTCTGAAGGTTTCTCAAGTGCTCTCTGGATTGCTTAACGCCAGGGCTCCTGTACCTGAAGGTTTCTCAAGATCTCCCGGGATCGCGTAACCCCAGGGCTCTTGTGTCTGATGTTTTGTCAAGAGCTCTCGGGATTGCTCAACCCCAGGACTCCTGTGCCTGAAGGTTTGTCAAGAGCTCTCTGGAATGCTTAACTCAGGTCTCCTGTACCTGAAGGTTTTACATGAGCTCCCAGGACTGCTTAACCTCAGGGCTCTTGTGTTCGAAGGTTTGCTAAGAGCTTTCTGGACTGCTTAACCCCAGGGCTCTTTTGTTTGAAGGTTTATCAAGAGCTCTCTGGACTGCTCAACGCCAAGGCTCCTGTGCCTGTAGGCTTCCCAAGAGCTCCCTGGATTGCTTAACACCAGAGATCAGTGTCTGAATTTTTGTCAATAGCTCTCTGGACCGCTTAACCCCAGGTCTCCTGTGTCTGAAAGTTTGTCAAGAGCTCTATGGACTGCTTAACGCCAGGGCCTCTGTGACTGAAGCTTTAACAAGCACTCTCTGGACTGCTTAACCCCAGGGCTCCTGTTTCTGAATGTTTGTCAAGATCTCTCTTGAATCCTTAACGCCAGGGCTCCTGTGACTGAAGGTTTGTTAAGAGCTCTCTGGACTGCTTAACGCCGGGGCTCCTGTGCCTGAAGGTTTGACAAGAGCTCTCTGGACTGCTTAACCACATTGCTCCTGTGTCTGAAGTTTTGTCAAGAGCTCTCAGGACTGCTTAACCCAGGGGCTCCTGTGGGTGAAGGTTTGTCATGACTTCTCTGGACTGCTTAACTCCAGGGCTCCTGTGTCTGAACGTTAATCCAGAGCTCCTTGAACTGCTAAACTCCAGGGCTCCTGTGACTGAAGGTTTGTCAAGAGCTTTCTGGATTGCTTAACTCCAAGACTCCTGTGACTGAAGGTTTGTCAAATGCTCTCTGTACTGCTTAACCCTAGGGCTCCTGTGTCTGAATGCTTATAAAGAGCTCCTGGACTGCTTAACCCAATGGCTTCTGTGTATGAAGGTTTCTCAAGAGCTCTCTGGACCCTTTAACGCCAGGGCTCCTGTGTCTGAAGGTCTTACAAGAGCTCCCTGGACTGCTTAACCCCAGTGCTCCTCTGTCTGAAGGCTTGTTAGGAGCTCTCTGGAATGCTTAACACCAGGGCTCCTGTGTCTGAAGGTTTGTCAAGAGCTCTCTGGACTCTTTAACGCCAGGGCTCCTGTGTCTGAAGGTTTGACAAGAGGTATCTGGACTGCTTAACTCCAGGGCTCCTGTGACTGAAGGTTTGTCAAGAGCTTTCTGGATTGCTTAACTCCAGGGCTCCTGTGACTGAAGGTTTGTCAAATGCTCTCTGTACTGCTTAACCCTAGGGCTCCTGTGTCTGAATATTTGTAAATAGCTCCTGGACTGCTTAACCCAATGGCTTCTGTGTATGAAGGTTTCTCAAGAGCTCTCTGGACCCTTTAACACCAGGGCTCCTGTGTCTGAAGGTCTTACAAGAGCTCCCTGGACTGCTTAACCCCAGTGCTCTTGTGTCTGAAGGCTTGTTAAGAGCTCTCTGGACTGCTTAACACCAGGGCTCTTTTGTCTGTAGGTTTGTCAAGAGCTCTCTGGACTCTTTAACGCCAGGGCTCCTGTGTCTGAAGGTTTGACAAGAGGTATCTGGACTGCTTAACCCCAGGGCTCATGTGTATGTAGCTTTGTAAGAGCTCTCTGTTCCGCTTAACCCCAGGGCTCCTGTGTCTGAAGGTTGGTCAAGAGCTCTCTGTTCTGCTTAACCCAATGGCTCCTGTGTATGAAGGGTTGACAAGAGGTTTCTGGACTGCTTAACCCCAGGGCTCCTGTGTCTGAAGCTTTGTCAAGAGCTCTCTGGACTGCTTACCCCCAGGGCTCCTGTGTCTGAGGGTTTTAAAAAAGCTCTCTGGATTGCTTAACCCCAGGGCTCCAGTGTCTGAAGGTTTTAGAAGAGCTCCCTGGACTGATTAACCCCATGGTTCCTGTGTCTGAAGGTTTGTCAAAAGCTCTCTGGACCCCATAACGCCAGGTCTCCTGTGTCTGAATGTTTGCTAAGGGCTCTCTGGATTGCTTACCACCAGGGCTCCTGTGTTTAAAGGTTTGTCAAGAGCTCTCTAGATTGCTCAACGCCAGAATTCCTGTGTCTGAAGGTTTATCAAGTGCTCTATCGATTCCTTAACGCCAGGGATCCTGTGTCTGCAGGTTTATCAAGCACATTCTGGACTACGTAACGCCAGGGCTCCTGTAAATGTAGGTTTGTCAAGTGCTCTCTGGATTTCTTAACCCCTGGGCCCCTGTGTCTGAAGGTTTCTCAAGAGCTCTATGGATTGCATAACTACAGGGCTCCTGTATCTGAAGGTTTGTCAAAGTCTCTCTGGACTGCTTAATACCAAGGCTCCTGTGTCTGAAGGTTTGCCGAGAGCTCTCTGGATCGCTTAATCTCAGGGCTCCTGTGTCTGAAGATTTGTCAAGAGCTCTCTGGACTGCTTAACCCCAGGCTCCTGTGTCTGAATTTTTGTTAAGTGCTCTCTGGACTGCTTAACCCCAGGGCTCCTGTGCCTGAAGGTTTGTCAAGTACTCTCTGGATTGCTCAACGCCAGTGTTCCGGTGTCTGAAGGTTTATCAAGCACTCACTTGACTACTTAACGCCAGGGCACCTGTGTCTGAAGATTTGTCGTGACCTGTCTGGGCTGCTTAACCCCAGGGCTCCTGTGTCTGAAGGTGTGTTAAGAGCGCTCTGGACTGCTTAAGCCCAGGGCCCCTGTGACTGAAGGTGTGACAATAGCTCTCTGGACTGTTCAATCCCACGGCTCATGTGTCAAGCACCCTCTGGACTCCCTAACGCCAGGGCTCCTGTGTCTGAAGGTTTGTCAAGAGCTCTCTGGACTGCTTAACTCCCGGGCTCCTGTGTCTGATGGTTAGTCAAGTGCTCTCTGGACTGCTGAACCCCAGGGCTCCTGTGTCTGAAGGTTTGTTAGGAGCTCTCTGGACTGCTTACCCCAGCGACCCCTGTGTCAGAAGGTTTGTCAAAGGCTCTCTGGACTGCGTAACTCCAGGGCTCCTGTGTCTGAAGGTTCTACAAATGATCCCTGGACTGCTTAACCCCAGGGCTTCTGTGTCTGAAGGTATGTTAAGAGCTCTCTGGACTGCTTAACACCTGGTCTTTGTGTCTGAAGGTTTGTCAAGATCTCTCTGAATTGCACAACGCCAGGATTCCTGTGTCTGAAGGATTATCAAGCACTCTCTGGACTGCTTAACGCCTGGGCTCCTCTGTCTGAAGCTTTATCAAGCACTCTCTGGACTGCTTAACCCCAGGGCTGCTGTGTCTGGATGTTTGTCAAGAGTTCTCGGGACTCCTTAACGCCAGGGCTCCTGTGTCTGAAGGTTTGTAAAGAGTTCTCTGGAGTGCATAACCCCAGCGCTCCTGTGTCTGAAGGTTTCTCAAGTGCTCTCTGGATTGCTTAACGCCAGGGCTCCTGTACCTGAAGGTTTCTCAAGATCTCCCGGGATCGCGTAACCCCAGGGCTCCTGTGTCTGAAGGTTAGTCAAGAGCTCTCTGGATTGCTCAACCCCAGGACTCCTGTGCCTGAAGGTTTGTCAAGAGCTCTCTGGACTGCTTAACCCAGGTCTCCTGTGCCTGAAGGTTTTACAAGAGCTTCCAGGACTGCTTAACCTCAGGGCTCTTGTGTTCGAAGGTTTGCTAAGAGCTTTCTGGACTGCTTAACCCCAGGACTCTTGTGTTTGAAGGTTTATCAAGAGCTCTCTGGACTTCTCAACGCCAAGGCTCCTGTGCCTGTAGGTTTATCAAGCACTCTCTGAACTGAATATCCCCATGGCTTCTGTGTCTGAAGGTTTGTCAAGAGCTCTCTGGATTCCTTAACGCCAAGGCTCCTGTGTCTGAAGGTTTGTCAAGATCTCTCTGGACTGCTTAACCCCAGGGCTCCTGTGTCTGTAGGATTCTCAATAGCTCCCTGGATTGCTTAACGCCAGGGCTAATGTGCCTGAAGGCTTCTCAAGAGCTCCCTGGATAGCTTAACACCAGAGATCAGTGTCTGAATTTTTGTCAATAGCTCTCTGGACCGCTTAACCCCAGGTCTCCTGTGTCTGAAAATTTTTCAAGAGCTCCATGGACTGCTTAACGCCAGGGCCTCTGTGACTGAAGCTTTAACAAGCACTCTCTGGACTGCTTAACCCCAGGACTCCTGTTTCTGAATGTTTGTCAAGAGCTCTCTTAAATCCTTAACGCCAGGGCTCCTGTGACTGAAGGTTTGTCAAGAGCTCTCTGGACTGCTTAACGCCGGGGCTCCTGTGCCTGAAGGTTTGACAAGAGCTCTCTGGACTGCTTAACCACATTGCTCCTGTGTCTGAAGTTTTGTCAAGAGCTCTCAGGACTGCTTAACCCAGGGGCTCCTGTGGGTGAAGGTTTGTCATGACTTCTCTGGACTGCTTAACTCCAGGGCTCCTGTGTCCGAACGTTAATCCAGAGCTCCTTGAACTGCTTAACTCCAGGGCTCCTGTGACTGAAGGTTTGTCAAGAGCTTTCTGGATTGCTTAACTCCAAGGCTCCTGTGACTGAAGGTTTGTAAAATGCTCTCTGTACTGCTTAACCCTAGGGCTCCTGTGTCTGAATGTTTATAAAGAGCTCCTGGACTGCTTAACCCAATGGCTTCTGTGTATGAAGGTTTCTCAAGAGCTCTCTGGACCCTTTAACGCCAGGGCTCCTGTGTCTGAAGGTCTTACAAGAGGTCCCTGGACTGCTTAACCCCAGTGCTTCTGTGTCTGAAGGCTTGTTAGGAGCTCTCTGGAATGCTTAACACCAGGGGTCATGTGTATGAAGCTTTGTAAGAGCTCTCTGTTCCGCTTAACCCCAGGGCTCCTGTGTCTGAAGGTTTGTCAAGAGCTCTCTTTTCTGCTTAACCCAATGTCTCCTGTGTATGAAGGGTTGACAAGAGGTCTCTGGACTGCTTAACCCCAGGGCTCCTGTGTCTGAAGCTTTGTCAAGAGCTCACTGGACTGCTTTACCCAGGGCTCCTGTGTCTCTCGGGGTTTTAGAAAAGCTCCCTGGATTGCTTAACCCCAGGGCTCCAGTGTCTGAACGTTTTAGAAGAGCTCCCTGGACTGATTAACCCCGTGATTCCTGTGTCTGATGGTTTGTCAAAAGCTCTCTGGACCCCATATCGCCAGGGCTCCTGTGACTGAAGGTTTGCCAAGAGCTCTCTGGATTGCTCAACGCCAGGGATCTTTTGTCTGAAGTTTTATCAAGCACTCTCTGGACTGCTTTACCCCAGGGCTCCTGAGTCTGAAGGTTTTAGAAGAGCTCCCTGGACTGATTAACCCCATGGTTCCTGTGTCTGAAGGTTTGTTAAGAGCTCTCTGGACTGCCTAATCCCAGGGCTCCTGTGTCTGAAGGTTTGTCAAAAGCTCTCTGGACCCCTTAACGCCAGGGCTCCTGTGACTGAAGGTTTGTCAAGAGCTCTCTGGAATGCTCAACGCCAGGGTTCTTTTGTCTGAAGTGTTATCAAGCACTCTCTGGACTGCTTAACCCCCGGGTTCCTGTGTCTGAAGGTTTGTCAAGAGCTCTCTGGACTGCTTAACGCCAAGGCTCCAGTGTCTGAAGCTTTAACAAGCAGTTTCTGGACTGCTTAACCCCGGGGATCCTGTGTCTGAAGGTTTGTCAAAAGCTCTCTGGTCCCCTTAACGCCAGGGCTCCTGTGGCTTAGAGTTTGTCAAGAGCTCTCTGGACAGCTTAACCCCAGGGCTCCTTTGACTGAAGTTTTATCTAGAGTTCTCTGGACTGCTTAACCCCAAGGCTCATATGTCTGAAGGTTTGTCAAGAGTTCTCTGGACTGCTTAACGCCATGGCTCCTGTGTCTGAAGGTTTGTCAAGAGCTGTCTGGACTTCTTAACCCCAGGGCTCCTGGGTCTGAAGGTTTGTCAAGAGTTCTCTGGACTCCTTAACGCCAGGGCTCCTGTGTCTGAAGGCTTGTCAAGAGCTCTCTAGACTGCTTAACTCCAGGGCTCCTGTGTCTGAAGGTTTCTCAAGAGCTCCCTGGATTGCTTAACGCCAGGCCTTTGTGCCTGAAGGTTTCCCAAGAGCTCCCTGGATTGCTTAACACCAGTGCTCCTGTGTTTGAAGGTTTGTCAAGAACTCTCTGGATTGCTCAAGGCCAGGGTTCCTGTGTCTGAAGGTTTATCAAACATTCTCTGGACTGCTTAACCCCAGGGCTCCTGTGTCTGAAGGTTTGTCATGAGTTCTCTGGACTCCTAAACGCCAGGGCTCCTGTATCTGACGGTTTTCAAAGAGCACTCTGGACTGCTTAACCCAGGGATCCTGTGTCTGAAGGTTTCTCAAGAGCTCCCTGGATTGCATAACACCAGGGCTCCTGTGTCTGACGGTTTTTCAAGAGCTCTCTGGACTGCTTAACCCCATGGCTCCTGTGTCTGAAGGTGTGTTAAAGCTCTCTGGATTGCTCAAGGCCAGGGTTCCTGTGCATGAAGGTCTGTCAAGAGCTCTCTGGACTGGTTAACGCCAGGGCTCCTGTGTCTGACGGTTTCTCAAGAGCTCCCTGGATTGCATAACACCAGGGCTCCTGTGTCTGACGGTTTTTCAAGAGCTCTCTGGACTGCTTAACCCCATGGCTCCTGTGTCTGAAGGTTTGTTAAGAACTCTCTGGACTGCTTAATCCCAGTGCTCCTGTGTCTGAAAGTTTGTTAAGAGCTCTCTGGACTGCTTGACCCCAGGATTCCTGTGCCTGAAGGTTGATCAATCACTCTCTGGACTGCTTAACGCCAGGGCTCCTGTGTCTGAAGATTTGTCGTGAGCTGTATGGACTGCTTAACCCCTGGTCTCCTGTGTCTGAAGGTTTGTCAAGTGCTCTCTGGACTGCTTAAACAAGGGCTCCTGTGTCTGAAGGTTATTCAAGTCCTTCAGGACTGCTTAACCCCAGGGCTCTTGTGTCTGAAGGTTTGTCAAGAGCTCTCTGGACTGCTTAACCTCAGGGCTCCTGTGTCTGAAGGTTTGTCAAGAGCACTCTGGACTTCTTAACCTCAGGGCTCCTGTGTCTGATGGTTAGTCATGTGCTCTCTGGACTGCGTAACTCCAGGGCTCCTGTTTCTGAAGGTTAGTCAAGAGCTCTCTGGACTGTTTATCCCCAGGGCTCCTGTGTCTGAAGGTTAGTCAAGAGCTCTCTGGACTGCTTAACCCCAGGGGTCCTGTGTCTGAAGGTTTTACAAGAGCTCCGTGGACTGCTTAACCCCAGGGCTCCTGTGTCTTAAGGTTTGTTAAGAGCTCTCTGGAATGCTCAACCCCAGGTCCCCTGTGTCTGCTGGTTTGTCAAGAGCACTCTGGAATGCTTAATCCTAGGGCTCCTATGTATGAAGGTTTGTCAAGTGCTCTCTGGACTGCTTAACTCCAGGGTTCCTGTTTCTGAAGGTTAGTCAAGAGCTCTCTGGGGTGCTTAACCCCAGGGCTCCTGTGTCTGAAGGTTTGTTAGGTGCACTCTGAACTGCTTAATCCAGGGGCTCCCTCTACTGAAGGTTTGTCAAGAGCTCTCTGGACTGCTTAACCCCAGGGGTCCTGTGTCTGAAGGTTTTACAAGAGCTCCGTGGACTGCTTAACCCCAGGGCTCCTGTGTCTTAAGGTTTGTTAAGAGCTCTCTGGAATGCTCAACCCCAGGGCTCCTGTGTCTGAAGGTTTGTCAAGAGCTCTCTGAATGGCTCAACGCCAAGATTCCTGTGTCTGAAGGTTTATCAAGCACTCTCTGAACTGCTTAATGCCAGAGCTTCTGTGTCTGAAGCTCTATCAAGCACTCTCTGGACTGCTTAACCACAGGGCAGCTGTGTCTGAAGGTTTGTCAATAGCTCTCTGGAATCCTTAACGCCAGGGCTCCTGTTTCTGAAGGTTTATCAAGAGCTTTCTGGACTACATAACCCCAGGACTCCTGTGTCTGAAGGTTTCTCAAGAGCTCTCTTGATTACTTAACACCAGGGATCCTGTGCCTGAATACTTCTCAAGATCTCCCTGGATTGCTTATCCCCTGGGCTCCTGTGTCTGTAGGTTAGTCAAGAGCTCTCTGGACTGCTTAACCCCAGGGCTCCTGTGTTCGAAGGTTTGCTAAGAGCTCTCTGGACTGCTTAACCCCAGGGCTCTTGTGTTTGAAGGTTTGTCAAGAGCTCCCTGGATTGCTCAACGCCAGGGTTCATGTGTCTGAAGGATTATCAAGAGCTCTCTGGACTGCTTTACGCCAAGGCTCCTGTGCCTGAAGGTTTATCAAGCATTCTCTGGACTGAATAACCCCAGGGCTTCTGTGTCTGAAGGTTTGTCAAGAGATCTCTGGATTCCTTAACGCCAAGGCTCCTGTGTCTTAAGGTTTGTCAAGATCTCTTAGGACTGCTTAACCCCAGGTCTCCTTTGTATGAAGGTTTGTCAAAAGCTCTCTGGACTGATTAACCCCAGGGCTCCTGTGCCTAAAGGTTTCTCATGAGCTCCCTGGATGGCATAACCCCGGGGCTTCTATTTCTGAAGGTTTGTCAAGAGCTCTCAGGACTGCTTAACCCCAGGGATCCAGTTTCAAACACTCTATGGACTCCTTAACGCCAGGGCTCATGTGTCTCAAGGTTTGGCAAGAGCTCTCTGGACTGCTTAACCCATGGGCTCATGTGTCTCAAGGTTTGTCAAGATTTCTCTGTACTGCTTAACTCCAGGGCTCCTGTTTTTGAAGTTTTATCCAGAGCTCTCTGGACTGCTTAACTGCAGGGCTCCTGTGTCTGAACGTTTGTTAAGAGCTCTCTGGACTGCTTATCCGCAGGGCTCCTGTGTCTGAAGGTTAGTCAAGAGCTCTCTGGGTTGCTCAACGACAGGTTTCCTGTGTCTGAAGGTTTATCAAGCACTCTCTGGACTGCTTAACGCCAGGGCTCCTGTGTCTGAAAGTTTATCAAGCACTCTCTGGACTGCTTAACCCCAGGGCTCCTGTGTCTGATGGTTTGTCAAGAGCTCTCTGGACTCTTTATCGCCAGGGCTCCTGTGTCTGAAGGTTTGTCGAGAGGTCTCTGGACTGCTTAACCCCAGGGCTCTTGTGTCTGAAGCTTTTTCAAGAGCTCTCTGGACTGCTTAATCCCAGGGCTCCTGTGGCTTAAGGTTTGCCAAGAGTTCTCTGGACTGCTTAACCCCAGGGCTCCTTTGTCTGAAGGTTTGTCAAGCACTCTCTGGACTCCTTAACACCAGGTCTCCTGTGTCTGAAGATTTGTCAAGAGTTCTCTGGACTGCTTAACCCCGGGGCTCCTGGTTCTAAAGGTTTTTCTAGAGCTCTCTGGACTGCTTAAATCTAGGGCTCCTGTGTCTGATGGTTTATCAAGAGTTCTTTGGACTGCTTAACCCCATGGCTCCTGAGTCAGAAGGGTTGTCAAGAGCGCTCTGGACTGCTTAACCCCAGGGCTCCTTTGTCTGAAGGTTTGTCAAGAGTTCTCTCGATTGCTTAACCCCGGGGCTCCTGTGTCTGATGGTTTGTCAAGAGCTCTCTGGAACCCCTAGCCCTAGTGCCATTAGGCAAGCTAAGATGTCATTGGAACCTCTGACCCCATCACTGTAGTTTCGGAAGACTGGTCAGATTCTTTCTGGACCCCCTGAAGCCAGAGCCCCAGATCCCGAAGGCCTGAGGGTGTGGTTAACAAGGATTCACTTAGCCCCAGTGTATGAAGGGAGGGGCCAGTCAAGAACCTTGTGGCCCCTGGCCGCAGTGGCCCAGAGCCTGAGAGCTGGGAAATGGAAATGGATTTTCTAGGTTCCCTAACCCCCGGACTCGAGGAGTGTATGACGGCTGGGGCAGGTCTACCTCAAGAGCCCAGTCTGAGGGCTGGGGAATGTTCAGACTCCAGTATGTGATGGCTGGGACAGATAAACCTCAAGAGTCCAGAGTCTGAGGGCTGGGGAAAGTCATGACTCCAGTATATGAAGGCTGGGACAGATCAACCTCAAGAGCCCAGAAGCTGAGGGCTGGAGAATGTCCAGACTCCAGTATATGATGACTGGCGCAGATCAACCTCAGGGGTCCAGAGTCTGAGGGCTGGTGATTGTCCAGACTCCAGTATATGATGACTGGCGCAGATCAACCTCAGGTGTCCAGAGACTGAGGGCTGGTGATTTTCCAGACTCCAGTATATGATCACTGGCGCAGATCAACCTCAGGGGTCCAGAGTCTGAGGGCTGGTGATTGTCCTGACTCCAGTATATGATGATTGACGCAGATCAACCTCAGGGGTCCAGAGTCTGAGGGCTGGTGATTGTCCTGACTCCAGTACATGATGACTGGCGCAGATGAACCTCAGGGGTCCAGAGTCTGAGGGCTGGTGATTATCCTGACTCCAGTATATGATGACTGGCGCAGATCAACCTCAAGAGCCCAGAAGCTGAGGGCTGGGGAATGTCCAGACTCCAGTATATGATGACTGGCGCAGATCAACCTCAGGGGTCTAGAGTCTGAGGGCTGGTGGTTGTCCAGACTCCAGTATATGATGACTGGCGCAGATCAACCTCAGGGGTCCAGAGTCTGAGGGCTGGTGATTGTCCAGACTCCAGTATATGATGACTGGCGCAGATCAACCTCAGGGGTCCAGAGTCTGAGGGCTGGTGATTGTCCTGACTCCAGTATATGATGACTGGCGCAGATCAACCTCAGGGGTCCAGAGTCTGAGGGCTGGTGATTGTCCAGACTCCAGTATATGATGACTGGCGCAGATCAACCTCAGGGGTCCAGAGTCTGAGGGCTGGTGATTGTCCTGACTCCAGTATATGATGACTGGCGCAGATCAACCTCAAGAGCCCAGAAGCTGAGGGCTGGGGAATGTCCAGACTCCAGTATATGATGACTGGCGCAGATCAACCTCAGAGGTCCAGAGTCTGAGGGCTGGTGATTGACCTGACTCCAGTAGATGATGACTGGCGCAGATCAACCTCAGGGGTCCAGAGTCTGAGGGCTGGTGATTGTCCTGACTCCAGTATATGATGACTGGCGCAGATCAACCTCAAGAGCCCAGAAGCTGAGGGCTGGGGAATGTCCAGACTCCAGTATATGATGACTGGCGCAGATCAACCTCAGGGGTCTAGAGTCTGAGGGCTGGTGGTTGTCCAGACTCCAGTATATGATGACTGGCGCAGATCAACCTCAGGGATCCAGAGTCTGAGGGCTGGTGATTGTCCAGACTCCAGTATATGATGACTGGCGCAGATCAACCTCAGGGGTCCAGAGTCTGAGGGCTGGTGATTGTCCTGACTCCAGTATATGATGACTGGCGCAGATCAACCTCAGGGGTCCAGAGTCTGAGGGCTGGTGATTGTCCAGACTCCAGTATATGATAACTGGCGCAGATCAACCTCAGGGGTCCAGAGTCTGAGGGCTGGTGATTGTCCTGACTCCAGTATATGATGACTGGCGCAGATCAACCTCAAGAGCCCAGAAGCTGAGGGCTGGGGAATGTCCAGACTCCAGTATATGAAGGCTAGATTAGATCTGAGGTTTGGCCACTTGCGAAGGTCAATGGCTCTCTGGTTCACTTAACTCGAGTGAGTGGAGACGGCCACAAGAACAGCTGGATGGGATGCGCGGGTCGGGAATCATCTCACCACCTCAATTGGGCGACATTTAGCCTCATTCATGAAGCAATGTCAAGGAAATCTATTAGCCTACGTAGCCCGGCACTTGTTCCTTTGACCCATCTACCTTTAATGGTGCTTCACTTTTCTGTCGTCACGGTCATGCACGGATTTGAGGAGGAGCACATACATACCCCGCAGCGTTGTCATACTTGTTAATGACTTCAAAATTGTACTAGAAGTCTGCAAAATTGAAGGGTGGAATCATGGCTAGACTCCACTAGCGGCTGATACATTTGCTGTAGCAACCTAGCAACGCAGCACGGAACTACATGGTGTCCGGTTTTAACATGCATGCTTACACTAGAACTGTATTGAACCCTCGAAAAAATCCATTTAGGCTACATTTTTAGCCTATTTTCAATTTTGAAAAAATAGGCTTATGAGATCACCTTTTGTCCGTGTGTGTGTGTGTGTGAGGTGTGTGTGTGCCCCCCCCCTAATAAAATCTAAACGGCTGGAGCGATTTCAATGAAACTCGGTAAGTTCATAGCACTATTCCCGGCGATCTCGACCGTGCCCTTCAAATTTTGTTACGTATCACCAATCCAATATGGCGGCTGTGCGAAATATTTCACTAGCATTCAATATATCCGAAACTATTACCGATATCGCCCTGAAATTGTGTACGGTGATAAAAGGCACTACTAGAAGTTCACCTATGAGACTTTCAAAAACCTGGTGACTACAAAACCAACATGGCGGCCAAGCGAAGTTGAGACTTTTAAATAGACTTTTCTCGCGATTTAACTATCCAAACGTAATGAAACTTGGTACAGCAAATGTTTATACACATTGTAATGCACTGAAGTCTAATTTAGTTCAATTGTTTACATAACCTCAAAATGGCGGCTGTGCGAAATATTTCACTGACATTCTATATCTCCGAAACTATTACAGATATCACCCTGCAATTTTGTACGGTGATAAAGGGTACTGATACAAGTTTACCAATGTATATTTCATAAACCTGTAAAGTACAAAACGAACATGGCGACCAAGCGAATTTGAAATATTTTAATAGACTTTTCTCGTGATTTAACTCTCTGAGCGCTGTGAAATGTGGTACAGTAAATGATTTTGCAGACTGTAATGCACTGCCATCTAATTTAATTCAACTGTTTACATAACCTCAAGAGGAAGAGCCTCCGTGGCTTAGGCGGCAGCACGCCGGCCTCTCACTGCTGGGTCCGCGGTTCAAATCCCGGTCACTCCATGTGAGATCTGTGCTGGACAAAACGGAGGCAGACAGGTTTTTCTCCGGGTACTCCGGTTTTCCCTGTCAAAATTTCATTCCAGCAACACTCTCCACTATCATTTCATTTCATCTGTCATTCATTTAATCATCGCCCCAGAGGAGTGCGACAGGCTTCGGCAGCCGGCACATTTCATATCCTCGCCGCTAGATGGGGGCTTCATTCATTCCATTCCTGACCCGGTCGGAGACTGGAAGTAGGCTGTGGATTTTCATACATAACCTCAAGAGGGCGGCTGTGCGAAATTTTAAAATTAAGTTTTTATTTCTTGTGTCGTAATCATGCGATCGAAGTGAAAGTTTGAATAATGAACCTAGGCAATAATTGTCCTTGAATGGTACATAATTCAATGGCCTATACATATAATAATCCTAAATGGCGAGCTTCCGGAATATTTAGATGGTTCTCAATATCTATGAATCTTTTACAGCAACCAAACTTAATTTTTTTTATGTTCATAGAGACTATGAACATATGTTCACCTATAGGACTTTCAGTAACCTGGTGAGCACAAATCCAACATGGCGGCGACGCGAAGTATAAGTATTTAAATGAACGTTTCTCGCGAATTAACTATCAGAGTGCCATGAAACGTTGCACGTTAAATGCTTATACAAATGTTGATCCACTGGCATCTAATTTATTTCAATTGTTTTCATAATCACAAGATGGCTGCTGTGCGTAATTTTAGAATCTCGTTTTTACTTCTTGTGTTCTAATCATGCGATTGCAGTTTGAATACCACACGTACACAATAATCTTAATGTAATAGTACAAAAATAAATATCCAACCTGGCGACCATCTGAAATATTTAGACGGTTCTCAATATCTACGAATCTGTTACAGCAATTAAACTGAAATTTTGTATGTTGATAGAGGCAATTAACATGAGCAGGATATATGAAAATAGGCTGTATAGTTCTTCATGGAACTACTTGTTAAAAATACGTAATAGCTTATCCTCCAAGCTCGCCTTTTCCCACGTACTCTGTGAGGGATGTTTTGTCTACCGCCACAAGGACATTGTCTTGAAGCTGGACACTCTTTGTCAGCAGATCAGGCGCGGATCTAGAGTTTGGCTTTGTATCACTAAAAACGCAATCACAAAATAACCAAATGTACAAAACCAGACCAATTTTTTTGCAAGATACATGGATAGAAATTTGATGCGTTTAGCGCACCAAAAATATTCGTACAAATTGCAACGGCGTGTTATGCGACTTTTACATCAAGCTTCGAGAAAAGTATCAAGGTACGTTACAGTTTCGGCAAGTCGAGTTGGTACCGACAAGGGGGGAAAGTCACAGCTAAAATTGCCAACCAGGCTTGCAGTTTGGTCGTCGGCAAAATTTTTACGTGCGAAAAAAGCCCCAAATTCCTATCCGTGAATTGCTGCAAATTCATCGTGACATCATTATAAACATCGATTCGGTAATCACAAGGTTTGCTAAACCAAATAGACGAGTTGATTTTGTTACATAAATAATCGTTTTTATATAACAGGTATGAAGTTGTAAATATGTACAGTTGTAACAGAACATAATAATTGCAATAAATATATTTTCAGTATTGAATAAAATGAAAAAAAAAACTGTTTTTCAGTTAAAATTCGTTAAGTTTTATTTGTCTGGTTCATGTGTTTTCGTTTTTTGAGTTTGCAAAAAAATTTGGTCTCCCGTTTGGTGCCTGCAGCAGATACAACTGGGGATGGTGATAGGCCGATCGCTGAGGCGGCCTCTAACTTGGGTCAAATAAAGGAGGTGTCGGGGAGGGGATTTTGGAAGGAAGTCGACCGCGGACCTGTTAAAAGTAACCGTCCCGGCATATGCCTGGTGGTTTAAATGAAAAACCACGGAAAACCATTTTTAGAACGGCCAAAGTGGGATTCGAAATCACGCTAGGCAGGAGGTAGTGCGTTAACGCTCTCGGCCACCACGGCTGGTGTTAAATTACGCGCTTTTGCCCGATTACATGAGGCAGGGTTCCTATAGAACACACTATTCCTGAAAAAAGAGCCATATATTAATATCATTCACTGATAAAGGGGAATTTAGGTTTACTCGTTTCAACAGCCACCCGATCATCTTCGAATCCTTCTCACTAGGGTTGAAGTTTATTTTTTCGTATATATTATTTTGAAACGTGTTCTTGTTATGTTTTATACAACTCATCTAGTTAGTGTTACGATTCACAGTGAATCTCGTTGTTAGCTGTATAAGAGACCCTGGCACACATGAAGCTCCCCCAGTTGAGAGTAGACAGTGACAAAGATAACTGCTCTCATCAGGACAGCGCAAGACTCAATAAGATAAGTAGCCTGCACAATACAACCTGAAATGACCATTTAACTACCATCACCTATTCACTCAAAACAAGCAAGTGCGGAGGCCAATCACCACTTCCAGTATTTTAACAAAACATCACATAGACTATAGCTAACAAATACCCACGAGTTGAATTACCTCAACTAATGAAAATGAAAATCCACACCCAGCTTCCAGTCGACCGACCGGGTCAGGGAATGGAATGAATGAAGCCCCCATCTAGCGGCGAGGATATGAACTGTGCCAGGTGCCGAAGCCTGTCGCACTCCCCTGGGGCAGTGATCAAATGAATGACAGATGAAATGAAATGAAAGTGGAGAGTGTTGCTGGAATGAAGTTTGTGACAGGGAAAACCGGAGTACCCGGATAAAAACCTGTCTGCCTCCGCTTTGTCCAGCACAAATCTCACATGGAGTGACCGGGATTTGAACCACGAACCCAGCAGTGAGAGACCGGCGTGCTGCCGCCTAGGCCACGGAGGCTCTAATTACCTCAACTAATACTGCAACTAAATGATTGTACATATTGTAAATATTTTCACCCATATTTTCAGACATGAATTTTAAAGCCTAATTGTAATGGATCTGATGATGATCGCTCTACGATCGAAACTGGTCATCCTAGTGTATTTATTGAACTCATGTATTTTTTCAGGATTCGGGAATAACCCATTTCATTTGGGTACAATCGTGTTGACCGATGGAAAAGCATCAAACTTCCGTTTACTAAGGCAACACTGTAAATGGCTTCAAACACCATAATGTTTACTTCGTATGTTTCAATTTTCTTTGCTCGGGCAGTGGTTGTTTCGAACGTCACCATCATTCATTTCATCATAATTAAATATTCATGTAATTTTTCAAGTCCTCGTACAGCACCTTATTCTCCAAGATTTTACTCGTATAAATATCTTTCTTGTCACGTGGGCGACCCATGGTTTAACCCATAGATGTTTAGTTTACCTTTCCGTTTCTTTTACATACCGGTATTGCCACTACAGAATTTCAACACCAAAATACAGTAAAGTCAACAAGGAACTGTCCTTAATCCATTTGGATAAACTATGATAAAATATTTGATGTTGTGTAATGGTGTGATTATTGCTTCGTATAACTTTTATACAAGTTCAGTTTTATAATAGTACATTATGCAACGAGCCTATAATGGCTATAATTAAGACACGAGTATGTTTATAAAACGAGCGTATGCGAGTTTTATAATTTACATACGAGTGTCTTAATTACCACTATACAGTAGGCGAGTCGCATACGACTGCTTATGTTCGACGATAATTATAACTTTATTATATGTTTTAACATAAATATTCATAAATAACTGTTGAGATTGTCACTAGAATTTTGTGATCGGGTGCTGCGCTGGGTAGGATATCTCTGATTTCCAAGCTCTCTGACCGACCGACGCATGCGCTCTGTGTGCTTCAATGCCATATGTGCAGATTGTGCACCAGTATTCAGTAAAAATGTCACCGAAGTCGATTGAAAACAACGCGCTGTGTAGAAATTGGATTTGGGGATATTAAGGTACAGTGCTATTTCTTGTCTCATATTCACCAGTTTATTTATGCGAACATATGGACGGTGCACTTTCGGTAATTTATATAGACATGTTGGATTTTGAGCGCATGTGCGAAGGTATCCTTATCTAATTGGTCAAACAACTGTTTCTTGAGCTGTGATTGGTGAGAGAAACTGTTTCATAATGAAAAATAGTGTTATAATGACCATCATTATGATACAGTTTTCAAACATATAATAGTCAGGGTCGAATATAATAGTACATTATGCAACGAGCCTAAATGGCTATAATTAAGACACGAGTATTTTTTATAAAACGAGCGTATGCGAGTTTTATAATTTCCATACGAGTGTCTTAATTACCATTATAGGCGAGTTGCATACGACTGTTTATGTTCGACGATAATTATAGCTTTATTATATGTTTTAACATAAATATTCATAAATATCTGTTGAGAGTCAGCTACTGGAATTTTGTGATCGCAGAGCGAGCGTTGGGTGTTATACCTTCGTCTTTCAAGAGCTTTGAACGGCCGACGCATGCGCTCTGTGGGCTTGCAATGCCATATGCAGCCATATGTTTACATCAGCCGTCCCTCAGTAATATTGTCACCTCAGTCATTTGAAGACAATGCGCTGTGTAGAAATTAGTGTTAGTGATTTTAAGGTACTGTGCTATTTCTTGTCTCATATTCGCCAGTTTATTTACGCGAACATATGGACGGTGGGTATTCCATGTCGGTAATTTATTATAGTTCGATGTTGTGTTTATGTCCGACATGTTGGATTTTGAGCGCATGCGCGAAATTATCGTTACCTAATTGGTCAATGAACGAGCTCTGATTGGCTGGAGAAACTGTATCGTAATGAAAAACGGTGTTATAATGACCATCATTATGATACAGTTTTCAAACACATAATAGTGAGGGTCGAACATAAAATATTTTATAAAATTTCTTTGACAAATTACTTTGATAGTGTAATACCGGCCTTATCCGTTTTGAGTAGTCCAGATCAGGCACGGTCGTTGCATAGGTGTTCAATTGTAACTCTATTGCCACTAGCGCTAATGACCACGTCATTCTGTCATTACTTGCACACGATATCCTTTCTCTGTTGACGAAATTTGTCCCTGCTCTTAACTTAGATGATAATATTTACGATATTCTGAGGCTGAAATTACTTTACAAAGTGGTGTATGTTATCGATTCCGGAACTATCTCATACCTATTGTAGGCCATTTGAATCACCTACCACAGCGTAGACAAATTCCTATATATGTTTGGAACCGGTCTTAAAAGTGATATAGAACCCTACAATACTGCCTGCCCGAGACCATGGTTTATTGAGAATAGGCACTGAGTGTGCATCCTCCTCAAATGGCACGCTTCCCTAAGTATTCCTTCCCATATGCATTAATCGCCTCGTCTAATAGTTAAGATTGTGGACTTACTTTGATTCGTAACACGAATAGTGGGGATCCTTCTAGAAACATGCCTAGTCCAAACTGTCTAAACATAAATTTATATTATGTTTATATGATATATTTATATCACAAGACAACGCTCAGTTACAAACTGACCTCAACCTGGTTCATAAATGGGCGGTTGGCAACAAAATGAAGATAAATACGAGTAAATGTAGTCTCATGAGAATAGGAAGAGGGCGAAGGCAATATAATATCGACTCGGAAATACTTGTAGAAAAAGACTCGTGCAAATACTTGGGCATCCATGTAAGGAATTATATGAAATGGAGTACTCATGTGGGTTGTGTCGTCTCCAACGCGTACAAATCACTTCATTTTGTGATGCGGGTATTAAAAGGCTGTAGCTCTACCGCAAAAGAATTCCCTTATTTGACCCTGGTGAGGCCAATGTTGGAATACGGCTCAGCGGTTTGGGACCCATATCAGGTAGGGCTCATCAATGAGCTGGAGATGGCACAATGGAAGGCTGCTAGGTTTGTGCTCAACGATTTTAATCCTAGAAGCAGTGTAACTAGAATGATAGAAAAACTAGGGTGGGAATCTCTGGAAGATAAAAGGACGAAATCCAGACTATACGGCATATATAACACATACACTAATACGCCAGCATGGGGAGAACTAAGCAAACATCTGGAAAATCCCACCCACCTGAGCAGGGCAGATCATCCACATAAAGCCAAGGTCCGACCACAACGTACAAATTATGGGAAATATTCTTTCAATAACCGTGGTATTGATAATTGGAGCTCATTACATGCCTCAGTCTTAGAGCCTTTCCCCAAACATATTGATGTGTTTATGAGAAGATTGAAGTTTTGTGTAAATATTACGATGTAATTACTATAGTTCCTAAATTGTGAATTGTGTATGTTTTGTTTGATATTATTGTTGGTAATTTTCTGTACTTGTACAATTTGCCACCGGAGAATTACCCCATTTGCAAATATTATACTGTATATAATAATAATAATAATATTTTTTTTAAAATTTATTTATTATATACTATTTATGTTACATTATTGTGATATGTCTCACGAATCTGATGACAGTACAGATTATTTGTGAGACATATTAATTATTATTTACAACATATATATATAGATTATATTTCAATACAAGAGTGCATGCAATTTTTTTGTCATGTTAATGATAATGATAAAATATTAATGTGAATAATTAAAGACAAAAAAAGTTACACTATGGTAGTTATATTAATAAATTTATGTTATGAGTTAATGTTTGGTTAAGTAATATTTTTTAATGCGACTTATAGCTAGTTGTTTGCTGTTAATGTTCGTCAGTCCAGGTGGTAGTTCATTAAGTAGTGATGGTATAATATAATTTAGTCTCTTGAAACCATAGCCATTTATACGTAAAGGTTTTACATGTTTAGTACTTGTTATGGCTCTTGTTTGTATGTTGTGAGAGACCTTATGCCTGAATCTTGGATCATGGTAGTAGAGATTCAGTACAGTAATTTGAAACAACTCTTTAATATTAAAATAAGGGATATCAGTGAAATATTTAAAAAACCTGTTTTGGCTATCTTGAAGATTATTAATTAAAGTTGTGTTTTGATTTCCCCAAGCTGCTATAGCATATCTTAATTTGCTTTCAATCAGAGCACTATAAATTGTTTTGTAAGTTTTCCTATCTACATAAAATCGGAGATTGTAGAAGGTGTAGAGGTTTGCTCTTAGGTTTTTTTATTATGTTTACTGTGTGTGTGTTCATTTTAAAGTGTTCATCAAGGGTAATTCCTAGGAACTTTTGTGTCGAAGTACTATTTATGAAGGTGTTACATTTGCAACCTGCCAGGATGTTTTGGTGTATGCATGATATGCTGTGGTGCGTTAGTTTGTATAATAATAATAATAATAATAATAATAATAATAATAATAATAATAATAATAATAATGATGATGATCATATTTACATCATCTACAATATTACTGTTATCACTGATAAAATCTTCCTGGTTGAGACACTTTCTAGGTGAGATGAATCACGTGTGTAATTTTGATTGCCGCGGAAATTCGGTTCCTTAGACTTATATACTGCTTTGCGTTTACCCATTTCAAAATTCGGAGCTCAATCTTTGAAACTTCACTGAAACACAGGAAGCCTATCAATTTTTCTCAAAGCCCACATATACCAAAGAATTTTAATTACCGTAGAAACGAAGTTATATTGGTAGCCTAAACAAAGAAACGAATTAACCTCATGTTGCTAAGATACAGGGAAACGTAATAAGGAGTATACTTAGTAACACCTGAGAGCAACAGCAACGAAATAATTCAAGCAAAGTGGCACTGAAACGTGGGAGAGGCTGCTGAAAGTACAGCTGACATCTCTTTTCCTTCTTGAATATAACTCGGAAATGATTACAGATATTGTAAAGATTATTTCACCAATGAGAAGGAAGAGGGAAGTCCATTGTACACATATAATAAATAGTACATTATGCAACGAGCCTATAATGGCAATAATTAAGACACGAGTATGTTTATAAAACGAGCGTAGCGAGTTTTATAATTTTCATACGAGAGTCTTAATTACCATTATAGACGAGTTGCATACGACTGTTTATGTTCGACGAGAATTATAACTTTATTTTATGTTCTAACATACATATTCATAAATATCTGTGTAGATTCAGTCACTTAAATTTAGTGATCGGAGTGCAAGCGCTGGGTTTGTTGTCTGTACTTTAGAAGTTCTCTGACCCACGCATGCGCTCTGTCTGCTTGGCAATGCTAAATGTTTACAGCCTGCCGATTAGCACCAGCATTCACTCAAACTGTCACTGAAGTCTTACGAAAACAATCCCCGTGTAGAAATTGGAGTTTAGGATATTAAGGTACAGTGCTATTACTTTTCTCTAATTCGCCAGTTTATTTACGGAACATATGGGACGTAGCACTTTCCATGTCAGTAATTTATATAGAAGGATGCTGTGTTGAAATCTTCTGGACGCAGATTAATAAATTTATTGCATATTTCATAGTATTTTCGTGTTGCCGTAAAGGTTCGTGCTGATGTTGTCTTTGAGTTTGGGACTGTTACTACAATGGTTGATCCAATATACATTGTCAACTTTCATATAATAATTCATGTCCGACATGTTGGATGTTGAGCGCATGTGCGAAGCTATCCTTACCTAATTGGTCAATGAATGAAAATATTGAGCTCTGATTGGTTGGAGAAACTGTATAATAATGAAAACTAGTACTTTAATGACTATCATTATGATACAGTTTTCTGACATATAATATTTACATTTCGACATCGTCGAACATCAATTTAAAAAAAAATACATTTATGTTCGACGATGTCGAAATGTAAACATTATGTGTCAGAAAATTGTATCATAATGAGGCTCATTATAACACTATTTTTCATTATGAAACAGTTTCTCCCACCAATCAGAGCTCAAGAAACAGTTGTGTGACCAATTAGGTAAGCATACCGTCGCGCATGCGCTCAAAATCCAACATATTTCTGTGTTGGTAAGCAAAGTGAATGGTCTCTGCTTTTGGAGTGCCTTGACCCAGGCATGCGCTCTGTTCAGTCAGCAAAGCCAGCGCGTCCTGTTCACTAACTGAATTAACTGAATCCCACAGATATTTATGTTGAAACATATAATAGAGTTATAATTATCGTCGAACATAAACAGTCGTATGCAACTCGCCTATAATGGTAATTAAGACACTCGTATGGAAATTATAAAACTCGCTTACGCTCCTTTTATAAACCTACTCGTGTCTTAATTATTGCCATTATAGGCTCGTTGCATAATCTACTATTTTGCCTTCAATGTGTACCTTGAATTTCATTACGCCACTATGACGAAATATTTTCCCGCCATTTTATTTTGACTGAGTTTTATTGGAAGCAGAGAGATTGAATTAAAGATGTTGTTAAACCATTGTTCCTATTCTATAAATGAGTCATTTTTTCTTTCTTTATAGAAACGGGTACAACAGACAACTGTTTAACGTGTGGCTTAGGTAAGTACTACTTCTATGATTCTTCTTCATAATCATTGTAGAAGAATAGAGAACAGCCATTCAACAACTACTACTTTCATTTTTAAGCCAAGGACATGGAGCTTGCCTAATTTGTGCTGTGACTGTAACTACTATCCTTCCTAGTACAGTATATCTTTATAACATCATGCCTAATTTAAGCACAACATGTCATATATTTGTCATAAATGTTATGTTTCTTAATATGAAAGGAACATGTGTGAAGTTGAAAACAAGAGACACATTTGTATTCTATTTCTGACAGTGTTAATTGCATTTCTTTAGTGTATAAACAGAATGTCTCAGCTTCGTCAAGCAAAACTGAGAAGAGGAGGGTTCAATTCCTACCTCAGCCATTCTGGAAGTGGCTTTCCGTGGTTTCCCATTTCTACTCCAAGCAAATATCGGGATGGTACCTAGCTTAAGGCCACGGCCGCTACATACCCAAATCCTACCTCAATTGCAAATACACTTATTATTACAGACATCACAGCTACACAGGTTATCAGACAAAATGCTACACACACATGTAAACGAGGCTACATGGCCACGATGTTGCAAAGCCCCTAAATGAAACAACATAAACAGAATGTGGAGAAATACAATGCAATCCTTGTAATATTCCATAGCATACCAATTACTGTACATACCTACTGTATATAATTTTAAAACCAACATCTCGTGTTCAAGTAAGCTGGTCAGCAAAATTAATGTCAACCACATTTGACTGGGAAATTTCATTTGGTAGCATCACTGTGTGTTTGAGTCATCAGTCTTTTGACTGGTTTGATGCCGATCTCCATGCCTCCCTGTCCTGAGCTAATCGTTCCTTCTCTACATAGCTACCACACCCTGCGCACTTTGCCCCTCAGCGGGCGCACGCATATACTACCCACATCTCACTGAAAGTGTGATGGTCTACCGCGCACATTGCCCCTAAGCGGGCACGCGCAGATACTACCCACATCTCAGTGAAAGTGTGACGGTCTACCGCGCACCTTACCCTTAAGCGGGCACGCGCAGATACTACTGGCATCTCGTTGAAAGTGTGACGGTCTATCGCGCACCTTGCCCCTAAGCGGGCACGCGCAGATACTACCCGCATCTCATTCCTGCCTCTGCCAGGCAAGGAAAGGAATGCGTACAAAACAATTCCTATCATCCTCGGAGGTGATCTAAATGTCGATATGAAAATCAGGCCTACACCAGGCAAATAGTTCCTCGCGTTTACGCGCGATTCGTTTAATTTTGAGATGAATAATCCAGCCATTTCTACAAGAAGTATTACATACGTCGACGCCGTGTTTAGCCGGTTTCCTGATCATTAGACGATTAGAGAGTACATTTTTGCTTCTCTGAGCATCGTCCATTACTCAGTATCGCGTGCTCTAGCTGTTCTTTACTTGCTCTGGATTTGTACTTGTCCCCGCAACTTCAATCCAAAAATAGCAACATTTGTTTGTCAACAACATTATAAAGAAGCCGGTTTACAGACCTATTCTCATGCAAATTGCGAGTGGTGTGAACACGTGCTCGCTTGTAATATAACCTAGTTAGATAGGTTAACAAGTATTCATCATCTAGATCGGATTAACATATTCATGGTTCGATGTTCCTCAGAGTAGCGGAGGAA
Organism: Meconema thalassinum; assembly: GCA_946902985.2. Taxonomy (NCBI): domain Eukaryota; kingdom Metazoa; phylum Arthropoda; class Insecta; order Orthoptera; family Tettigoniidae; genus Meconema; species Meconema thalassinum. The sequence goes on along the minus strand of OX336389.2, from coordinate 170,759,032 downwards.
CTTTCCTTATTTAGGTCAGATTGTTTTCCTCACTGAATGACTCACTCAGTGCAACTGCATGTTTAGAGAGGACCTACACAATGTGCATGTGACACCAGTCAAAACTATTATGAATGCAAATACATGATGTAATATACTATACTGTACTGGCAATGACAGAAACATTAGCGTAATGCCAGAAACAAGCAAGTACATAAAACAATTATAAGAGTATGTCTCTATAGAACCCTTGCTTCTCGACAACATACTGTAAGAACACTTCAGAGGTGAAATTCACCCGTGCAAAAAGATAAAAACAAATAGGTCTACATTAACTGATTTTCTTGTCAAATCCATTCATTGATCCTTTTGCTCAGTGAAGTAGTTAGCAGGTACTGCAACACTCATTTAAATCAATCACACCAACTTGCACCAGATGCAAATTAGACACCCATGTTACTTCACTGTTGCAACTTTGGGTCAAATGTTGCATTTTGTTATAGTCCATAATTAGTTTATATTTCACAATAATAGATAAGAACCTCAAAGTGCAGCATTCTGGCTAGCATTCTTAGCTGTCACCCCTGAGGTCTGGGTTCGATTCCCACCTCAACCACCCTGTAAGTGGTTTTCTGTGGTTTTCCACTTCTACTGCAGGCAAATGCCGGGATGGTTCCTAACTCCATTCCATGGCCACCTCCTTCCTAATCCTCACCTGAATTACAATACACAAGTACTATTGACACCACGATAACAAGTTAGTTAGTTAGATAAATGAATAACTAACAAACTAACTATTTCTATTTTATCTTTGTATACACACAAGTACCCAGGACTGAATGGCTATAATGTTCACGACCCTCAAGTGAAACAACACAAAAAAAGGCAGGCACGCACATGGATTATCGTTTAATTTACAGTGTGTGCAATCATGAGGAGCCTGTTGGTGCATGCTAAGAGAGGACTTTGAGGGTAAACATTTAATGTTATGAACTCGCCCCAGCCTAATGCATCTCCCACACTTCTCGTCTTGCTAAGACAACTCCCGCTTTGGTCGGGAGCAAAGAGTCCAAATTAATATTATCTGGTTCAAAAGCATGTACCAGTAAGCTACGTACTGGAAACAGTTCGTTAGTATCACAAACAATTCCCCCCTATTGAGAATATTACATTTATACAACAAACTAGAAACCAGCTTCGCCCGGGAACAGATATGAACGTGCAATGAATTTTTGTCAGACGTAATTTAAGAATGGCGAGGTGGAAGAAACACAAATCCCCCTTTCGTCCAACTTAAAAACACTTATGGTGGGCGATGTATTGAAGATAGAGATATGCTCTCACGGACTTTTTTGTAGAAATTTTCATGCTGAACAATTCTTCACTAATAGTATATTGATATTTTTAACGGTTTGCCCAGCGTAAGCTTAAAAAGCGCACGGACGCCAGGTTTTTTCCCGGTCTTTTCACTGAAATCGTTACTGCTTGACTTCCTTGGATCATAAATAAATTATTTTCTACAGAAACCTTCCTCGAGATATCCTTTACAGAATGGTGAAAACCGCATCAAAATCCATCCAGTGGTTCTCGAGGTTACCCGTGACATCAAAGAATCGGGGACTTTGTTTTATACTAAGTACAGATTGTAACTCTTAGCATTACTACAGCAATTTTATAGTTACCGCCAAACGTTTTTCTCTTCACGAGGGAATGTGTAAAATCTTACATGAGACGCTTGTGGGGGTCCACTCTCCACAAGTGTGTTGGATTCTTACCCACTAAATACCACACACATTCTTCTCCCTCGACGTGTGTCTCCTCCCCGGAACCGCTGTCGCATTACTTCAGGGCGGCGTCGTGCGTAAAGCCTCTCATGCTTCTTCCTCTTCTCTCAATTTTCCTTTATCGCTCAATAGCATCTAAGTCCCTCTTCTTTTGGCGCAAAATACCTTCTACAAACACTGCTACCTGATCCAAGGATTCTTGACTTTGCAGCATAATGTTGTCTGGAGTCAGTTCTCCCAGCTCGGCTTCCAAGCTTTCTTTGTGGCAGCCAATGGACACATACATAGAAAGCGTGGTTGCGTCATCGATGTCATTGCAGTAAATGCACACTGGACTACTCGCTCGCACTATTCTGTGGAGGAATTTTCGGAAGTATCCATGACCTGTCAATAACTGTGTGAGGTAATAGTCTACTTCACCATGAGTCCGGTCGACCCAGTCAGCTAGGGATGGTATCAGCTTCATCGACAAATTTACCTCTGGAATCATCTTCCCATCTCTGTTGCCATCGATCCATTCTGTGACTGACAGCTAGTTCCTTTGCCCGTTTCCTTCCCAGCTCTCCTTGGGTCCGCCATATCTTCTGTATTTCTAAGGCTAGTAAGTCAATCGGAGCTACTGCTGCTACTATGAGAATCGCAGGTTCAGAAAAGAGTAAAGAATCTAGAGTCCATAAAGCCATACGTCGGGGTCGGAAGAGAACAAGAATTGGTCAAAGGAGGTGAACAGGAAATATGAAAGAGAGGAGCTCTGCAAATTTAATTGGAAGCAATGCTGAACACAGTTGGGGTTCCTGTAACCACAAGCCCATGTATCACTATTTGTGAGCCCACGGGGGATAGCTGATGATAGACAATCTGGGATACTACAGATTTCTGTTTCCTCCCAGCTATTCCTGGACTCGTGCCAACATTATAAATTAAATGCCCTATGGCTCCAAAAATGTGCTACCTCCTATCCAGGGCATACAATGTGTGTATGTATGTATGTCTACCCCTTATTATTCCCGTTTTCTAACGGGGTCGGGGATGAGATGCGATGGAAGTCTTTGTGGCGATGATTTTTACGGCCGGATGCCCTTCCTGACGCCAACCTCATGAGAGGAGTTAATGAGAGATGAAATGAATGATGGTGAATGAAACTGGGCAAGGATGAGGAAGGAAGCGGCCGTGGCCTGTCAGAAGGTACCGTCCCAGCATTTGCCTGGTGTTGAAAATGGGGAAACCACGGAAAACCATTTCAAGGAGGGCCGACGGTGGGGCTCGAACCCACGCGTCTACCGAGTCAGCAGAGAGCTTGGCCCCATGACCTAATGCTGAGCTTTAGCCAGCGTAGCCACTACTGTCGGTATCCAGGGCATACAATATGGCAACATATTCATTTAAATTTGAAATTGTGACCTCCACAGGCACTTTGTTTCGGAGTTAAAAGACTTCATGCGAGTGCTGTACTCTGAGTCTCTTGGTACTAAAGCAATACCAGGAAGGAAGGAAGGAAGGAAGCTTGTAGTTGTACGTAACCGTTAATCGTGTGATTATGAGCCACAGGACCTTATTTTGACGTGGAATCCGAACCACAGGACATGGCATTTCACATCGAAAATCTCACATGCATTGAACCCGGGCCACCACGCCCACCAAAAGCAATACAAGTAGCTACCGAGAGCCACATAGAGCAGGTTTCACGCAGAATGTGAGACTAACTCTCTTCACCAGGTTTGCTCAAACCGGGCATTTCGTCAAGTGGGCGCCCGCTCCGTGCACGGGCGGAGAGCAGGCAAAGTAGCTTCGTTCAGTCTTGCCAGCGTAAACCAACCGATGGCGTCACTGCAGTGACAGCTGGTGCTACAAGTATGGAGTCAGCTGAGAAGATACCAAGTTCTAGTGCAAATAGCGTGCAACAAGAATCTTAATGGGAAGCGCAGTGGATTTTTGTGCCAATTAGGGAACGTGCTAAATGTTTAGTATGAGACATTCTGTGATGGCTAAAAAATATAACGTTGAGCGGCAGCTATATTGTGCATGTTTGGTTCTACATACTGTATTTACAGGGTCTTTCATATAAAGTAAGAACGGCAAGCGGCAGTTTTGTTATTCGCTACTGCGGTGGGCTTGGCCGAGCTTGTGGCGCACCACGGCCCCTGCTTTAGGCGTGTGCACAATCCTGTATGAAATATTACCTTATAAAAGATGCTGGAAGTGTTGTCCTTCCTGCGTTATACAGGCATTGTATCTGGTAACCACATTCTGGCTGACGCGAGTGAGTTCTGCCACTGTAATGTTTCTGATTTTTAATTTTATGCTTTTTATTGAGCACTGAGTCAGTAGTGTCGAACTTATTTACAATTACGTGAATCTGTGCAAGTGAAGGTGGCACTTCATCAGGAAATTGCTGAACAAATGCATCACGTACCCACCGATCCGACTCGTACTTAAAATAAGTTTTACATACAAAAATACGATGTTGTAATGATAACTGTATCATGTTAACATCTGAGGTTCAGACTGGCGACTAAACACCTGCACGTTTATTGCAAGATCGAGTACATTGTATAGGCTACTATGCGCGCGCTTTCAATATTACAGCAGGGGGCCGTGGCACGCCACAAGCTCGGCCAGGGCCACTGCAGCAGAGGATAACAAAGCCGCCGCTCGCCGTTCTTACTTTATATGAAAGACCCTGTATATGAACAAATTTTCTCCGCTTTAAAGCTTTGCAAATCGAGACATCGATCACAAATGACAGATAGCCACCTGAGGGTCGTTCTTCGACTGCACACCAGTAGTACGTAGTATTTGTCCAGACATTCCCTCGCTAGTAGTGTATTTGTAGCGGTTCTACAGCCTCCTCCTCCCCACCCTCCTCACAAGATGGTGGCGGCACGATATCTCTCGAACGCAAGGCTGGATTTTGACGAATGAGGTGTCATTGAACTCGGGCTGACACCCCCTTTCCAATGGACAACATATCTCTACCCCAAAATAAAACCTACCCCTAATAGGGGGTGACATTTTAATTTTTTTGAGAATCTCTCTTTCCAATTGCAACATGTGAGAGCTTGAATCTCAATATGGAACGAAACGTTGTTCTACACAAGAGACATGTGTGCGGTGGATAGCCAATATGAATTAACATGCTTGGTTTTTGTTTTTACGCATGCCCACTCATAGCTTTTGTAAGAGGGCGGGCTTTTTAAAGATGGTAGCTGTAGTGTAACCTAACCTAACCCAACCCACGAGTGGTGATCAAAAAGTATTTTAAGTGACGCTTGTCGATCGGCAAACCAATAATCAAAGAGGGATATGTCAGGCCTTGAGGTGATAGCCCCTTTTGATTGATCCCTGTTGATTGACCCCTTTTGATTGATCTCTGTTGATTTGTCCCTTTGGACTGGTCCCTGTTGACTAGCCCCCCCCCCCTTGGACGAGCCCTTTTTGACAGGGGGTCATTTTTGATGGATCCTTTTTGACGGGTCCCTGTTGATGGGCCCCTGTGGATGGATCATTGTTGACGGGTCATTGCTGACGAGTCCCTTTGGACGGGTCATTGTTGAAGAGTCCCTGTGGACGGGTCCTTGTTGGCGAGTCCCTGTGGACGGGTCCTTGTTGACGGGACCCTGTTGACAGGTCATTTTTGACAGGTCATTGTTGACGGGTCCTTGTTGATGGGTCCCTGTTGACAAGTCCTTTTGACTAATCCCTTTAGACCGGTCCCTTTGGACTGGCCCATGAATGTATCCAAAGTGTGCCAAAGGGCTTAACTAACGGACTAATAAGGCTAGGAACTTGTATGAGGTATTGTAGGACTTGGGATGAAGCCCCCTTTTAGAATGTTTTTTTTTTGAAATTTTGACAAAGGGCCTAACCAGACTTTTGTTAATATCTCGCTAACCAATCATGCTAGTGACTTGTATGAGGGGTCCTAGCAATTGGTACTATGTTCCCCTTTGGGGGGTGAGACTATCTCCCCACTCCCAAATTGGAAAATCGATATCGTGGAAACTAAAAACCCTAAAATTATGTGTGATAGCTTTAAAAATAGATCATAAGATACGCTTTTACCACGATAGGTCATTTCACCCCTAAAATAGTAAATAGTAATGTTACAGGGATAAAAGGGGTTAAACACTTACAAATGATAAATGAACCTAAGATCTTTTGTTTTTGACGAAAAACTAGTATGAGGGTTAAAACTACCCCCCCCCCCAATTTAAAAATCGTTATCTTCGAAATTATGAACCTTAAAATTAAGTGTGATAGCTTTAAAAATAGGTCATGACATACGCTTATACCACGATAGGTCATTTCACCCCTAAAACAGTGAATAGTGTTTTTACAGGGAAAAAGGTGTTAAACGCCTAAAAATGATAAATGAACCAAAGATATTTTGTTTTTGATGAAAAATAGTAAGGGGGTGAAAACTACCTCTAAATTTAAAAAAATCGATATCTTGGAAACTATGAAACTTAAAATTAGGTGTCATAGCTCAAAAAATTGGTCATTTAATACTCTTTTACCACGATTGGTCATTTTACCCCTAAACAATGCATGTAGATTTTACAGGAAAAAGGGGGAACCAATAATCAGATTTGGACACATGAGGTGTTATAAGACTCAGGGCGACAATCTCTTTTTGAATTTATTATTTATTTTTTGAAATTTTGACAAAGGGCCTAACCATACATTTTTGAAAATTTAGATTTTTAATTTTTTTAAAATAATTTTAATATTTTTATTTTTTTTAGTAGAGAGAGATAGTACCGGTTGTGTTTAAACGAGCATGTCGCCGATCACTGTGACCATGTTCAATGGATGAATCGATATTTTGTGAAGCATTGATTGAAGAGGGTCATGCGACGACTTGTTTTAAGAATATTTTTTTATGATTTTTCCTATGATGCATGCATTTAATTAAATATCCCAAAACGGCAAGGTTACTGATTTGAGTTTTATAAACTAATAATGGGATTTGGTCTCTTAAGGTGTCGTATAACTTGACATGACACTTTCTTTATACGGCTTATGAATTTTCCCAAAAAGATTGAAAACAACAAGGTCATGGACTTTTGTTTCTCTTAATATATTACAAACCCGTAATGTTAGATGCTTATGGTGAGTGATGAAACATAGCTAGGTTGAGAAAGAATTATTGTAGGCTACACGTATGGTGACTGACAAGTCTTTGACCATTGAAACTTGTTTTAAACCTGGCCGCAGTACATAGGGAGTATAGGTTTCAGGCATGACATGACAAACGGTATGTACAAAATCCAATTTATCGATTCAAGAATTAAGAGTAGACCATCTTTAATTGATTAGTTAAAGAGAATAGCTAAGAAAACAAGATGGTGATTACACTGAACCAAACCGAACCAATACAACCCTTTTTGGATATATAATATGGAAGTCTCAACAACCAGCCATGGTAAGCCATGTGCCTACTATAAAGGATATACATATATTGTAAAAACAACCAATAAAGATGGAACTGTTATTTGGCGACGTTCAAAACAACGATCTAAAAAGTGTCGAGGAATGATTAAAACAAAAGACTCCAACGTACTTACTTCAAACGAGCATCATTGTGAATCCCAAATGAATACACATTTAAATGGGCAAAATACTCTAACCAAGGTAAAAAAGCAAGTCCAAGAAAAAAATATTGCTGCTCAAGATAGTGCAGTGTTTGTTCTAAATCACTTATCATGTCCTCAAAAACTCATGTTAGGACAGTTGTCAACGTCTAAGAAGCCCTTAACACTATCAAAGCAACGCAGACTTTAAAAGAGGTCCCTGTGGAAAACGAACAAGAGGAAATGGATAGTTCTAGTGATGTTGAGGATGATGATGATGATGAAGATGATAATGATGGTGACAATGACTATCATAATTTTGATGATAATATTCATAATGAAGAGCATGATGATGATGATGATGATGATGAAAGAGAAAAGGATGAGGATTTTATGTCTATAAAACCACTGCGACTTCCCCAGTTTTAAAGAACAAGAGTACCTGGAGAAAGTTGCAAAAGGATCTACAACAAGCGTTGTGTTTAAAAAATCTGTATCAAACAATGGTAAATAGAGAAAGTTGTATTCAGTGTGTATCTATTATAAAATGAATTTAATAAAAATATTTTATGGTTATTGTCTGCTTTTTCTTAATTACTATCACTACATCCTCTCACTATTAATGCGATTGTTAACCATTGACAGTCTCTAGCTATGTTTAGAAAGAGAGAGTGGACTTAAACAATACACTCTATCTATGGTTTGTGTATCGAGTATCATAATAATACAGTATCGCTGAGGCATGTTAAAGCAATAGTTATGTCAGGTAAGGGATTCAAATCCTTGCTTTCTTGTATTGAAAAAGTGAACATAAGTCAAACGCCTTAACCACTCGATCAACCTGACAGTTAATAATGTAATTTGTTTTGTGCACTCGAGTGTTTACAAATTTTTCCAGTGTACATTGACTCAACCACTTGCTCGCTTTCAAATGTATTTTTTGTTTTTGTTTTTTCATTACATTGTAGTTATGAGTCTTGAGAACTGGGTGTTTAATATAGGGTTAAAGGCATCTTAAAATAATTTTAGAAAAGCTCTCAGGTATCGTGTCATTTGTTTTAGTAATGCATTAAAGTTAGTTGACTAGCATTTACCATTACACAACATTATTTTGGTAAGCTCTACATGTTGTTTGAATCTTCAGCCTTTTGACTGGTTTAATACAGCTCTCCATGACTCCCTGTCCTGAGCTAATCGTTTCATGTCTATATAGGTACCACACTCTACATCCAAGGCTATCTGTTTAACATATTCTAACCTTGGTCTACCCCTACAGTTCTTGTCCTCAACCCTTTCTTCCATAACTATGCTTGCTATTCCTGGGTGTATGTGTCCTACCAACCTATCGATTTACTTCATTAGCTGTCGCAAAAAATACATCTCTCCTCTCCCACTTGTCTTAATACCTCTTTGTTTGTAACCCTATTTACCCATCTAATCTTCATCATTCTCCTGTAACACCACATTTCAAACACTTCAATTCTCCACTTTTCTGCTACACCAATAGTCCAAGTTTCCCTTTCATAGAGCGTCACGCTCCAGACATAAGGTCTTCAAAAAATGACATCCTAATACTTAAATCTATATTCAATGTCAACAAATTCTGTAGAAATGCTTTCCTTGCCTGAGCTACATAAGAATCCTTATCATCTCTGGTATAATGTCTTGTTTAGCAAACATAGTCGCTCAGTAGGTCTATGCATTTGTTGTATGTAACCCAAAATAGCAGACAGTTTTTCTAAAACCCTACTCACTGGTCAATAACAAGCCTAGTCGCCAAAATGTTTCGTTGGTTGTTAATTCATGTCTGGTTAGTCAATTCTTATTGCAAGGCCAGTCAACACCTAAAAATTCATCTTAACATATAATCTAATCATCTTCTATCTACATACCAGTGTCTAATGAATAGTCAATATTAGTTTGGTCATTACCTAAAATCTAAAATCTAATATCAAATTTCTAAAATCTAAAACCAAAATAAAATATAGTATAGAAAACATAATTCCAAGTAATACAAATCCTTATATGTTTTACTTTAATAATTAGTTTCCGAAAATTGAAAGTCATGACATTATGGTTTGGTCTTTTTGCACAATCTAAATTGTAAAATGTAAATTCTAAAATCTAAAGTCTAAAATAAAAAACAAATATAAAATCTTACTTGCATTAACTGTATATTGAAGCCAGTCCACCTTTGTATTTGTAATCTAAGTAATAATTTGAAAAAATATACAAGTGTAATCAGTCTTAAAACATTATCCCTGCTTTTTTATATGTTTTTGACATGCGTATTAATCTAAAATCAAACCCTGGTCTACGTTAGTCAAAGGATAACAGCTTAGCCACTACACCACTATAACCATCTTTCTTAGTTTGGTTCGATCTATGCCTTAAAGTTAAATCGAGTTAAGGCCTCTAGTGCAAGAGCCAAAAGTGCTTGCCACTGCAGCACAAAATGGTTAGCAAGTAACATTATATATCCAAAAAGGATTGTATTGATTCGGTTTGGTTCAGTGTAATCACCATCTTGTTTTCTTAGCTATCCTCTTTAACTAATCAATTGAAGATAGTCTACTCTTAATTCTTGAATCGATAAATTGGATTTTGTACATACCGTTTGTCATGTCATGCCTGAAACCTATACTCCCTATGTACTGCGGCCAGGTTTAAAACAAGTTTCAATGGTCAAAGACTTGTCAGTCACCATACTGTGCCCGTTTAGACCGGAGTCCGCACGACCACATATGCATTTTACCAATAATCAGTCAGCACGAGAATCAAAATATCCCGGGGCGCCAGATGGGTTAAAGCAAATCGCAAAAACGACATCAAATGAAAAAAAATGCTTTACTGATTTTTGGCTTAATGCAACAATAAGGATAGAAGGAGATTTAATTGGGTATGACACATCTGGTAAAATTATCTCAGTTTATTTTGAAGTTAAAATCTGACTGCAAAGATGCTCAAAGCAGCATCATCCATGTGTGGCGACCCACACTCTTATTTACACAATATACAGAAATTTTCCAAACACATTTGACAATCTTTTTGGAAAACACAAGTCCAATTAATAGTCCTGTAGACTGTGTTCCAAAATTATTTGTATTTAATTCCAGTTCAAAGTTAATTGTCTATACTGGAAATATCGTAGATCACTGTTTGAATATTTACATGATATTAACACTCGTAGAATAAATGTTCATAGAATTTTAAACTTTCACTTATTTTCCAGTTTCAAAAATATATCGTCGAAAATATTATTATCATTGAATCAACACACATTATTTACACATATTATTAACATCTGAAAAGTATTTGACCTTGAGCATAGCATCGAAGAACTGTGCGAAGCACAACAACAATTAATTGTTCTTCTGACATTAAACATTTCGAGAAGTGACTCGATTATGAACTTTAAGTTTCTAACAAAATACATGATTTCTGAATCATCAACTTGATCACTAAATTGTTGAACCATTCAACTATTAGATTTTCCACTTGGAATCATTATGAAAAAAATATTTATATTTATGGTCATTTTAGTAATTTTCACAACTTGCAATTCTTCGACAGAATGCGGAAATAAGAATTGTAGCTTCATAATAAATTCATTTAGTTCATGGCACTAGGATTGAAAATATCCTTGAAATTATTCGTGGTTAAAGAATTACTTTTAATTGGCAGTGGCCCATTCTATTATTTGTGTAAGAACACAATATTACAACAACAACGGCAAATGTCTTCCTCTGAAGAAGAATAAACTACTATCATGACAAATCCGGGTTCTAGCAAAATCAAAGTCTAAATGGAATTCGTAAACAAGGTTGAAATAAGAACTGATGGTTTCAAAGAAATAACCTTCGGGTCATTCATCCGACGAAATGTGTAGTTCCAATACTCCTACTATAAACCTGAGCCATCGAACCTGCTATTTGATTGATGCTCGAAAAAACCTCTTCATTCCTGCGACTTAAACATGCGCACCTGGGAATGGCATTTCAACTACTCCACACATATAAATTTTCTTCCCAAAATTTATACAATAAATCAAGCCTCTGCTTGTTATCAACACTGGAAGATTAATAAACTTACAAGTTTATTTTATTTTACCATTCAGTTCAACCCGTGAATTTACCATACTTATGAAAATCTTTACTTCATTTTCGAGTGTATTTACGTCATGATTTTATATAAATACAAAAATATCCTATTTGATACAAATATCATTTGCTTCCCGTTTCATGCCTCTCCGTGTTATCTGAAAAATATACTTTGCTCATTGCAAATATCAACTGTTCAACCAGAACTGAAATGTTGGTTGAATGCGGGCTTGCGTTAACCACTCTCCTTCGGAAAATCTCCTGTTCCAAACTAGAAATGTTTAAACTACTTCATAGGCTCTTCCTCAATACATATGATTATTAGAAAAATATAATATCCAAGAATTATTTAGAAAAATTATAAAAATTATTATTATTATTAGTGGATTATTATTATTATTATTATTATTTATGTCATTTTAAATATGTTTAATTATCATCTCATTATGTGAGAATCCACATGTTCGAATCTTCGAATATGGAAAAAATATCCATTCCTCAACAAAAATAATTATTAACTTTTACATCGACGGTTTTCCGTGGTTTCCCTAAAATATGAAAAAATCAAATAAATCTTCGTTATGCTCGGTCATCGATCCTAAACTGTTCTGAGTGCTGAAAATGCTCAGAATAACTCTAACAAGTCTTGCGTAAATCATTGCAAGCTTTAAATACGAAGAAAAAATAATGTGTTGGTCATCTGCAGAAAAATAGTTTGTTCCAATTAGCTAGGCATAATATAATTCAAATGTGGCTTACATTTCTTGATGGTCTTGAAGTGTAGTAAACCTGGTCTGTACCAGATTTATCCATTGATATGCCCTATCGGACAAGCACGTATAATCCTTGTATCCGCCGCCATTATATACCCACAATCCGTCTAGTCAGACATAGTGGTAGTATCTTTTGACGTTTGAATTAACTGTTGTTCCATTTTAATATGGGCTTCTATCAAAGCCATAACAGTTTGTTTAAATAGGGTCAGATCTAAGTGATCTCTTCTTAGATATGTCAGTTGTAACATAACTCACGGTAATCTTATCAGTACAAGAAAAACACTGACAGTCTAAGCAATCAACGGCTGTTCTGAAGATCGTTCCCTGGGCATGGTTTATTATATCACCATCTACCATGCGCTATGCAACTTGTAGTTTCCCTTGCGTAGACTAATGAACGCCACCGTTATAGACTAGTCTTCAGTGTACTGACAGATCGAAGTGGTTAACTAGTTACAAATAATGAAAACTGACTGAATGGATTTCAATATCCAAGTATTATGTTATTACTGGACTGTGACAAAATACTAAATTCTAGACAAAGTCTAGCATATGTCCATATAGAAATATAAATATTTCCACCAATGTCTGTAGAAAAATCAATCACCTCAGTGATTCTCCTCGCCGTAAACTTACTAAGTTCCAACTCGTAACGCAGCACTTTCGTGACTATCACGACTTTGAAAAGAACTTCTGCGTAGATCCGGCAACCATGTGCCTTGGCTCAGCGTCGTAGCAACTTGCTAGGCAACTGCTTGTGTTAGAATGAGCTGAAGTTGCTTCGTCCAGCCGGCTTTTATTCAAAACTTTCAGGGTCACGCCGCATCAGCTGATATCTAGAAATCCTCATATCTCTTGAATCCCTGGTCCGATTTACTTGATACTAAGTGCATTATCTTTCATTTGGCCGTGCCAGTAATCTGATCCAAGTCTCAAGTCTCTACTCCATGGTTAACTATTTAATCAATAAATAGCCTCCACCTCTGCTATTACTCGCTACGTCACTTGACATCCAAGTATCGGTAAATTCTTTCCAATTGCTTCGAGAAGCAATGTAGCGCGATATTCAAATATCTCAACTTTCAAAAGCGTCTACAGCCTTTCCCTTGATATCTAGGTGTCTGAATCTTGGAATACCCATTCCTAGAGTTGGGCACATCCACCCCGCACCTAGCAAAAAATAAAAATTGAAATATTTTTATTTTTCCTATCTACACATTAAATCATCTGGTTCTTGAATAATAAATCTTCAAATTCGATGCATTATAAGTTCCCACGATGTTACCAGTTCGTGTATTAGCTACTTCATAGCTTCCATTGTTGTTTACTTCCACAATATTCAAAATCTTCAATTTCACCAGGTTTAATATCAAAAATATCGTGATACTCTTCCAAAATTTTCCCTAGCTCTGGGGACTCCTTCTCAGTGTAGACTTCTCTTCCTTCAGCTTCATGAAAAATCAGAGACCGTTGAGCATCTCCCTCGATGTCTTCCTCTTCTTTTCCCTCGAAGTTAATCTCTTCGGTATTCTTGAATCTAATCGTCTCTGTCTTCATGTCTATCACTGCTTGATATTTCTGAATGAAATCTGCTCCCAATATCATGTCAAAAGCCATGTCCTTCATTACAACAAATACATGTCGGAAATCATGTCCTCCAATCGTAATACATAAGTATAATTGTGTTTTACACAGATATATTTTATTGGGTATTATTCCTTGGATCTTAATTCCTGATACGGGAATCTCCTCTAAATTCTCTTTGAGCTTCCACAGAATATAAAGCTTCTCACTCACCAGACAAAGCATAGCCCCAGTATCAATCAAAGTATCGACAGGCATACCGAATACTTCGCACGATATGATTGGCATTCTAATTCTGGTACCCATTTCTTTCCGTTCGTCATTCTGTTGAATTAAGTCATCATCCTCTGCTTGCCATTTAATAATTCTGGAAGTGAAAGTGTTCAAAATTCTATCTTCTACAGTGAATTCGAAGTTGTTTTTTTCATTACCATTCCCCCGGGATTGTTGTGTTCCCGATGGACCTGGTTCATTGGGCCTCTGCTCCAAAAATTGCAAGTTATCTTGGTGTCTTGCTTCCAAATTTTTCCTCGTCTCCTTGTTAAACTCTTCATTGGACTAACGAGTATCCACATTCCCTCTGTTATTGTAGTTGTTTCTACCATAGGATCTTCTTTCCTGGTACCTTCCTTGAGTATCTCGTGGTCTTCTCCATCGAGTATTGTATCGATTACCACCATCTGGTCTCGCATATGGCTTGTAACTGTATCTGTTACTGTACTGGTTCCATCCTCCTTTATTTGGATCTTCCCTCGGCGTTTTCTCTTCTCCCCCTTCTCGAATCTCTCGAGGTGTTTGAGAATAACTATCAGCCATAACAGCATACACAGCGTTCTTATTCTTTACTCCCTTCTGATGGAAGAATTGAGCGTTTGTATGATCCAGCTTCTGTAATACTTCATCAAATTGATCCATATTATAGATATCAGCAGCGATCAAAGTCCTCTGGACGTCTGCTGGAAACTGACGTATCAATGCAGTAATCAACTCGTTATCTGGCATCGGCGGATCTAAATGTTGAAGTTTAGACAGCTGTCCAGAAAAGTACGTAGAGTATCGAGTAGGTTGTGACGTCGAGAATCTCTTCGAATATAACTCTGCTCTGACTTGCTGTTGGGTTTCCGGGGACCAAAACTTTTTCAATAGCCCACGAGAAAACTCCTCAAAAGTGATTAGAGTGGATCTAAAAGCTCTAAACCAAAGAAGTGCAGGACCTTCCAAAAACTTCCCTATCACTCGGATCTGTCTTTCTTTAGGGATCTTGGAATCTTTCAGGTAATCCCCTGCTTCTCTCAAAAATTCCACGGGTGTCACAGAATCTCGCCCTGAAAATTTAGAAGGCTTATCTTCTACATTCTTAAATACAGTTATGGGGTTGGATTGAAATACTGTCCTGACCTCATCCTGTCTTTGACTATCCGTTTCTCTAGCTGCTCCTAGATTTATCTGTATCTGTTCCTTTCCCCTTACATTTGGCATTTTTAACAGATGATCAGACTGTTTCTCATCCTTGATTTGAGTTTTCATAGCCTCAAGTTCCTTCTGGTTTTCTTCTGCCATTTTCTTAATTGCTTCAGTTTCTTTACAATTCTCCTTAACATCAGTGGATATCTGGTTCATAACAGCCTCATGACTTTTCAATGACCCTGTCATATCTGATATGTCCTTCTGTGTTGCTTGGATATCTTTGGCAATTACTTCAATATGGGATGACAAAGATTCCCTAATCTCCTTGATTCCCTCTTGGTTCTCCAGCTTGAGTGTGTCTTTAATTTCATTGACAACTGTGGTTTTGATTTCAGTTTGCAATTCACTAATCACACCTTCTCTTATTTCTCCGATGACAAGTTCTTTGAATTGTTCCGTTAAACGTTGAACAACTAGAATTCCCATCTCGTTACTCTCCTTCTTCACTCGGACTTCTAGGTCGATCATGTCTTCACCAACTTTCCTAAGACCATGTTCTATCCTATCAGCTAAGCTTTGGGATCGAAAATCGGCATCGCGAAATTTTTCGTCCATTAAACTTGCGTTAGTAGCTAATGAAGTTTCAAGCTCATGTGTTTTTTCGCATAATTTGTTCATTTTACTCTCAAGTGACATTTTCAAAATTTCAGAATTCTCTTTAAATTTACTTTCCATTGAATTAAATTTACTGTTTAAATTTTCTTTCAAGTTACCTTTTAACCTGCTTTCTAAAGAATCAGAATTTTCTTTAAGTTTTTCATCTAAACTTTCTTTCGAATTATCAGAAATTTCTTTAAGTTTATTTTCTAAAGAATCAGAATTTTCTTTAAGTTTATCGTTTAAACTTTCTTTAAGTTTATCAGTATTTTCTTTGAGTTTCCTTTCCAAAGCCTCAGTATTTTCTTTCATAATGGCTGCTACACGCAGTCCAGCCTCTTTTGAACTCTCCTCCAAACTCCTCATCATCCTCATCATTTCTTCCATAATTTCAATTATTATTCAAAACTTAGGGGTATACAATATTGGCAAACACAAGCTTATAACTAGAACAAGAAATATGAATAGCTAATTGGAACACTCTAATAAAATGAGATTTGTCCTAATGTCGACGTGATGGAAAAACAAAATTCTCTACTTTTACGAATTACATTTACCACAATATCACAAGAAAAATATGCAAGTTCTCAAATATCCTCCACCTGGATTCTAATAATGTGTATATCCAGTCATCGAACGTTTACTACTGAATTTACTTGACGCCCTAATGGTTAAGCCATTATCAAAAATAATCAAACCCATTCTAATTATTAATCCAAGTTAAATTTTTAATTTTCCCCACTAATTGGGTTTCCTACTAATTTATTCATCCAAACCAGACATCTCTCAACTCCCAAACTATTTATATAAAAAATATCACAATTTCAAATCGGCATGCGATTGACCATGTCTAAATCGAGCCCCACGTTGGGCGCCATTTCTCTCTCTATCTTATTTTATGTGCCCGTTTAGACCGGAGTCCGCACGACCACATTGCATTTTACCAATAATCAGTCAGCACGAGAATCAAAATATCCCGGGGCGCCAGATGGGTTAAAGCAAATCGCAAAAACGACATCAAATGAAAAAAATGCTTTACTGATTTTTGGCTCAATGCAACAATAAGGATAGAAGGAGATTTAATTGGGTATGACACATCTGGTAAAATTATCTCAGTTTATTTTGAAGTTAAAATCTGACTGCAAAGATGCTCAAAGCAGCATCATCCATGTGTGGCGACCCACACTCTTATTTACACAATATACAGAAATTTTCCAAACACATTTGACAATCTTTTTGGAAAACACAAGTCCAATTAATAGTCCTGTAGACTGTGTTCCAAAATTATTTGTATTTAATTCCAGTTCAAAGTTAATTGTCTATACTGGATATATCGTAGATCACTGTTTGAATATGTACATGATATTAACACTCGTAGAATAAATGTTCATAGAATTTTAAACTTTCACTTATTTTCCAGTTTCAAAAATATATCGTCGAAAATATTATTATCATTGAATCAACACACATTATTTACACATATTATTAACATCTGAAAAGTATTTGACCTTGAGCATAGCATCGAAGAACTGTGCGAAGCACAACAACAATTAATTGTTCTTCTGACATTAAACATTTCGAGAAGTGACTCGATTATGAACTTTAAGTTTCTAACAAAATACATGATTTCTGAATCATCAACTTGATCACTAAATTGTTGAACCATTCAACTATTAGATTTTCCACTTGGAATCATTATGAAAAAAATATTTATATTTATGGTCATTTTAGTAATTTTCACAACTTGCAATTCTTCGACAGAATGCGGAAATAAGAATTGTAGCTTCATAATAAATTCATTTAGTTCATGGCACTAGGATTGAAAATATCCTTGAAATTATTCGTGGTTAAAGAATTACTTTTAATTGGCAGTGGCCCATTCTATTATTTGTGTAAGAACACAATATTACAACAACAACGGCAAATGTCTTCCTCTGAAGAAGAATAACTACTATCATGACAAATCCGGGTTCTAGCAAAATCAAAGTCTAAATGGAATTCGTAAACAAGGGTGAAATAAGAACTGATGGTTTCAAAGAAATAACCTTCGGGTCATTCATCCGACGAAATGTGTAGTTCCAATACTCCTACTATAAACCTGAGCCATCGAACCTGCTATTTGATTGATGCTCGAAAAAACCTCTTCATTCCTGCGACTTAAACATGCGCACCTGGGAATGGCATTTCAACTACTCCACACATATAAATTTTCTTCCCAAAATTTATACAATAAATCAAGCCTCTGCTTGTTATCAACACTGGAAGATTAATAAACTTACAAGTTTATTTTATTTTACCATTCAGTTCAACCCGTGAATTTACCATACTTATGAAAATCTTTACTTCATTTTCGAGTGTATTTACGTCATGATTTTATATAAATACAAAAATATCCTATTTGATACAAATATCATTTGCTTCCCGTTTCATGCCTCTCCGTGTTATCTGAAAAATATACTTTGCTCATTGCAAATATCAACTGTTCAACCAGAACTGAAATGTTGGTTGAATGCGGGCTTGCGTTAACTACTCTCCTTCGGAAAATCTCCTGTTCCAAACTAGAAATGTTTAAACTACTTCATAGGCTCTTCCTCAATACATATGATTATTAGAAAAATATAATATCCAAGAATTATTTAGAAAAATTAGAAAAATTATTATTAATATTATTAGTGGATTATTATTATTATTATTATTTATGTCATTTTAAATATGTTTAATTATCATCTCATTATGTGAGAATCCACATGTTCGAATCTTCGAATATGGAAAAAATATCCATTCCTCAACAAAAATAATTATTAACTTTTACATCGACGGTTTTCCGTGGTTTCCCTGAAATATGAAAAATTCAAATAAATCTTCGTTATGCTCGGTCATCGATCCTAAACTGTTCTGAGTGCTGAAAATGCTCAGAATAACTCTAACAAGTCTTGCGTAAATCATTGCAAGCTTTAAATACGAAGAAAAAATAATGTGTTGGTCATCTGCAGAAAAATAGTTTGTTCCAATTAGCTAGGCATAATATAATTCAAATGTGGCTTACATTTCTTGATGGTCTTGAAGTGCAGTAAACCTGGTCTGTACCAGATTTATCCATCGATATGCCCTATCGGACAAGCACGTATAATCCTTGTATCCGCCGCCATTATATACCCACAATCCGTCTAGTCAGACATAGTGGTAGTATCTTTTGACGTTTGAATTAACTGTTGTTCCATTTTAATATGGGCTTCTATCAAAGCCATAACAGTTTGTTTAAATAGGGTCAGATCTAAGTGATCTCTTCTTAGATATGTCAGTTGTAACATAACTCACGGTAATCTTATCAGTACAAGAAAAACACTGACAGTCTAAGCAATCAACGGCTGTTCTGAAGATCGTTCCCTGGGCATGGTTTATTATATCACCATCTACCATGCGCTAAGCAACTTGTAGTTTCCCTTGCGTAGACTAATGAACGCCACCGTTATAGACTAGTCTTCAGTGTACTGACAGATCGAAGTGGTTAACTAGTTACAAATAATGAAAACTGACTGAATGGATTTCAATATCCAAGTATTATGTTATTACTGGACTGTGACAAAATACTAAATTCTAGACAAAGTCTAGCATATGTCCATTTAGAAATATAAATATTTCCACCAATGTCTGTAGAAAAATCAATCTCCTCAGTGATTCTCCTCGCCGTAAACTTACTAAGTTCCAACTCGTAACGCAGCACTTTCGTGACTATCACGACTTTGAAAAGAACTTCTGCGTAGATCCGGCAACCATGTGCCTTGGCTCAGCGTCGTAGCAACTTGCTAGGCAACTGCTTGTGTTAGAATGAGCTGAAGTTGCTTCGTCCAGCCGGCTTTTATTCAAAACTTTCAGGGTCACGCCGCATCAGCTGATATCTAGAAATCCTCATATCTCTTGAATCCCTGGTCCGATTTACTTGATACTAAGTGCATTATCTTTCATTTGGCCGTGCCAGTAATCTGATCCAAGTCTCAAGTCTCTACTCCATGGTTAACTATTTAATCAATAAATAGCCTCCACCTCTGCTATTACTCGCTACGTCACTTGGCATCCAAGTATCGGTAAATTCTTTCCAATTGCTTCGAGAAGCAATGTAGCGCGATATTCAAATATCTCAACTTTCAAAAGCGGCTACAGCCTTTCCCTTGATATCTAGGTGTCTGAATCTTGGAATACCCATTCCAAGAGTTGGGCACAATACGTGTAGCCTACAATAATTCTTTCTCAACCTAGCTATGTTTCATCACTCACCATAAGCATCTAACATTACGGGTTTGTAATATATTAAGAGAAACAAAAGTCCATGACCTTGTTGTTTTCAATCTTTTTGGGAAAATTCATAAGCCGTATAAAGAAAGTGCCATGTCAAGTTATAGGACAACTTAAGAGACCAAATCCCATGATTAGTTTATAAAACTCAAATCAGTAACCTTGCCGTTTTGGGATATTTAATTAAATGCATGCCATCATAGGAAAAATCATAAAATAATATTCTTAAAACAAGTCGTCGCATGACCCTCTTCAATCAATGCTTCACAAAATTTCGATTCATCCATTGAACATGGTCACAGTGATCGGCGACATGCTCGTTTAAACACAACCGGTACTATCTCTCTCTACTAAAAAAAAAATTAAAATTATTTCAAACAATTTTAAAAATCTAAATTTTCAAAAATGTATGGTTAGGCCCTTTGTCAAAATTTCAAAAAATAAATAATAAATTCAAAAAGAGATTGTCGCCCTGAGTCTTATAACACCTCATGTGTCCAAATCTGATTATTGGTTCCCCCTTTTTCCTGTAAAATCTACATGCATTGTTTAGGGGTAGAAATGACCAATCATGGTAAAAGAGTATTAAATGACCAATTTTTTGAGCTATCACACCTAATTTTAAGTTTCATAGTTTCCAAGATATCGATTTTTTAAATTTTGGGGTTGTTTTCACCCCCTTACTATTTTTCATCAAAAACAAAATATCTTTGGTTCATTTATCATTTTTAGGCGTTTAACACCTTTTTCCCTGTAAAAACACTATTCACTGTTTTAGGGGTGAAATGACCTATCGTGGTATAAGCGTATGTCATGACCTATTTTTAAAGCTATCACACTTAATTTTAAGGTTCATAATTTCCAAGATAACGATTTTTAAATTGGGGGGGGGGGGGTAGTTTTAACCCTCCTACTAGTTTTTCATCAAAAACAAAAGATCTTAGGTTCATTTATCATTTTTAAGTGTTAACCCCTTTTTTCCCTGTAACATTACTATTTACTATTTTAGGGGTGAAATGACCTATCGTGGTAAAAGCGTATCTTATGATCTATTTTTAAAGCTATCACACATAATTTTAGGGTTTTTAGTTTCCACGATATCGATTTTCCAATTTGGGAGTGGGGGGATAGTTTCACCCCCCAAAGGGGAACATCGTACCAATTGCTAGGACCCCTCATACAAGTCACTAGCATGATTGGTTCGCGAGATATTAACAAAAGTGTGGTTAGACCCTTTGTGAAAATTTCAAAAATACATTCTAAAAGGGGGCTTCATCCCAAGTCCTACAATACCTCATACAAGTTCCTAGCCTTATTAGTCCGTTAGTTAAGCCCTTTGGCACACTTTGGATAAATTCATGGGCCAGTCCAAAGGGACCGGTCTAAAGGGATTAGTCAAAAGGACTTGTCAACAGGGACCCATCAACAAGGACCCGTCAACAATGACCTGTCAAAAATGACCTGTCAACAGGGTCCCGTCAACAAGGACCCGTCCACAGGGACTCACCAACAAGGACCCGTCCACAGGGACTCTTCAACAATGACCCGTCCAAAGAGACTCGTCAGCAATGACCCGTCAACAATGATCCATCCACAGGGGCCCATCAACAGGGACCCGTCAAAAAGGATCCATCAAAAATGACCCCCTGTCAAAAAGGGCCTGTCCAAGGGGGGGGGGGGCTAGTCAACAGGGACCAGTCCAAAGGGACAAATCAACAGAGATCAATCAAAAGGGGTCAATCAACAGGGATCAATCAAAAGGGGCTATCACCTCAAGGCCTGACATATCCCTCTTTGATTATTGGTTTGCCGATCGACAAGCGTCACTTAAAATACTTTTTGATCACCACTCGTGGGTTGGGTTAGGTTAGGTTTCATTACAGCTACCGTCTTTAAAAAGCCCGCCCTCTTACAAAAGCTATGAGTGGGCATGCGTAAAAACAAAAACCAAGCATGTTAATTCATATTGGCTATCCACCGCACACATGTCTCTTGTGTAGAACAACGTTTCATTCCATATTGAGATTCAAACTCTCACATGTTGCAATTGGAAAGAGAGATTCTTCAAAAAATTAAAATGTCACCCCCTATTAGGGGTAGGTTTTATTTTGGGGTAGAGATATGTTGTCCATTGGAAAGGGGGTGTCAGCCCGAGTTCAATGACAACTCATTCGTCAAAATCCAACCTTGCGTTCGAGAGATATATTGCCGCCGCCATCTTGTGAGGAGGGTGAGGAGGAGGAGGCTGTAGAACCGCTACAAATACACTACTCTCGCTTACAGGGGACATACTGTATACATCATAATATATGCACATGAATGCCTGCATTTTTGTAATGTAATGTAAATACATTGTCAATAATAAAACAGTATTGGTATTGAACCGGCCCCGTGGTGCTGGGGTAGCGCGCCTGCCTCTCACCCAGGTTCGAGTCCCAGCTCCGTCAGGGATTTTAGAAACTGACGTGAGGGCTGGAACGGGGTGCACTCAGCCTCGTGAGGACAATTGAGTAGCTGTCTGACAGTGAGGCAGCGTCCCGGTCACGAAAACCATGATTAATGGCTGAGGGGACCCGACGCACTGACCACGCGTCACCCCAATATCTGCAGGCAAAATGATAGGGCAGCGGTCACTTGGTAGGCTTAGGCCAGGGATGGACACAATTCGGCTCATTGAGCAGCGCTCCCGCTCCGGCAGGAGAAAGAGCCGAGTATGAGCTCTCACCGAAGTTAACCTTGTAGCTGCTTGCACAGCTTGCCGTTACAAGCGGCGTATCACAACATCTTTATACTAAACTTGTGCCCTGTTTGTTGTGCATTAGATGAATAGATTATGGTGCTACGTACATACGCTTAATTGTATTTCTGTGTAGGAAACATAAATAATTACTTTGACAGCTGATAAGTACACACTCCTTTGCCCACTACAGATAGTCCTGAAACTACAATAAGCCAACCTAACAACTTGTTTAGAACACAAGGAACGAAAACTTGCTCTATGAGTACAGAAATAAATCGCTGAAAGAGGCGGGTTACATTTCGAGCGATCGATCTTGCACTTGCAATTCGAAGAACGGCAGTGAGATGTGAGTCAGTTAGAGTGGCTCTTCGTGGAGATTTATTTAGCTTCATTAGGGAGAACAGTTTCTCACACAGATATGATGAATCAAACATTGATAGAAGTTTGGCAGTCATTTTGTGCATGTTTGGGAAATCTGTTTGCGAAAACTGTTCATAAAAATGTGCTAAGCTCGTTCGTGATTCAAATTTAGCGTACAGCCGTACACATAATATAGGCCTACTCAGCCCGGTGCAATGCTGTACCTATGCTTGCGCCTTGACTGCGCATATTGCCATGTAGTCGTTACAGCACGAACTATTAGCGAGCAATCAGCTGGTCCCGGCTCCTTGGCTCCGCTCGCGCTCATGCAGTTGGCTCCAGGAGATGCGCTCTCTCATTGCCCACCTAGCACTAACTATTAGCGAGCAGTCAGCTGGTCCCAGCTCCTTGGCTCCGCTCGCGCTCATGCTGTTGGCTCCAGGAGCTGCGCTCTCTCATTGCCCTCCTAGCACTAACTATTAGCGAGCAATCAGCTGGTCCCGGCTCCTTGGCTCCGCTCGCGCTCATGCTGTTGGCTCCAGGAGCTGCGCTCTCTCATTGCCCACCTAGCACTAACTATTAGCGAGCAGTCAGCTGGTCCCAGCTCCTTGGCTCCGCTCGCGCTCATGCTGTTGGCTCCAGGAGCTGCGCTCTCTCATTGCCCTCCTAGCACTAACTATTAGCGAGCAATCAGCTGGTCCCGGCTCCTTGGCTCCGCTCGCGCTCATGCAGTTGGCTCCAGGAGATGCGCTCTCTCATTGCCCACCTATGGCTTAGGCCCTTCACGGGGAACCTACCGCCCCTGAATCCCTATCACCACTCGCAATGCCTGCCCGGTGAGATTGGGCACGCTCTCTCGCTTCGTCTCGCTACACTGTGACGTATGAATGCTGGTAGGCCTCCCGCATTTACGTCACGCCTGCCCGGCTCCACTGGGCAAGGGTAAACGGTCGCCCAGCTGACCACCTCTGCCCTACACAATTGAACATCTCCAAGATATTGAGCCGAAGGCGAAACAACACTGTTATTGTCGAAATGCGCGGTGCCAGTGTTCTGAATTTGACAGGAGGAATCCATATTACAATAATAACAACAATAAACCGTTGGATGTAAATAGATAAGACCCTCGTTGCGTAGTGGCTAGCATTCTTGGCTGTCACCACGGAGGCCCGGGTTCCATTCCAGGCTCTTCCAAGAAATTAAATTCTGGTCTGAGGGTTGAAACGTGGTACACTCAGCCTTGTGAAGCTAAACTGGGAAAAGGTGGGTTCGATTTCTATCTCAGCCTTCCTGAAAGGGGTTTTCCGTGGTTTTCCACTTCTACTCCAGGCGAATGCGGGGATGTTTCCTAAATTAAGGCCACGGACGCTTCCTTCCCAATCCCCATATGAAATACAAACACACACACTAATACAGCCATCACAATAACACAGGCTATCAGACAAATTCCCCCCCCCTCCTCCTTCCACTCACACCCAAATACACGGGGCTACAGGACCAAGATGTCGCAAAGCCCCAAAATGAATCAACAACAACAATCTCTGTTCTTAAGGTATTCATATATGTTTTAACAAAATTTCCATAATTTTGCACCAAATTTTTTGAATATTTTTAGTGGCTAACTGAAATGTGAATAAAGGCAGTTTTGTCGTTAGAATGGTTTACTTACAATTTAAGTGGTGTCCAAAATGTATTTCTGTAAAAGCAAATGGCATTTTGTAATCACCTAGAAACTACCACAATGAATTCATTTCAAATTTTCCTTCACATGACTATTAACATTAGTGTTTTTGATGTCCCCTGCAAAATTTGATAGCTTATCACATTTATACCAAGAAAAATAACATGTTTCAAAAATTCAATATTTCGAAAATATGTTTTTTTTCCTCTCTCCATATTCAATTTTTGAATGGTGTCATATTTTTTCTCATCTTTAGTACAGGATGGTATATTGACTTTCACTGCCAAGGAATTAAAACTCAGCAAAATTTCTAGGTTTATGCCGTGTCTTGTGCGGGGTTTCGCTTAGGAACACCAAGATAGGCTCATCAGCGGGCTATTGTTGTTCGTGCCCGGCCCCCACAGGAGTAGCGAACTGCGTGCTACCTCGCTTCTTATGAAGCGCACCTGCGCTTCTTTACTGCGAGAGCTAAAATCTCAAGCAACCTTTCACCTTCCTATAAAGACTTCCAAAAATATGATATTGGCGCTTCATAAGAATAGAGGAAGCGCGCAGTTCGCTACTCCTGTGGGGGTCCGGGCATGCGACCAGCTTGGTGTTCCTAGGTAAACCTCACACAAGACGCTAGTTTGATAATCTTTAATTTGAGATCTTGTTGAGGTTGATTATTTAAATTAACCTTGGCACTACAGCCCATGAAGGGCCTAGGCCTTCCAAGCGACCGCTGCCCAGCCATTTGGCCTGCATATATTGGGGTGACGCGTGATCAGACATCGGGCCCCCTCGGCCGTTAATCTTGGTTTTCGTGATCGGGGCGCTACCTCACTGTCAGACAGCTACTCAATTGTCCTCACGAGGCGAGTGCACCCCGTTCCAACCCTCACGTCAGTTCCTAAAATCCCTGACGAAGCCGGGAATCATACCCGGGGCCTCCGGGTGAGAGGCAGGCGCGCTACACCAGCACCACGGGGTTGATAGGTCAGTTATTACTCGACTGATTAATGTTTGAACCTGTAAAAAAAAAGAAAAAAAACACACAATTCTCAGTCATTGAGTAAATTACAATAGGCTTAAAGTTTTGCATTAAGATTAGACACGGAAAATCAATTTACTGATCATATTTGTGCACAAAACATGTAAGGGCCATACATTTTCTTAAAGTAGAAGAATTAAGCTTTCATCTGGCTACAAACCAAAAGTGAAAATTCCAAACAAATACGCCATTACAAACAAACATGAATACGTTAATACTAAGTCAAGTGCGGTACAGCAAAAGAGAGTCTCAGTTCAACGACGAAGAACTCCACTAATACTTCATGAAATAAGAAGACTTTTCTACACTGCAAAAAGCATTATCATTCTAGTGAACATCGCTACTAAAAGACTCCTGAAAGCCAAGTCCATGTCGGGTATGCAACCAGTCATCCAAAATATTGCAATTATCTCCTCATCGAAACTGCAATGAACTTTACGATTTTAGATTTCGACTGATATTTTCCCACTGAACACGCCCTGAAAAGGAGTTACCACATTTTTTAAAACATTCTGTGTATTGCGTACATTTCCTACGTTGGGTGATATAAAATATTTACCATGATTTGTGATGAGTTAGCTTATCTGTGGCAGTGTTAAAATTCTAGGAGACATCTGAATCCCGCTTCAAAATCATTTATAAATATAATCAACACCCATGAACAAGATTTATTTTGTTTTAGCTTCCTGATAATTCAGCAGATATTTTTAGTTGGTCATCTTTCTTCAGCAAAAATTATGATCTATGATAATGCTATGTCTGTTGCAGACTACTACATAGCTGGCGAAGAAAGCAAAGAGAGGTGGATTTATGTGGATAGCCCTCGCTGCTGTTCAGACTGTACATATGTTTCCCGAGGATGGAAATGCAAAGAGAAGACTTGCCTGCTGAATTGTCCGTGGGCTGTCAGTTCAGGTAAACTACAAGCTAGTACATTTTTTTTAGCGTATGGCTTTCAGTGCCGGGAGTGTCCGAGGACATGTTCGGCTCTCCAGTTTTATAGCTGCTTCGAGACGGACACCCAATGGGTGAGCTACAAGTGCCGTTGGGGAGGGAAGTTGGAATGTAAGGACGAGGAGTTGGAAGGTAGCGGCTGTGGCCTATAGTTAGGGACCAACCCCGGCATTGGCCTGGAAGAAAGATGGGAAACCACAGAAGAACATCTTCAAGGTTGCCGGCGGGGGGATTCGAACCTCCTCGCCTCCCGGATGTGAGCGACTGCCAGCAGTCAAGCCGTAACGACCACGGCTAACTCACCCGGTGCTAGTACAATGATATGCGATTATTGCGTACATGCTTTCATATGCATGCTTTCTAGGTCATTTCCCAAGATCACACTTGATCCACGTAAATGCTAGGATAATAGCCAGACATTCTTTCTCACCCCTGAGTAGCCTAAATCACAGATGTAAACAACAACAACAAAAACTCAGTCAGACGGATACTCTAGAGCAGCCATGTCAGGCGGAACAGCACATTTTGGTCGCTGCGAGAAACGTATTGCCAGTGCGGGCACCATCCTGCTGTGACGTAGCGTGGGAATGGATGACGGCATTTATGGCTGTACACCTCGCCTCGCCAGCTATCTACTGGATTAGAACCAGTACCACTGCAAATAGCCTTGCAACTCGAACACACGAAGTTATTAACATCTTATCGGCCACGGTGGCAACAAATGAAACTGATTAAAAATTCACTATGTAATTGGAATTAATCATGTAGTTCCGTGAATAACTATATAGCCTATATTCATATATCCTTCTTTTGTTATTTGCTTCTATCAACATACAACATTTCAGTTCGATTGCTGTAATAGATCCGCAGATATTGAGACCCATCTAAATATTTTGGATGGTTGCCTGTTGGATTTTTATATATTGAACCCTTGCAAAGAAGCATATGAGACTCAGATTCGGGGCGTAACAGGTCATATTCGTAAGTTGCTGTCAGGGCGCTTCATTAACTTGCAGGGTAACATATAACAAAATAACATGCAGGAAAGAGTGAAGCCAGGGTTAAAACAACTGAATTTAATAACAAATCACCATATTTACACATAAACAATTAACAACAAAACTCCCAACTGACTCCCGCTTAATAAAAATGCCAAACAAAAATTGGGCGGTATCTCTGGAGAGATTAATTACCTGGACCAAGTGTCCTTAAATAAAACGATACCAAAAAGTGACCATATAAGTGCGTATGCCGTTCTACATGCATCACGATGTGTACTTTGAATGCGTGATTCGTTATCGTCCAGAATGACCCTTCAGACAACGAATCCGCATTTCCTAGAGCTAGACCGACACAAGGGAACACAACTACAATACATTAAATTAAACCGACACTTCCTAAATCTACTATAAACAAACACAAAAATTTCCGTGTGAAATTGGACTTAAATTGCTGTAGCAACATTTACTGCCTAAAAACTTAGGACTTCTCACACAAATCAACACAAGTACATTAACACGTGACCAATAGAAAAATACTCAAATGACCGCTGTCAAAATTTACAAATACTCTACCACTACACCACACGGGTGTGACAAACAAAATTACATGAAATCGAGTCATCAACAAAGCAATAGGCAAACAGCCAACATTTACGTTAATCACAATATTCTTATCCATACAAGGTACAACAATCCGTTACACACATGGCGAACTCCCCAATTAATTATGGCTTAAAAATTAGCCATCACAATGAACAGGTTTGCTGCATGAAAGCTTACAGGGTTCAGTCGGACGAAAAGGACTGCCTATCAAAATAAGTCACAGGCAAAACGGGCGGTTTGTGGAACTCTGCATGTCTGTCAACCCACGTGTCAATAACCTCGACCTCCCAGAACATGGGGTCGAACCTCGAAGAAATGTGCCCCAAAGCACAATAATACGTGTGTGTCAGAAAAACATATGGACAAGAATCAGCAGTCTCCCAAGAGCACTCTGTCTTTCCATCTAAAATACAACAGCAGCAAAAATATATAAGGGCGGTAGGACAACTACCCCCTCCTCACGTAGAATCAACACACACTAGACTCATCAACACACACTTAATCACACGTATGGGTTGTGACATACTCTGAAATAAAAACACAAATAATATCCACATGCTGGCGCCATCGTTCTATGCCGTGACTAGTCACCTGAAAAGGACTCAAGAAAAATCTATCAAAATTAGAACGAAGGTGTTCTACAATTACTTTTAAGTTGGTGCACTCGGCTACCCTAACATGAATAATAACCTGTTCAGCAAAATGTTTTACAATCATTTCCTCCCATTCCTATTTCAAATATTAACGTTAATAAAGCACCATTTATCGAATGTAACGGGTTCCGCAATTGCAAGGAAAAAAATCACGCACGCACGCCACGTACATTACACATGACTCAAGAAAAAATCAAAATATCAACAAACACTTTGGCCACGCGCCAACGGGCATTTAAAACATATAGTGTCGGTACAAGAAAAACAGCTATAAAACAAGAAAGAAAAACATGACTATTTACAAAGTTCCCCGGCCAAATCTAACTACATAATTGAAATAATCCAATTTTAGTACATCACCGCTTCTGCATGTAGGACTAAGGACATCCTCCTCAACCCATTGCCCTATGGACAATTTAGCACTCCATAGTAGTCGTCTGCGTTGATTTCTTGAAGCTCATCCCAACTTCAAACCACGTGCTGATCATCTTGGTCTCGACTCCTTGGCAGAAAAGTTCAATGTTAAATATTTGCCTATCTATAATCGCTTGCAGGCTACTCAGTTCACCCACAATTGTCCTACTGCGATTAATAGCGAAGACTGGCCCTAATTATATCGCACATACGCACTATAAAAACACATACAATACACACAATTTATACATAAAATATACATCTCGAGTCCGCGCCACTGGCTCGTTAACAAGTTCAAAATCCTGGCTGCACCAGCAGTCGCTATCTCGTCCGGTATTTCCGTCCCGTCTTGGACTTCGGTTCTGGTAAGCGCTAATTAGGGTGATACGATACTTCCCCCTTAAAGTTGAACTCGTCGTCTTTAAAAGAATGTTACAGTTTATCACGCGCTGGCGTGAAATATTTAGATCACACAATTTAGTTGATTTTAGAACAAAATGTATTATAGCTTTTAAAAATTCGATACTGCAAACGCTGCGACTTTAGCTCCCCAGAGCTCAGAAAATAAATTAGCTTCACTGATTTTAGAGCGTAAAAATCACATTTCGAACTGGCGTGGAGTATACCTCTGAAGGCTCCACAAGTTAAGTACTCCGATAAATTCGAGCGTCAAAATCACACTTCAAACTGGCGTGGAGTATGCCTCTGAAGGCTCCACACAATAAGTACTTAGATAAATTCGAGCGTCAAAAATCACACTTCAAACTGGCGTGGAGTATGCCTCTGAAGGCTCCACAAGAATAGTACTCAGATTAAATTCGAGCGTCAAAAATCACACTTCAAACTGGCGTGGTGTATGCCTCTGAAGGCTCCACAAGAATAGATTTAGATTGGCGTCAGGCCAAACTATTTATGAGAAACTGACAAGGGCGGAGGAGTGGGGCGGAGTCGGATAAAAACTTCCAGAGTTTTTGTCTCACAAAGATGGGGCTAGTGTCATTCTTCTCCAAATAAATCCAACGTCTCAAATTACTCGAGCGGAGATTAATCCGTTCGGCGGTTCCTTAGATACACACTTCCGCGCGCTTTTTACTACTGACGCCGTCCACCTCGTGGTCACGGCTTGGTCTCTTGCGATTGGCTGATTCAATCGTATGTTCGTTGAGAGGACCTCGTGATTCTTCCTTTATGTCTCCAATTTTGGTACAGTAGTTGCACAATTTGGCCTTGAACTCGACTAATTCTGGCCGTCCCCCAGGAATAGCTACCAACTCAGCTTCTGTTGCAATCATTACGAAATGCTGGCCTCCCTAATATCCAAGTCGACTTCCTTATGTGCTGCCTGGGCCGTAGTAATAATAATAATAAATATGAATACTTATTTATCGAAGATCAATAAGGGTTCATTTATCCTCAGCAAGGTTTTGAAATTCGAAACAATTTATTGGTTTGGATTTCAAAAACAAAATCCACTGTAGTAACAACACATCTCTTTAAATCTCACTCAGCTGCTCGAGTGTATGCCCCTCTGACTCAATTAGTGTGCTCCCTTCTCGCTGGAATGTCATTCATATTTTCACTAGGTCTCCCCCTTCTCCTCACGTAGTTGCCACTCCCGTCGTCTCAGCTGCTCGTTGTTTACAAACAAAGTGCGTACTCACGCGCTCCCCGTGGATTTGAGTGTTTGCTTTCAAAAATTTTTTTTTTTAATATAGATTCTGCACATATCATCTTTCCTAATCATCAAATGGGTCAGCTTCTTGCTCCTTCCGAATATCCTTCAATCTCGCCAAAAACTCACGAGCCTTAGGTGTCAAGGTAATATTGTGAACTTCCGCTGTTACTTCGTTTCCGTCCTCAGGGTTTCTACTCAAGGCATCTGGTATGACGTTCAATTTCCCAGGACAATGCTCTATTGTGATGTCAAACTGCTGTATGTAGATGGACCAGCGCGTAACTCTCTCACTTGCTATTGTTGTCTTAAATAAAAATGTCAGTGCATGGTGGTCGGTTCTAACAATGATGGAATAACCATAGATCATCTTGCGCCACTGTTGGAGAGAATATAGAATTGCTAGTAGCTCAAGTTCCGTAACTGTGTAGTTCCTCTCATGTTTCCGTAATTTACGACTCGTAAATGCCAAATAGGATTTCTTCTTGGGTTCTTCAGCGTCCTCTTGGTACAGCATAGCACCAATCCCAATTAACGAAGCATCTGCTTGAATGATAAATTGTTTCTCAAAATCCGGATATCCAAGTTTCACACAGTTTTCCAATAAATCCTTCGTTGCTTTAAAAGACCTGTCGCACTCCTCGTTCCACGACCATCGATTCGCTTTCTTCAACATCTCCTGCATAGGCGCTACTGTTTCTGTGTAACCAGGGCAATTTTCTTTGAAGAAACCTGTCACTCCCAAAAATGCTCTAACATGTTTGACTTTGGTAGGTGTGGGAAATTTCTTAATAGCATCAATCTTGGCTGGATTAGGCCGCACGCCCTCGACATCAATTATATGTCCCAAATATAAAATTTCGCTCTGGCAAAAATGTGACTTTTTTAAGTTGATCTTGAAGTTCATGGTTCTCAGGTTGTCCAGCAGTTTATTTAAATTTATCAAGTGTTCTTCCATTGTCTCAGAAGCGATTAATATGTCATCAACATATCTCGTGGTGAAGTTCTTGACCTCCTCAGTCAGATTTCTATCGAGTGCTCTAATGAGTGCACATCCCGCAGTTTTCACGCCAAAGGGCATTCGACACCAGATATAACTTTGATTATCGAATAAAAATCCCGTCAACAGTTGGGATTTTTCTTCAAGTTCAAGATGGTGGAAACTATTCGTCAAATCAACACTTGAGTATATCTTCTTCCCGCGGAAGCCTTTCAAAACATCTTTGATCCTCGGTGCTTGGTCGTGCTCAACTAGCAGTTTGCTATTTAAAACTCGCGCGTCTAGGCATAGCCTAATTGATCCGTTTGGCTTGGTCACAGCCAATATTGCGTTCAGATAAGGAGTTGCAGCTTTCCTTATCATGCCAGAATCTAATAAGTTAGTAATAATGTCCTTCACCTGAGAAAAATGCTTCTCTGGGATCGGGTACAATTTACTTTTGAATGGGGTCCAATCTGTTACCTGCATCGCATATTGAAAATTTAGAACTTTCCCAGGTACGGTGTCAAACGCTCCTTTATGTAATCTTAAAATTTCTTCCAATCTTCTTCTATCAGATTCCCCTACGATGGCTTCCTTAAGTCGCTCCTGAAGTAGAATTTCGAATTTGGTTCCGCCCATTTCTTCTTCCGCCAAATGCACCCAAAGTTCCTGCGAAATATCTCGGCTGTCCATTTCTAGCACTGCTGTCTGGTTGACTTGCTCTCCCCTCAAGATCTTATCTCTGGCCTCATTAGTGCATTCCTCAACAACCCAAGTATTGGCCTCTCTCTCCAGCGGATTCTCTTCCATATTTAGACCCACATGATCCAATCCTTCTACTTGTTTGAAGCTTACAGTGTTGTTATGTAAATCAATTACAGCATGAAAATCGCAGATGAAGTTGGCTCCTAAAATTATATTGTAGTTCATCTTTGGAATAACAATGAATGTTTGTGAAAAAGTATGGTTCAATATTTCCAGATCTAGAAATGCTTGCTGTTTACAATTCATAGTTTTGTCAGGAATGACACCTCTGACTTTCATTAGCGGTACCGGCATAATAGGAACAGTCTGTCTTCTTGCTATTTCTTTTATCAAAATTTCAGTGACTAAGCTCACCTGGCTACCTGTATCAATCAAACATCTCACCCTCATACCTCCAATATGCGCGTAAATAATTGGTAGCTGTCTGATAACATTTTCACGGTTCTTCACCACTTCCTCCAGGCAGTCGTCTGGGAATGCTACCCACTCTTCTATATTGGCCACTATCATCTCTTCTTGCTCCCTGGCGATCTCCGTTTTTTAGCCTGTCTCCTTTCAGTTCATTTGGTTTTTTTTTAAATCCCGGGCCCCATTAGATGTGTTTCGCCGGTTATCATTCTGTCGCTCCTGTTGCCTCAGTAAACTCTCTGCCCCCTCTCCTTGATGGTTATCTGGGCTCTGTCTGTTCGCCATGGCACGCCCCCACTTCTCCTTCTCCGCTTCTTCATTACTTAATTGATCCAAGTATTTACGGGATTCAATATATCGTTCGTCCCAGTTATTCCTATAATCTCCTCTGTTTTCTTGGCGATAGTCCCTGCCGTTACTCCATCTACCATCTCCATTTCTTTGGTAAGGTCTACCTTGTCTCTGGTTTCCCCTCCAATTCGTGTATTCCCGCTGGTACGTCCACTGATTATTTTGATTTTGGTTATTCTGATGATATCTCCCGCGGTTATTCTGATAATTCTGATTGTTGTTATGGAACTGGTTTCGGCCGTCAAAATCTTGTCTTCTTGGCGTGAACTGCGTCCCTGTGGACTGTGTCTTACTTTGGTTCCCCTGGCAGTGGTTATTTTGGAGTCCCTGAACTACCTCTGCCGTGTTGACACATTCCAAATTCCTTCTTCCTGTCTGTGGGCTTACCATACTCGTCTCATCTAAGTGTCTGAGTAATTCTTCGGCTTGGACTGCGGTCTGAATATTTCCTGCGACTAATAATTGTTGGATATGCATTGGGAGTTGTTTTCCGATGGTTAGAACCATATTCGGCTCGCTAGGCGGGTCATCAAAATCCCTGAATTTTACCAATTGCTGACTGAAGAATTCTGAAAAACGGGTTGGATGTGTACTGTGGTATTTGCGCGTGTACAGGTCCATTCTTAACCCTTGCTGTAACGAAGGACTCCAAACCTTCTTCAAAAACGCCTCGCGGAATTGAGCCATGTCTGTAAACGTGTACTTGAAACTTAAAAACCAGGTCAGGCTAGGTCCTTCTAAAAATTTCTCCACCAGTCTTAATTGTTTCTCCGGGCCGATGTGTTGGTCATTAAAGTAGTCAGTTAATTGCCGTAGAAATGCTTTGGGAGTGGTTCCTGAATGTTCTTTAAACTTATCGGGCTTAAAATCATTACCCCGAATGACTTGGATGACTTGGGCTGGTGCCAAGTTCGGTTGCGGAGTTGAAGTCTCCCCCCTGTACTGCTGGAATGCATTAGTCGTTAGTCTGGGACTTTGACCCCGACTCGTGTCCTCAGCCAACTTCGAACCTGCCGGACTTCCAATACTTGTTTGCTTTTCCGGAATATTTTCGTTTGAAAATAATGTCGCATTCTCTAACGATCTAATCTCGTTTTTTATGATTAATTCTGAGTGTTCCTGTAATTTCGACTTCATATTTTCCTCCAGTGCCTGCATTCGCTTTAAAACTGCCAGCCTGTCTTCCTTATTCGCATGAGCCTGCTGGTCCCAATCTCGCCGGATCCTACTTTTTAAGCTATTTATTTTCTCCTCGTTCCTCTCCTGATTTTTCTCTAGCTCTTCACGTATCCGTTCCTGCGTTTTTACTAGTTGTTCTTCCAAATTATCCTGAGTTTTGACGAGCTGCTCCCCTACTTCTTGTCTTATGACCTCTTGCGTGTTTATTAGCTGGCCTTCCATCTCTTTTCTTATGATCTCTTGTGTTTTGCCTAATTGCTCCTCTAAATTTTCCCGCAAGTGTATCCGCTCGGTTTCAGCCTTAACTTCGACTTTATCTATTTCCTTTATTAATTCCAGCACGTTGTTATCTACCGAATTAATTTGCTGCTGTAGTTTCTCTTGGGTTTTCTTCACTCCCGCGGTGTTACTGACACATGCTGCCTCTATCTGCTTGAGTTTATCTGCCACCATCTCGTCAAATTGTACTAATTTGTTATCAAATTTCGCCTCCAATTTCTTCATTTCGCCTAACTGTTTGATGTTGTTTTCCGCAACCTCGCCTGCCAGTTTCTCTACTTTTTGAACGCTCTGATTAATATCATTTGTGATTTTTCCTAACTGTTCGGTTTGTGTTACCGCCTGTTGTGACAATTTGTGGTTTAGTTCATTGAATTGTTTGTCAGTGTCTAATTTCTGGACTTCTAACTGGACCGAAATGTTACCGCTCATATCAAGTAATTGTTTTTCACTATGCTCACGCTGAGCTTCTAATTGTTCTTTTAATTGTTCTTCCGTCTTTACGGACATTTGTTCTAATTGTTTTTCACTATGCTCACGCTGAGCTTCTAATTGTTCTTTTAATTGTTCTTCCGTCTTTACGGACATCTGCACTAATTGTTCTTTCGTTTTCGCGGACATCTGTTCTAATTGTTCCTCCGTTTTCGCGGACATTTGGATCGACATCTGTTCTAACAATGCCTTAATTTCATCAACAATCGCCATTTCACACACACAAATATATTCAGAGAAAAACAGGGTTATGGGCTAAGGTTTCAGCCCTATACGCACATACATGTCACACATTTAAATATTACTGGCTCTAATTTAATGAAAATTTCAGTAACAAAATTTACTGAATACAATGACACTTATTCCCAAACAACAAAATAACCCCTAGTGATCTGCTTTTAAATTCCTAACCAACAAAATTTACGAAACACCAATTAACCGAAGTCAATTAAATGTCAGATATAAGGCAACATCTTCCTGCTTTGACTGAGTTCATTAATAATGCAAATTTCTAATTTTTAATGTGGGCGCCAGAACAAGTTTATAACAAATACCAAATCAAATTCTAACCTTGTTCAATATTTCTAACTTTAGGAATTCAGTGATTTTACTAATGCACATGGCGGTACAACATCGCCTCCATTTACTGAATTTACGTGTCCGCTTGACCTGGCATCATTTCTCAACGAAATAAATATGAGATCAGCGAAGCAACAACAACAACAATCCCCACTTGGGCAGCCATTTTTGTTTTATGAACCCTTGCAAAGAAGCATATGAGACTCAGATTCGGGGCGTAACAGGTCATATTCGTAAGTTGCTGTCAGGGCGCTTCATTAACTTGCAGGGTAACATATAACAAAATAACATGCAGGAAAGAGTGAAGCCAGGGTTAAAACAACTGAATTTAATAACAAATCACCATATTTACACATAAACAATTAACAACAAAACTCCCAACTGACTCCCGCTTAATAAAAATGCCAAACAAAAATTGGGCGGTATCTCTGGAGAGATTAATTACCTGGACCAAGTGTCCTTAAATAAAACGATACCAAAAAGTGACCATATAAGTGCGTATGCCGTTCTACATGCATCACGATGTGTACTTTGAATGCGTGATTCGTTATCGTCCAGAATGACCCTTCAGACAACGAATCCGCATTTCCTAGAGCTAGACCGACACAAGGGAACACAACTACAATACATTAAATTAAACCGACACTTCCTAAATCTACTATAAACAAACACAAAAATTTCCGTGTGAAATTGGACTTAAATTGCTGTAGCAACATTTACTGCCTAAAAACTTAGGACTTCTCACACAAATCAACACAAGTACATTAACACGTGACCAATAGAAAAATACTCAAATGACCGCTGTCAAAATTTACAAATACTCTACCACTACACCACACGGGTGTGACAAACAAAATTACATGAAATCGAGTCATCAACAAAGCAATAGGCAAACAGCCAACATTTACGTTAATCACAATATTCTTATCCATACAAGGTACAACAATCCGTTACACACATGGCGAACTCCCCAATTAATTATGGCTTAAAAATTAGCCATCACAATGAACAGGTTTGCTGCATGAAAGCTTACAGGGTTCAGTCGGACGAAAAGGACTGCCTATCAAAATAAGTCACAGGCAAAACGGGCGGTTTGTGGAACTCTGCATGTCTGTCAACCCACGTGTCAATAACCTCGACCTCCCAGAACATGGGGTCGAACCTCGAAGAAATGTGCCCCAAAGCACAATAATACGTGTGTGTCAGAAAAACATATGGACAAGAATCAGCAGTCTCCCAAGAGCACTCTGTCTTTCCATCTAAAATACAACAGCAGCAAAAATATATAAGGGCGGTAGGACAACTACCCCCTCCTCACGTAGAATCAACACACACTAGACTCATCAACACACACTTAATCACACGTATGGGTTGTGACATACTCTGAAATAAAAACACAAATAATATCCACATGCTGGCGCCATCGTTCTATGCCGTGACTAGTCACCTGAAAAGGACTCAAGAAAAATCTATCAAAATTAGAACGAAGGTGTTCTACAATTACTTTTAAGTTGGTGCACTCGGCTACCCTAACATGAATAATAACCTGTTCAGCAAAATGTTTTACAATCATTTCCTCCCATTCCTATTTCAAATATTAACGTTAATAAAGCACCATTTATCGAATGTAACGGGTTCCGCAATTGCAAGGACAAAAATCACGCACGCACGCCGCGTACATTACACATGACTCAAGAAAAAATCAAAATATCAACAAACACTTTGGCCACGCGCCAACGGGCATTTAAAACATATAGTGTCGGTACAAGAAAAACAGCTATAAAACAAGAAAGAAAAACATGACTATTTACGAAGTTCCCCGGCCAAATCTAACTACATAATTGAAATAATCCAATTTTAGTACATCACCGCTTCTGCATGTAGGACTAAGGACATCCTCCTCAACCCATTGCCCTATGGACAATTTAGCACTCCATAGTAGTCGTCTGCGTTGATTTCTTGAAGCTCATCCCAACTTCAAACCACGTGCTGATCATCTTGGTCTCGACTCCTTGGCAGAAAAGTTCAATGTTAAATATTTGCCTATCTATAACCGCTTGCAGGCTACTCAGTTCACCCACAATTGTCCTACTGCGATTAATAGCGAAGACTGGCCCTAATTATATCGCACATACGCACTATAAAAACACATACAATACACACAATTTATACATAAAATATACATCTCGAGTCCGCGCCACTGGCTCGTTAACAAGTTCAAAATCCTGGCTGCACCAGCAGTCGCTATCTCGTCCGGTATTTCCGTCCCGTCTTGGACTTCGGTTCTGGTAAGCGCTAATTAGGGTGATACGATACTTCCCCCTTAAAGTTGAACTCGTCGTCTTTAAAAGAATGTTACAGTTTATCACGCGCTGGCGTGAAATATTTAGATCACACAATTTAGTTGATTTTAGAACAAAATGTATTATAGCTTTTAAAAATTCGATACTGCAAACGCTGCGACTTTAGCTCCCCAGAGCTCAGAAAATAAATTAGCTTCACTGATTTTAGAGCGTAAAAATCACATTTCGAACTGGCGTGGAGTATACCTCTGAAGGCGCCACAAGTTAAGTACTCCGATAAATTCGAGCGTCAAAATCACACTTCAAACTGGCGTGGAGTATGCCTCTGAAGGCTCCACACAATAAGTACTTAGATAAATTCGAGCGTCAAAAATCACACTTCAAACTGGCGTGGAGTATGCCTCTGAAGGCTCCACAAGAATAGTACTCAGATTAAATTCGAGCGTCAAAAATCACACTTCAAACTGGCGTGGTGTATGCCTCTGATGGCTCCACAAGAATAGATTTAGATTGGCGTCAGGCCAAACTATTTATGAGAAACTGACAAGGGCGGAGGAGTGGGGCGGAGTCGGATAAAAACTTCCAGAGTTTTTGTCTCACAAAGATGGGGCTAGTGTCATTCTTCTCCAAATAAATCCAACGTCTCAAATTACTCGAGCGGAGATTAATCCGTTCGGCGGTTCCTTAGATACACACTTCCGCGCGCTTTTTACTACTGACGCCGTCCACCTCGTGGTCACGGCTTGGTCTCTTGCGATTGGCTGATTCAATCGTATGTTCGTTGAGAGGACCTCGTGATTCTTCCTTTATGTCTCCAATTTTGGTACAGTAGTTGCACAATTTGGCCTTGAACTCGACTAATTCTGGCCGTCCCCCAGGAATAGCTACCAACTCAGCTTCTGTTGCAATCATTACGAAATGCTGGCCTCCCTAATATCCAAGTCGACTTCCTTATGTGCTGCCTGGGCCGTAGTAATAATAATAATAAATATGAATACTTATTTATCGAAGATCAATAAGGGTTCAATATGTAGGCCATAAAATTATGTACTGTACTACTGTATTAGATGAAGATTAATGCGTAGGTTTATTCAATCGCATGATTAGGACAGAAGAAATAACAAGTAGTTCCGTGAAGAACTAAACAGCCTATTTTCATATATCCTACTTATATTAATTGCCTCTATCAATATACAAATTTTCAGTTTGTTTGCTGTAATAGATTCGTAGATATTGAGAACCGTCTCAATGTTTCGGATGGTCACCATCTTGGATTTTTATATATAGGCCTTAGAGTTATGTACTATTATTGTGTAGGTGTAGGCGTAGATGTTTTATTCAAACTTCTGTCTCATGATTAGGCCACAAGAAATAAAAACGAGATTTTAAAATTTCGCTCAGCCGTCATCTTGTGGTTATGAAAATAATTTAAATGAATTACATGCCAGAGGATTAAAATTTATGTAAGCATATACCGTACCAAGTTTCACTGCGCTCGGATGGATAAATCGCGAGAAACGTCCATTTAAATATTTATATTTCGCGTCGCTGCCAT
Organism: Meconema thalassinum; assembly: GCA_946902985.2. Classification (NCBI taxonomy): domain Eukaryota; kingdom Metazoa; phylum Arthropoda; class Insecta; order Orthoptera; family Tettigoniidae; genus Meconema; species Meconema thalassinum. The sequence goes on along the minus strand of OX336389.2, from coordinate 170,718,875 downwards.
GTTGGATTTGTGTTCACCAGTTCATTGAAAGTTCCATATGTGAACTTATGTTAATAGCTTTTATCAACATGCAAAATTTCAGTTTGATCTGTCATGGATTAGTAGGCAGATATTGTGGACCGTCAAAAAATTTCGGATGGTCGCCATGTTGGATTTTTGTATATGTAGGCCATGGAGTTATGTACTATTAGATGACGATTATTGTGCAGGTTTATTATTTAAACGTTGACTTCGATCACATGATTAGGACACAAGAAATGAAAACTTAATTTAAAAATTAGCGCCGCCGCCATTTTGAGGTTATATAAACAATTGAACTAAATTAGATACCAGTGCATTACAATGTGTATAAACATTTGCTGTATCATGTTTCACTGCGCTCGGATGGTCCAATTGCCAGAAAAGTCTTTTAAAATATTTCACCGTCACTTGGCCGGCATGTTCGTTTTGTGCTTAACAGGTTTTTGAAGGTCACACACATGCATTTCTATTAGTACCGTTTCACACCGTACAAAATATCAGGGTGATATCTGTATTAGTTTCGGAGATATAGAATGCCAATGAAATATTTCGCAAAGCCGCCATGTTGGATTGGTGACACGTAATAAAATTTGAAGGGCACGGTCGAGGTCAGACGAGGTAGTAGTATGTACCTACAGAGTTTCATTGAAATCGCTTAGGCCGTTTAGATTTCATAAGGGGGACACACACACACACACACACACACACATAATGTACAAGCACCTCGCCCAGGTGGCCTCACCTTCAAAGCGAACAGCGGCCTTATGAGGGAAGGGAAGGGAGGGGGATATTGGGAGGGATAGGCAAGGAAGAGTGAAGGTGGCAGCCGTGGCCTTACGTTAGGTACTGTACCCTTATTCTCATGTCCATATTATATCACTTTCCAAGCGCGACATTCCGATCTTGGAGAAGCGAGTAAGCTGGCCACATCACATGCAATCCCCAGTTGATACTTCGTCGAGCGGTATTTACTGAACCTCGCCGAGCACGCCATATGGTTGTTCGAGTATGCACGAGACCAGATTCGAGTATAGAAACGACATTAGCAGTCGATCACGCTGCCTAGCTTTATCGAGGCAGTCATCTGAGGATCATTTAAATACACTATGAAGAATAGAAAGCTATATGTGAACTTTTGTGTGTGTAAGAAGTCATTACAATATAGCACGGTGTAAGTGATAACGTGTCTTCATTGATATGAGCACGATAGAATACCTGAGAAGTAATTATCATACACCAAAGCAATTAATATCGATATACGACACGTGATGGTGGGGGGATTTGAGACTTCCTATAACCTTTGGTCAGGCAGGAACAGACAGATATTACTACGTCTCGATTGAATTCACATCGCCGTTCCAGGAGTGAAAAGTCTGTTTACGCTGAGTGTGCTAACACTTGTAAATGTCTACGATGTTCCAAAGTGACGAAGGAACTCTAAAATATTTCACATGTCTGTGAAAATTTTATTAGCTCAACGGGCCGGAACATAGAATATGTCATGCTGATATTAAACATGTTCACATTCAGCAACATAGTATTTGAACTTATAACCACGCGGAGTGATTTGAACTGTAGCCAGCATAGTCAATGCTACATTTGAAAGAACTGATTTTCATACCGTTCAGAAACATTATTCTTATCGTTTGTATATATGTGGTTACACAAGTTGTCAGATGGACATTGACAATTTACAAAATCGTCATTTTCCACGCCGTATTTGAAGGCAAGGCGTCGAGAGGAAAGTTTGCTATAAGTCTTACAATTATGACTATGGCAGGTTAAACAATTAAACATGAGTGCTACTAAGTGAGGCAACGAACATTTCGTGAGAACCGACATCGCCATGCACTACATTTTATAGTGTATTCAACAGCTGATTATATATCAATTATGATGTCTCGCTATGTCTATAACACGGTGGCAATGAACTTACGGTTCGGTTACATTCGATTGTCGGGGCGATCCTATAGGACGATGGACTTATTTCGGTTGTGTTGGAAAGGTGGAGATGGAGATCGAGTCCATGTATGCTGCAGGAGAGCAAACCAGATGTCATTTCCGAGCAGAGGGAACCAGGAGTGGCGTTCCCAGGTTCGATTCATGGAAATCAGGAGGGTGCATACTATTTTCCAGTAGCCTATGTACTGAGAATTGACGTCAGGGCATGCCATTGCTCTATCCATCGACTACGAAAGTCTTCCAAGGTACAGAGAAGCCCGTCTAATTTTTAGTAGTGAAGCCTGGACATCCTAATGTCTTTATTGCTGCCATCTTTCAATTTTTGTAGTATGATCGCAAGGTGAAGTTTAGGCATGATATTTTGTCATGACTGATTTCACATTCAATCGGATTCATGCCCGAATAACGGGTGCATCCTTTTTTGTTTAATTGTATTGTTGATTTAAGTAATGTGTATATTCAGTAAATTAAATTCATTTAATTCGAACCTTCTCAATCGTAAAGAAGAGGACTACTTAGGGGAAGTCATACTCGTTGCGTATTTATGCGTGTTTATTGAACATTGATAGATGTCATTTCTTGACATCATCTGCAGTTTTGAATTTTGCTTCATGCTCCTTTTGTGCGTAAGCTTTGCTATGATTTTTTACTCGAGAGTTGTATACTCTATTATTATTAATACTTTTGATAGTATGGATATGTCCATTTTTAGAGGATTTTCAAATTGTGAAGTTGGAATTTTCGTTTTTTTTTTCTTGGAGACATTCTTCAACTGAGTGGAAGATAGATGTATGCTTTGTTACCTAATGGGCCATCTATTGCTAACCTTTACGGTTACCTAGGTCCATGTTGTAGGGGCATTGCTAGCATTTTTGAGGCAATTTGAGGGGAGATGGATCTAAATTAAATTAGTTAATTATACTTCTTTGATACACTTCATGTTCTTTATACGTGAAGGCTATGTTGATATGTTGATTAGAGCCATTATTTAAATCCTTGTTAGTCATAATTTTGCTCATGAGTTTAATAAGTTGTCAGATGACTAGAGATATTATCCAAAAAGAACATTCGCTCATTTTCTAACAACTATCCCAGGAATAATTAATGTGGATGCACATCTTTGTTAAAAGCATTTGTTACTATGATGATGCTTATGTATAGCAAGGTTATTTGACTTCGATGAATGTTATTTAAAGACGCATACTATTTTATTTGATGTTCAGTGTAATGGATTTGTATAAAGTTAAAATGACACAATACCATGTGCGGGATAAGATGAAATATTAATTAATTGATTGAAGTTATAGATCTCCAGGAGGGTGATGATCGAAGGAATATATATGTGGTAACGATATTGTTACATGGAATTAAATACTCAAAGGAGTATTGGTATATTTTGTGGTGCTGTTATGAGCAATAATATTAATGATGGTATTCTGAGGAATAGCCAGATAAATAATGTTGAATTAGTCCATTATTGAGTGGATATATTATGGTCATGTGTGACTTGAATAAGTTAAAGTATATCTCAGTGAAAATCGACAGAAATATTGTGTGAACAGATAATGATGCATTTCAGAGCACGTTTGGTAATTTTTAGGTGGAGAATTTTTATAATTCTAATACTGGAGTTTCAAAAGCCATGCATTACTGAGTGTGATACCGACAGTAGTGGCTACGCTGGCTAAAGCGCAGTGTTAGGTCATGGGGCCAAGCTCTCTCCTGACTCGGTAGACGCGTGGGTTCGAGCCACACCGTCGGCCGTCCTTGAAATGGTTTTCCGTGGTTTCCCATTTTCAACACCAGGCAAATGCTGGGACTGTACCTTCCGACAGGCCACGGCCGCTTCCTTCCACATCCTTCTCCAATTTCATTCACCTTAATCAATTCCATCTCTCATTCCGACGCGCAGGTCGCCCACGGGCGTCGAATAGAAAGACCTGCACTAGGTCTCGGAGGAGACCACACGAAAAAAAACTGAGTGTGATAAGTCATCCCAACTTATTGTTAAGGGGTTGATAGTCGAAAATAGCAAATGTAATAAATTCCTCTTAGCTTTATTGCTTGGTGGAATATAACAGAATTCAAGGAGTTGCTTAATTATGAGAATATTACGAATATAACACTATGGAGGAGCGCCAATTTAACAAGGTCTTTAGCGAATGCACTTAAGGTGCAGGAAATATACTGAATATATATGTACATTTTTGTACTGAAGGGTTACAATAAGTTATGTGTGATGAATTTGGATGTGGAATATCCAATCTGGTGATCCGGTAGGATTAACTGTTGCATAGTGTGGATCATCATTGTGTGAGAATTGAATAGGGCATAACGCAGTTTCGTCCATGGGGACTTTGCTTCACTGCATTTTCTTGTGAGAATTCACATGTCTCTTTTTGGTTAATACATTTCTTGATTTAAATTTTAATCTTTCGATATGATGATTTATCGAGGTGATAAAAGGTCGCGTTAGGAAGACCATTGCTGAGTACTTTAGATGTTTTCCACCCTTTTGAGATTCCTTTTTTTTGTGATTATCGTGTTCTCTGAGCTTAACTTTTCTTTTGCCAATGAGGCATGGTCTTTCTTAATGCCACCTTTGTTAGGTGGTAGGATCTGGGGATTTCTAGCCGGGGATTTTCAGGTCCTGCGATCCAGTTACCATCGAGGGATTTCTTCAGGTAAAGGGTAGGTAATACAGGTACAGTACTGTCCCCGAATTCGTATAAAGAGATACGAGGTATTGATATGAAAGGCAGCCTTAATAAATGAGAGCATTTAATTAATAAAGGAAGAATGAATTTTGGAATAGGTCCATTACACCAGCTTTATGTCATGATGTATTGCTCAACAAGAGGCTTTTTGGCTGAATGTAATCTCCTCCTAGTAAGGGCGGATTTGATTGGATCATCCATTCGAGATAGACCATAGCTGGTTCTTGAAGAAAAGGAATGGGATTGGAAGATTCGGTGAGCGAAGTTAGAAATGGAATGTTTTATTTTGTCTAGTAGGCTATTTAATGCATTTGGAAGAATTGACCTTGGGAAATAAATGGAAGACATTAATTAAGTTATAATCAGGAAATGTCTTCGGTGGATATTAATGCCCGAAGTATGTTTGAGGATATTCATGTCCGAGTTTGGGTAAGCAGCATTGAGTAAGGAACAGGTGCTTCGAGAAGGCGAGAGAAGGATGACGTCAGAATGTGTCAGGTGACGTGAGGGAGAGTCTACTTGGTCGGAGAGAGGGGAGCAGTGTGCTGCGGAAAGGCATTACGACAGTGGTTGTTCGTGTGGGTTGTTTAAGGAAGTGATATGAACGTGTGAAACATCGTGTCTAAATGTGCTAGTGTATTGTGAAGCACGGAAGTCTGTGTGATTTTGAATGAATTTTGGAATATTCCACGATAAACACCGGTGGCATGGGGAGACAATGAATTGTCAGTCAGTACTGTGTAACGTATTCGTGGAGAATAGGGAAATGTGAATGTACTTTTTGAAAAGTAATGAACGTGTATGTTTGTAAGGAAACGCCTTGAGACACGTTACTTCGGAGCGATATGTTCGAGAAGGTAGTGGTGAACAATAAAATGGAGAACATTATGAACACGTGGCCGGAAGGAGAGTGTGATTTATCAGAGGAAGTCATGGTATTTTGTTAAATTATGCTGAGGGAAATGTGGTCTACATCATGAAAGTGAGAATTCCTTCGAGTGGAGTCACTTAGAACGATATGCGGAAAAGCAAAGTTCACGCAGCCACTTCAAAAATGCACAATCTACTAGAGAACATTATGAATTATGGCCAACGCAGTTATGGAAGGAGACTACACGATTTTCTGGAGGGACGAGAAGAAGAAAACGCCAGGGCGAAGACCAGGGATCGAACGAGGTGTCTGTCAGGCGGCGATCCGATTGCCGTGGCAATCAGCCCTTCTCAAGAACTCGGATGGCCGATGGCAGGGAACGAGCTGTTTCTAGGCGCACCAGGGAAGAAGGATCGTGGTTTGAAGCGAGGCTACCCAGATGTCAGCCGAGTGAAATGGAAACCAGCGCCTGTTCTGAACGTGAATGGATCTTCACATTGTTCGTCTCCGATTCAGCAGAATGTAAGACAAGTCTTTCAATATTTGTAGCCCCAGTTCGTAGTTCTATGTTCTCGTAGATGCTTTGTGTGACCATTTTATTTCAGTAGAAATTTTTGTTAAGTAGTTGGTTTGGATCTTGTGGTCAGTATTTTTTATTCATCGAAGCAAGTTACGGTATGCTTTTAGTGGGCTTGTGAGCCTCAGTTCCAGTCTGTCTGGGGATCTTTGCAGGCGAGTTATCTGCTTGCTGACCGTGCTTGGGTTAGTGGAGTTCTCGTTTCGATGTTTATCGCTGGCTTTTTCAATTGTAAGATTTTCTTTCTCAGTTTTGAAATTTTCGACCTCTTGGGTTTCGCTTTGTATTATTTTGGATTTAAAAGTGTTCCGGGATGAACTGTTTCTTGCGCACTTTGCTTCTTTGCATTTTTTTATTTCCGCGCTGTTGCCACTTCGCAGCTTCAAGTTAGTTTTTGAAAATTGCTTTCGAAATTTAGATTTTCTTAGATTTTCAATTTTGAATTTTGAGATTTAGCTATTTGATCTTCGATGATTCTTTTCACATTGTGCTGTTGCACAATTATCTGACTTTACCATTTGAATTATTTTCGGAATTTTCAATTTTGAATTATTTTGGATTTTGAAATTTTCACTCTGAAAATTTATTTCATTTAGATATTGGAATTTGAATCAAATCTTTCCTCGGATTTTCAGAAAATCCCGATCGATTTTGATTTTGAGAATTTTGGGACTTCAATCCTGACTTGAGATTTTCCAACAAGAATTTTTTTTCTTTCTTTGAAAGTATAATTAATTTTCAGTTTTTGACTTTAAGAAAATGTCTCGTTGATTTAAAGTTGGTTGCAATTCTGATCGTTCAGATGAAGAGTTCTTTCGAAAACAATTTTGAATTATAAAATGTAATGTTGATTCGAGTATTTTTCTCGACTGTTGTTATTGAGTGAAACAGTGTATTTAAAATTTACTGAATATAGTGCACACATAAGTGGAAAATGTTTTTGAGTTGACACTCACTATAAATGTAACTTGGAACGGATTATAGTCAGAAATACATCGTGCTTAGTTAACACGCACTGGGAGATTGTTTTTCGATCTGTAACAGTTATCGCTTATGAAGCATATTTAAAATTAGTATCAACGTCTTTGAATTACATAACTTGAGGGAGAGATGGTCATTTTTTTTATAGCATAGTGCGGGATGGTGGTGTTTACATTGAAGAGGTGTGCGACAATACCAATTGCTTTTTGTTGGTATTTCGAAGGTCGACCCCTGTAAGGGACGTTATGTCCTGGGAACCTTTCCTCGGTCAATGGTTGTTGTTGTTATTTGGGCTGCGTGGTGTAGATGATTAGGATTGCAGTCTTGTGAGTCAGCTGTTAGCAGCGATTGCCGTTCGTTGGAACGCCGTATTATTAGGGTTTGTGGAGTTTATTTCGACTGCTGTTAGATTTCTTTTACTGTGTTTGATGACAGTATTTCTTTATATTCCTGTTGTAGGACCATTTTGGTTGTGTTTTTGTTTGTCTGGTAGACTGTCGCGTTCTTGTAGATCAGCTGGGTTGGCGATACCAGGGGCTCCATAAGTATGGTGTTCAAGACGTTGATGTTAATTCAGTTAGATGATTATTGTTATGGTTTTGAAGACTGGATAGAACAGGGGCTCAGTGGATAGCATTCTCACCTTTATTGGTCGGAACGCTAAACCATTGTTTGCTCGTTAACCTCGATGTTGATCACCGTCAGTAAATATTGATGAATAATAGGTCTATGTAGATTAGTGGAGGAACATTGGTGTAGAGACTGTCCTAGAACGACACATATATGGTTATAATTAGGTATTTCTTAAATTTTTGTAATTAGAATTAAAAGTTATTTCGGTAATCCAATGAAGAATAGAAATCAGGATCTATGTATAAAGTAATATTTTGATACTGTAAATAGTGAGAGGCCGTCACTATTTAATTCTATTAAGGGGGTGTTGTTTTTTCCCGCTCTTCATAAATTGTTTTTTTTATTATTAATCCTGATAGAAAAGGCATTGCGATAAGTTGCCAGTTTATTGTTGATCTTTAAGTCATTTTTTTTGGTGTATTTTAGCGGACGTTATGTCAGTGTGTGCCATAAGACATCAATTGTAATTACATTCAGTTATGGATTTTCGATTTAATTATATCCATTTTTGCGGTGTCTTCTCTTTTCTGAATAAAATTTGCGCACGCATTTGCGTATGCTTATACCATTTTCAATTTACTCTTGCGTTGTTTTTTTTATAGATAGTGGGGAGGATAGGAACATGCCATGGTTATTATAGCGGCTTGAACCATTTTATCCATTCCTTTGTCCCTGTTACGTCCGAGTGAATGAGAGTCTCGCGCTCATGTGTGTGTGTGTGTGTTGTCGCTGATCCTGTGGAGGATTTTCCATTGCATGTTGAATATATATCACCTGATATGTGTCCACGATTTCAGAGTGTGTGATGCCGGATATTACGGTATGTATTTTTAGCCGGGGTACTGCCGTTGATACTTGATCCGCTGTTTTCTTGGATTGTGGCATTCACGACACTGCTGAAATTGGCTACAGTACCATCCGATCATTTTCCTGGAGACGAAGTGGGAAACCACGGAAAACCACATCGAGGATGGCTGAGGTGGGAATCGAACCCCCTCTCTTCATTTGGACCACCCGAGACTGAATAGACCCCGTTCCAGTCCTCATGCCACTTTTCAAACTTCGAGGCAGACGGTTTGAACCTCTGACCTCCGGGGTGGCAGTTAAGCACGCTGACCACTATACCACGGAGTTGACATAGGTGGATAAATGCCGTATTAAATTAGTAATAAAAGCACAAGCGGTGCTGGAAATAAAACATGGAATGTACTGTACATGGAAGAATATGAATCTTTAGTTGGTTTCTGTGGTGTAAACCGCACCCATTTTGACTCTGCAAAAAGGAACTGAGCTGCCACATACAACCTCGCAGGTTAACTGGGCCATTGAATTGACTCTGAACGTAGGATTGTACCATGCCATCTCCTCTGCATTCAGTTTGAATACGTTTTACGCACCAATATAATAAATACCGTAAGTCCCATAAATGTAGTTGTATGTTAAATAAAATAGTAAGTACTATTATTCTAACCACAGTATAGTAATCATATACACTATGGACACATCAGGCCTTTACCATGTAATTTTTTCGTCATGGGTTGGAAACGGCCGTCACCGGAAGCACCGCACGCACGCACGAATGACGGCCACGGTTCACCATGTATCCGCGAGAGAGCAGTCTACCCAGATTCATTATTGAGTGCGGCCTGTCGATTTTGTCTGAAGGTAACATTGCTTGTAATTATTAAAAACAACTCAGAAATATAATTTTGCAATTTAACCAATAGCAGAAATGTAGGAAACCAACATCTGTGCGGTAATTTTTTGCGCAGTTCTTATCACACTGGACATACCAGCACTCCGGTTTCCTCGGGCATTGGAGTGGTAAATACAAATATCAAACGTTACACCGAATGATTCTGGTTTTAATACCCATGAAATATCAGTCCCTCAAACACCTATCCATTAATTCACAAAACAAAAACCACATTTCCCCCACACTTTTCAATATATCGTGTTATTTTAATCATTTAAAACATAGCATAAATAACCTTTCATCGTTACGATGCAATCACAGTGTGACACCACAGAACTGAAGGAATGTGGTGTTAAACATTAAATCACACACTTCTTAGAATTAAAACGCAGTAATATTTCTATTTTCTTGTTACTTTAAAATACGGTATCTGATTAAAAAGAGAGCTAGTTTGATGAAATCGATTTAAATAAATTACATAAAATATACATTCAGCACCCAGCTGTTTATCATGTGTTTGTCCATAAGTGGTGCTACCAAGCGGCTTACAGGTGAATTGGTGCTGCCCCTTATCAATTGTTTTTTTGAAAATCCGTTCTTCCGGTTTTGCCTAAGTGTCCATACTGTAATGATATCTATACTGTGTTCTAACATACTGTGATCGAATTATCATTGCATAACTAATGTTATAGTGTATGCCTACCCCTAATTATTCCCGTTTCCAACAGGGTCGGGGATGAGATACGATGAAATCCTATGTAGCGAATAGTTTTTACGGCCGGATGACCTTCCCGGCGCAACCTCATGAGAGGAGGTAATGAGAGATGAATTGAATGAATATGAATGAAACTGGGCAAGGAGATGGAAGAAATTGGCCGTGGCCTGTCGGAAGGTACCATCCTAGCATTTGCCTGGAGTTGAAAATGGGAAACTACGGAAAACCATTTCAAGGACGGCCGACGGTGAGGCTTGAACCCACGTCTCCCAAGTCCGCAGATACATAGCTTGGCCCCATGGCCTAATGCTGGCGCGTTAGCAAGCGTAGCTACTACTGTCGGTATTAAGTGTTATAGTGATCTAGTTTATTGATTTCATATGACTTAAAATTCAATTTATCACAGAATAATATTGGGGGGGGGGGTTATCTTCCTCCATTAATTGTATTTGTTGCTATTTCCTTTGTTTTTATCAACTACGAACTGATGTGTATACTACATATTTCTGGTTCACCAGATTTGACTTATTCATTACTTTGTTACTTGTAAGCACACTTCACTGGGTGAAGCCTGTTCGTATTTCATTTTTGAACACTCACTAATGTTGTTTGTGTGTTTTAATTTCAATATACCTGGTGATTTAGCCGTGGTTTTTACGGCGTGGCTACAGGCAGTCGCTCACGTCCGGGAGGCGAGGAGGTTCGAATCCCCCCGCCGGCAACCCTGAAGATGGTTTCTGTGGTTTCCCTTCTTCCTTCCAGACAAATGCCGGGGTTGGTCCCTAACTATAGGCCACAGCCGCGTCGTGCCCTTACAGCCAATTAACGGTCCTCTCGTTCTGATGTCACACGTGGTCGGCCCTGTCCTGGTCTTCGGGATACATTTTCGCTCTCTAAAATCTGTCGCCACATCCGAGAAACAACAGAACGATTCACATTAAGCCACATCACTTTGCGACTGACTTGCTTCCTATGGCCCTCCCCCGAAGAGGAGCTTCTAGGGGTATTCTCTGTGCCATACTGCACCTTCTGTGCATGTGTACACAGCTAGTGTTGATGTGGAACTACCCAGTAAAAACCACATCGTTTGACAGGTGCGCTGACGCCATCGTGGGCATGGTTGTACGATGACAGGAATGCCATCTTCCGTGCAGAACACGATTGTACGGACATTTGTTGACAGTTTGTCTGATTATATCGTCAATTAGCCAGAGGACGGAGAAATGACAGTTTGTTGCTTTAATTTTAGACACCAGTGAATATACTGTATTAATAGACTATGTATTTATTTATTAATTTAGTTTTAATATCAGGGGCGGTGCGTCATTAAGGGCCAAAAGGGCCCCGCCCACCCAGGGCCGTTAAGCCGTATTGCAAAAGAATTGTTTAATTGATATCTTTGAAAATTACTTTAAATTGCAGATATTGTACTTAAAATAAATGATTTTCCCTTCTCGCATCTTTAAGAATGATTCAGTATACATACCTCATCCCTAACGTAAGTTGCTGACAGTCTCGTGTGGTGTATTGCAATAGTGAGGGCTCCTCTACAAAACCTTCCATGTAGAGTGTATGGAGTAAAGGGTCGGTTCCGAGAACAGTGCATGCAAAATCTTCTGTGCTATGAAAAGTCCTTCCTTTCACTTCAAGGGCCTGGAGAATTGGCCCATAAGCGAAATAGAAGATCTCTCCATTTCACTTCCTGCTTGTATCTCTGTTTGAAGGTCAAACCGGATAACGGGAGATGGGTCCGCCCCAAGCCTTTAAAGAGGTACAGTACCGTATTTAGTCATTGTTCACAGCTTGCAGAAGTTAAGATTTTACACAAAAATATATTTATACATTTTCGGTTGCCTGGTGTTCCAAGTACAATACAAGTGTGTTAGGGAGTTTTGTGAATGAAGTTAATTTCTATAAATTAATGTGTTTTTAACTTTTGTGCTACGGTACGTAGTTGTTTAATATGCGGATGTGTGCGACATACGAAAATGAATGAAGTGGAATTTCTAAGAGCAAATCCATTTTCTTCTATGGCTCTGAACATAAAGTTAGAAGTGAAAAATAGGACCTCATCAACCAAGGTGATAGATACATTTACTTCAACCAAGCACACGAGTGGAGAGTGTATTTAGAAATAAGGAGCCATGTGAGTACAATTTTTAATGCCTGAACTATTTTATAAATTTTGATTCAAGTTGTTGGTTGGTTGGTTCCTCGGTTTAGGGGCTGCGACTACGCGGTCATGTAGCCCCGTATACTTTGGGTGTGTGTAGAATCTGTCTGATAACCGGTGTTAATTGTGATGACTGTATTAGTGTGTGTTATCTGTTTTCAATTCAAGTAAGGGCAGCAGACGATAATTTCAAGTTGTTCCTACTTTCGCTACATGCCATCGCAACCGGCGCCTGGTGACGAATGTCGGAACTTAAGAGCATTAATCAAACCTAACCTACAAATTTTGGCTTCGCACAAGTTAAGTTAGTGGAAGGTTCTTTTTCATGCCATAAATCTATGAAATGGGCCCGCCGGCTTTACTTCCCCTCCGAAGGAAGGCATACTAAGGGATTTTTAACACTCATAAAATATCCGATGACTTCGGCTGGGTTTGAACCCGCGACCTTGGGCATAGAAGCTCAGCATGCTACCAACTACGCCACCGAAGCCGCCTGATTCAAACTGTGTTGTATGGAATGATGATACTGGCAATATCGGTAAGAGCGAATGTCAAATATAAAACATTGTTTAATATGTAACAACAATAATAGCATCTGGCCACCCTAAAATTTTAGTCAGGAGCCGCCCCTGGTTAATATACTGTATATTAATATTTTGGCACATCGTTGAAGAAATGTAATGACAAAAGTGTTAGTATTTTAATATACAACCTATGACAATAAAGTTCGGTGAATAGTCCTATACTATCAACATAGATGAACAATGCACGACAGTGACCCTATTGTCCTTCGAAATAGTCCCCTCCCGTAACTATGCAATGCTGAGATCGGCGATAGATGTCCTGGAAACTTTGTAAGAAGGCGTCCATTGGGATGGTGTTCAAAAGGCTTGTCACGTGACCGAAAAGTTTGGTGAATGGGTCTATATTACGAACGGATTGTTGGCTTACCTGAAACAGCAGTTACTGTCCTTCGAAGTAATCCCCGTGGATGGTTATGCACTTCTGAGAATGTCTGTGCAAGTCCTGAAAACTCTTTAGGGATAGCCTTCAGTTGGGTCGTCACATTACGTTGGATGTACGAAATTTTCGAAAACCTCTTGCCCTTCAGGGCTTTTCGGTGACCCTGGACCTGGACCCCGCCACTCCATACTTTGACGCTTGACTTCGGGGTCGTACTTCAGACACCAGGTCTCGTCGCCCTTGACGATGGTTCTCAGATAAGCCATTCCATTCCACAGAACATTCACTCTTCTCACAGCCACCCGCCAAACAGATGAGCATGGTAGGTTGCATAAATTCGTCCTTCTCACTGCAACCAGCCAAACAGGTGTGCATGATAGGTTGCATAATTTCAGCCTTCTAAACACGCATTGCGTCAAACAGGTCTCACACACGTTGCCTTGTGTGTCGCCAATGTTGCCAGGTCGACCGTTCTCACTTTATTCACCGAAAGCAACGTGATGAGCCTTTTGAACACCATCCCAACGGACGCCTTCTTGCAAAGTTTCCAGGACATGTATCGCTGATCTCAGCATTGCATAGTTACTGGAGGGGACTATTCCGAAGGACAATAGGGTCACTGTCGTGCATTGTTCATCTATGTTGATAGTATAGGACTATTCACCGAACTTTATTGTCACACTTTGTACATTATTAGACCTATTATTATTACGTGCTTTATGATTATGAAGAAAATAAATTTATTGAGATATAACTTATTAATTAAACTGAAATGACAATTATCAATAATGTTACTTATTTACTTATATATACAGTATATAACCACGATGCTCATAAATGCGAGAACACTACAATTTTTAGGTAGATTATAAGTGCACCTTTCTTGATTTTACTGATGAAAATTCGTCAATGACAGAATCAAAATCAACTTTCTCAGTTTCTTCCCTATCAATACGCAAGATCACACAATCGATCTTGTCCCACTGAACCTCTTAATAGAGGATAATGACAATTTTAACTTGCTAAAATATCTGTCACAGCTTGCAATAGACACAGCAACGGTTAACATAATTTGAATAGCGATACGTACAAGTTGTGGAATGCCAAGTAGAGCCCCTTGTGAGAGGCGCACAAGGCACGTGCCATGTCTGCCATACCCTAGACAGGCCTACGCCTCTGGTCTTATGCGGGTTTTCACCTAGGACTCCACTGGGATAGTGGACCTTAGATAGTTATTGAGGTTTTAAGAGGCAGAACAGCGAAGTCATCTGCCCCTATAGTGGACCTTGCACTATGTCCCATATCAATACTAATATAATAAACCTGAAGAGTTTTTTTTTGTCGAATTCGAAAAATTCCTTTTGTATATGATAGCCAGATTCAAGAGGAATAGTTTAGGCTATGTAGCATTAGGCTACACCTCACAGGTAACCTTAAAGATTGCTTCTTGTTCAGTAAGTCGGAAGAACAAGCGCTCCCGAACAGTTTTATCCGTGTGCGCTGGCGTTATGGTTAGTAATACGAACACCGTTTCACCTATCTGAACCAAAATTGGTATACTTACCCTTTGGAACCCTGCGGGTGACACTGTCTACTTAAAATTTCGGACAGATCACTCCATTCCCTGCATTTAGGCCCTTTGGCACAAATCTACACCGTTTCACCGATCTCAACCAAAATTTGTATACTCACCCTTTGGAACCCTGTGAGTAACACTGTTTACATGAAGTTTCGGACAGACCACTCCATTCCCTGCATTTAGGCCCTTCGGCACACATCTACACCGTTTTACGGATCTGAACCAAAATTTGTATACTTACCCTTTGGAACCCTGCGAGTAACAAACACTGTCTGCATGAAATTTCGGACAGATCACTCCATTCCCTGCATTTAGGCCCTTCGGTACAAATCTACACCGCTTCACCGATCTGAACCAAAATTTACATGCTTACCCTTTGGAACCCTGCGATAACACTGTCTACATGGAATGTATGACCGACCAGTCCATTCCCTGCATTTAGGCACTTTGGCACAAATCTACACCTTTTCACCGATCTGTACCAAAATTTGTATACCTACCCTTTGGAACCCTGTGAATAACACTGTTTACATGAAATTTCGGACAGACCACTCCATTCCCTGCATTTAGGCCCTTCGGCACAAATCTACACCGTTTCACCGATCTGATCCAAATTTCAATTACTTACCCTTTGGAACCCAACCAGTAACACTGTCTGCTTGAAATTTCGAACAGACCACTCCATTCCCTGCATTTAGGTCCTTTGGCACAAATCTACGCCGTTTCCCTGGCAGTTGTGTAATGGAATGAGAGTGACCTGGCTATGTCCACATGGTATTTTCAGTCTTCCTGTTTACTGCATACTGCCCACATCACCTCACTATAACCTGCATAACATCAAAGAACTAACTGTGGAGTATCGGACAAAGTGACATTCCCGCGGTAATGAGCAGTTCTCCGTAAACTGCCGTCGCACTCTTGTCACTCAAACAGTCATATCTTTGGCATTTATAGACGAATCAGTGAGGTGTTTGCACTGGCATGATTAATATACCGCATACCACAAACTGATATTGCTTTCTACCACAAACAGGTTTTAATAGATGCAATTATCTGATAGGAAATTATGTACAATATTTTGCCTAACGTTTCTGAATTCCTATATTAATTTTCATTTCGTCGTTTAAAGGGGTTGGGCACAACAACCACAGTGACAACACAGGCTTAATTATGTTATAATCAACGCATTTATTCCGTTCATACAATACTGTAATGTGTAGATATACAAAATCAAATCTCTTATGCACGTGTGCCTTTTTCCCTCTCCACTTCGTCCTGAATCCTTGCGGAAATAACTGAAAAAACCTCAATGAAGAGGATAAATGAAGTACGAAATTCTTTAGTGCTGGCGGACCTGCGACAATGACTTAATGTACATATTAAAATCAGAAATGTAACAAAACTCGCCCATTTAGTTCATTTCGAACGTCTCGTCTAATGTTAATTCTTACGAGTCCGGTTAATCATCAATCATTTTGAAAATGTACACATTACAGCAGGCTGTTCCAAATCCACGAGTTTGAGTATGCGTACACGCGAGTACTCAGCAGTAATGCTCGGAGCACTGTTGGAGAGGGACTGGGGGTGATAGCCAATACGTCACTGGGCGAAGGTCATAGCACAAGTCCATGCACTTCCTGCCAGTCTTGATATATCCACCACGCAGTGACGGCAGCCCCCACAGCAGAGCTGTATTGCATGTTGCAGGTTTACTCACGTAAGGCGGCGAGTACTCCATTGCTCACTGGCGAGCAACTCGGCTGGTACAGCCTGCATTACAGTATGCATAGAATGGAATAAATGCGGTATATGTGTTTAACATGGAGCGGTACACATTCCAGCGGCTGCCGCATCGCTTTCTGTCTAATGCCGACTTTTAATATCTCAAAACGTACTCGTCGGATTTGAAAAATAAGCACATTACCTTGCCACTTGATTCTTAGTTGTTCCAGACGATGAAATGAGTAGTCTGTAGTTCTATTTAAGAAACCAAAGTTGCTGCCGGTTTCTCGGTAAATACTGTACGTATGTGCTGGGAGCAAACTGGACCATGTTGTACGAGCCCCTTAATACGATTTAAGAACCGGGGGAGTTAGCCGTGGTCGTTACGGCGGGGCTGCAGGCAGTCGCACACATCGGAAGGCGAGGAGGTTTGAATACCCCGCCGGCAACCTTTCCCATCTTCCTTCCAGGCAAATGCCGGGGTTGGTCCCTAACTATAGGCCACAGCCGCTACCTTCCAAATCCTCGTCCTTACAATCACACTTTCCTCCCCACACAACACACCACACGCGACGGTATTTGAAGCTCACCCCATGCGTGTCCGCATAGAAGCAGCTACACTCTCTGGCGAGCCGAACAAGTCCTCGGACACTCCCGGAACTAAAAGCCATACGCTAAAAAAAGATTTAAGAATTTGAAAACAGAATGACGATATCTTAAACGGTTCCGTAGATATTTGAGGAAGCTCTCTTAGCTGAATCACCCTATATAATTATACAGTAGTCTATATTATTTATTATGTACGCCTATGAATGGAATGACCCTATTGATTTGTTTACTAATGTCTTTATGTAGGTAAATGGTTGAAATTTCTATGTAGGCTTGCTGCAAAGAAAGCATTTAAGTTGCTCAAGTATGCATGTACCTAAAAGATCAGAAAGCAAAACAACTTTGAGCTTAATATCAAACATGTGTAGGCTATATGTTATACGATACGGAAATCTTCCATGATAGTAGGGGGGTAATGCCGATTCTAACCCACCCATTTTATTTGTACCAGACTGTACAAGTTAAAATAATTAATATCTCTCAAACGCATGGTCGGATGTTGAGAAATGTGGTGTCCTAGGACTCGGGCTGACGTCCTCTTTCCTATGGACCATGTATTATATTTTTCAATTTTTTTTTTAAATTTTTCGTTTTCGAAAATAGGCTATAGCTTGAAAACCAAACAGGATAGAACGTTGTGCCATGGCTCAAACGAATGGTCTTTATGACCTTTATATTTTGTAATAAAACATTTTTATTTTTTTATGTTTTTTGAAAACACTCGAATTTTGAAAATTCTATATTATGGAAACTAAAAAGTTTACAAAAAAGTTTGTTTAACGTAAATCAATGGTCCATACCCCCTCTACTCCCAAAATAAATTTCAAGTCTCTAGGATGAAAACCTGCAGTAGTGGGGTAACACGGGAGCTGCTTACAAAAGCAAGTGGTGAGCCCCTGCGACCTTGGAATGGAAGGAGCCATGCTAGGAGGGCGTGCTTGGATTCGTTTTTTTCGTCTCGTCGTGCTCTTTACGGGAATGTAGGTGTCGAAAAGGTGAAAATCTGGAAACACAGTCTTTTTGCGGTAAAAACGTGATTTTAGACTTTTTGCTATATCTCGCGAACCAAGTATGCTAGAGGCGTGTACGACGGGTCCAAGGACTCGGGCTGACGTCCTATTTGCTATGGACCACTCGTTATATTTTTAAAAAATCCGGAAACTCGATTTTGGGGTAAACACGTGTTTTTTGTGATTTTTGCCGATATCTCACGAACCAATAACGCTAAAGACGTGTACGAGGTGTCCTAGGACTCGGGCTAACGCCCCCCTTTCAAATGTGGTAGATATTTTTTTCCAAAAAATAATTCACAAAGGGCCTAACGCCGTACATGTTGAAAAAACGTTTTCTTTTTCTTTACTTGTTTATAATGTTTATAAAGCGTGGTGGTTGAGAGAGACGATACGGCTGGGTGTGTGTGCGTTTCAACGAACCTGTCGCTGACCACGCCGGCCGTGTTCAATAGTACAATCGCTATTTCGGCGGGTCGATGTATGACAGAGCGAGGGTGCGTTTTTTTCACACCTTTTACCTTTAACGTGTAAACGGTAATGAGAACTTGGTTTTATGTTGGTCGAAGCGAGCAGAGAAAACAAACTTGCCGAGGAGCAGGAGGTGAATGTCATTTGAGCTTATTGGAAGGCGTTGATCTGACTTGACAACAAGTACAATGGAAAATGACAATGACGCTTGAAGGTGAAATAATCTGACCATTGTGGTGGCAGGGAAGAGCGAATACACGTGTGAGATGACATGTATGCTAAACCAGTGACATCCTGTCTTGCTTCGTACGTGACAAAATGCGAGTTCATGTGAAATTTGATCTACCGCAGGTGTTCACCTTGGGTGTTAGCTGTCCACGTGCGCGATAACTGTTTACAAGTTACATCCTGTTTTGCTTCGTACGTGACAAAATGCAAGTTCATGTGAAATTTGATCTACCGCAGGTGTTCACTTTGGGTGTTAGCTGTCCACGTGCGCGATAACTGTTAACAAGTGATATCCTGTTTTGCTTTGTACGTGACAAAATGCAAGTTGGCATGAAATTTGATTTGCCACAGGTGTTCACCTTGGACGTTAGCTGTCCACGTGCCTGATAAGAGAATGTTCAAAGCGTGGGAATCGCTGAATCAGTAAAAAGTATGATGCAACTTGTCGGAATGATGTCACAACCAATAGATAGGCAAGAGCTGCAAACACCAGTGGTGGGAGGTGAAGGGAGGGAAAGGGGGAGGGGTAATGTATGAGAGAACACAGGTGGAAAGAGAAAGAAATATGTGGAGCTGAGGACTGTACACATAGAGCTATAGGTGGTGTACAACATGTGTGAATAAATAAATTAAAAATTGCACAGGTTCACACAACATAGACTGTATTATTGCCATGGCCAAGCACTCACATTAAGATCATTTACAAAATCATAAAATGAAAAATAAAAAATCTTGTTTTGGAAATATCGTTTTTCAACATACACAAAATAAATATATAAAAAATTTGTAAACAACAAAATGGAAAATCCATGGTCAAGCACTCACATTAATATTATTTACAAAATCATAAAATGAAAAATAGAAAATCTTGTTTTGGAAATATCAATTTTTTTCAACATACACAAAATAAATATATAAAAAATTTGTAAACAGCAAAATGGAAAATCCATGTTTCCATATAGACAAAATTTTAAAAACCTTAAACGGACATTTAAGAAAATATATGCAAATGGGAAATTGACAAATGTGTAAATATGAAAACGGAAAAATCCATGTTTCCATATCATGAAATTGAAAAACATCAAACTGTCATTTAAAAAAATGCAAATGGAAAATTGACAAATTGCAATGTGTGAAATGTGAAATTGAACAAATGACTATCATTATATAAAAAAAGAACATGGTGCTCTATGGTTGAGGTGTGAATCAAACCCTCTCTACTTATTTGGACCACTCGAGACTGAGTAGACTAGTTTTTGTTGTCATACCACTTTTAAAAGTTTTTGTTAAATCTAGGAATTGAACCCAAGAGCTTGTAGGGGGGATCCAAGGTTATAATATGTTAAACAGATAGCCTTGAATGTAGGGTGTGGCAGTTATATAGAGATGAGACGTTTCGCTCGGGGCAGGGAGGCATGGAGATCTGCATCAAACCAGTCAAAAGACTGACGACTCAAACAACAACATGTAGAGCTCACCAAAATAATGTTGTGTAACGGTAAATGTTAGTCAACGAACAGTAATGCATTACTAAAACCCAGACACGATACCTAAGAGCTTTTCTAAAATTATTTTAAAATGCCTTTAACCCTATATTAAACACCCAGTTCACAAGACTCATAACTGTAATGTTATGGTCAAACAAAACAAAATCTATATTTCAAAACAAACAAGTGGTTTAGTCAATGTATACTGGAAAAAGTTTTATAAACACTCAAGTCCACAAAAATAATAAAATTAGTAACAGGTTGACCGAGTGGTTATGGTGTTTGACTTAAGTTCAAATTTTCTGTACAAGAAAGCAAGGGTTCGAATACCTTACCTATTGCCTCAACATGACTTGACCACACTGTATTATTGTGTACTCGGTACACAAACCATAGATAGAGTGTATTGTTTAAGGTCACTCTCTTTGCGAACATAGTCAGAGACTGTTGATGGTTAACAATTGCATTAATAGTGGGACATAGGGATAGCAATTAAGAAAAACAGGCAATACCCATACACTTTTTTATTTATTTAATGTAAGTACTTGTACAATAGTTATATACAAACTACAACTCTCTTTTGTCTATTACTATCTAGTCCTTTTCGATCCACTTGCATAACAAGGCAGATGACTTTGTAGTTCAGCCCCTTAAAACAACAACAACACTACCTCTTGCATAGTCTGTGATGTTGATGACTCTTGAGGCGTGGAAGATGGATACAACATAACTTTTACAACAGGGGTTAAACGTTGCTCAACAATCAATGCACTATTTTGAGTAGCAACATCTTTCTCTTGTACTAACTTATTAGCATTCTGATGATTTTTTGCCAACACCATTAGTGTTTTGTCTGGAGCACTACATTGATGATCACTCACACTTAAAACCACACCATTTCTACTTTTCATATTGCCTCGACATCTTGTTGACCTCTGTTTTGAGAATTGCCAGAATATTATTCCTTTTACATTTTGTCGTCTATAGTTATAAGAGTAGCCTTTATAGAGTACACGTTGTTTACCTCGGTTAGTTGGAGTAAGTTCCATAGTAGTAACTAACCTGTTAGTATGATTTACACACTACAAAGGTTATCTCGGTTCTGGTAATAGAATTATTTAGCGTTGGCTTTTATATTTAATATGTACGGTTTAAAGTGATAGAAAAGTGGTAGAAACGTGGTAGCAAAGTGGTAGACAATTGGTAACATAGTGGTAGAAAAGTGGTAGCAAAGTGGTAGAAAAGTGGTAGAAAAGTGGCAGAAAAGTAGTAGAAAAGTGGTAGCAAAGTGGTAGAAAACTGGCAGAAAAGTAGTAGAAAAGTGGTAGCAAAGTGCTAGAAAAGTGGTAGCAAACTAGAAAAGTGGTAGCAAAGTGGTAGAAAATATTACATGTATTGTTAAGAAATAGTTTAAGCGGTTACATGGATTCATTACATTATAATTTTAGCATCACGAAGCTCATTTTCTATATCCAAAAGTTCTTCCTCATATTTAGTATGACCAGCCTGTTTACAGGTATGCAAGTACTGAAGCCGCTGGATTAGCTTACTGGGATTGTTCCAGTAAACAAATTTAACAAATGATTTTTTTGGGTGTAAACCATTATCATCATCATCATCATCATCATCATTATCATCATAATCATCATCATCATCATGGTTATCATCATCAATATAATTATCATCAATATAATCATAATCACTATTACTATCTAATCCTTTTTGTTCATCTTGCAATGCAAAAACCTTTGGCATAGTTTGTGTTGTCTTTGATAGTGTTAGAGGTTTCTTAGACGTTAACGACTGTCCTAACATGTCTTTTTCAGGAGATAATAAATGCTCTTTAACAAACAAAGCACTATCTTGAGCCACACTATTTTTTTCTTGGTCTTGCTTTTTTTACCTTGGTTAGAGTATTTTGTCCATTTAAATGAGTATTATTTTGAGATTTACAATGATGATCGATTGAAATAAGTATGTTGGAGCCTTTTGTCTTAATCATTCCTCGACACTTTTTAGATCGTTGTTTCGAACAGCACCAAATAACAGTTCCATTTTTATTGGTTCGTTTCACAATATATGAATATCCTTTATAGTATGCGTAAGGCTTACCATACCTAGTCACTGATACTTCCATGTCAACTGTCAAGCATAGACTAAGCTCTAGTAAAGTCAACTTGGTAATAAGAATACTAGTTTAATGTGAGAGCAAATATGGATCCAAAGAGTTCAGGTAAAAGTGGAAGCAAATAAGCAAATATTAGAAACAAGAGTTGGGGTAAAAGTGGTCGCAAAGTGGTAGACCCATTACACAATAATTTCAGCACGACGAAGCTCTTGTTCAATTTCTTTGATTTCCCAATCGTGACCGATATGCCCAGCTTGTCGTAAAGCATGCAATTGTCGAAGCCGTTGAATTAGCTTACTGGGTTTGTTCCAGTATACAAATTTAACAAATGGATTTTTAGGTGTAAACAAAGCACTACCATTATCATGATCATTATCATCATCATCATTATCATCATCATAATCACCACTATCATCATGACCATCATCACTGTTACTATATAGTCCTTTTTGATCCTCTTGCAATACCATTTTATTTATAGTCTGAGATGATTTTGATAGTGTTGAAGGTTTCTTGGACGTTGACAATTGTCCTAACATGACGTTTTGAGAACATGATAAGTCCTTTTGAACAAACACTGCACTATCTTTAGCCGCAATATCGTTTTCTTGAACTTGCTTTTTAGCATTTTGATAATTGTTTGTAAACAGTAAGCGTGGTTCGTTTCGAGCACTACATTGATGAACACTCACACTTAAAACCTTTCCATTTTTACTTTTCAGATTGCCTCGACATTTTGTTGACCTCTCTTTTGAGCATCGCCAGAATATTATTCCATTTACATTCTGGCGATTATAGTTATAGGAGTAGCCTTGATAGAGTGCACGTAGCCTACCTTTGTTGGTTGTAATAAGTTCCATAGTAGTAACTGACCTGTCAGTACGATGTTCACACTACAAAGGTTACAACTGTTTTGCTGATGGAGTGACCTACCATAAGCTTATATATTGGCTTATGTGTTGGCTTTTTGTGTTGGCTTTTCGTGTTGGTTTTTGTGTTGGCTTTTCGTGTTGGCTTTTTGTGTTGGCTTTTCGTGTTGGCATTTCGTGTTGGCTTTTGTGTTGGCTTTTCGTGTTGGCTTTTTGTGTTGGCTTTTCGTGTTGGCATTTCGTGTTGGCTTTTCGTGTTGGCTTTTTTGTATTGGCCTTTTATGTTGGCTTTTTGTATTGGCTTTTCGTGTTGGCTTTTTGTGTGGGCTTTAGTATTGGCTTTTGTATTGGCTTATTTGACAAGTTATTTGTGTCAATGTATTTAGTGGATTTTTTTCTTGGTGTTGGAAAGTAGTTGAAAGAGAGGAAATATTTAAAGACTTAACCTCAGTTCACTAACCTAACCTAACCTAACTTTACCTAACCTAACCTAACCTTTCAACTCTCAGATGTTAATTAAATTCTGTGCATAGTCGAGTTGGAACCCAAGACCTCAGGGGTAAAAAAACAATTATTTTCGACGGCTTATTTTGGTAACTTATTTTAATGGCTAACCTAACTTTACCTAACCTAACCTAACCTCAGCTCACTTTGGATATTACAAGTAAGTGTTCATATTCTCTGCTAGGTAGCATGCTAGTAGTACAGGTAGTGCTCATATTTACCGCTAGGTAGCAGAAACATACTTTGCATGTTGCATGTGACACTTGTGAAGTTTAACCACATGCAAGACGTGCTTGTATAAGTTCTCTATTTAAACTCAATATACAATTAACCACTAAATGTTCAGAACTAACATGTATAGCCATGTTTAGGGTATATAGGAGACCCTTAGCAAGAAAGGCTGTCTAACCCACGAGTGTACAGCCTTGTCATACGCAGTAAGCACCTGTTGGCAGAAAACAACAACAACAACAATTTGAGAAAGCCAACAATAAACTGTTTCCTTTAAATACATTAATGGATATGTTGTTGGCTTTCTCAAATTGTTGTTGTTGTTGTTTTCTGCCAACTGGTGCTTACTGCGTATGACAAGGCTGTACACTCGTGGGTTAGACAGCCTTTCTTGCTAAGGGTCTCCTATATACCCTAAACATGGCTATACATGTTAGTTCTGAACATTTAGTGGTTAATTGTATATTGAGTTTAAATAGAGAACTTATACAAGCACGTCTTGCATGTGGTTAAACTTCACAAGTGTCACATGCAACATGCAAAGTATGTTTCTGCTACCTAGCGGTAAATATGAGCACTACCTGTACTACTAGCATGCTACCTAGCAGAGAATATGAACACTTACTAGTAATATCCAAAGTGAGCTGAGGTTAGGTTAGGTTAGGTAAAGTTAGGTTAGCCATTAAAATAAGTTACCAAAATAAGCCGTCGAAAATAATTGTTTTTTTACCCCTGAGGTCTTGGGTTCCAACTCGACTATGCACAGAATTTAATTAACATCTGAGAGTTGAAAGGTTAGGTTAGGTTAGGTAAAGTTGGGTTAGGTTAGGTTAGTGAACTGAGGTTAAGTCTTTAAATATTTCCTCTCTTTCAACTACTTTCCAACACCAAGAAAAAAATCCACTAAATACATTGACACAAATAACTTGTCAAATAAGCCAATACAAAAGCCAATACTAAAGCCCACACAAAAAGCCAACACGAAAAGCCAATACAAAAAGCCAACATAAAAGGCCAATACAAAAAAGCCAACACGAAAAGCCAACACGAAATGCCAACACGAAAAGCCAACACAAAAAGCCAACACGAAAAGCCAACACAAAAGCCAACACGAAATGCCAACACGAAAAGCCAACACAAAAAGCCAACACGAAAAGCCAACACAAAAACCAACACGAAAAGCCAACACAAAAAGCCAACACATAAGCCAATATATAAGCTTATGGTAGGTCACTCCATCAGCAAAACAGTTGTAACCTTTGTAGTGTGAACATCGTACTGACAGGTCAGTTACTACTATGGAACTTATTACAACCAACAAAGGTAGGCTACGTGCACTCTATCAAGGCTACTCCTATAACTATAATCGCCAGAATGTAAATGGAATAATATTCTGGCGATGCTCAAAAGAGAGGTCAACAAAATGTCGAGGCAATCTGAAAAGTAAAAATGGAAAGGTTTTAAGTGTGAGTGTTCATCAATGTAGTGCTCGAAACGAACCACGCTTACTGTTTACAAACAATTATCAAAATGCTAAAAAGCAAGTTCAAGAAAACGATATTGCGGCTAAAGATAGTGCAGTGTTTGTTCAAAAGGACTTATCATGTTCTCAAAACGTCATGTTAGGACAATTGTCAACGTCCAAGAAACCTTCAACACTATCAAAATCATCTCAGACTATAAATAAAATGGTATTGCAAGAGGATCAAAAAGGACTATATAGTAACAGTGATGATGGTCATGATGATAGTGGTGATTATGATGATGATAATGATGATGATGATAATGATCATGATAATGGTAGTGCTTTGTTTACACCTAAAAATCCATTTGTTAAATTTGTATACTGGAACAAACCCAGTAAGCTAATTCAACGGCTTCGACAATTGCATGCTTTACGACAAGCTGGGCATATCGGTCACGATTGGGAAATCAAAGAAATTGAACAAGAGCTTCGTCGTGCTGAAATTATTGTGTAATGGGTCTACCACTTTGCGACCACTTTTACCCCAACTCTTGTTTCTAATATTTGCTTATTTGCTTCCACTTTTACCTGAACTCTTTGGATCCATATTTGCTCTCACATTAAACTAGTATTCTTATTACCAAGTTGACTTTACTAGAGCTTAGTCTATGCTTGACAGTTGACATGGAAGTATCAGTGACTAGGTATGGTAAGCCTTACGCATACTATAAAGGATATTCATATATTGTGAAACGAACCAATAAAAATGGAACTGTTATTTGGTGCTGTTCGAAACAACGATCTAAAAAGTGTCGAGGAATGATTAAGACAAAAGGCTCCAACATACTTATTTCAATCGATCATCATTGTAAATCTCAAAATAATACTCATTTAAATGGACAAAATACTCTAACCAAGGTAAAAAAGCAAGACCAAGAAAAAAATAGTGTGGCTCAAGATAGTGCTTTGTTTGTTAAAGAGCATTTATTATCTCCTGAAAAAGACATGTTAGGACAGTCGTTATCGTCTAAGAAACCTCTAACACTATCAAAGACAACACAAACTATGCCAAAGGTTTTTGCATTGCAAGATGAACAAAAAGGATTAGATAGTAATAGTGATGATGATTATATTGATGATAATTATATTGATGATGATAACCATGATGATGATGATGATTATGATGATAATGATGATGATGATGATGATAATGGTTTACACCCAAAAAAATCATTTGTTAAATTTGTTTACTGGAACAATCCCAGTAAGCTAATCCAGCGGCTTCAGTACTTGCATACCTGTAAACAGGCTGGTCATACTAAATATGAGGAAGAACTTTTGGATATAGAAAATGAGCTTCGTGATGCTAAAATTATAATGTAATGAATCCATGTAACCGCTTAAACTATTTCTTAACAATACATGTAATATTTTCTACCACTTTGCTACCACTTTTCTAGTTTGCTACCACTTTTCTAGCACTTTGCTACCACTTTTCTGCCAGTTTTCTACCACTTTGCTACCACTTTTCTACTACTTTTCTGCCACTTTTCTACCACTTTTCTACCACTTTGCTACCACTTTTCTACCACTATGTTACCAATTGTCTACCACTTTGCTACCACGTTTCTACCAATTTTCTATCACTTTAAACCGTACATATTAAATATAAAAGCCAACGCTAAATAATTCTATTACCAGAACCGAGATAACCTTTGTAGTGTGTAAATCATACTAACAGGTTAGTTACTACTATGGAACTTACTCCAACTAACCGAGGTAAACAACGTGTACTCTAAAGGCTACTCTTATAACTATAGACGACAAAATGTAAAAGGAATAATATTCTGGCAATGCTCAAAACAGAGGTCAACAAGATGTCGAGGCAATATGAAAAGTAGAAATGGTGTGGTTTTAAGTGTGAGTGATCATCAATGTAGTGCTCCAGACAAAACACTAATGGTGTTGGCAAAAAATCATCAGAATGCTAATAAGTTAGTACAAGAGAAAGATGTTGCTACTCAAAATAGTGCATTTATTGTTGAGCAACGTTTAACCCCTGTTGTAAAAGTTATGTTGTATCCATCTTCCACGCCTCAAGAGTCATCAACATCACAGACTATGCAAGAGGTAGTGTTGTTGTTGTTTTAAGGGGCTGAACTACAAAGTCATCTGCCTTGTTATGCAAGTGGATCGAAAAGGACTAGATAGTAATAGACAAAAGAGAGTTGTAGTTTGTATATAACTATTGTACAAGTACTTACATTAAATAAATAAAAAAGTGTATGGGTATTGCCTGTTTTTCTTAATTGCTATCCCTATGTCCCACTATTAATGCAATTGTTAACCATCAACAGTCTCTGACTATGTTCGCAAAGAGAGTGACCTTAAACAATACACTCTATCTATGGTTTGTGTACCGAGTACACAATAATACAGTGTGGTCAAGTCATGTTGAGGCAATAGGTAAGGTATTCGAACCCTTGCTTTCTTGTACAGAAAATTTGAACTTAAGTCAAACACCATAACCACTCGGTCAACCTGTTACTAATTTTATTATTTTTGTGGACTTGAGTGTTTATAAAACCTTTTCCAGTATACATTGACTAAACCACTTGTTTGTTTTGAAATATAGATTTTGTTTTGTTTGACCATAACATTACAGTTATGAGTCTTGTGAACTGGGTGTTTAATATAGGGTTAAAGGCATTTTAAAATAATTTTAGAAAAGCTCTTAGGTATCGTGTCATGGGTTTTAGTAATGCATTACTGTTCGTTGACTAACATTTACCGTTACACTACATTATTTTGGTGAGCTCTACATGTTGTTGTTTGAGTCGTCAGTCTTTTGACTGGTTAGATGCAGATCTCCATGCCTCCCTGCCCCGAGCGAAACGTCTCATCTCTATATAACTGCCACACCCTACATTCAAGGCTATCTGTTTAACATATTATAACCTTGGATCCCCCCCTACAAGCTCTTGGGTTCAATTCCTAGATTTAACAAAAACTTTTAAAAGTGGTATGACAACAAAAACTAGTCTACTCAGTCTCGAGTGGTCCAAATAAGTAGAGAGGGTTTGATTCACACCTCAACCATAGAGCACCATGTTCTTTTTTTATATAATGATAGTCATTTGTTCAATTTCACATTTCACACATTGCAATTTGTCAATTTTCCATTTGCATTTTTTTAAATGACAGTTTGATGTTTTTCAATTTCATGATATGGAAACATGGATTTTTCCATTTTCATATTTACACATTTGTCAATTTCCCATTTGCATATATTTTCTTAAATGTCCGTTTAAGGTTTTTAAAATTTTGTCTATATGGAAACATGGATTTTCCATTTTGCTGTTTACAAATTTTTTATATATTTATTTTGTGTATGTTGAAAAAAATTGATATTTCCAAAACAAGATTTTCTATTTTTCATTTTATGATTTTGTAAATAATATTAATGTGAGTGCTTGACCATGGATTTTCCATTTTGTTGTTTACAAATTTTTTATATATTTATTTTGTGTATGTTGAAAAACGATATTTCCAAAACAAGATTTTTTATTTTTCATTTTATGATTTTGTAAATGATCTTAATGTGAGTGCTTGGCCATGGCAATAATACAGTCTATGTTGTGTGAACCTGTGCAATTTTTAATTTATTTATTCACACATGTTGTACAGCACCTATAGCTCTATGTGTACAGTCCTCAGCTCCACATATTTCTTTCTCTTTCCACCTGTGTTCTCTCATACATTACCCCTCCCCCTTTCCCTCCCTTCACCTCCCACCACTGGTGTTTGCAGCTCTTGCCTATCTATTGGTTGTGACATCATTCCGACAAGTTGCATCATACTTTTTACTGATTCAGCGATTCCCACGCTTTGAACATTCTCTTATCAGGCACGTGGACAGCTAACGTCCAAGGTGAACACCTGTGGCAAATCAAATTTCATGCCAACTTGCATTTTGTCACGTACAAAGCAAAACAGGATATCACTTGTTAACAGTTATCGCACACGTGGACAGCTAACACCCAAAGTGAACACCTGCGGTAGATCAAATTTCACATGAACTTGCATTTTGTCACGTACGAAGCAAAACAGGATGTAACTTGTTAACAGTTATCGCGCACGTGGACAGCTAACACCCAAGGTGAACACCTGCGGTAGATCAAATTTCACATAAACTCGCATTTTGTCACGTACGAAGCAAGACAGGATGTCACTGGTTTAGCATACATGTCATCTCACACGTGTATTCGCTCTTCCCTGCCACCACAATGGTCAGATTATTTCACCTTCAAGCGTCATTGTCATTTTCCATTGTACTTGTTGTCAAGTCAGATCAACGCCTTCCAATAAGCTCAAATGACATTCACCTCCTGCTCCTCGGCAAGTTTGTTTTCTCTGCTCGCTTCGACCAACATAAAACCAAGTTCTCATTACCGTTTACACGTTAAAGGTAAAAGGTGTGAAAAAAACGCACCCTCGCTCTGTCATACATCGACCCGCCGAAATAGCGATTGTACTATTGAACACGGCCGGCGTGGTCAGCGACAGGTTCGTTGAAACGCACACACACCCAGCCGTATCGTCTCTCTCAACCACCACGCTTTATAAACATTATAAACAAGTAAAGAAAAAGAAAACGTTTTTTCAACATGTACGGCGTTAGGCCCTTTGTGAATTATTTTTTGGAAAAAAAATCTACCACATTTGAAAGGGGGGCGTTAGCCCGAGTCCTAGGACACCTCGTACACGTCTTTAGCGTTATTGGTTCGTGAGATATCGGCAAAAATCACAAAAAACACTTGTTTACCCCAAAATCGAGTTTCCGGATTTTTTTAAAAATATAACGAGTGGGTCCATAGCAAATAGGACGTCAGCCCGAGTCCTTGGACCCGTCGTACACGCCTCTAGCATACTTGGTTCGCGAGATATAGCAAAAAGTCTAAAATCACGTTTTTACCGCAAAAAGACTGTGTTTCCAGATTTTCACCTTTTCGACACCTACATTCCCGTAAAGAGCACGACGAGACGAAAAAAACGAATCCAAGCACGCCCTCCTAGCATGGCTCCTTCCATTCCAAGGTCGCAGGGGCTCACCACTTGCTTTTGTAAGCAGCTCCCGTGTTACCCCACTACTGCAGGTTTTCATCCTAGAGACTTGAAATTTATTTTGGGGGTAGAGAGGGTATGGACCATTGATTTACGTTAAACAAACTTTTTTGTAAACTTTCTAGTTTCCATAATATAGAATTTTCAAAATTCGAGTGTTTTCAAAAAACATAAAAAAATAAAAAAGTTTTATTACAAAATATAAAGGTCATATAGACCATTCGTTTGAGCCATGGCACAACGTTCTATCCTGTTTGGTTTTCAAGCTATAGCCTATTTTCGAAAACGAAAATTTTTAAAAAAATTTTGAAAAATATAATACATGGTCCATAGGAAAGAGGACGTCAGCCCGAGTCCTAGGACACCACATTTCTCAACATCCGACCATGCGTTTGAGAGATATTAATTATTTTAACTTGTACAGTCTGGTACAAATAAAATGGGTGGGTTAGAATCGGCATTACCCCCCTACTCATGATCTTGGACATACAGAGCCCGTATGGCTCATGATTGGTGATATCTTCGATTGTTTTCAAGTTGGAATTGCACCAAATCGGCCAGGATGAGCCGTAAGAGCTTTCATCTCGCTTGTATCACGATTTCGACTGTGGCAGTGGACATTCTCACATTTTTTCTTCCTGTCCGTCAATATATTTTCCCATTATAAATGTTACGACATTGAAATTGGCAATGTACTACACTTTTTATTATTGATCTTGACTGATTTGAGATTTTTTGATAGTCCTGGATTACAATTTAACAACGCAAAAAGTTGGTAAATCACATTATGCGGAGACGTATAGTTGCTCAATGACTAGAGTGTTCTTCCGGAACCTTGGCCTACGTCACGAGTGACGTCACTAACTCTTCTTGATCTGTGCGATCGACGCAGGTCAATTTTGTACCGGCAGAAACGAGTGTGTGAACTAATTGAATTTGTGCTACGAGGAAGCAAAATAAGTTTCGCGTGAGTGCTAAACACGCTATCACATTTGTATAAAGTGAACTAGGTGACAATCTAGCGATATTTCGCATATCTGGTGATAATTCTGCTATAGTGTGGAGACCACATGATCTTATTTTAAGTGGCGAGACCACGAGGTGATCATATAACTTTCATCTGACAGTAAAAGTTCACCAAATGAACTGATAATCAACTACAAAAATCGCAAAACCAACGCAAGGACACTATTTACATTACTACAAGTTTCGAGATTGCCACAATTTCTTCTGATAACCGCTCTACTTCATAATCAGTAAGCAGACGCCATTACCGTAGTGTAACGTGTTTTTCGAGGGGTTTTCATGCCACTGGCATAAGTCAGTAGGAAGCCATTCTATATTTATTTACGCGGCAAATTGTTCAGCCAAGAGAATTTTTCATGTTAATTCATTATTATTATTAATTTATTATAATTATTATTAAGATATTTTCGGAGCATTTTATAAAAATTATAAGCATACAGATAGGTTTTCTATGTCTTAGAAAACACTATCAAGCAAATTATTACGAACGACAATATCATAGAAAATTATGTGATTACGGAATTTTACGGAGTTTTCGTCAGTTAGGATATATTGAGAGACATGACTCACTGGGAATTCAAATACAAGCTGATTCCTGTCAAGAAGTATTACGCAAGCTTGGGTCGCAGCGTCAAGAAAAGGCGAATAGTTGGAACGGAAATCGACTTCTCCCTCCCGCGGAGTGTAATGAGCCAGAGAAGGGGAAGTAGCACATGGGGTGCAGCCAATCAGTGGAGACGACGTAAGCTAGATGTCGGCTGAAGAGTGGGGATGCGACGGGTGCATATATCGTTCGACGCGCCGTGGAACGAGGACAATCTGTGTAGAACTTGCCGAGTACGGTTGCAAGTGCGTGTCGCTCCGATGTTCAGTGGAGTTAGCGACTTTCTTTGTGAAACTTAACCGTGGTGGTTGTACGTGTTGGTTCCGATGTACGGACCATAAAGCTTCATATCTACAAATATGTCATCAACAACGAAGAAGATGGCGACATCCAGGAGACTGTGGGCAGCTCACTGCATCATCCAGTACGAGGGAAAGGCTTCGGCCATTTCCAGTGGTAAGCGCGAATGACGCAGAAATACGCAATCTCTCATTTTTCTTTGTTTCATATTCAGTAATTCAGTAAATTCATAGCTTGGTAATAAGAGTAAAATCAGTAATTTATCCGACTCCGTTTTCACGTAATTTTCTATCGGTAATATTAAAATCGCAACGCTCCAATTTAAATTTTAAACTTATTATTATTATTATTAATTTTGCTATACTTGCTTTTTTTATACAATAAATTCATTTCTTTTAACCATGCAATCTTTGCTTTCAGTAGGTAGCATTAGATATAGACCAATTCCTTCTCCTGATACAATTGTTCGTTGGGTTAATGATCAAATTATACCGCGATCTGAGTGAATAGAGTCTTGAAGGTGTTCTGCCAGAGCTAGACGTTGTTAAATACAAATTTAGATTTCAACATTGCGTTGAGGTCTTGGCGCCCATTAAAACAACATAGCTTAGGCAAAGGTAAACAGTTACATTTATCACCCAACAGTTAGGGGCAGTCAAACTGCTACACTTGTCGCTCAACGTGTGGGCTAGCCAAACTGCTACAGTAGTGGTAAGCTTTTATTCTATTCATCAGTGTTACTGCAAACACATAGAGGCATCCATCTTTAACTTAACTTCGCTGATCATTTCTAGAACATCATGACTGAAACAAGCGACTACATGGAGATGAGGGGCAGTAGTATCCTGCGTATCCAGGCAAGATCGTGGTGTATTAAACTCATCAGCATGAGGGAGAAGCCAAGACGTTAGCTTACACAATGGGAGGAAGAAGACGATGTAGCCGAGAGCTGAATCCAAGCTCTATTCCAGGGGCTACAGCTCTAGGAATAACCAGCGTGATAACACGTCTTTCAGCCCATTTTTTGACTTGCCCTGGTCATATCACTTGCCAGATGACGCCACGTGATACGATGGCAAACGCCACGTGTACGCACGTACATCATTTTGTTAGGAGAGAATGCCTGTATTCTCTGATACACTCAACCTGTAAATATTTTTAGCTTAGTACAAGGCTACGTTCTTCTTCTTCTTCCTGGCGTTGTTCCCAATTATTTTTTGGGATCCACCACTCTGCACCTCGCTCTCCATTTGTTGCGGTTTGCTGCATCTATAGGACGAAGACCTACGATGCGTATATCGTCGTGTAGGGTATCCATCCAACGCCTTTTTGGTCGTCCATCAGGCTCGAGAGCAAGTGACTTGCTTACAATGGACTCTGTATTTGCTCGGGCTACATGCCCGTACCAACACAACCAAGTATCCCTCATTTTGGCTGGAATAGGGGCAATTCCAAGAGTATTGCGGACGTCTTCGTTCTTAATATGATCCAGCCGTGTAATTCCCAAGGACCATTGTAGCATCCGCATCTCCATTGAGTGCAAAGCTTGTTCATGTTTCTTTGTATTAGGCCAGCATTCAGCTCCATACAAAGCAACAGGGCGGACGACTGATTGATAGATCTTAGTTTTGAGGCGCAAAGGGATCTTGCGGTCACAGAGAACGCCTGTGACCTGGCGCCACTTCATCCATGCAGCATTCACTCTCGCACGGGCATCCGAGACTGTGTCACCATCAGGTCTTACAACGGAGCCAAGGTATCGGAGATGTGAAGCCTTTGGTAGTGGGGTGCCATCTACTATGATGGTCCCATCTGTCTGTGAACCACATTCAAGGTACTCAGTCTTAGTGAGGTTGAGCCGTAGTCCAAATTCACAGAGCCTCGCATTCCAGAGGTTGACCAAGTGCTCTAGATCATTACGTGTCTCACTTGCAAGCATGACATCATCGGCGTACAGCAATGTCCATGGTGGTTGCCTCTGCAAATCGGCAGTCACTGTATCCATGCATAGGATAAACAAGAGTGGAGATAGTGCAGATCCCTAGTGAACCCCAACTCGAATATCGAACTGTTTGGTGAGGCAAGCAGCACTGCGTACAGAGCTAGTTGTATTATTGTCGAGGAGTTGGACCCAACGCACATAAGCTTCTGGTACGCCATGAGACCGAAGAGAATACCATATAAGCTGATGGGGAACCCGGTCGAATGCTTTCTCCAGATCCAGAAAAGCCATGTGAATTGTCCTTCTTTTCTCCATATACTTTTCTATCAGAAGCCGCATTGCATGGATAGCATCAGTTGTTCCGCGACCTTTCATGAATCCACACTGGTTAGGCGAGATGGTAACAATGCTACGTAAGCGAGTGTCAATCACACGTTCTAGAATCTTCATTATGTGGCATAGGAGACGAATAGGACGATAATTGGCACAGATAGTTACATCGCTCTTGCCTTTCCATATTGGTACTGTGACGCTAGTTTGCCAAGCTGACGGGATCTGGTGGCTCGCAAGGAATTTGTTAAAGAACTCTGCTAGGAACTCTGCAGAGGCATGACCCAACTGCTTCCATAGCTCTGCAGGAATATCATCAGGGCCTGTTGCCTTGCCATTCTTCATGGCGTGGATCGCAGTATTGACCTCGGCAGGTGTGATAGGTGGAACTGCACCTTGTACAGCATCGGCTAATGGAATCGGTGGGTGTGGGAACTCCTCATTACAGATAGTATTGAAGTGTTCATGCCATCGTTGAAGGATCTCTGTTGGTTTTGTTAGAAGATGCCCGTGCTTATCCTTGATATGCATGACATGTCCTATGTCAACTGTGGCACGATGACGAGATCTGGCTAGCTTGTAAATATTATTGACCCCAGTAGATTCCTCTAATTGCTCGTACAATGTACTTAGTTGCTTGGATTTAGCAACTGCAACAGCGTGTTTTGCATCGGATTTGACCTGACGATATTGAGTTAGATCAGCATCGGTTCTTGATCTAAGCCACTTTTTGAAAGCAGTTTTCTTAGATTTCACAGCTCGCTGCACGTCTTCATTCCACCACCAAGTTTGTTTATCAACAAATTGTCGTCCCGGTTTTGTCATACCCATTACTTCCTTAGCATTTGCCTGAATGTTTGAGGTGAATTCATTCCATGTTAGTTGATCAATGTTGTCAGGAAGAGGACCAATAGAATCTAGAAGTTGAAATTCATGGCCAGGTAGTTTCCACCACTTTATACGTTCAGTATTGGTGATAGGCCGTGAAGGAGTACGAAGAGTAATATGGAAATCTAAGATCAAGGGCTTATGTTGGGGAGCAACATTTTCTGAAGGAATGACCTTGGAGTCCTTCACCAATTTCAGATCTCTTCTACGCACCAACCAGTAATCAATTTGAGTTTGATGGCCACCACTGTTGTATGTGATGAGATGTGATAACCGTTTCTTGAAGAAGTTGTTCACCACCACTAGGTCACAAGCCTCGGCACACTCTAAAGTACGCACACCAGCTGCATTTCGCGTCCCATGACCACAACCACCATGTACGCGTTCAAAACCACCACGTGATCTACCAGCATGACTATTGAGATCTCCTCCAATAAGCAAAGACTCATTATGATCAACTGAATGTATTAATGTCTCAAGATCACCCCAGAATTTGTCTTGTTCTTCAGCTTGGCACCCAGTCTGTGGTGCATAACATGAGACGATATGGAGTGATATTGTGTCCGTAATTATCTGGATGCTCATCAGGCGATCAGAGATACGGTTTACTCTGGTGACATTATTCCGTAGCCGTTCACAGATGGCAATTGCCACACCATTTCGGTCTGATGTTTTGCCATTGTAGAAGAGCTTGTAACCATCACCAATATCACGCGCCTTTGCGCCTTTCCACTTTGTTTCCCGGATACAGGCTACATCAATTTTGCATTGGTGGAGCGATTCAGCCAACTCACGACTGCGCCTAGTTAATGTCCCAACGTTGATTGTGGCAAATCTAGTAATCGAGCCTTGCTTCTTTAGCCTGCCCCGGCCTTGGGTAGGTAGCCCTCGTCCATTTCCCACCCCGATCGGGCGGGGTCGGGGCGCGTCCCCTGCGGGGGACGCCCTAGTCTGGATACTACAATTTACTTGGTGCATCATGATACGACAATTAAATTTCGGCCAACTTGTCGCTGAGTCTGACGCCTAGCATTTTAAAGCTACTGCCAGCATATAAATTCGGCCGCTCCTAACATGGGGTACAGACGCCGTTCGTAGCCGCCCGCTCCGGATCAGACGCTACAACTGATATCTATCCTCGGAGTGAGGATGAAACCTTTTACTCTATTAATCCCGAGCACTGGGATGCCACATCCGCCATATACACTGTACCGAAGATTATCCTCTCCACTGTAGCAGCCGTTGTGGACTTCACCGTAACCCTGGCAAGGGACCCTTACAGGGTACTACCAGCCGGGTCAGCTGGTCCCAGTTTTTTTTAAGAGGTGTTACTCCTCTATCACTCGCCCTTTGTCCTGACTTGTGACAGGCAGAGCCTGGCTTCCCAAACATTGGGCCCAGGTTGGTGGGTTTAGTACAAGGCTACGTTATTGATTTGATTGTTTTTTCTTTCACATGTACTTTTAATGGTAGGAAGTACAGAAGGACTTAATCGGCGTATCGTATGGTAGAAGCTGAAGTTTACTCTACCGCTAAATAATGTAACATTTCAGTGAGCTCTGATGCCACTAGTCTTGGTTATTATGAACTTGCATAAGTGTTAGAGGGTAACACAGAACTTTTTAGAAACCAGGCAGGGTGAATGCCTAGTCTACGTATCGGTTGATAACACTTAAGGTGTAGGTGTTGTCGTTATTTCTGACTTTTAGTGCTCAGGGAGCACATTATGTTTTGGTTGCAACGTATTTGAAGTATACAATGATAAGATGTAAACTGCGAGACTTGGGAGTCTCTTTCATTACTCCAATGTCTTTTGAACGATTGGCAACATTCCACGGGGAGAGTGAAATATGTCTTTTAATATTCTTTGCTTTTTTCTTTGATTATACCTACGAGACTCAGTTCTAGTCAATCTTAATTATACTACAAGTGTTCTTATGTGTAAGTGAATTATCTTACGAGCCAGACAATAGGACTGTATTCAAGCTGCTCAATTTTAAATGGAAGTGTAACGTATTGAAATCAAAGCATAGCCCAGTGACACGCCAGGTCTACTGTGAGCGAACCGCAGGTGGACAGGACAGCTAGCCGATCATATGGCAAATGCTAACGGCTGATTGCAACTCTGAGAGACGACTGATGTAGGCTTTGACTGTATGAATTCTGTAACTAGCTCTATTGCTAATTCTCGATGAGATTTACGGTCGTATTTTTATGCATTATTATGTTCAGTAGGAGACTTTCATGTCTATATTTTGAATCTCGTTCATGCTTACGACAACGTTTAATGGTACAGGTTCCATGAGTATTCCACCTAGATGGATCCCCCCCTAGTTTTGAATATGATTGACCAGAGACCATGTATAAATTAATAAGACATGTTATTGTTGTGTCTGTTTTTATGGTAAATGATCGGATTGACGTGATTCACCCACATTATTATCAGGAATTTTTATTTCAGTGATGATGATTGGTTTTTCGTCACATCAACCGAGGTTTAGCGAGCCAGTGTGCCGGCCTATTTTCGCTATTTTTAGCGCGTGTTCTTGTATTACCCATGGGTGAGGTAATAATGTGTTATGGTACAGACAACTCCACTTCAGTGTTTTTGCTGTTGTTGCTTTGTGTCATCATGGTCATTAGGTGAAACTTAATACCACTATGAGGGACTAATGAAAATAAACGGGAATTAAATCATAAAACTAATTAACTTAAACCAACGTTATAAGTCAAACGAACTAAATAAGAGATGATTTTTCTAAAGTTGAATAATATTTTGTTACATCACCGACACCTGGAACAGCCGATTATTAGGATTACAGGCTTTTAGGACAGCTGACTCGATCTTCCGAGACGACAAGTTGCAATATCACTTAATCTCAGTACACGTGAACATTTGACAACTAGGGGTGGGACATAAAGCTTTCTAGCAGTGTCACCGCCAACAATTTACACGCATTCAGATGGCGATCCAGTGCAAACAGTACATGGATTTGCGTACGAAGGAGTGTGATTATCATTATTTTGTGTTTAAGATTAAGAGTGTTAACCATTTACTTTGGTTTTATTATATGTGTAATAGCTTAATGATTTGTTTGGATAGTCTGATTGCTTTATTAACTTTGAATTTTTCCTCGTCACAGATGCTCATCATCTACTGTTAAATATTCAAATAGGGAAATACTTTTTAAATTTAAATACTGGAAGTGACACCTTTATAACATAGCCTATTTTCTATTGGTGCAATTAAATGTAAATTACACTCTAGTTGCTGCAGGTCAATTGACATTTGTGCTTTGCTGTAAATTCAGTCGGTGACTATTCGTATTTTTAATCGGATATTGTTATAATTGCTTAGGGACTTGATTACAGTACGTGTCAAATTCTTAGTTTTGATTTTGGACTTCATTCTTTTCTGTGTAATTAGGACTTTCGAGAGGGTTAACTTAACGTCAGTTTAGGAAACAATAATATTAATTTATTTCATTTTAATTTATTAGCTTCGCGGACTAGCCGATATTTCAATCCCCCCGAAGGAGGATAAGGATTTGTTCTGCTTCAATAAACTTTTAATGAATTCTACTTAAGCCTGGAATATTCATTCTTAGATTTTATTTCTTTTGGGGGTGTGCTTCCTCGGCATGCCTATGACTTTTTCTCTCACTTTACCCGATACCCTTAGATTATTGGTCTCGTGCCGGAGCTTGTCTGAGGACACATCCCATCCTCTCAACGTGTGGGTCTTTGGGGCAGATGACCTCGTTGTTCCACCCCTTAAAACAACAATAACTAACTAACTAACTAACTAACGTGTGGGTCTGCAGGGTGAGGAAGTCGGGAAGGTTATTTACGACAGATAGTTGCTCGATGACCTCGTCCAACGGGCTCAATACGTAAATAAAATTATAAGGTGCGTTCAAAAAGTAACAAGCCGGAGGCTGTAATGCGCAAACCGGTGACGACATCGGCTAATCGTTGCGTGTGTAACGAGGTGTGGTTCCGACCAGAGCGTGGAAGGTCACAGCCCGTTTCTAGAGGGCACGCGTGCACGTCACGTGACGATACAAAGTGAGCAGCAGCATGCATCAATCGTCCAACCAAGACCGAGTCAGTGGGTCATTCGACATGCTTCCTGGTGTGGTTGAAGACTGTGGGGCACCCATTGGGCACACACTTTGGGCAAGTGCAGTCGTTCCTTCATGATAGTGTGCACACTTCCGACGCTCAATCCGACCACGGCGGCTATGGCGTTCACTGTCACTCGGCGGTCCTGTGTAATGAGTGCATCAACCAGCTGGACGTTGTCATTGGTAATGCAGGGGGTGCCCTAGACCGGGCAGCATCGGCTAACGACATCCGTCCTTCCCTGAAGCGCTTGTGCCACGCCTTGACCCTTGCAAGGCACATGCAGTGTTCGCCGTGCACTTGTGGCATTCGGTGATGAATGTCCGTTCCCCCTACTCCTTTCGCTGTCAGAAGCCAAACAACACCTATTTGCTCTTCGTTTGACGCCTCCATGTCACTGTTTGCAATGCGGCTGGCAGCGTTGGACGATTGATGCATGCTGCTGCTCGCTTTGTATCGTCACGTGACGTGCACGCGTGCCCTCTAGCGACAGTCTGTGACCTTCCACGCTCTGGTCGGAACCACACCTCGTTACACACGCCACGATTAGCCTATGTCGCCACCGGTTTGCGCATTACAGCCTCCGGCTAGTTACTTTTTGAACGCACCTTATATTAATCCCAATATGTAGGCCTATCACATTTCCTTTCCTATTTATATTACCGTACATTTCAAAATAAAGAAATGTAGTAGAATGACTTAGTATATACCTAGTGTCTTCTTTTTAATTTATAAATCATGATGCCGATTTCCTTTCAGAACATTAGCGTGTTAGCTGTTAGTGTTAATAAGCTTGTGTACGCATTCTTTCAACGGGCGCGCCATGTGGCTTGAGCGAAGCGTACCAGGAACACGAAGCATATACAACCGAAAAGCCAGACCTCTCTTCAGCTGTGAGAGTGAGACATAGCCTACAGTAGTAATATATACAGTAGATATACTGTATATACTTCGACAAGAACATCTCCCCGGCATTCCAGGAGACCATAAAGATCCAGCGATCCTCACTTCCGACTAGAAGTTTCAGTGCTACGCTAGAGACATCTAGCGGTCAGAAGATCAGAAAGCAAAACAGCTTCCAGCTTAATATCAACCAAGTGTAGGATATATTTTATACGATACGGAAATTTGTCATGATCTTTAACCAGCCAATCACAGGCAGTCATTCAAATCGATATATCACAACAAATCGAGTTTCGATCACTACATCGCGACATCGTGAACGAAACTAGATTTGTCGTGATATATCTATTTGAATGGCCGCCTGTGATTGACTTGTTAAAGTGATTTCATTTCTGACCGCTAGATATCTCTAGCGTAGCACTGAAACTTCAAGTCGGAAGTAAGGGTGGTTTTACTCTTTTTATAGGTACATTGTTGGCTCTACATACTGTATGCTTTACGATAAACATAACAATTATTATGTAGCATGTAGATTGAGGCTCTCAATATGCTAAAGCAGATTTTTTCAAGATCATTTTCAATGATGCCAAGTTCTTTAAAGATGTTCATGACGAACTTGAAGGATGTTCCTCCGAGTTCCGAAAAGGATGACATTCACTTTCCATGCATTTGCAGGCAGAGTATATCTCTTACTCAGGTCAGGTATGCATGGTCGGCAAATAGCCTCTTCTCCTCGTTGACTCTTACCGCTTGTTGAATGTCCACTTCCATTCGTACCGTGGAGTCCAGGATCAATAATAACTATACAGAGAGTATACTTCTGTTACATCCTGCTTGACTGCAACTATGGAACGAAGCCGAGTCCTTGGATCGTTGCCTACGCTATATACAAGGCCGGGAAATAGAAGCTGTTTTGCGCTAAAAATGAATCACCATCAAGTTCTGCCAGTGACCGCTAGGATCGCTTTGTAACACCCTAGTTCCAGCTTTCGCGCCAGTTCAACTCAATAGTGGCATTGAAAATAGTGGTTGTTTACATGCGTATTTTAAAAATGGTTTAGTGCTGTGTTCTGTTTTGTACGTCCCGGCAGGGAATGTGCAAATCAGTTTCATTTCACTCGTTTCCTATCAATCAGGAATTAAGCAACAAGTGGATTATAGCTGTTTCTCGACGAGGTGATACGCCAGGTAGTGTGTGGACTCTTTCTATAAGGTCGGCAGTTTGTAGTAGGCATTTCAGAGAAGACAATTACAGTGTAAGCACAACTAGAAGATTTCTTCTGCCTAAATCCGTACCTTCAAAATTTACAGACTTCCCTCCGCATACAGAAGTGACAACTACAGCTAGGAAAACACCAAATCGACGACAGTGTCAAACCGAGGACACTCTTTCATCCAAACGAAAATGTGACTCTCCAGAAACTGAGATTAATTTTATTCCTATTTGTGAAGACGAGATAAGTTGTAGAAGTATAGGGACACAGTTTTCACCCATTTCAAGGCCAGTAGTTAGGAAGTCTCTTCGAAAGAAACTGCGAAGTGCTACGAAAAAAACTGCCAAGCGAGACACTGTAATTCACAAGCTTCGAAGAAAACTTCATAATCTTCAGGCTGAATTGAAGAAATATAAAACTAAGAAATGTGACGTGAACAAGCAGCTGTCTGCGAATAAAAATGATTCCCAAAAAGGTAGCCTCAAAGCCATTTTATCTCGAACAGCTGCAAGCATATGGAAAGAAGAAATGTAAGTACCAAGAAACTACAATTAAAATTTGTGTTCTTCTATCTACTAGGTCACCGACAGGCTTTCGTTTGTTACGTGAACTAAGTATCTTGCACCTACCCCATCCCAAAACTATGAAGACATACGTAGGGTACTCGAAAGGAGAGACTGGCATCACCTCATTGATCAGAGCAAGATTGATGGCAGAGGAAATGTCACTGGAACACGAGAATGCAAAAGTGGGCTCCCTTATCATTGACGAAATGGCTATAAAACCTAGGCGGCGATAGGAACTTAGACCTGTTTCTCGGCATGAGTGACGCAGACTTAGACGCTCTTGGTATTGAAGACAAACTAGCCAACAAGTTACTTTGCATTCTTTTCAAAGGAATATCTTCTTGCAGAATTCCTGTATCAATTTATTTTACATGTTCTACAGTACTGTTTGTAGAAAGTGAAACTCCAAGAACAAGAGATGTGACCACATTGCATTTTATACCACAGATTAGGGACATGACAATCCATTACTGATTAGAAGGACAGCCCGGTACATGCACGTTGACGGTCGATCTTCAGTACGGCGTCGCGCCACCACGTGCTGCACTCAGGTTCGCTAGACGTCGTGGCATGGAATCATACAGCGCTTGAATACGCTGCTGGGGAATTCCGTCCCACGCGGTTTGTAGACGCGTCCACAAAGCATCAACAGTGGCGGCAGGTGGACCTGAACGAACATGTGGCCGACCGACCATATCCCAGACATGTTCAATAGGCGACATGTCAGGCGAACGGGCAGGCCAGGGATGCAAAGGTATCCGTCGTTCTGCAAAGAAGGATTGCACATTCCTCGCCACATGCGGGCGGGCATTGTCCTGGTGAAATATGGCCTGTGGAACGGCATGCAAGAGGGGCAGTGCCGCAGGCTCTAAAACGTCCATGATGTAGCGGTCACTGTTCAGATTGCCCGTAAGATGTACGAGGCGCGATCGCCTGTTATAGGCAATTGCGCCCCAAACCATTACACCTGGTGTTTGTCCACTATGCCGCTCAACAATACAGTCTGCCTAATTGCGTTCTCCACGGCAGCGTCGAACGCGTATGGACAGGTTGAAGCGGGACTCGTCCGAAAACACTACATTTCGCCACTCAGCCTGCTAGTGTCGGCGTGCACGTGCCCATTGTAGTCGGAGGCGTCGGTGGTTCCCAGTCAATGCAGCCGACGCAGTGGCATGCGTGCTACGAGTCCAGCCCTCAAAAGACGGCGCCGCACCGTCGACGCAGACATGTCCACCCCCTTTGCAGTGCTCCAACATCGAGCCAACACAGAGGATGACGCTGTTATGTCCGATACGGCCATGCGGAGAAGATGGCGGTCGTCTCGCGCCGTGGTCACATTGCGTCGTCCTGTACCCTGTCGTCGCTGTGTACGGCCCTCCTCTCTCCACTGGATCCACATAGGCCTTACTGTTGACGCAGCGTGCCCTGTACGAGCCGCAATGTCCCGGAACGACAGTCCTGCCTCCCGGAGCCCAAGCGTTCTGCCCCGTTCAACCGCACTCACATGCTGATAGCCTACCCTGTGATGTCGGCGAGGCATCGTTGCACTTGCTTACACGTTTCCACTTGGTATGACGGCCCCACGCCGACAGAGCTGTGCGTAACACTGACCTGTCTGGTCCCACGACAGAGGGCACTGGTGGGCCAATGTGCACACCATCTCTCTGCGATTTTAATCACCTAATATGGTACCGCAGGCCTACGCGACCCCTGTTCTGGGAGTGTCTCGGACCATTTCTTCTGGGTGTTTCACTTTTTACAAACAGTAGTGTATTTCTGGAGCGCACTTGGCATAATTGGTATTAGATGCTCTGAAGGTAGTCGAAGAAAGTGGTTTCAGAGTGTTAATAAATGTAACTGACAACTGCCAAGCGAATGTTTCTATGTTTGAAACGCTATGCGGGGGTCGTATAACACATGGAATTAAACATCCTCTTGATGAAAATCGAATGCTCTTCATAACTTTTGATCCAAGTCACATTATCAAGAATGTACGATCGCAGCACTTGTCTAGGGAGTT
This sequence comes from Meconema thalassinum, assembly GCA_946902985.2. Classification (NCBI taxonomy): domain Eukaryota; kingdom Metazoa; phylum Arthropoda; class Insecta; order Orthoptera; family Tettigoniidae; genus Meconema; species Meconema thalassinum. Next base: position 170,674,221 of record OX336389.2, on the reverse strand, counting down.
CTTTGTAAATGGCAACAATGTGACAAGTGATCATTTGAAGATCCTTCATAATTTTCAGAAAACTCTGGTAATAAAACCTGTCAGGAAACTCTCCAGGAAGGTGTTTTATCCTAGTAATTTGGAAAAGATGAATGTTTTCACCTTTCACCAGGCTTAAAAAGAATGGAAGTCGTATGCTATGAAAAAATTAAAGACCAAGGCAGCTTACTTGAGACTATTTACTTTATTGAACATTTTCAAAAAATGGTTTGACATCCATGCATGATGTCTGTAACACATCCCATGGCACACACTCCAGAAATGACAATAAGATGATTTTTTGTGAGATGGACGATGAAAGACTGCACTGGTTAACAGACGTATTTCTGCCATACATTGAGGACATTCAGCAACATCCCGAAAAGTTCAGGACATTTACTAAAGAGACAACACTCTGGAGTTGACAACTCTCTCTTCAGTGACATGCATGCGATATTTAATAAGCATCAATTTCCACTCTGTCCTAACCAGGAATTTATCGAGTGACGATGTCAAGCTCTTTTTCAGTCACCTCAGACGAAAGGGAGGGGGGGGGGTCAGTGATATGATGGATGTGAGATCTTGTATCCATGCTATTGAATCTACCTTTCACACTGGAATTATCCCAGCTTCGAGCCATGGAAACGTCGATCTAAGGAATTAAGGCCTAGTATCCAGCGTAAGGTCCAGGTTCTTTTCTAGGAACCAACTTCAAGAGCCAGGTGAAGAAGGACATGTCACGGAATCTGCCTTCGTACCGGAGCTTTCCGAACACGTCCTTGCTATAGTTGGAAACCCCGTTGAAGGTACATTTTTAACCTGACCATTTATTTTCATTGCATTATGTTTTTATCTAAACACGATTACGGTATCCAACAATTTGGTTTTATTTTTAGGAGCTCCAGCTACTGCATCCAACATAGCAGTAGCAATGGTGGCAGGCTACCTAGTGTGTGAATCATGTCCGTTGCCCAGTAAAGCCCTTACTAGCCATGACCAAGAAGCATCCCTTACTAATTTTGGTTTTTAAATGATAATAATAATTATTATTATCATTTCTGTCGTTCATGAGAAACAACGCATATTCTCTTCAGGAAGTCAGAATGTTACAACAGCTCACTCCAAGCCCATGGGCAGAACATGTATAAACTAAAAGCATACTCTTGTGAACAGTAGCACTTTAAGTGGACATATTTCCATTAGATATTTCTTAGAAGACTTAAATTGAGAGTTTGTCACAGCAAACATTCTTAACTTTCCAGACTGTCTCGGCATTTTCGAACGGGACACATATTTCTGTTCCTTTCTCATAACATTTCTTAGTATTGGAGTTTCCACAACAATTGTAAGGTCAAGCGAACCCAGCCCTAACGCTTATGGTCTGATTGGCTGCCACCCCCTCTTACCATTAGAGATACACGCTATTGGTGAATCTCTCTTTGTGACAAGCATTTCTCCCTCCAGAGAAAGCTTATGTTATATACTGATGCAGAGCCCATTTTCGCTCTCTTCGCATACAGTAGACCATGTAGGTCTCTACACAACAAGTAACAACTTCATTACTTTCAACGAGACCCAGTGGTCGCTGCTAGAGAGCTGTCTCTGTATTAGACAGACTCTTCATATTTAAGGATTCATGTAAAGTGTATTATAAAAGTACTTAAGGTGTTGGTAACCAATAAACAAACATATTCTCAACGTCTTCAATTCTTTGTGAGTATAACAATATACAGCGCGGTAGAACTTGAGCGGACCTAAATAGTAGATCCTCAAGCATTATACAAATTAAACGAGTGTCGATAAGTTCACTCTTCTCCAACTAGACAACTGGCCGGAGATCTACGAAAAACTTATCTCGCGTAGCAGAAGAAAATACCAGCTGTGAAGGTTGTTTGCAACATACACTGGTCAAAACAATTAGGGGATCAGTTGAGATATCTGGTTCTGACGTATTGTCATCGGCAGAATGACCTAAAATGGTTCGTCGTCTTTCTGTCGGTAATACGGAGTGGAGACAACAACAATACGACAAGCGAGATAGTGGTAAAAACAGAAAGTTGCTGCAGAGGGAGTTGGTGTGGACGTGTGTTTACTCTACCAAACGAATGGCACAAGCAGTTGGGTTCAGATGGTGTAGTGAGCATGTTGTGCGATGCAATAACAACGTGACTTACCCGAAGGTATGACCTGGAGAGCCATAGGAAGTTTGGAAGAGGGACAGACAAAGAGGGAGGTGGCTGCAGCTATTGGAGTATCCCAAAGTGTAATTTCCAGGACCTGGACGGGATTTCAGACAACAGGACCGTTAAAAGAAGGCCAGGCCAAGGTCGTCCACGGGTATCATCAGCAAGAGATGACCGTTATCTCCGGTTAACAGCCCATCGAGACAGAAGGCTTAATGCAACTCAGCTGCAACGCACCCTCCAGGCGGCAACAGGACGCGCAATATCAACAAAACCAGTCGGAAATTGCCTTTGGGAAAGTGGCCTCTACGCACGGAGGCCTATGGGGTGTTTCCCCTTGAAACCACGCCACCGTTTAGCCTGCAGAAACTGGGCGGAAGAACATTAGGTTTGGCGTCATAACGAATGGCACCGGGTTTTGTTCACAGATGAGTCAAGATTTTCTGTTCAGCCGGACAATCGTCGTTCCCTCAACTGGAGTGAACGTGGAACTCGGAACAATCCCGCTTATGTGCAGGAAACAGCACCATATCAAGGTGGTGGACGAATGGTGTGGACAAGAGTCAGTATTGGCGGTCATACGGACCCCTATGTCGTTCAGAATTGCGCTTTGACTGCTCAGAGGTATCGAGACGATATCCTTCGACCGTTTGTTGTGCCCTACGCTGGTGCCATATGCGATGGGTTCATTCTGGTGGACGATAACGCAAGTCCCCACAGAGCTGCACTGCTGGACAACATGCTTGACGACGAGGGCACTGAACCAATGGAGTGGCCTGCTTGTTCACCGGACTTAAACCCGATTGAGCATGTCTGGGATGCATTTGGCAGACGCATTGCAGCCAGACCTGCACTTCCCACAACGGTTGCCGAGCTGGATATTGCACTCATGGAAGAATGGCCAAATATCCCTCAAGAGCCGATAATAACCTCATACTGTCCATGCCACGCAGGTGTGCAACTGTCCTGGCCGTCTGAGGTGATCACACACCATATTAGAGGGCAACGAGAATGACTGTTTCACTATTATGGTAGCCCCATGGCGCCTCACTCTAAGTAAACGCCATGTAAACCTCCAGTAAAGAGTTGAGACAGCACAATATCGTACTGTAGCACACACAAATTACAATTGTAACCGAACTCTGAACAAAATACGTTACCATATGTATCATGTGTATGATATCCCACCTGATCCCCTAATTGTTTTGACCTGTGTATTTCTCTTCCTGCGAGTTAAAGCCCGGTCCTCAACCTCATACGATTTCAAGATCGCGGAGGACTGAGGAACCCAAAAACATCATGTGTGGTGTTACTAGAGCAAATTATGCAATGCGTATCACGTGCTGTCCAGTAGCTGCCACGGAAGAACTTACTGAAAAAATGCACACTTTTATTAAAAGACAAGTTCTGTCACACAATTAAGTGTGACCAATGCAACGATTCTGAACTTCCGATTCTCCTTTTGAAAAAGTTCACGAAGCCGCTCCTGGACAACCTAGCCTTCAATTGCACGAGCACGAATAAACGATTTTTACAGCTTGACAATAAGCCTCTGAACAGGAAAGTACTAAAGCTCTAAGAAAATACTGCTTGTTTATGATATTCCGGTGAGTTATAGATATGAATGACTAGCATTACCCGTCGCGGCTTCGCCCGCGAAAATTGTAGTTGTCTAGAGTACACTTAACAACGTCTCAATCATGAATGCTATGAGTTATTTATCATTTTATTTTGAATAATTTTGATAATAATTTGGTAAAGACCGTAAACAATCAGACAATAAAGACAATACAACTCAACAATGGCATATAAATATCAAGTTATCCCAAACGTCACGTCGCATCGCATGTATAAGATTCGACTGAAGAACACAACACGGTTTCAGACCACAAACGTAAATATAAAATAAATTAGATATATTAAACACGCTGACTGAACACAACATCCATTGACCTAAATTCCTATGAAAAAGAAGTACACATCGTAAAATTACACAAATCTAAATCTTATACGCCCTCATTTTTCCCCTTTCACCTCATAATATACACCACATTGAAAAACGCTTACACGCGAGTCAGCTTATTTTTAGCTGCAGTCCCCATCCCCGTGATGGCACACACGTATAGAGGGAAATCTAAGGCTGTGCAGCGGTAGTCCTTCTTTAGTGAGTTTTTTTTTTTTTTTTTTTAAGAATTTCACCCCTCCCCATCCATGGTTCCCTTAAATTGGATTTATGAAACAACGGTCGAACACCTATTAACTTATTTTTAAGCTGATTTCTTCCCCTCGAGTTTCATACTTTTCGCCTATATCGTTTAAGAGATACATGCTCCGTTAGGAATCCTTCATCCCCAACTTTTCACCCCTTTCACCTCATAATATACACCACATAGAAAAACCCTTAGACACGTGTCTGCCAAGTATTACACCCCCAATGTAACCAATCATGAGATATTGCTATTCAATGAAATGCAGGTCTACCCCCTTAACACCCCTTTAGAACCAGAATGTCCAAAAATCCTTCCTTAGTGGACGTTTTCGACATACAGCGAACATATCCCCAACATTTCATGTTTCTAACTTTGATAGTTTTGGCTGGGCGATGATGAGTTAGTCAGTCAGGACACTTTGTTTTATATAAGAGATTATTCCAAGCATTTTCAAATAATTCAAATAATATTTTTTCAGCTCATAGTGTAAATTAATTATGCTTCACCGATGCAGCAGGTCACCATCCCCGGGATGGTACACACGTATAGAGAGAAATCTAAGGTTGTGCAGCGGTTGTCCTTCTTGAATGGATGTTTTTCTTTCAGAATTTCACCCCTCACCATGGGCCCCTTAAATTTGATTAATCAAAAAACGGTCGAACACCTATTTACTTATTTTTAGGCTGATTTTTCCCCCTGAGTTTTATACATTTCAAATATATTGTCGTTTAAGAGATACATGCTCTGTTAGGAATTCTTCATCCCCCACTTTTCACCCCTTTCACCTCATAATATACACCATCAAGAAAAACCCCTACACACGTGTCTGCTTATTTTTAGCTGCAGGTCCCCGTTCCCGTGATGTCACACACGTATATAAGGAAATCTAAGGTTGTGCAGCAGTTGTCTTTCTTACTGTTTTTTTGATGTGTAACATCTTTACGCTCGGTTGCTGAATAGTTTTGTGGGAGTGATTTTGAAAATTGGGGACGGAAGTGAATCGGGCGGAAGTGGATCGGACGGAAGTGAAGACGCACTGCCAGAAAAATGGGACGGAAGTGAATCGGGCGGAAGTGGATCGAACGGAAGTGGATCGGACGGAAGCGAAGACGCACTGCCAGCTGGATGTACAATTGAAAATGCGTGTATTGGAAACAAGGCAGTGTGTGCTCTGTAGCGCGAGAATGTTATGGCAATACAGTAGGCAGTTCATTTTGCAGGCACTGGTTTGACGAGCACAGTGGCAAATGTTTCCCCGACTTTCATTTGTCTTTGAGCAGTTTATGAAGCTTCACGTTCAAGGTTGAATATCACATGGGGTAGGACAAAGACGACAAATGACATTTAAGTAAGCGGCATTGTTGTCAAGCTGTGGGTGAGTAGTCAAATATTAAATGCATAACAGAATGTTGTTATATGAGTGGAATAAAAGCTGTATTTTCATCATATGTGAGACTAGGTCATTTCATGATTGTAGGAAGCCATGTTTTGATTGTTTACGACGAACTGTATGAGAGCCTTGAGAATAATGATTGTTATAGTTACTGAGGAATGTTCTCACAGTATTTGAGAGTACTGTCGACGTAGTGTGTCACTTTGTTATTATGAATTATTAATGTAAAAGGAAGGAAGGAAGGAAGCTTGTAGTTTTGCGTGTCCGTTAATCTCACGATCATGATCCACGGTACCTCCCTTTTACGTGGAATGCGAACCACAGGACATGGCATTTCAATTCGAAAATCTCACATGTATTGACCGGGAATCAAACCCGGTCTATCTTGGTGAGAAACTAACAGCTTGACCACTGCGCCACAAATGTGACAGTAGCATATCTCCAATTCAATCTATACATTCATCATAGTACCAGTATGAAAATGGAGTGTAAATTAACATTTTAAGAATGTCCAAGCTGTGTAGTATACGAGTAGGATAACATGTCAGATTTTACACATCATATGCGACTACTGTAAGGCTCGTATCTTAAAAGAAAAAACACCCTCCCCATGGGCCTCTTAAATTAGATTTATGAAGAAACGGTCGAACACCTATTTCTTATTTTTTAAGCTGATTTCCGAGTTTCACGCCTTTCGTCTATGTCGTTTAAGAGATACATGCTCTATTAGTAATCCTTCATCCCCCACTTTTCACCCCTTTCACCTCATAATATACACCACATCGAAAAACCCTTAGACACGTGTCTGCTTATTTTTAATGTTAGTATATATGCCAAGTAACACATCCCCCAATGAAACCAATCGTGAGATATTGATATTCAATGAAATGCAGGTCTACCCCCTTAACACCCCTTTAGAACCAGAATATGCAAAAATACTCCCTTAGTTGGCGTTTTCGACTTACAACGAACATATCCCCAAAATGTCATATTACTAACTTTAATATCTTTGGCTGGACGATGATGAGTCAGTGAATCAGTCTGGACACTTCATTTATATAATCAATTTTAGAATTTCACCCCTGCACATGAACCCCTTAAATTGGATTTATGAAAAAAAAACCGGTTTAACACCTATTAACTTATTTTTATGCTTTTTTTTCCTGAGTTTGATGAGTGAGTGAGTCAGTCAATCAGTTAGGACACTTTCCTTTCTGTTTCTTTTCCCCGGAATTTTACCCCTATCCCATGGGCCCCTTAATTTGGATTTATGAAAAAAAACGGTCGAACACCTATTTACTTATTTTTCAAGCTGATTTCTTCCCCTTGAGTTTCATACTTTTTGCCTCTGTCGTTTAAGAGATACTTGCTCCGTTAGGAATCCTTCAACCCCACTTTTACCCCCTTTCACCTCATAATATACACCACATCGAAAAACCCTAGACACGTGTCTGTTTATTCTTAATGGTTAGTTTCTATGCCGAGTTTCACATCCCCCAATGAAACCAATCGTGAGATATTGCTATTCAATGAAATGCAGGTCTACCCCTTTAACACCCCTTTAGAACCTGAATATCCAAAAATCCTTCCTTAGTGGACGTTTTCGGCATACAGCGAACATATCCCCAAAATTTCATGTTGCTAACTTTAATAGTTTTGGCTGGGTGATGGTGAGTCATTCAGTCAGGACACTTCGTTTTATATAATAGATAAATCACACTTTTGTAAATGTGCATGAAAATAGCCCGGGTATTCTCTCATCTCAATACTATATTCATATAGTGCGCTCATATTGAGGGTGTTACAATGCGACCCTAGCGGCAGAATGTTGAACTCAGTCTCCCCCCAGTCGCGGTGCGGCATCTCCCAGCCTTGTACTGTATTATAACGTAGGCAACGGTTTGGCTCAATACCGGAGTTCGCGCATGCTCGATCAGTGCTCGATCGCTACTGTGCACGACGTAACTTCTAAATCACCTACTGGATGGCAATGCTGTCGGCCGTTATACCAGAAAACACAATAATCCATTATTTTAATCGTTTCTTACATTACTTGAGTAATTCATTACGATGGTTTCGCGGATTTTAATTATCAAATGTCAATGATTTCTTCTTGTTCTAAAGTATTCCCTAAAACGATATTTCTGACAGTCTTCTTACTAAAGCACAGCATACTACTGTGGACTAGGTAACTTCTTAATTGCCCACTAGATGGCAATGCTGTCGCTGTCATCCTTCTTGCTGTACACCTTTGGTCCGGAAAACGTAATAATCCATTATTTTAATCGATTCTTACATTTCCTGAATAATTCATTACGATGGTTTCGCGGATTTTAATTATCAAATGTCAATGATTTCTTCTTGTTCTAAAGTATTCCCTAAAACGATATTTCTGACAGTCTTCTTACATAAGTACAAATACAGCATACTACTGTGGACTACGTAACTTCTTAATTGCCCAGTAGATGACAATGCTGTCGCTGTCATCCTCCTTGCTGTCGATCTTTGGTCCGGAAAACGTAATAATCCATTATTTTAATCGATTCTTACATTTCCTGAGTAATTCATTACGATGGTTTGGCGGATTTTAATTATTAAATGTCAATGGTTTCTTCTTGTTGTAAAGTATCCTCTAAAACGATCTTTCTGGCAGTCTTCTTACTGAAACATACCTATATGCAAGGAACTTTTCTGACTATATTCATTCATTCATTCTCAACAGCAAGTCCACTCTCTGTTCAGTATCAAAGAAGCTGTTACGCTGACCGTGTGTCTACATATAATTACAAAACTTTTACAAATTCTCAGTGCTACGACCGGTTCTCACCAGTTTCTGCGTGTGCCCGTGCTAGCGAGTATATCTATACCAGTGCTTGTGTTCGTGTGCGTCATGGTGAAAACACCGTCTAATGCGGCTAAAATGCCGCCTTCTGCTCAAGCTTCTTCTTCTCAAGCTCCGTCCATGCCGTCGCTGCTGATGGACTCGGAATCTGATCACGACCAACCTGAGGTGAGTGAAAGTGAAATGGAAACTCTGCCAATTAAAATGGCCCGCAAGGAACGCTCGCCTCCTCCCATCGAGCGTGCTAAGAAGCCTTGTTATCCAGGGCAGAGTTTTGCTTCCACTAGCACTACTTGTACGCCCACGGATGAGGTCCCTGAAGAGCTGGGTATTAAGAGCCTTTTGGAGATTGACTCTCCGCTCCGCCGCCTCTCACCATCTCGTATCGCTGCCCCGTTTCACTTCCCACCACGATCGCCGCAACAAAACCAATCTCAATCTTCCGACGTCTACATGCCGGCCAATATTGTACCCGGCCCACTTCTCCGCAGCTACGCCGACGCAGCACGGAACCCCGCCTTACCCTCTGCTGTCCGCACGCGTAGTGTCACCGCCCCCTCCCTCATCCCATCTCCCACCTACTATGTCGTCCGTCTTGTCAAACTCATGCCTGAGCACAACCACCCCGCCATCTCCACCAAGTCCTTTCCAAATTTATTCCCAACCTTGCTGCCTACAACCTCGAAATACAGAGGACCAAGGAGGGACACAACCTCAAATCCACTGAGCCGCTGTTCAGCATCATAGTAAACTCCATCGGCACAGCCAACCTCTCCCCCTCCTGTCGGGCTTATAATGTCACTATGGCACAGCCTTCACATCAGCCTCCCCCATCTCACCGCACTACGCCCATCATGTCAGCGGTTATCTATGGGGTCGAACGTTCATACTCCGCCGACGAGGTTGCCGCTCAGCTCCAACTCGCCGGCCTGGATGTCTTCAAGGTGGTACGGATCAACAACGCCCATGGCCCCACCACCCTGGTGCGGGTGCTGTGCAAGAACGTCACTTCCATCGACGCCCTTCTGCGCAACGGTGCATCCATCTATTGTAAGCGTCATCGCGTGGAGCCCTCCCGGACTCCCGCCCCTCAACGTACGCGCTGCGACCGGTGCCAGAAATTTGACCACCCACCTGGAGCCATCTGCCCGAACGATCAGGTATGTGGAATTTGTGCTCAAGAACACCCTACCGCTCGTTGCGTAAATCGGGAGCACCCGAAGTGCGCAACCTGCGGTGAGGCCCACCCCGCCTTCGCATACCGATGCCGGGGCCGGCCTCTTCCCGACCCTGCTAAGCCTGAACAGGTTGTCCCCGTCATATCCCAGGATCTTCCCACCCCCCCTTCCGCATCCCCTACCCCTCCCCCTACCACGGAGAACGTCGTCCGATTCGTGACGATGGTCCTCCAAAACGTCCTTCCCTTCGCCCGTCCACTCATTGTTTCCCAAGTCCAACTCGCCGCCCGTCTCACTCTGAATACGCATGTCGACATGTCGTATAGTGGGAATAAGATGCATTTTGCATTTTTCCCGCTGAGTACCGTCCCTGCATATTGATAAATGCCTAATCTCACCCTTTACTTTGTCAACATCCGCTCCCTCTTCTCCAACCGACCATTGTTGGACATCTCCCTTTCCCAACATGCCCCGGACATCATGATTTTCAATGAAACCTTCCTCAAACCTCCACAAGCAATTCCCCCCTTTGATGGTTACCAACTCATTCGCGCCGATCGTCACTTTCAGCGGTCGGGTGGGGTTGCAGTTGCTGTTCGCAACTCAATTCCCACTCGCCAGCACTTTTTCAATTTCCCTGACGGCTTTAATGAATACCTCATTCTTGACCTTATCTTTCCTAACCAAACTCTCACCCTTGTCACTATGTATCTGGTACCCCCGCTCCCCTCCCCCTATCGCTTTCTTCCGCTTCCTCGAAGCCAATTTTCCTACTTATTTCTTTGCCGCCGATATCAATGTTACCTCCTACACCCCTGTCCAAGCCCGTCTTTTCCAGGACTTCTTATCCATCAGCCGGGGCATGTCCGTCCCTTTTCCCTCCCCCACACTTCCCTATTCCAACTCCACCCCCGATTTTCTTATGCTTACTCCCAATCTCGCCAATATTGCTAATGTTACTGTCCTCCCCACTATCGGTAGTAACCACCTTCCAACCCTCATTTCCCTGTCTAACTACCTCCCCGCCCCTTTCCAACCTCCTCCACGACCTCCTCCCACCCGTCAATACTCTAAAACCGATTGGAACGCCTACCGTACCACCTTAACTTCCTCCCTCACCCCCCTTCCTCCTACACCCCCTGCCTCTCTCCCTGCCCTCTCACAACTCATTCATCGTGTTGAACAGGCCTTAATTACCGCCGATCTCCGCCATGTTCCCCGCCGCTCCTATCACCCTTCGAAACCTCCTATCCCCCCCCGCGCCCTCCGTCTCCTTCGTACTGCTCATGATCTCTACCGCTCCTACTGTCGAACCCGCGATCCTGCCACCCTAACCGAACACCGTAAAACCCTTCGTCACGCTCGCTCCTTTATCAAAGCCATCCGCCGCAAGCAATGGAATGACGCCTGTTCCGACCTTTCCCACAGCCCTGACCCTACCATTTTCTGGAAAACTTTCTCCCGCCTTTCCCAACGTCGTAAATCCCATCCCACGTACCCTATACTCCGTAATGGTTCACCTGTAGTTTCTAATCAAGCAAAAGCCGATATGTTTGCTCAGCATTACTCCCATGTTTTCTTCCCCACTATCGCCCCTCACCTCTCCCACCCCGACGAACCTACCATTCATGCCTATACCGACCCAACCTCCCCTCGTCTCACGCCTTCCTTTGCCCACCTTCCCTCCACTGATTACCAACACCCTCTCAATTCCCCCATCACCCCACTTGAAATCCGCAATCTCCTTAAGCATCGCCGCACTACGGCCCCCGGGGGTGACGGCATTACTTACCGTCACCTTCGCGAGGCCCCCGACATCCTCTTCCTTTACCTTGCTCAGATCTACAACACTATCCTCTACACCGGACATTTTCCCCACCACTGGGGAAATGCCACCATCCTTCTTTTTCTCAAACCTTCTAAACTTCCTTCGGACATTAATTCTTACCGTCCAATCTCCCTTCTCCCTGTTCTTTCCAAACTTTTCGAACTTATTATCACCAAACGCCTCTATCCCTATCTTCACTCCCTTAATCTCATCCCCGCTCATCAAGCTGGATTCCGCCCTAACTTCTCCACCCACGATCACCTCTTTCACATCACTGCCTCCATTGAAGCCTTCCTAGCCTCCCCCAATAACAAACATGCCCTTCTCCTCTGTTTCGATGTCGAAAAAGCTTTCGACAAAGTCTGGTTCCCTGGCCTCCTCTTCAAGCTCCTCCACCTCCCCTTACCCATCACGTACGTCCGCCTCATTGCAAACTTCTTGTATAATCGCACGGCCCAAATCCTCATCCATGGTACTTCTTCCTTCACTTTCCCTATCCACGCCGGAGTCCCTCAAGGCAGCCCCCTTTCTCCCCTTCTCTATGTCCTCTACACCCACGATATCCCTACCCCTTCTCCTCCGCTCCGTTTGTATCAATACGCCGACGACCTTGCCATTCTCGCCCTCTTCCCTCGTTCTCACACCCTCCAACGCCATGTACAACGCTACCTTCATACACTCCAAACCTGGTGCAATCACTGGCACATTCAAGTCAACCCCCAGAAGTCCCAATACATCCATATCAAACGCTCCCGCACCCGTCGCCGCCCTTCCCAGCGCCTCCATTTCACCTTTAATGATTCTCTTATTCCTCAACTTAATCAGCTTAAATACCTCGGCATTACCTTCCAAAACAACCTCAAATGGAACCTTCACTTCGATTCAGTCTACAAGCGCTCCCTCTCCCGCTTCCGCATTCTCCGTCTCCTCACCGGTAAGACCTGGGGCCTACGGCCCCCTCAGACCCTTAACGTTTACAAGACCTTCATTCGCCCAGTTTTCACCTATGCCTCCCTTACCTGGCTCACCGCCCACCCCCGCCTCTATTTTCGTCTCCTCACCCTCGACCGTCACGCTATCAGAATCGCCTATCATTGTAAACTCGATACCCCTTCCGCCACCCTCACTGGTATGCTCACTTTCCCTTCTGCACTCGCCCATGTTCACTCCCTTCGATTCTCCTACCTTACTCGCGCACGCCGCTCCCACGCCACACAACCCCTTGAAGCTCTCGAGCTCTCCCCCTATGCCACTGCTATCCTCAACTCCACACGCACCCCTGAAACCGGTCATCTCTTCCCTCCACTCATCGACTAGCCCCCTCTCACGCTCTCATTATTCTGTTCTGTGCACATTTTTCACATGTTCTACTTTCTTTTGGGGGGCTATAGTCAGCCCCGCCTCTTTGTTACTGTCGGCACCACAAGTGCCCTCTCATTGTTTATTTTTCGTTCAGTTTTATCCTATTCACATCGCCCCTGTCGCAGTTACATAATTTTTTTTTTTTTTTTGCCCCACTAAACCTTATTTAGTCTACTTCGTTCTCCGGAATGGCTCCACGCATCGTCACACAGTGCTCCCAGTGCTCCAAAAATTTAACGGCCTTGTTGCCGCTTCACCCCAGTGCTTCAAGTGATGCGTGTGCTTCTGAATTATTTTTGTTTCTCTTTCAGCATGGACAATAGACACTCTTTTGAACTTTAATACATATCAATTTATTCATTTCCTGTGCTTTTTCCAGTGTCTTTATCTTTTCCAGCCATACGAACAATAGACATTCTTTCTGGACATTACTTTTCAATTTGTTGTATATAATTCTGTATTTTGCCCACGGCAATATTTATTTTATGTATTATGTATATTTTTGAATAAACGGGGCTAGTGGGTTAATGCTCCGGCGAGTGTGGTGGGGGGCCTCGTCTGGGGGGGTCCGCCTTGGGGTCGCGGTGACTTCTGCGCCATTGCATCCTCCTTCATCCCTCCTATCCATATGCCTAGCATATTTTCTTCCAATATAACTTATTCTCTAACCCTTTCCTCTTCTTTGGCACAAGAGCTCCCTGTTGAGCTGGGTGCCCGCCCTGCCTCGCTTTGCGGGGCAGGGAATGAAATAACTCCTGTTCATTCATTCTCAACAGCAAGTTATAAGAAGATATGAACACTCGAACTGTATAAACGTTCATCACTCAAACAGTTTGTAACTTCGAAGTACCAACCAATTTTTGAAATGCCCTTCCCAGTGGAGGGCACAGATACCAATGAAATATTAAAATATTGTGCATTAGGAAATGTTGAGCGCACTCGGTTAATCTCGGCCATGCCCCAGGGTGGAAACTTCTGTAACAAACAAGCGGTGAATTTTCAATTTGATTTAAAAATGCTGGTTCTGGTTCATTCTATTATCCTACATTATGCGTTGAAATTTACTTTTCAACCTTTAGTTTCAACTCTTGTCGATCTACTTTAAGCAACCACAATCAATTTCCTCCCCCCCCCCCCCCCCTCACTTTGGAACAGCGTGGTATGTTGTTGATGGCTTTGAAGCAATGTGGAATTTTCCTCAGTGCCTTGGGGCCATCGATGGAACGCACATTGAAGTAAGTCTACCATAGCAAAATGCAGTGGATTATTATAATTAACATGGGTGGTATTCCATTGTTCTTTTGGCTGTGGTAGACCACAACTACAAATGTATTTATATTTATGTGATTTCACCAGGAAGGAGCAATGATTGACATATATATCACTGTTCACGAATACCTGCAATGCTGGAGTCAAATCCAGTTATTGCAAGTTATACAAGACAGTTGGAAGGTGTCACCGTCCCAGCATTTGCCTGGTGTTGAAAATGGGAAACCACGGAAAACCATTTCAAGGACGGCCGACGGTGGGGCTCGAACCCACGCGTCTACCGAGTCAGCAGAGAGCTCTGTCCCCATGGCCTGCGCTGAGCTTTAGCCAGCGTAGCCACTGCTATCGGTGAAGTACTCGTGATTTGGGTTGATAAAGATAATCATCAGCTCACGTAACACCAATGTATCATTTGTTTTGAGCTAATATTCTCATGGGCAAGACGGTGACGGTGTTGTCTTTTACATCGAAAACCCCGTCCCTCCAGGGGCTCACAACTTGTAGGACGTGGGTTGGCGACCACGGGGCCCAGCTTAGTCCGACACTGCTTCCACTTACTTGTGCTGGGCTCCTCTCCGTCTTCTTTCCTGTCGACCTCTCTTGGTCAACTCTTGTTCTCTTCCGACTCCGACGGTATTAGGGTATCCGAGGCCTAGGAAGTCTCTTCCTTTCCCGCCGTAATTGGCCCTTGTCTTATATTTCCTGATACCCTCCTTCTGCGAGGGGTCAGCCTTCTTTTTCTTTTCATGTTATCTCCTGCCATCTGCTCAAGGCCCTCAAGGAGGCAGGGTGTATGTAGCCCCATCACTTCTGGTGCAGCCTGGATATTGCTACACCCTCAGGGGCTCACGGCTGGTGAGTTCGGGAGTTGGCGATCCCGGGGGATTCCTGAGCTACGTCCTTTTTGCCCCGCCTTTTTCCACTGACTTTGGGGTGGGACCTCTCGTCTTTCTCTTTCCCAGCTGCCTTTCACGGCTCTCCTACCTTTCATGTCCCTCAATCCTCATTCTTCGAGGGTTGAGGACATTTCTTTTCTTCCTGTCCTTTATTTGCCTTACCCTTTATTTGTTTACAATTTCTTTCTAGTATGCAAGTTTGTAGTTAGTATTGGTTATAGTTTTCATTCTCATCTCATCTTTCAATATCATTCAAACCATTAGGGGCCGATAACCTAGATGCTAGGTCCCTTAAAACAACAACTATCATCATCATCAAAAATCCCGTGCGACATACATGTGCTGTGCAACAGAACTTATTTTATTTAACTTTCAACCAGGATCCCATCATCCAACAAGGGATGTTGAGACTTCTAAACATCTACCTCACGAGGGATGAGGCCTAGTTCCCAAAAATGTTCGTTGCGGTAGAATGCGTACAAGAATAAAATTATGATCTGAAATGTTTCATCTTCAGAATTATATCACATTAGTTACCTGAAACATACGAGTGTTTATAATGGAATGTCACTTTGCATTTGTCTTGTATGTGTTATTTGTGTGGAACTGTTAGAGAGATAAAATTATTTTACGCCGAACGATGTAATATATTTTTGCCAGACCAGAAAGGTGTGGAGGAATTTAGATAGTATAGTGTTCTTTCTGTGGCCGCGTATCAATTGGCTTTCGCTTAAGCCCTGACGCCGTACCATGGCTCCATGGCTCCAAGGCTCCAAGTAGGTAGGTAGTTCACCCCAGAACCAATAGATGGCAGGAAACTTATCGATTTGCATGAAAGCACAGATTACCCTACAACATAAAAGCTTCAGTTCATGCAACGAATTATTCCGAGTTTTTAAGTAATATGATCGTTTCTGAATATCACGATGCCAAGCAAGTCTGATCTATTATTAAATGAAAACGCTACAAGCACACAAATCGATTCTCTTTGATTCGAATTTCCGACGATACACGAGAAGACTATCGATCTTGCAAATTCGAGTGGGTGTTTCAAACGTTTCTGACCCACGCTCAGGCATTTATAGAGGTACAAACGTTTAGTGAAGAGGGGTTATCTAATTCATTTAGGAGGACAGATGTTAAGGACCTGTCACATCACATAAATAATTAAACAAATGAACCACGAAGTATCAAAACCTGTGATCACACTGCCATTTCAAATCACGGTGATGAAGCAATATATATACATACGTAGTTTTGCTCAAGTGATAACATGGAGTAGTTGTAGGGTACTTATAACTGTAGAAATATAATAGAGATTACAGGTTTCATTCCTAATGAAGGAAGGACTGCGTGGCGCAGCGGTAACGTTTTCGCTTGCTGTGCCCAAGGTTGCAGGTTCGAATCCTGGCGCAGTCAGTTGGTATGTGAGGGTGCGCAAGTGCGAGGAAGCCGTGTCAGTAGATTTACAGGAACGTTAAAGATCCCCTTCGGAGCAATATTCCGGCACTCTGGCGTCTCTAAAAGCCACAGTAGTTAAAAAGGACGTAAAACCAATAACATTATTATTCTATTAATGAAGGTTGTTGCACATTTTGATACTGACTTTTATGGGGATTGTTCTATTAAAGATTTTGGGAGCACACTACATAACTTAATCGTGGAGAATATTCTGTACCTAGGCTATTATGACTTAATATGTCGCTTCAAGTTTATTTTTCGGTAATATAAACTGTTTGGTTAACGACGAAATTAAGACAAAGAACACACGGTAGTATAAACATTGCCTCAACTTCATGTTTCTATGCAGTAACATTGTCATGTGTGTTCTACAACATATAATATTCTCATCAACTCAACAACTCGCTCGGTTAACACCTACACAATAGCAACCTAACAAATAAACCCGCAAGTAAAATCAGGCGTATATTTGTTCACATGCCAAGATGACCGATGTAATGCTAATTACGTCGGGCAAAGTGGTAGACAAATCGGAACAAACTATGAAGAACACAAAAATGCGATTAAACACAACAAACATTCAGCCATGTGCGAACACATGTATGACAACAATCACCGTTTCACCGACATAGAAACAAACTTGAAAATTCTACACCAAGAAGCAAAGGATAAAGCACTCGACATAAAAGAATCCGTAGAAATATATCTAGCGAAGAAAGATAATCCAGCGAATCTGAACGAACACACATTTTTAGAAAGATCACCATTCTTCACGATGCTGAAATAAAATAATTTTAAAAATGAGGCAAGGAATGCAAACGGGAAGGGGTTTTGGGATATATGTTATAGGATGAAGATGCACTTTGTGTCTATTTTCAACAAAGCTAGACTGACAGCAACCAAAGGGACACTTGCCTAAGGTGCGGCAGACGGATAAGTGGCCTACGATTGTAATGGAAACAGTTCCAGAGTCCTTAACATACACTTTCATAAGTCACTCCAACCTCATTTAGTTTGGTTCAGGTACAACGCTAGTCTTTTCAAAACCTCAATTACATAATTCCGATAACAGATGGCAGGAGGCAAATTCGCTCACCGCGTGAGTAGCGGTGTGGAGGACGCTAAGTCAACATCGTAGTGAGGGTTACTAACACCAAGATAAGTGAACATTATAATTATTTTTTTCTAGTGCATGCCAAAACTTGTTAATTAGTCTATTATTGGTACAGTGTGTTACAGTGTGTTATCCTAAATTGTATACACGTGCATATACACCGTTACGTAATTCACAAAAAAAAAAAAAACTAACGTACGACGAGGTTCAAGCGAATCATATTATAATTCTCCTATCTATACTATTGTACTACAATAGTGAATTTACATGAGTGAAAATTTAAAATTTGAACACAGTGATCAGGATCTGATGATGGCCACTTTAGGGTCGAAACGCGTAATCCTAAATTGCTCCATTTAGTTGTGAATATTAACTAGTCTAAACATGTATTTGTTTCCAGGAATGTATTTATAAATTTGAATCTTGTACCCCGCCCATTCATTGGGTACAATCGTGTTGACCGACTGAAAAGCTACAAAAAAGTCAATAGTGCCATCAGGAATAAGCATAAAATATTAATTTAATATTTCATTATCTCTCCATTTTAAGCCTATTTTCATTTATGAAAAAAATAGGCTTATGAGATCACCTTTTGCCCGCGTGTTTGTGTGTGTTTTCCCCTCCCCTTATAAAATATGAACTTCTGGAGCGATTTCAATGAAACTCGATAAGAGCATAGTACTATTTTGTACAACCTCGAACGTGCTCTTCAAATTTTAGTACGTTTCACCAATCCAACATGGCGGCTGCGCGAGATATTTCACTGGCATTCTATATCTCCGAAACTATTACTGATGTCACCCTGAAGTTTTGTACGGTGATCAAGGGCACTCTACTAGAAGTTCACCTATGTAACTTTAAACGTATTAAGTACAAAACGAACATAGTGGCCAAGCGAAGTTGAAACATTTAAATAGATTCGTCTCGCGATTTAACCACCCGAGCGCAGTGAAACGTGGTACAGCAAATGTTTATCCGGATTAAAATACACTGACATCTAATTTAGTTCAAATGTTTACATAACCTCAAGATGGCGGCTGTGCGAAATTCGAAAATTACGTTTTTATTTCTTGTTTCCTAATCATGCGATCGAAGTCAACGTTTGAATAATGAACCTACGCAATAGTCTTCATCTACATATGTAAAAATCCATCCGAAATATTAAGACGGTTCTCAATATCTACAAATCTATGATAGCAATCAAACTGAAATTTTGTATGTTGATAGAGGCTATTATCATAAGTTCACTTATGGGACTTTCAATAATCTGGTCAGCACAAATTCAGCATGGCGGTGACGCGAAATTTAAATATTTAAATTGATGTTTCTCGCGATTTAACCATCCGAGCGCAGTGAAACTTGGTACGGTAAGTGCTTCTACACATTTTAATCCACTGACATCTAGTTTATTTCAATATTGTTTTTATAACCTCAAGATTGCGGCTGTGTGAAATTTTAACATCTCGTTTTTATTTCTTGTGTCCTAATCATACGATTGAAGTTCGAATAATAAATCTACGCAATAATCTTCATGTTACAGTAGATAACTCTATAGCCTACATACATCTAACATGGCGACCATCCGAAATATTTAGACGGTTCTCAATATCTACGAATCTATTACAGCAATGAAACTGAAATTTTGTATGTTGATTTATAGAGGCAATTTACATAAGTAGGATATATGAAAATAGGCTATTTAGTTGTTCACGGAACTACTCTTGTTATTTATAGTATTTGATTAGCATATTCTTTGCATCCTTAGTCGTAACAAGCTTAAACTAAATATTGTTTGGCCGGAGGAGCTCAGGATCAATCACACTGACCATGCAATCCTTCTTTTTTAGTCATAGTTCAGTAATTTCCTAAATCAGTCTTTTCAAAGAATAATTGCATCAACTTCAATTTTAATGTAAAATCGCTTGTCTTTTTCAATATGAAGGTTTAAAACGCACACCAGTACACCTGTTTCCTATTACTATACTGCCTTTACCAAATTCGGTAGTGAGTGTTGTTTTGGCGGGTAGGGAGGGGATGGAATATCGAGGTCATCTGCCCTTTCACAAACTTGCTTATTTTTGGTTGATCTCAATATAGGCTACCTGCCAACAGAGTATAGGGCCTTCGCCAAATAGTCATTGCTCAGGTTACATGATTACTACTCTGGCTGGCATTGCACAGATGCTAGGATGAGAAACTCCCTTCCAAGCAGTTAACTCAAATGGTCGTTGCATGGCAGATGCAAAGGATGGCCAACGACAATATCCAAAGTGCTTCGGTTATTGCTGGTCCTCCACTGCCATACAATTTAGAATAAATCCTCCCGATTATGAACATGTTTTTACATTACAGGAAAATAATAATAATAAATCCATAGTGATGGTCACGATTAATCTAATTAGCACCCCTCTTCTCCTTTGAAAGTTATGCAACACCCATGGCAAAAAAAAGCCACCATTCTCCTCTGGACATATCTCTTATATCTGGTGACATAAGAATGAATAGAGTAGGCAATACATGAAGAAATGTTGGAGGGTCATTGACACAGTTGCATTGTCCACCTTGTTGTGTAGTGGCTAGCTATAGTGGCTGCCACCACGGAGGCACGGGTTCGATTCCCAGCTCTGCCAAGAAATTTAATTCTGGTCTGAGGGCTGGAACGGGGTACACTCATCCTCGTTGGGAAAAACTGAGAAGGGGCCGATTCGATTCCTACCTCAGCCATCCTGGAAGTGGTTTTTCACTTCTACTCCAGGCAAATGCCGGGATGGTTCCTAATTTAGGATCACAGCCACTTCCTACCCAATTCCTACTTCAATTACAAATGCACACACGAATAGAGGCATCACAATGACACAGGTTATCAGACAAATTCTACTCATTCCCAAATACACAATGCAGCATGACCACGATGTCGCAAAGCCCCTAAATAATCAGCAACAACAAAAACAACAACTAGAAGGTTTTAGGGGAATAAACTGGTCAAAATAGCAACAAAACAGAAGTAACTTATATTTACTTCATCTTTGGAGGTCACTGACAGATTTTCAGTAAATCTGTTGGAACTCATTTAAACACCAAATAGAATTGGAATGCTCATACTCAACATCTATAAGAGAGACTGTACCGAGTGGTATTATTATTATTATGTAAATTAAAGAAAAGTGTTAGCAAGAACCTGCTGATATTTGCATACCGGTACTATGCTTTCTTCCACCAACATTTACTGTATGGTAAGGTACTGTCCGGGCTCAAGGTGAATTTAAATGGCAAAACAAAATAATCGAGGAGTGTAAAAGGAACATCGAATAGGGAATTATATACGCCTGTACTGGGAATTATGACTCACCTCAATATATAGCCCATAGCCTGTATAGCCTATCATTGTTTAATCAAAATTAAAGAGAATCTTAGTAATTAAGTTATACAGTAATGAATAAGGTGAGTACTATACAAGAAGAAGAAATGATAATACTCCCTCCTTAGGTTGGTTAGTTTAAGGAAAACTCAAACATGCTCTAGTTAAAATTCAAGAATTTGTTTAGGTTTCTGCCGTGTCTTGTGTGGGGTTTCGCCTAGGACACCAAGCTGGCTCATCAGCGGACTCTTGGTGTCACCGTCCGGACCCCCACAGGAGTAGCGAACTGCGCGCTACCTCTCTTTTTATGAAGTGCACCTGCCCCTCCTCACTGTGAGAACTAAAAACTGAAGCAGTCCTCACCTCCCTACGAAGGCCCCCAAAAAGATGGTATATTGGCTTTCACGGCCAGTGAATTAAAACTCGGGATTTTTTCTAGGTTTCTGCCGTGTCTTGTGTGGGGTTTCGCCTAGGAGACCGAGCTGGCTTATCAGCGGGCTCTTGGTGTCCCCGCCCGGACCCCCACAGGAGTAGCGAACTGCGCACTACCTCCCAATTTATGAAGCGCAGCTTCGCATCTTCACTGCGATAACCAAAAGCTCAAGCAGGCTTAACCTCCCTATGAAGGCCTCCAAAGAGATGGTATATTGACTTTCACGGCCAGTGAATTAAAACTCAGGATGTTTACTAGGTTTCTGCCGTGTCTTGTGTGGGACTTCTCCTAGGACACCAAGCTGGCTCATCAGCGGGCTCTCGGTGTCCCCGTCCGGACCCCCACAGGAGCAGCGAACTGCGCGCTACCTCTCTTTTGATCAAGTGCACCTGCCCCTCCTCACTGCGAAAACCAAAAGCTCAAGCAGCCATAACCTCCCTATGAAGGCCCCCAAAGAGATGGTAGCCTATATTTGCGTTCACAGCCAGTGAATTAAAACTAAGAATTGTTGTAGGTTCCTGCCGTGTCTTGTGTGGGGTTTCGCCAAGGACACCAAGCTGACTCATCACAGGGCTTTTGGTGTTCCCGACCGGCCAGCTTGGTGTCCTAGGCGAAACCCCACACAAGACACGGCAGAAGCCTAGAAAAATTCCGGAGTTTTAATTCACTGGCCGTGAAAGGCAATATACCATGCTCTAGTTAAGGAATTGTTTAACCGACTTCCTATATTTTAAAGGGAGTCAATTAAAATATAAACTTAACATTGGCTGATAATGAACAGCATGTACAGCATGTCAGAATTTGAGGAAAAGTTAGTGCACCTCCATATATTGGTAAGGATAGGTCGATTTAAGACCTCCCGTATCGGAGAGAACACCACGAAATGGCTGGAGTTAAGATTAAGTTGAACTTTATAACAAATAGGTTTCAGCATCAAAGGTAAACAAAGCAATAGTGAAAGAGAACAAGTTGCTTAAACAGTTTAAAATGTTATTGCCAATCAACATATGCAGGTATAACATTAGAATAAACTCGTCTATAAATAAGTAACAGCAATTTAAATATTTTGTAATAACAACAAGGTGAACTATGTATATTGAATAAGAGAACAATCTCATAAATATTAATGTTTAAAATGATTTCAATGTTTTGTAGAAGGTAGCAAACCATTGGTTGAATTTAGCATAACACTTGTTTCTGTGAACTAATTTCATAGGTTAGGTTTAGCACTAAATTTGTGTGCATTGCAAAGCAAATAAATGAAAGAGTGAAATGAAACACTTGATTTGACGAACACTTGTTGTCTTTAAGAAAGGCAGGATTACGGCCTTTAAATAATATAGGTGAGAGAAATTTATGCAGCACTACCTGAGCAGGGACGCTCAATATTAAAGTTAGTACGGCCTGTAAACAGAGCCCAGTAGAAAATTTTAAATTAATTTTAAAGTTTGAAGATAAGAATACAGGTTAAATGACACATATTACTGATCCATATCCTGAGTAGAACATTTGTTGGTTAGGTTAACCATAGCTGGAACTTCCGTAGCCAAATTTGTAAACCAGATGATTGTTGTTATACTGTATACCTCACCAGGAGGTTAGGTAGCAGAAATAAAATGCAACCAGTATGAACTGTCGCCATTTCGAAGCACTTTCACTTAGTTGAACATTACTAGAGATACATGTTTGCATAGAATAAAATATGATTGATAGAGACGAACATGTCCACCTAATACAGTTTTTCACAATCAACAAAAAACGTATTGCAGCCATACATGTTAATGAAAATAACATATTGAAATGAAAACAATTTCATTTCGTGCAAAAAGGGCAATTTATGACTGCAAATAAATCTACAATGAAAATATTTGTTTAAAAAGCACATTTAATTACGGACATGTTCTCTTTTGCGTGAACCCTTTGGACATGTTTGGCTTTGAATGGTTTTCAAAAGGAAGGTGCTTTATTTTTTCATAGTCGCTTGCATTTTTTTCATTAATGGTTGCTATAAGATACCAAAATAACTTCCTTGTTTTGTTTTACAAGTCACATCATTAAACATATAAACCACAATCATCGTCTAAACAATCACACGAAATTTCCTCTTCGTCTGTGTTGCACACTGAGGGATTACCATCAATGATGGATGTATACCAACGTAAGTCCTCCAGATTTCGCCAGTCTTTTCCAAAAATAGATTTCAACAAACTGTCAACATCTTTCTTCTTGGCATCTGGGATTGGGTGGCTGACGGGCACTACAGCAACTGGCTGGATGAAGAGTTTCTTAAGAGTCCATCCGCGTTTCAGAAGAGACTTCCGCTCTAGTAGGTCTTGCTGGGACATGTAGAATGCGGTTGCGTCCACATCAATATGAGTATTTCCCATAACTTTGTACTTTTGTATGTAAATTCTCTTCATTTCACTTATATGATCTAACTGACGTAGACCTTTAGATAGGCATTTCACGTCCATTAGTCTCCAATCTTCACCCAGGCTTCTTACTTCACCCACTGACTGATAGATCTCTTTATATGCCTCTTTTGTTACTATTGTGGTTTTTTTCGTAGACGTTTCTCTACTCCACCGAAAACGCGGTCAGCAGGTAAGTAGCTATGTCCTCGAACTGGAAAAGTAAGATGAATGTCTTCAACAGAGCAATCATGTGTTCCAAGAAAATACATGAGGGTATGAAGCACGATATTGTTTTTGTTTTGTGCCCCACGCCCGTCACAGAAAAGTTTCACCACAGTTTTATCTTTAAAATCAACAGATTAAAAAAAAAATGCACAATGCTGAAGCCACTTCTGTTGCACCTCGCCCTGCTAACTCTTCCGTCCACGTGTAAAATACAGGTTCCACTGACTTCGCATTAACAATGCACAAACTGTAGAAGCCTATCTGCCTTGAGTAAAATGCTTCTTGAACTGGACTTTTTGGTAATGGCTGCACCTGTTGCAGGTCAAAACAGAATGTCACTGCCTGCTTATTATCTTCCCGTAAGAGCTCATAGAAGGCCTTTGCTCTTTTCTTGTGGACTCTTTTCTGTGTGATAAGTTGCACCTTTTCCTTTGTTGAAGCCACCTTCATTTGCTCGTCGATTCTTGCGCAGAAACTGCAAATATCAGAAGCTGGGCTTCTAAACCCTATGTTATATTCCTCCATGAATATTCTTCGGAACATAGATACAGACACTTTGAGGTCATTAGTCACAGATTTGTTGTACTGTACACTTAGTTTCTTTATATTTAGTTCACTGTGCAGGTATAGCCGTCGTGATTTTTTTCTATTGTAATGACTTTCAGTGCAATGCAAATTGTCTATACATTGTCTAACAAGGTAATATGCATGAATAATTTCTTGCACACTGAATATATCTTTCCATTTTGTGTGGAAAGAGAGTAATTGACATTAAATTTCCGCGGTTTATTTTCACCTTCAATACTTCGAGGTCGTTTTCGTTGAACATTCTTCAATGATATCATTCGTGCTACCATCCTCCTTTTGGACTGCTTTTTCTTGAACTCTATAAATCAACTGTCTCACATGCAATGCATCTCGTGGGTGGATTTCCCGACAACTGAACTGTTTGTTTTTGTGTGAGCATGCATGAAAAGAATGAAAGCCTCTCGGTGCAACATACCGTTTCCTTTTATCCTTTTCACGTCGCGAATCATTCTTCTTCCTCTTTCTGCTACCCTGTTTGCAGTCCTTACACGAACATTTTCTTCATCCATTTTGCTACAACACTGACATATTAATTTTAATAGCAATATGTAATAAGCCGGAGCACAGAAGCACGGAACTAATGCTAATATCAGCTGCTCAGCGCGGGAACGTCTGGCCTCGCGCGGAATGAAAATCACGTGACATGAATCAGCGCTTCCTACTGGCCGTATGGACTAGTTCGTCTTTGCAGGAAATGTAGATGTGGACAAGCTCGTGTTTGCGCTGAACCAGGCATTTTCACAGGCTTGTATCATGGGACATATTCAAGTTTGCTTAAATGGCACGATCTAGTTACATTCCGCTCATCTTGTACGTCCCGTTCCATATTATATCTATTTTTTTAGCCTACTTTTCACATTTTGCAAAAATGAGGAAAAAGTAGACTTATGAGATCGGGCAAATGTGTGTCTGTCTGTCTGTCTGTCTGTCTGTCCTTCTGTCTGTCTGTCTGTCTGGCTGTGTGTGTGTCCCCCCCTATCAACTCCTAAACGGCTGCAGCAATCGAAACAAAATTTGGTAGGAGTAAAGATCTATACCTGAATATCTCACGGCCGTATTTGAAAATGATGTCAGTGCTACCAACTGCTAAAAAATCGC
The DNA here is from genome assembly GCA_946902985.2 of Meconema thalassinum. Classification (NCBI taxonomy): domain Eukaryota; kingdom Metazoa; phylum Arthropoda; class Insecta; order Orthoptera; family Tettigoniidae; genus Meconema; species Meconema thalassinum. Next base: position 170,648,351 of record OX336389.2, on the reverse strand, counting down.
AATTGAAATTTGAGCTCCATGTTGGATATCTTGGAAAGTATGAATGGGAGCTATTTCAAAATTGGCACACGTTCAGATCATAATATTTCAGTTTAATTTCCAGGAGGCCAAACATGGCACTGTTGCCAAAATGATTATAAGCCTCCTGATAGGTCCAATTTTTAAATGCATATAACTTCTACACTATCAAGCGGAATTCAACCAAATTTCGTATGTTGTATGTGTACATAACCAGATATGACTGAGCGTATTCTTAAGACCCAACAGGGCTGCCAACTGTTAATAAATGCTCCTAATTTATTTTATCCAAATACCAATATATCAGAAAGTATGCAAGCCGACAGCTTTAAACTATGCACACGTATAGTACCTGACATTCTATATTAATTTGGAGTAACTTATATACGTCAGTGCTACCAACATGATTCTAAGCCTGCTGACAGGTCCAACTTTAAATACATGTAACTTCCATACTATCATTTGGATTTCAACCAAATTTCGTATGTGCTATGTGTACCATAACAGATATGACTATGCGTATTCTAAGGAGCAACCAGGGCTGCCAACTGTTAATATGTGCTGTCCCTATTTTTGTTACCCTAATATCAATATATCAGAAAGTATGCAAGCCAATAGCTCTAAACTTTGCACACGTATAGTACCTGGCATTCTAGACGAATTTGGAGTAACTAATATACGTCAGTGCTGCCAACATGATTCTAAGCCTGCTGATAGGTCCAATTTTAAAATGCATGTAACTTCTATACTAACTAATGGATTTCATTCAAAATTGGCACAACAATAGATCATATTATTTCAGATTATTTCTGACCAATACATGCATGACATTGTTGCCAACATGATTTTACGCGCGCTGTTAGATCCAATGTTTAACTGCATGTAACGTCCATGCTATCCAGTGGACTTCAACCAAATTTTGTATTTAGTACCGTAAGAGACGGAACTAAGAATATATTCGGTCATCAGGGCTGCCAACTGTAGTGATCTATTAGGATACATTATGCCAGGTATACAGTATTTCGAACTAATTGGAAATTTCGATATTAGCAACTTAATTTCGTCATTATTCTAGATAGGTTCATATTCTGTAGAATAATCATTGGCATGAAAAGTAGGCTGTATAGTTCTTCACGGAACTTCTTGTTTCAATTGTGGACTGTGGAATGTTCTCACAGTATTTGAGAGTACTGTCGACGTAGTGTGTCACTTTGTTATTATGAATTATTAATGTAAAAAGAAGGAAGGAAGCTTGTAGTTTTGCGTGTCCGTTAATCTCACGATCATGATCCACGGTACCTCCCTTTTACGTGGAATGCGAACCACAGGACATGGCATTTCAATTCGAAAATTTCACATGTATTGACCGGGAATCAAACCCGGTCTACCTTGGTGAGAAACTAACAGCTTGACCACTGCGCCACAAATGTGACAGTAGCATATCTCCAATTCAATCTATACATTCATCATAGTACCAGTATGAAAATGGAGTGTAAATTAACATTTTAAGAATGTCCAAGCTGTGTAGTATACGAGTAGGATAACATGTCAGATTTTACACATCATATGCGACTACTGTAAGGCTCGTATCTTAAAAAAAACCACCCTCCCCATGGGCCTCTTAAATTGGATTTATGAAGAAACGGTCGAACACCTATTTCTTATTTTTTAAGCTGATTTCCGAGTTTCACGCCTTTCGTCTATGTCGTTTAAGAGATACATGCTCTATTAGTAATCCTTCATCCCCCACTTTTCACCCCTTTCACCTCATAATATACACCACATCGAAAAACCCTTAGACACGTGTCTGCTTATTTTTAATGTTAGTATATATGCCAAGTAACACATCCCCCAATGAAACCAATCGTGAGATATTGATATTCAATGAAATGCAGGTCTACCCCCTTAACACCCCTTTAGAACCAGATTAGCCAAAAATACTCCCTTAGTTGACGTTTTCGACTTACAACGAACATATCCCCAAAATGTCATATTACTAACTTTAATAGCTTTGGCTGGACGATGATGAGTCAGTGAATCAGTCTGGACACTTTATTTATATAATAGGTTTTAGAATTTCACCCCTGCCCATGAACCCCTTAAATTGGATCTATGAAAAAAAACCGGTTTAACACCTATTTACTTATTTTTATGCTTTTTTTCCTGAGTTTGATGAGTGAGTGAGTCAGTCAATCAGTTAGGACACTTTCCTTTCTGTTTCTTTTCCCCGGAATTTTACCCCTATCCCATGGGCCCCTTAAATTGGATTTATGAAAAAACGGTCGAACACCTATTTACTTATTTTTCAAGCTGATTTCTTCCCCTTGAGTTTCATACTTTTTGCCTCTGTCGTTTAAGAGATACTTGCTCCGTTAGGAAACCTTCAACCCCACTTTTACCCCTTTCACCTCATAATATACACCACATCCAAAAACCCTAGACACGTGTCTGCTTATATTTAATGGTTAGTTTCTATGCCGAGTTTCACATCCCCCAATGAAACCAATCGTGAGATATTGCTATTCAATGAAATGCAGTTCTACCCCATTAACACCCCTTTAGAACCTGAATATCCAAAAATCCTTCCTTAGTGGACGTTTTCGGCATGCAGCGAACATATCCACAAAATTTCATGTTTCTAACTTGAATAGTTTTGGCTGGGTGATGGTGAGTCATTCAGTCAGGACACTTTGTTTTATATAATAGATAAATCACACTTTTGTAAATGTGCATGAAAATAGCCCGGGTATTCTCTCATCTCAATACTAAATTCATATAGTGCGCTCATATTGAGGGTGTTACAATGCGACCCTAGCGGCAGAATGTTGAACTCAGTCGCCCCCCAGTCGCGGTGCGGCACAGGTGCGGCATCTCCCAGCCTTGTACTGTATTATAACGTAGGCAACGGTTTGGCTCAATACCGGTGTTCGCGCATGCTCGATCGCTACTGTGCACGACGTAACTTCTAAATCACCTACTGGATGGCAATGCTGTCGGCCTTTGGAACAGAAAACACAATAATCCATTATTTTAATCGTTTCTTACATTACATGAGTAATTCATTACGATGGTTTCGCGGATTTTAATTATCAAATGTCAATGATTTCATCTTGTTCTAAAGTATTCCCTAAAACGATATTTCTGACAGTCTTCTTACTAAAGCACAGCATACTACTGTGGACTACGTAACTTCTTAATTGCCCACTAGATGGCAATGCTGTCGCTGTCATCCTCCTTGCTGTCGACCTTTGGTCCGGAAAACGTAATAATCCATTATTTTAATCGATTCTTACATTTCCTGAGTAATTCATTACGATGGTTTCGCGGATTTTAATTATTAAATGTCAATGGTTTCTTCTTGTTGTAAAGTATCCCCTAAAACGATCTTTCTGGCAGTCTTCTTACTCAAACATACTTATATGCAAGGAACTTTTCTGACTATATTCTAAAACACAATCAACAGTAAGTAATAAGAAGATATGAACACTTCAACTCTATAAACGTTCAACACCCAACAGTTTGTAACTTCGAACGTACCGAAAAGAAATCAATTTTTGGAATGCCCTTCCCAGTGAAGGGCACAGATACCAATGAAATGTTAAAAAACTGTGTATTAGGAAATGTTGAGCGCACTCGGTTATCCTCGGCCATGCCCCAGGGTGGAAACTTCTGTAACAAACAAGCGGTGAATTTTCAATTTGATTTAAAAATGCTGGTTCTGGTTCATTCTATTTCCTACATTATGCGTTGAAATTTACTTTTCAACCTTTAGTGATAATATAGCGGGAATCGCCCTAGGGTTTTGTTTTAAAGTACATCAAAAGGCGATTGTCGTTATTGGTGGCTGCAGAAGTGTTTACAGAAATGTGCATTCATACAGTATTTCCAGTGCATATCTTCAAAAAATCTTCATTTGAAGGTCACCATCATGAGACTGTGCGTTAGTGTGGATAAGAGAGTGGCCATTGCTCTGTACTACTGTCCTCCAGTAGCGAGTTCAGAACTGTGGTTCATCTAATTGGTGTACCGGTATCGAAGAGTTCAGTGTGTCTGACAGTCATAGAATTTTGCCAAACTCTTGTCGATCTACTTTAAGCAACCACAATCAATTTCTTCCCCCCCCCCCCCCCCTCACTTTGGAACAGCGAGGTATTTTGTTGATGGCTTTGAAGCGATGTGGAATTTTCCTCAGTGCCTTGGGGCCATCGATGGAACGCACATTGAAGTAAGTCTACTATAGCAAAATGCAGTGGATTATTATAATTAACATGGGTGGTATTCCATTGTTCTTTTGGCTGTGGTAGACCACAACTACAAATGTATTTATATTTATGTGATTTCACCAGGAAGGAGCAATGTTGGACATATATATCACTGTTCACGATCACCTGCAATGCTGGAGTTAAATCCAGTTATTGCAAGTTATACAAGACAGTTGGAAGGTGTCACCGTCCCAGCATTTTCCTGGTGTTGAAAATGGGAAACCACGGAAAACCATTTCAAGGACGGCCGACGGTGGGGCTCGAACCCACGCGTCTACCGAGTCAGCAGAGAGCTCTGTCCCCATGGCCTAGCGCTGTACTTTAGCCAGCGTAGCCAGTGCTATCGGTGAAGTACTCGTGATTTGGGTTGATAAAGATAATCGTCAGCTCACGTAACACCAATGTATCATTTGTTTTGAGCTAATATTCTCATGGGCAAGACGGTGACGGTGTTGTCTTTTACATCGAAAACCCCGTCCCTCCAGGGGCTCACAACTTGTAGGACGTGGGTTGGCGACCACGGGGCCCAGCTTAGTCCGACACTGCTTCCACTTACTTGTGCTGGGCTCCACTCCGTCTTCTTTCCTGTCGACCTCTCTTGGTCAACTCTTGTTCTCTTCCGACTCCGACGGTATTAGGGTATCCGAGGCCTAGGAAGTCTCTTCCTTTTCCGCCGTAATTGGCCCTTGTCTTTTATTTCCTGATACCCTCCTTCTGCGAGGGGTCAGCCTTCTTTTTCTTTTCATGTTATCTCCTGCCATCTGCTCAAGGCCCTCAAGGAGGCAGGGTGTATGTAGCCCCATCACTTCTGGTGCAGCCTGGATATTGCTACACCCTCAGGGGCTCACGGCTGGTGAGTTCGGGAGTTGGCGTTCCCGGGGGATTCCTGAGCTACGTCCTTTTTACCCCGCCTTTTTCCACTGACTTTGGGGCGGGACCTCTCGTATTTCTCTTTCCCAGCTGCCTTTCACGGCTCTCCTACCTTTCATGTCCCTCAATCCTCATTCTTCGAGGGTTGAGGGCATTTCTTTTCTTCCAGTCCTTTATTTGCCTTATCCTTTATTTGTTTACCATTTCTTTCTAGTATGCAAGTTTGTAGTTAGTATTGGTTATAGTTTTCATTCTCATCTAATCTTTCACTATCACTCAAACCATTAGGGGCCGATAACCTAGATGCTAGGTCCCTTAAAACAACTACTATCATCATCATCAAAAATCCCGTGCGACATACATGTGCTGTGCAACAGAGCTTATTTTATTTAACTTTCAACCAGGATCCCATCATCCCACAAGGGATGTTGAGACTTCTAAACATCTACCTCACGAGGGATGAGGCCTAGTTCTCAAAAATGTTCGTCGCGGTAGAATGCATACAAGAATAAAATTATGAACTGAAATGTTTCATCTTCGGAATTATATCACATTAGTTACCTGAAACATACGATTGTTTATAATGGAATGTCACTTTGCATTTGCCTTGTATGTGTTATTTGTGTGGAACTGTTAGAGAGATAAAATTATTTTACGCCGAACGATGTAATATATTTTTGACAGACCAGAAAGGTGTGGAGGAATTTAGATAGTATAGTGTTCTTTCTGTGGCCGCGTATCAATTGGCTTTCGCTTAAGCCCTGACGCCGTACCATGGCTCCAAGTAGGTAGGTAGTTCACCCCAGAACCAATAGATGGCAGGAAACTTATCGGTTTGCATGAAAGCACAGATTACCCTACAACATAAAAGCTTCAGTTCATGCAACGAATTATTCCGAGTTTTTAAGTAATATGATCGTTTCTGAATATCACGATGCCAAGCAAGTGTCTGATCTATGATTAAATGAAAACTCTACAAGCACACAAATCGATTCTCTTTGATTCAAATTTCCGACGATACACGAGAAGACTATCGATCTTGCAAATTCGAGTGGGTGTTTCAAACGTTTCTGACCCACGCTCAGGCATTTATAGAGGTACAAACTTTTAGTGAAGAGGGGTTATCTAATTCATTTAGGACAGATGTTAAGGACCTGTTACATCACATAAATAATTAAACAAATGAAGCACGAAGTATCAAAACCTGTGATCACACTGCCATTTCAAATCACGGTGATGTAGCAATATATATACATACGTAGTTTTGCTCAAGTGATAACATGGAGTAGTTGTAGGCTACTTATAACTGTAGAAATATAATAGAGATTACAGGTTTCATTCCTAATGAAGGAAGGACTGCGTGGCGCAGCGGTAACGTTTTCGCTTGCTGTGCCCAAGGTTGCAGGTTCGAATCCTGGCGCAGTCAGTTGGTATTTGAGGGTGCGCAAGTGCGAGGAAGCCGTGTCAGTAGATTTACAGGAACGTTATAGATCCCCTTCGGAGCAATATTCCGGCACTCTGGCGTCTCTAAAAGCCACAGTAGTTAAAAAGGACGTAAAACCAATAACATTATTACTCTATTAATGAAGGTTGTTGCACATTTTGATACTGACTTTTATGGGGATTGTTCTATTCAAGATTTTGGGAGCACACTACATAACTTAATCGTGGGGAATATTCTGTACCTAGGCTATTATGACTTAATATGTCGCTTCAAGTTTATTTTTCGGTAATATAAACTGTTTGGTTAACGACGAAATTAAGACAAAGAACACACGGTAGTATAAACATTGCCTCAACTTCATGTTTCTATGCAGTAACTTTGTCATGTGTGTTCTACAACGTATAATATTCTCATCAACTCAACAACTCGCTCGGTTAACACCTACACAATAGCAACCTAACAAATAAACCCGCAAGTAAAATCAGGCGTATATTTGTTCACATGCCAAGATGACCGATGTAATGCTAATTACGTCGGGCAAAGTGGTAGACAAATCGGAACAAACTATGACGAACACAAAAATACGATTAAACACAACAAACATACAGCCATGTGCGAACACATGTATGACAACAATCACCGTTTCACCGACATAGAAACAAACTTGAAAATTCTACACCACGAAGCAAAGGATAAAGCACTCGACATAAAAGAATCCGTAGAAATATATCTAGCGAAGAAAGATAATCCAGCGAATCTGAACGAACACACATTTTTAGAAAGATCACCATTCTTCGCGATGCTCAAATAAAATAATTTAAAAAATGAGGCAAGGAATGCAAACGGGAAGGGGTTTCGGGATATATGTTATTGGATGAGGATGCACTTTGTGTCTATTTTCAACAAAGCTAGACTGACAGCAACCAAAGGGACACATGCCTAAGGTGCGGCAGACGGATAAGTGGCCTACGATTGTAATGGAAACAGTTCCAGAGTCCTTAACATACACTTTCATAAGTCATTCCAACCTCATTTAGTTTGGTTCAGGTACAACGCTAGTCTTTTCAAAACCTCAATTACATAATTCCGATAACAGATGGCAGGAGGCATATTCGCTCACCGCGTGAGTAGCGGTGTGGAGGACGCTAAGTCAACATCGTAGTGAGGGTTACTAACACCAAGATAAGTGAACATTATAATTATTTTTTTCTAGTGCATGCCAAAACTTGTTAATTAGTCTATTATTGTTACAGTGTGTTACAGTGTGTTATCCTAAATTGTATACACGTGCATATACACCGTTACGTAATTCACAAAAAAAAAACTAACGTACGACGAGGTTCAAGCGAATCATATTATAATTCTCCTATCTATACTATTGTACTACAATAGTGAATTTACATGAGTGAAAATTTAAAATTTGAACACAGTGATCAGGATCTGATGATGGCCACTTTAGGGTCGAAACGCGTAATCCTAAATTGCTCCATTTAGTTGTGAATATTAACTAGTCTAAACATGTATTTGTTTCCAGGAATGTATTTATAAATTTGAATCTTGTACCCCGCCCATTCATTGGGTACAATCGTGTTGACCGACTGAAAAGCTACAAAAAAGTCAATAGTGCCATCAGGAATAAGCATAAAATATTAATTTAATATTTCATTATCTCTCCATTTTAAGCCTATTTTCATTTATGAAAAAAAAATAGGCTTATGAGATCACCTTTTGCCCGCGTGTTTGTGTGTGTTTTCCCCTCCCCTTATAAAATATGAACTTCTGGAGCGATTTCAATGAAACTCGATAAGAGCATAGTACTATTTTGTACAACCTCGAACGTGCTCTTCAAATTTTAGTACGTTTCACCAATCCAACATGGCGGCTGCGCGAGATATTTCACTGGCATTCTATATCTCCGAAACTATTACTGATGTCACCCTGAAGTTTTGTACGGTGATCAAGGGCACTCTACTAGAAGTTCACCTATGTAACTTTAAACGTATTAAGTACAAAACGAACATAGTGGCCAAGCGAAGTTGAAACATTTAAATAGATTCGTCTCGCGATTTAACCACCCGAGCGCAGTGAAACGTGGTACAGCAAATGTTTATCCGGATTAAAATACACTGACATCTAATTTAGTTCAAATGTTTACATAACCTCAAGATGGCGTCTGTGCGAAATTCGAAAATTACGTTTTTATTTCTTGTTTCCTAATCATGCGATCGAAGTCAACGTTTGAATAATGAACCTACGCAATAGTCTTCATCTACATACGTAAAAATCCATCCGAAATATTAAGACGGTTCTCAATATCTACAAATCTATGATAGCAATCAAACTGAAATTTTGTATGTTGATAGAGGCTATTAACATAAGTTCACTTATGGGACTTTCAATAATCTGGTCAGCACAAATTCAGCATGGCGGTGACGCGAAATTTAAATATTTAAATTGATGTTTCACGCGATTTAACCATCCGAGCGCAGTGAAACTTGGTACGGTAAGTGCTTCTACACATTTTAATCCACTGACATCTAGTTTATTTCAATATTGTTTTTATAACCTCAAGATTGCGGCTGTGAGAAATTTTAACATCTCGTTTTTATTTCTTGTGTCCTAATCATACGATTGAAGTTCGAATAATAAATCTACGCAATAATCTTCATGTTACAGTAGATAACTCTATAGCCTACATACATCTAACATGGCGACCATCCGAAATATTTAGACGGTTCTCAATATCTACGAATCTATTACAGCAATGAAACTGAAATTTTGTATGTTGATTTATAGAGGCAATTTACATAAGTAGGGTATATGAAAATAGGCTATTTAGTTGTTCACGGAACTACTCTTGTTATTTATAGTATTTGATTAGCATATTCTTTGCATCCTTAGTCGTAACAAGCTTAAACTAAATATTGTTTGGCCGGAGGAGCTCAGGATCAATCACACTGACCATGCAATCCTTCTTTTTTAGTCATAGTTCAGTAATTTCCTAAATCAGTCTTTTCGAAGAATAATTGCATAAACTTCAATTTTAATGTAAAATCGCTTGTCTTTTTCAATATGAAGGTTTAAAACGCACACCAGTACACCTGTTTCCTATTACTATACTGCCTTTACCAAATTCGGTAGTGAGTGTTGTTTTGGCGGGTGGGTGGGGATGGAATATCGAGGTCATCTGCCCTTTCACAAACTTGCTTATTTTTGGTTGATCTCAATATAGGCTACCTGCCAACAGAGTATAGGGCCTTCGCCAAATAGTCATTGCTCAGGTTACATGATTACTACTATAGCTGGCATTGCACAGATGCTAGGATGAGAAACTCCCTCCCAAGCAGTTAACTCAAATGGTCGTTGCATGGCAGATGCAAAGGATGGCCAATGACAATATCCAAAGTGCTTCGGTTATTGCTGGTCCTCCACTGCCATACAATTTAGAATAAATACTCCCGATTATGAACATATTTTTACATTACAGGAAAATAATAATAATACATCCATAGTGATGGTCACGATTAATCTAATTAGCACCCCTCTTCTCCTTTGAAAGTTACGCAACACCCATGGCAAAAAAACACCATTCTCCTCTGGACATATCTCTTATATCTGGTGACATAAGAATGAATAGAGTAGGCAATACATGAAGAAATGTTGGAGGGTCATTGACACAGTTGCATTGTCCACCTTGTTGTGTAGTGGCTAGCTATAGTGGCTGCCACCACGGAGGCACGGGTTCGATTCCCAGCTCTGCCAAGAAATTTAATTCTGGTCTGAGGGCTGGAACGGGGTACACTCATCCTCGTTGGGCAAAACTGAGAAGGGGCCGATTCGATTCCTACCTCAGCCATCCTGGAAGTGGTTTTTCACTTCTATTCCAGGAAAATGCCGGGATGGTTCCTAATTTAAGATCACAGCCACTTCCTACCCAATTCCTACTTCAATTACAAATGCACACACGAACCGAGGCATCACAATGACACAGGTTATCAGACAAATTCTACTCATTCCCAAATACACAATGCAGCATGACCACGATGTCGCAAAGCCCCTAAATAATCAGCAACAACAAAAACAACAACTATAAGGTTTTAGGGGAATAAACTGGTCAAAATAGCAACAAAACAGAAGTAACTTATATTTACTTCATCTTTGGAGGTCACAGAGATTTTCAGTAAATCTGTTGGAACTCATTTAAACACCAAATAGAATTGGAATGCTCATACTCAACATCTATAAGAGAGACTGAGCCGAGTGGTATTATTATTATTATGTAAATTAAAGAAAAGTGTTAGCAAGAACCTGCTGATATTTGCATACCGGTACTATGCTTTCTTCCACCAACATTTACTGTATGGTAAGGTACTGTCCGGGCTCAAGGTGAATTTAAATGGCAAAACAAAATAATCGAGGAGTGTAAAAGGAACATCGAATAGGGAATTATATACGCCTGTACTGGGAATTATGACTCACCTCAATATATAGCCCATAGCCTGTATAGCCTATCATTGTTTAATCAAAATTAAAGAGAATCTTAGTAATTAAGTTATACAGTAATGAATAAGGTGAGTACTATACAAGAAGAAGAAATGATAATACTCCCTCCTTAGGTTGGTTAGTTTAAGGAAAACTCAAACATGCTCTAGTTAAAATTCAAGATTTTGTTTAGGTTTCTGCCGTGTCTTGTGTGGGGTTTCACCTAGGACACCAAGCTGGCTCATCAGCGGGCTCTTGGTGTCCCCGTCCGGACCCCCACAGGAGTAGCGAACTGCGCGCTACCTCTCTTTTTATGAAGTGCACCTGCCCCTCCTCACTGTGAGAACTAAAAACTGAAGCAGTCCTCACCTCCCTACGAAGGCCCCCAAAAAGATGGTATATTGGCTTTCACGGCCAGTGAATTAAAACTCGGGATTTTTTCTAGGTTTCTGCCGTGTCTTGTGTGGGGTTTCGCCTAGGAGACCGAGCTGGCTTATCAGCGGGCTCTTGGTGTCCCCGCCCGGACCCCCACAGGAGTAGCGAACTGCGCACTACCTCCCAATTTATGAAGCGCAGCTTCGCATCTTCACTGCGATAACCAAAAGCTCAAGCAGGCTTAACCTCCCTATGAAGGCCTCCAAAGAGATGGTATATTGACTTTCACGGCCAGTGAATTAAAACTCAGGATGTTTTCTAGGTTTCTGCCGTGTCTTGTGTGGGACTTCTCCTAGGACACCAAGCTGGCTCATCAGCGGGCTCTTGGTGTCCCCGTCCGGACCCCCACAGGAGCAGCGAACTGCGCGCTACCTCTCTTTTGATGAAGTGCACCTGCCCCTCCTCACTGCGAAAACCAAAAGCTCAAGCAGCCATAACCTCCCTATGAAGGCCCCCAAAGAGATGGTAGCCTATATTTGCGTTCACAGCCAGTGAATTAAAACTAAGAATTGTTGTAGGTTCCTGCCGTGTCTTGTGTGGGGTTTCGCCAAGGACACCAAGCTGACTCATCAGCGGGCTTTTGGTGTTCCCGACCGGCCAGCTTGGTGTCCTTGGCGAAACCCCACACAAGACACGGCAGAAGCCTAGAAAAATTCCGGAGTTTTAATTCACTGGCCGTGAAAGGCAATATACCATGCTCTAGTTAAGGAATTGTTTAACCGACTTCCTATATTTTAAAGGGAGTCAATTAAAATATAAACTTAACATTGGCTGATAATGAACAGCATGTACAGCATGTCAGAATTTGAGGAAAAGTTAGTGCACCTCCATATATTGGTAAGGATAGGTCGATTTAAGACCTCCCGTATCGGAGAGAACCCCACGAAATGGCTGGAGTTAAGATTAAGTTGAACTTTATAACAAATAGGTTTCAGCATCAAAGGTAAACAAAGCAATAGTGAAAGAGAACAAGTTGCTTAAACAGTTTAAAATTTTATTGCCAATCAACATATGCAGGTATAACATTAGAATAAACTCGTCTATAAATAAGTAACAGCAATTTAAATATTTTGTAATAACAACAAGGTGAACTATGTATATTGAATAAGAGAACAATCTCATAAATATTAATGTTTAAAATGATTTCAATGTTTTGTAGAAGGTAGCAAACCATTGGTTGAATTTAGCATAACACTTGTTTCTGTGAACTAATTTCATAGGTTAGGTTTAGCACTAAATTTGTGTGCATTGCAAAGCAAATAAATGAAAGAGTGAAATGAATCACTTGATTTGACGAACACTTGTTGTCTTTAAGAAAGGCAGGATTACGGCCTTTAAATAATATAGGTGAGAGAAATTTATGCAGCACTACCTGATCAGGGACGCTCAATATTAAAGTTAGTACGGCCTGTAAACAGAGCCCAGTAGAAAATTTTAAATTAGTTTTAAAGTTTGAAGATAAGAATACAGGTTAAATGACACATATTACTGATCCATATCCTGAGTAGAACATTTGTTGGTTAGGTTAACCATAGCTGGAACTTCCGTAGCCAAATTTGTAAACCAGATGATTGTTGTTATACTGTATACCTCACCAGGAGGTTAGGTAGCAGAAATAAAATGCAACCAGTATGAACTGTCGCCATTTCGAAGCACTTTCACTTAGTTGAACATTACTAGAGATACATGTTTGCATAGAATAAAATATGATTGATAGAGACGAACATGTCCACCTAATACAGTTTTTCACAATCAACAAAAAACGTATTGCAGCCATACATGTTAATGAAAATAACATATTGAAATGAAAACAATTTCATTTCGTGCAAAAAGGGCAATTTATGACTGCAAATAAATCTACAATGAAAATATTTGTTTAAAAAGCACATTTAATTACGGACATGTTCTCTTTTGCGTGAACCCTTTGGACATGTTTGGCTTTGAATGGTTTTCAAAAGGAAGGTGCTTTATTTTTTCATAGTCGCTTGCATTTTTTTCATTAATGGTTGCTATAAGATACCAAAATAACTTCCTTGTTTTGTTTTACAAGTCACATCATTAAACATATAAACCACAATCATCTTCTAAACAATCACACGAAATTTCCTCTTCGTCTGTGTTGCACACTGAGGGATTACCATCAATGATGGATGTATACCAACGTAAGTCCTCCAGATTTCGCCAGTCTTTTCCGAAAATAGATTTCAACAAACTGTCAACATCTTTCTTCTTGGCATCTGGGATTGGGTGGCTGAGGGGCACTTCAGCAACTGGCTGGATGAAGAGTTTCTTAAGAGTCCATCCGCGTTTCAGAAGAGACTTCCGCTCTAGTAGGTCTTGCTGGGACATGTAGAATGCGGTTGCGTCCACATCAATATGAGTATTTCCCATAACTTTGTACTTTTGTATGTAAATTCTCTTCATTTCACTTATATGATCTAACTGACGTAGACCTTTAGATAGGCATTTCACGTCCATTAGTCTCCAATCTTCACCCAGGCTTCTTACTTCACCCACTGACTGATAGATCTCTTTATATGCCTCTTTTGTTACTATTGTGTTTTTTTTTTCGTAGATGTTTCTCTACTCCACCGAAAACGCGGTCAGCAGGTAAGTAGCTATGTCCTCGAACTGGAAAAGTAAGATGAATGTCTTCAACAGAGCAATCATGTGTTCCAAGAAAATACATGAGGGTATGAAGCACGATATTGTTTTTGTTTTGTGCCCCACGCCCGTCACAGAAAAGTTTCACCACAGTTTTATCTTTAAAATCAACAGATTAAAAAAAATGCACAATGCTGAAGCCACTTCTGTTGCACCTCGCCCTGCTAACTCTTCCGTCCACGTGTAAAATACAGGTTCCACTGACTTCGCATTAACAATGCACAAACTGTAGAAGCCTATCTGCCTTGAGTAAAATGCTTCTTGAACTGGACTTTTTGGTAATGGCTGCACCTGTTGCAGGTCAAAACAGAATGTCACTGCCTGCTTATTATCTTCCCGTAAGAGCTCATAGAAGGCCTTTGCTCTTTTCTTGTGGACTCTTTTCTGTGTGATAAGTTGCACCTTTTCCTTTGTTGAAGCCACCTTCATTTGCTCGTCGATTCTTGCGCAGAAACTGCAAATATCAGAAGCTGGGCTTCTAAACCCTATGTTATATTCCTCCATGAATATTCTTCGGAACATAGATACAGACACTTTGAGGTCATTAGTCACAGATTTGTTGTACTGTACACTTAGTTTCTTTATATTTAGTTCACTGTGCAGGTATAGCCGTCGTGATTTTTTTCTATTGTAATGACTTTCAGTGCAATGCAAATTGTCTATAAATTGTCTAACACTGTTCTTCTTCATTGCGGATTTGTGGCTGACGCGATCTCCACCTTTATATTCCTGTATAGCTTTGCCTTCTTTTATTTTGTTTGCAATACTCTTCAGCCGAGTAGACTTCATTAAGGTAATAAGCCTATGCATGAAGAATTTCTTGCACACTGAATATATCTTTCCATTTTGTGTGGAAAGAGAGTAATTGACATTAAATTTCCGCGGTTTATTTTCACCTTCAATACTTCGAGGTCGTTTTCGTTGAACATTCTTCAATGATATCATTCGTGCTACCATCCTCCTTTTGGACTGCTTTTTCTTGAACTCTATAAATCAACTGTCTCACATGCAATGCATCTCGTGGGTGGATTTCCCGACAACTGAACTGTTTGTTTTTGTGTGAGCATGCATGAAAAGAATGAAAGCATCTCGGTGCAACATACCGTTTCCTTTTATCCTTTTCACGTCGGGAATCATTCTTCTTCCTCTTTCTGCTACCCCTGTTTGCAGTCCTTACACGAACATTTTCTTCATCCATTTTGCTACAACACTGACATATTAATTTTAATAGCAATATGTAATAAGCCGGAGCACAGAAGCACGGAACTAATGCTAATATCAGCTGCTCAGCGCGGGAACGTCTGGCCTCGTGCGGAATGGAAATCACGTGACATGAATCAGCGCTTCCTACTGGCCGTATGGACTAGTTCGTCTTTGCAGGAAATGTAGATGTGGACAAGTTCGTGTTTGCGCTGAACCAGGCATTTTCACAGGCTTGTATCATGGGACATATTCAAGTTTGCTTAAATGGCACGATCTAGTTACATTCCGCTCATCTTGTACGTCCCGTTCCATATTATATCTATTTTTTTTTCAATTGTGGACATGTTCGTCTTTGCGTGTCACCTCCTCAGTTAAACACTGCAAAGTTCCATAGCCGGAGACTTATATGAATAGAAGTAGGTACCAGACCCAAACACTTTGAGCAAGTTTAAAGCATTGCAGTTACTCTTGTAGAATTTTCATTCTGTAGAATGAAGTTGAAGTATCACAGCTTGCAGAGCTGGATTGCAGAGATGAATGCTTGACCAGCAAACATGAGTCAAAATGTCAGCGACGAAAATGTCGTTGCAGAGGCAGCATGCCTTGACGAAGTCGATGGACGAAGTATTCGAAGTGCATGAAGTTTCCCGAGGTATTCGTTGCGATGAGATGTGTCGCAGGTACGGCGATGTGCTAATTGAAGAAATGACTAGTTGTCATTTGAAGTCCTTGCGATGGGATGTGTCGCATGTGCGGCGATGTGCCATTGACGAAAACAGTAATTCGTAGTTCGAAGTGTCCAAAGTATTCAGACGTAATCGTAAAGATGACGGAGGTCCCGGCTGTTTTATAGCAACAGGAAAAGCTACTAGGCCTTTCGATGAGAAGAAGCGTTCTGATTGGCCTGCGAGGAAGTCGACCAATGAGAGTTAAGGAGACAGATAATGGCTGTAATTTGACTTATTTCTTGCGCAGCTGATAATATATGAAATGTCACTGGAACAACACTTCAAGAAAATATCTTGCAATCATGCATATGTGAATACATAACAAGTAAGTGATAAATATAATAAGTACTTTAGAAAAAAGGCATATATAAATTAGAACAAAATTACGTAAACACGTGGAACACATGTTATAATGTATAGGTTATGAAGAAAAAAATGACGTCTTTAATTCTTGCTTTCTCTCTCGCAACATTAGACAAAAATTAATTAATATTTGTCGCCTCCGTAGCGTAGCGGTCAGCATGGTTAGCTGCCGCCCCGGAGGTCCTGGGTTCGATTCCCGGCTCTGCCACGAAATTTGAAAAGTGGTATGAGGACTGGAACGGGGTCTACTCAGTCTCGGGTGGCCCAAATGAGTAGAGGGGGTTCGATTCCCACCTCAGCCATCCTCGAAGTGGTTTTCCGTGGTTTACCACTTCGTCTTCGGGCAAATGCCGGGATGGTACCTACTGTAAGGCCACGGCCGCCTCCTTCCCTCTTCCTAGCGTATCCGTCCCAATCTTCCATCCCTTCCCATCCCTCATGAGGCCCCTGTTCGCTTTGCAGGTGAGACCGCCTGGGCGAAGTGCTGATCACACCTCCCCAGTTGTATCCATCCCGACCAGATGTTCCAAGCTCCAGGACACTGCCCATAGAGGCGGTAGTGGTGAGTTCCCTCGCTGAGTCCGTGGGAACCACCAACCTAGAGGGTAAATTGATTAAATAAAAAAATAAATAAAAAATAAAAAAATTAATATTTACGGACTTTGTAGCCTTCGCAAATGCGAACATATGGGATATATTTGTGTGTAAGCCTATATTTTTATTTTTTCACCTGTATTTTCATGTATTGTTTGAGATAGATGAATGATGTTTAAGTATATCACATTGCAAATACGATGTGTGTAAATTAAGTAACGAGACTGATTTGTTTTTACCTGGTTTTATTCCAATACCATTACAATTCAACGCTCCCTTTCAAAGTACCTGCATTGGGAAGCCACACAGCACTGAAGGTGGTTCTTTCATTCCTCATAGCAGTGCTTGAACTCGAATACTGGAATCGGCTTCATCTGGTCGGATAGTAGTCGTTTGAATGTCATTGAGTGTCCAAAATGACATCCCATGAAGTGTGTTTTCAATCTCAGAAAGAGGAAAAAGTCACCGGAACTCGCATCGGACGAAGCAGGAGGCTGATGGGACACAGGAATGTTTTAACTGGCCAAATACTGGTTCATTGAAATCGCTAGGAGACAAGATGCATTGTTGTGATGCAAAACCCAGTTCTGTTGGATGTTTAGTCTCACACGCATGACCCTTTTGCGAAGTCTTTCAAGTACCTCTCGGTAAAAGTGTCACTCGTCAGAATGTACAAGCAAAACTTGTGTCACTAAAAGCATCGCTATAGGCAACCATCGTGACACGAGCGAGGAACTCCCACTGAAGGCGTATCACATGTGCACTTGACGTTACAGACAGTTAGAAACAGGGCTGCGAGTGAAAGCCGAAGTTGAACGATTGACTTCGCGTCACCACCTGGTAGCTTTACGATTGGTTACGAAGTGAGAAGCTTATTATCCTCTCTGTTTCAAAATAAATCATGTGATTGTGCCAGAGCTTATCTATATTTGCGACACTTTACTAAATGTAAATGTCACCTCCGTATCGTAGCGGTCAGCATGGTTAGCTGCCGCCCCGGAGGTCCTGGGTTCGATTCCCGGCTCTGCCACGTAATTTGAAAAGTGGTATGAGGACTGGAACGGGGTCTACTCAGCCTCGGGTGGCCCAAATGAGTAGAGGGGGTTCGATTCCCACCTCAGCCATCCTCGAAGTGATTTTCCGTGGTTTACCACTTCGTCTTCGGGCAAATGCCGGGATGGTACTGCCCCCGTAAATTGAATTATATTGAGACCACGATGGCTGTATTGGCAAATATGAATAAAGTTATGGATGTCATAGTTGTGACGTGGATATTCATGACGTAGGCACGGATGACGCAGACTTCATGCAAGTAGGCTGGTTGAGCTGAGATTCTTGGTGACGTCATGATTTTGTTCGAGAAAGATCTTAGATTTACGACGCAGTCGCAGGAAACAAGGTATTGTGCTAAGGAAGAAGTTACGCTATTGGAGGAGAGACTCGAACCAATGAACGATAGTTTGGAAGGAAGACGGAGATTGCTGAAACTACGATATTTGATTACTTTTGGCATGCAGATTTGTGGAAAACTATTTTCAGTTATGGCATTGATTTGGAATTTTGAAGAAATTAATTTTGAGTTTTTGAAATTTGAAAATCCGTCAAGTATAGCCAAAGTTAAAACTTCTAGCAATGACGGAGGAACAGGCTATGGAAGGGATGGATACGCCCCTTAAGAAGTTGATAAAAGGTCGTGCACAGAAGAGAGGAGTGGTGCATTCTTGGAATACACGGTACCTGAGATTATAATTTTCAATGCTTTTGCATGTTCTTTCCTTCCTCTTTGTCAGACACCAACAGTGATCTTCTGTTCTCTCTTAGGGGTTCAGGTTGCTTATATTTTGTATGAGTCTGTTCCAGATATATATTCTATGACCCACCTAGCGTCGTATAGCAACGAATCTCTGAAGCTCTTCAACTCTTCCTCGCGCAAGAGGAATTCCATATCCGTTTGGCTACCAGATCCTGTTACCATCGCCAGCTATTTTCTCCTTGAGCAAGAGGACTACGTCTACTTCTTTACTCACCATGCTGCGCTAGTATCATCTGTTATCAACTCTTAGAAGATCAGCTCAGCAAGAGATTAATTTTTTGTATCAAAGTTGGCAATGTTTATATGTTCTCCTTTTGTCTCCTACCCCCCACTCTTTCCCCTTTTCTTGGTCCCTCCGTGCTCCGTTGAGCAGCTCTCACTTCTCAGTCTGCAGTTGACTCGATCAGTCAAAGCTCCGCTCGAGCTAGCCTCCTCAAACCAAGAGGCATACTCTCTTCTACGCCATGTTGGCAAAGTAGTACGGAACTTCGCCTTCAACATGAAATCAAGATAAGTACCATTTTAAAGGTTTTAACCTCATCTTCATCAATTGTATCTACATGCTTTTATTAATTATTTTATAGACAGCGTGAGATTACTTGTGGGGCGGCAATCATTCTTCGTGGGATTTGCCATGTTGAGCTTTTGCTTGTATAAGCCAACCTTACTAAAAAAGAGCTTTTCTTAAGCTATTCAACGAGAAATCCTCTCGCTACGTGGGATATTATTTAATACCCGCTGTCTATAATTATAAAGCTAGTTCCTCCGTTGGATTTTCTCAACCCCATTTTTCTGCTAAGGTCGTTCTGGAACCTTCGAGATCTTGTACTCTATCTGCGAGTCTTGCCGTCAAGTATTGTTCGCGCACTTGTGAAAATGCTAGTTAAAATAAGGAATCTTCCTTAAATTTCTGCAATAGCGAACTTTCTTCCCCCGTTGGAACATTTTATGGCGCATTTAATTGTAAATCCCAACTTTTTCAAGAAATAGACTCTCACCTATATAGTGCAATCAGTTATTTCCATAATTGCAATAACTTTCTTTCTCATAAACTTCAGTGTTTCTATAGTGAACTTTGCATCCATCTTTATAGACTACAGTGATAACCAGTGCTTGCTCCACGTTTCTACCGCGTCGCGCTCGTCCGTTTACATTAAATACGGCCATGAACATTGATCCTATATCCCAATGATCTTTCCTCAACCTTCTACTAACAACCATTATTAATAAAATTGTAACTTTCTATAAGGCGTCACTCACGAAGTGCCCTTCCAACTTTGCTAGTTTAACATTAATTAAATTCTGCATAATTGCTTGTGTGATACAAGTTTTAAATCACATTGTTCCTTTCCTATAATCAGGGAAAACATTTCTTTAAACTCTTGAGCGAGTCATGTTTAGGTTTCACGAAATGGAAACTGTCCCATTTGGCGAGTGATTCCTGCTCATACTTGGGAAGTCTAGAACTTTCCTTTTCACTTTCTTCAGGTTTCACAGTAAGTGACCTGCCCTCTTTGTATAATTCTCATATATTAATTCTGTTTAAATATAAGAAGTTGTAGGAACTTCTATCTTATTTTTCATGTTTTTATTATTGTCATATTCGAAGTTGTCACTTTCTCTAGAACATTCTCTCAAGAATTTCTTAAGGTACACTCTTTGTACTCCAATTCACGTTCAAACTTTAATTGTTTCAGTGTTTATTTGTTTAAATCTTATAAAGATTTTAGAAACTTGTAAGGTTTGAAACCTTGTAAATTGTCAATTGCCTTGAGCAAACGTTTAATGTTGAGAGGTCTGCGACCCCATTTGTTAAAAAGTTCAAATGAACTATGTTTGTCCAAATTATATTACACGCTTGTTAATTTCCTCAAACTTCTTTAAATTGTTAAATAAATTAAATATTTGTTTTTGGATTCATCATTTCTCTGATACTACAGTTAGGCAGGATCCTGGCTTTCCTAGCTCTTCCTAGGTTTATGCCCTCGTTCACACTCAATAAAGCTTTTACTATTTGTCTGGCCAGACCATCACCCTTCCCTATAGTACTTTTATTCGTGCTTGGAAGGAAATACACTAAAGCCTTTCTCTGGCAAACTGCCCAAGTCTTAGCTGCGGCTCCCGTCAGCTTCGACCAAGCTCGTACCCACTTTAAGTGTCCGAGCACGGATTTGCGGTGGCAACCGCTTCTAAATGTATTGAAAGTCAAATTCATAACTTTTGTGGGATTCTCCTCCTATTTTTCTATCCTTTTTCTCCAATCCAAAATCTACTTCCTTCTCTTAATCATCTTCCCTTGGTGGGTGGGTTATTCCTCAGCCTATAAACTACCCAAAATATGGTACCAGAAACCCGGGAGAGTCCATTTTTTATTTCTATTGTTTGTCAAGTGTCATTTGACAATACTTTGCAAATTATTAACATCTGCTTTGGATTTTTCAGTTATAACTACATCATGCAAAGCCTGTGAACGGGAAAGAGGCCGCTCCTGTCTCCTATGGTGTGTCCTGTTCTTTATACCCATTTGCTGCTGCAAACTTGACAGCATCTCCAAGGTTCTACAGTTTCGTGAGTTGTATTTCAATTTATTCTCTTTATCATGGCTCCTACTGAAAAAGATGAAACTCTCATTGCTAGACGTTCTTCCTATAAAGGGCAACTCACTAGATTCAGAAATTTCATCAGCAAATTAAATCCCGCCGAGTGTGATTTAGACATCTTGACACATCGCCTTAAGTTGTACGAACGGTCTTATGATTATTATGACCAAATTCAAACCGAGATTGAATCCGTTTGCCCAGAACTTCAATCGGATCGGGACGAGGTCGAACCCTTGTACTTTGAAGGGATTGCAAAGGCCCACCAACTGATTCGCAATATCTCAGAACCGGACACTAGGGTCATCAATCCGGCCCAGTTCGCACCCGCTTCAGTTCACAAGAACAAACCGAAACCGTTACTTCCCAAGATAAGCCTACCGCACTTCTCAGGCAAGGAAGGTGAATGGTATTCTTTTTACGAACTTTACTGCTCCCTAATTCATGAAAATATCGAGATCCC
Source organism: Meconema thalassinum (assembly GCA_946902985.2). NCBI lineage: Eukaryota > Metazoa > Arthropoda > Insecta > Orthoptera > Tettigoniidae > Meconema > Meconema thalassinum. Next base: position 170,626,415 of record OX336389.2, on the reverse strand, counting down.
CGACATACATAAATTTTATTTCCTCCGCACGTCTTTGGAATCTGAGGCCTTAGCCTTAGTGGAGTCACTGCCTTTAAGCGCAGACAACTACCACATCGCCTTTAATCTCCTTAAAGAGAGATATGGCAATTTACGTTTGAGTGTAGCTCGCCACATACGTTGTCTTTTCAACTTGCCAGCCGTCAAACCTAATGACGTCACCTCTTTAAGAGACCTCTTAGATTCTATACAGTTGAATGTCAGAGCATTATACCAACTAAAGCAACCTGTCCAAACATGGGACACCATACTCATTCATCTGGCTACATCAAGATTCGATTTTTCAACTTTAAAGGCTTGGGAGATCGAACTCGCTCGCAAGGAAGAATTTTCCTTCGAACACTTAATCTCGTTTCTTAACAGCCGATGCCAAGTCCTTACAGCACTCGCATTTCAGTGCGAAAAGGTCGAAACGAATCATCAGTCTCACATTTTTGAGAAAAACCTTGCTTTTTCAAAGGGTCATCAGCCCCCATCTGTCGAGTACAAGCAAACCCGTTCTTCTTTCAATCATGCAAGAGAAGATATCAGGCCGCTTAACAAATCGTTAAAATGCACGCTCTGTAAAAAGCTTCACACATTGTATTCGTGCAAATCCTTTAAAGAATTGTCTGTCGAAGATCGAAGGAAGTTTGTCTTCAACAGCAAACATTGTTTCAATTGCTTGTCACCTAAGCATTCTTCTTCAAACTGCTCGTCATCTAATCTCTGTTTTCATTGCAAAAAACCGCATCATTCTTTATTGCACGTTCATGATAAATCGAGGTCATCAGTACCTGCCTCTTCAAGCTCCATGCAGAGCAGCTCCGAACAAACTAATGCTTCTTCCTGCATTTCCAATGCCGAAACTTCTTACAGTGCGCAAACCCTTTTGACCACTGTACAATTCGAAATCCAAGATAAATTTGGAAATTGGTTTAGAACCCGTGGTCTTCTCGATTCCGCTTCAACTCATAACTTTGTTTCGCAATCTTTGATTAAAAAACTAGGTCTTTCGTCATCGCCTACTTCTATCAATGTGACCGGCATTGACAATTTGAAAACTCAAGTCTTGCAGTCTTCAAAATTGAAAATCAGAGACGTTTGCCAAAGAAACACCAATCTTAATTTAAACTGTCTCGTTCTTACCAGTATTGGCAAGGACACTCCAAGTCACTCTATCAATACTTCCGGTTTAAACATTCCCTCGCACTTAAGGTTAGCTGATCCTCAGTTTAATGCTCAAGGTCCCATTGATGTACTTTTCAGTGCCAATGTTTTTTGGAATTGCATTCGCAAACAAACACGCAAGTTATCTTCAACCGTGGTCGCTAGAGACAACGATTTTGGTTGGGTTATTACTGGTGAAATCCAACAACCCAGTCTTCAAACCAAAGCGCAATGTCATTTCGTCACAGCTGACATAAATCTCATTTCTGAAAAAGAGAACGCTCATGTTTCAGATCTCAATAATTTTGAAAAACACTTGTCGAAACGATGTCTCATCGTGAACAACTACGCTACCTCTGTAAGTTGTTTAAATGGTTTTTCCTTTTTCCCGCACAAAATGGCAATTCAAGTTCGCCTTGCTTTGTGTTATTTCGTTTACCTTCTCATGTCATTTTTTATAGCAGTTAATTGCTTAAACTTTTTCTCGAAAACTATCTTCCCCTTGTGTAAAACCATGGCTATCAGTCACCATCACTTTGCTGTACGCTATGTTTCACTTCTTTCGCTATGTAGAAGGATGGCCACGGCCGGCTCCTCCCTCCTTCCTCACAATTGGAAGTCGCTTTTGAAACCGCTTGAAACTCTGAATTCTATAGCATCTAGAATAACTATTCTTATGCATAACCTTCTTCTCAATGTCCCAGCTTGTCTTCTTTGCTCGGAAGAATTAAGCTTCTTTTTGTTGAAAATTGTCCGATTTCGTGATCCTCTCAATTATGCGAAATTGATTTCCTACTTTATTTCATATAGCTTTAAATTGCTTTTTCACGTCCAAGTTACGATTGACTGCATGCCGGTCAACCTGAATATCTGCTTTAAGTTACAGCTGATTCAACTAGTGTTTGTGTACTTTGAACTGCTTGTTTTTCAAACTTGTTTGTATACAAGTCTGAGGAAGGCCAAGTTGCTGTTTATTTCCTGTACGCTTGACACAGTTCAAAGCAAGTTTCTCTTATCTCAACTCTGGCTGATTGCCAACCATTGTCTGGCGAGCCGCTTCTTCAAGTACAGAAGCCGTTCACCTACTTCCCAAAATAAACTTGTTCCAGTTAAGGACTCTTTCAGCTATTTATATTCGTTATCTCGCTGTACTCTGTGGGTCAAGGCCGCGCTTGCTTACGTCTTCCACTTACTCATGCTCGTATTCTATAACTGCTTCGATCCTTGTTTCAAAACTTCGTTGCGTATTTCTCACGCGCTTATGTATTGCAATTTGCTTACATATTTTGCGATCTTAATGTTCATTGATGAACAAACTGGTTTTTTCTCGTCGTCACATTCGATGTGTTTTTGTATTCATACTTGTCATGTCACGTTTCTCGCTGACTTAAGTATTTTTCTGAGTAACCCCTTTGATACTCATTATAACTTAAGGTCATTGCTTATGGCTACTAGGTTGTTACCTATGGCGTTCTTGCTTTCTACTCGCATAGTTTCTTTGTTTACTTGGTATATTCTTATCCTGAATAGATGTACTTGTCTCTATACGCTTTGTTTAAACTTGTCAATTCTTCTTTCGCATCGTATCGTAATCTTTACTAGTGCTTTATTTCTCTCAGCTTCCAGCTATTTCGTGATTGAAAGTGTTGATAATTCTCGCCTTTTAACTCCGCTTTCTAATGACCCTGATGACCTCCTTCCACTCACACCTGGTCACTGTCTTACACGCACTTCTCTTTCTGCCCATCCTCCCCTTCCTAATTCTTTCAGGGATTCTGATCTACCTATTGTTTGGCGTATCTTGAAGCCCTCCGTAATTCTTTTTGGAAGAGGTGGAACTTGGAATATTTAACTTCCTTGCAAGGGAGACAGAAGTGGTTTCTTTCCAGTCCCGACATTAAAGTGGGGGACTTGGTCTTAGTTAGGGATGTTTCACCCCCCCCCCCTAGTCTGGCCTTTTGGAAAAGGGACCGAGTGTTACCCTGGAAGAGATAGGAGAGTCAGGGTATTCAGAGTCTTGACCACTAATGGTCAGATCACAAGACTACTTCTCCGCAATTGCTTATTACTGTACTTGTTTTTCTTGTTCGCTGTTGGTGTCTGTCCCTCCCAGTATGGTGCATTCTTGGAATACACGGTACCTGAGATTATAATTTTCAATGCTTTTGCATGTTCTTTCCTTCCTCTTTGTCAGACACCAACAGTGATCTTCTGTTCTCTCTTAGGGGTTCAGGTTGCTTATATTTTGTATGAGTCTGTTCCAGATATATATTCTATGACCCACCTAGCGTCGTATAGCAACGAATCTCTGAAGCTCTTCAACTCTTCCTCGCGCAAGAGGAATTCCATATCCGTTTGGCTACCAGATCCTGTTACCATCGCCAGCTATTTTCTCCTTGAGCAAGAGGACTACGTCTACTTCTTTACTCACCATGCTGCGCTAGTATCATCTGTTATCAACTCTTAGAAGATCAGCTCAGCAAGAGATTAATTTTTTGTATCAAAGTTGGCAATGTTTATATGTTCTCCTTTTGTCTCCTACCCCCCACTCTTTCCCCTTTTCTTGGTCCCTCCGTGCTCCGTTGAGCAGCTCTCACTTCTCAGTCTGCAGTTGACTCGATCAGTCAAAGCTCCGCTCGAGCTAGCCTCCTCAAACCAAGAGGCATACTCTCTTCTACGCCATGTTGGCAAAGTAGTACGGAACTTCGCCTTCAACATGAAATCAAGATAAGTACCATTTTAAAGGTTTTAACCTCATCTTCATCAATTGTATCTACATGCTTTTATTAATTATTTTATAGACAGCGTGAGATTACTTGTGGGGCGGCAATCATTCTTCGTGGGATTTGCCATGTTGAGCTTTTGCTTGTATAAGCCAACCTTACTAAAAAAGAGCTTTTCTTAAGCTATTCAACGAGAAATCCTCTCGCTACGTGGGATATTATTTAATACCCGCTGTCTATAATTATAAAGCTAGTTCCTCCGTTGGATTTTCTCAACCCCATTTTTCTGCTAAGGTCGTTCTGGAACCTTCGAGATCTTGTACTCTATCTGCGAGTCTTGCCGTCAAGTATTGTTCGCGCACTTGTGAAAATGCTAGTTAAAATAAGGAATCTTCCTTAAATTTCTGCAATAGCGAACTTTCTTCCCCCGTTGGAACATTTTATGGCGCATTTAATTGTAAATCCCAACTTTTTCAAGAAATAGACTCTCACCTATATAGTGCAATCAGTTATTTCCATAATTGCAATAACTTTCTTTCTCATAAACTTCAGTGTTTCTATAGTGAACTTTGCATCCATCTTTATAGACTACAGTGATAACCAGTGCTTGCTCCACGTTTCTACCGCGTCGCGCTCGTCCGTTTACATTAAATACGGCCATGAACATTGATCCTATATCCCAATGATCTTTCCTCAACCTTCTACTAACAACCATTATTAATAAAATTGTAACTTTCTATAAGGCGTCACTCACGAAGTGCCCTTCCAACTTTGCTAGTTTAACATTAATTAAATTCTGCATAATTGCTTGTGTGATACAAGTTTTAAATCACATTGTTCCTTTCCTATAATCAGGGAAAACATTTCTTTAAACTCTTGAGCGAGTCATGTTCAGGTTTCACGAAATGGGAACTGTCCCATTTGGCGAGTGATTCCTGCTCATACTTGGGAAGTCTAGAACTTTCCTTTTCACTTTCTTCAGGTTTCACAGTAAGTGACCTGCCCTCTTTGTATAATTCTCATATATTAATTCTGTTTAAATATAAGAAGTTGTAGGAACTTCTATCTTATTTTTCATGTTTTTATTATTGTCATATTCGAAGTTGTCACTTTCTCTAGAACATTCTCTCAAGAATTTCTTAAGGTACACTCTTTGTACTCCAATTCACGTTCAAACTTTAATTGTTTCAGTGTTTATTTGTTTAAATCTTATAAAGATTTTAGAAACTTGTAAGGTTTGAAACCTTGTAAATTGTCAATTGCCTTGAGCAAACGTTTAATGTTGAGAGGTCTGCGACCCCATTTGTTAAAAAGTTCAAATGAACTATGTTTGTCCAAATTATATTACACGCTTGTTAATTTCCTCAAACTTCTTTAAATTGTTAAATAAATTAAATATTTGTTTTTGGATTCATCATTTCTCTGATACTACAGTTAGGCAGGATCCTGGCTTTCCTAGCTCTTCCTAGGTTTATGCCCTCGTTCACACTCAATAAAGCTTTTACTATTTGTCTGGCCAGACCATCACCCTTCCCTATAGTACTTTTATTCGTGCTTGGAAGGAAATACACTAAAGCCTTTCTCTGGCAAACTGCCCAAGTCTTAGCTGCGGCTCCCGTCAGCTTCGACCAAGCTCGTACCCACATTACGTATCCGAGCACGGATTTGCGGTGGCAACCGCTTCTAAATGTATTGAAAGTCAAATTCATAACTTTTGTGGGATTCTCCTCCTATTTTTCTATCCTTTTTCTCCAATCCAAAATCTACTTCCTTCTCTTAATCATCTTCCCTTGGTGGGTGGGTTATTCCTCAGCCTATAAACTACCCAAGGAGCTCTCAGAACTCATTCTCAGAACTCATACTCAGAACTCATACGGATCATACCGCTGATACCGCATATATATTTCAGAGGTCATATAGTCATTTTCGAGTGAATAAGTGAAGCAAGTTGTCTTCAGCGTGTGGTTAAAGCCCGGCGCATCGAACGAACACGGAGCAGTTCCATTTTACGCTGCTCGAAACTAGGTGAAGTTGAAACGCTCACATTAACGTTTCCACCAGATAAGATATCAAGAGTTAACTTCTGCCTTTATTATAATTCAATTGGGCAGTACAACATTGAGGTGTGTAGAAGATTTTAACAATTTCGCAGTTATACTTCGAAAGATATTGGCACTTTAAGGCTGCCAACAAAAGTGATTTTCTCGCCACATGAGAAACACTTTTAAAATTCCACATTATACACTACGGCTGACACGTGGATTGCAACAGTGATATTGGAGAATACGTTTGGTGTTACAACGATACAGTCTACTATGGAACATTATAATCTTGCAGTGCTTTCGATGATTATAACAGTAGTTGAGATGGAAGGCTTTAATGCAATTGGGACATATATCGATGGAGTGAAGTAACAGCATGGAACTTCGTTAATCGTCTTTCTACAAAAGCGAGCATGTAGTGAACATCCAACTACACTCATGCATCGTGAATCCATCGCTGAATTATACCAGATGACAGTGGAAATATTTTCATACTCCACGATTATGAATATTTCTGCGGAAATAACTGCAATAAACTTCATGGCGAATTACGACCGGAACTTCAGGGAACTTTCAAGAGAGGCCAGGGTGGACCCGGCTCACAAAGAAGAGTTTTGCCAGAAGGATGTTTTTCGTATCCACGGAGCAGTGCAATTTCCGGAGAAGGAAGCAGTTCGATTCTCCGAGGACGCTGATTCCAGGTTCGAGGACGGAGCACATCTTCACGCTGGTGAAATGGAACCAACAGCAGTTTTCTTTGAAAACTTTCCTCTAGAACTTCAATCAACAGATAAGGTAGTCGTGAACGTTTCTTGTATTATTTGAGTCTTGTAGCGATATCTGAGCAACCATTTTCCCATATTTTCTGTCCTATCTTTTGCCCCATTTTCTTGATTAACATTTCTCTACTCAGTACTCTTCGATGATTTATGCTTTTTTTTCTTCGATTTATTGAGACATTATTATGTCATTGGCATACTTAAATAATTTTGGATCAGTTGAGACTGATGATTTAGATTCTTTTCAGTAATTTGCATATTTTTGTAGTCACGATTTGACTGTAAAGTTAACAATTTGCTATGGCAGAGTTGAATTCAGACAGCGTGTCATTTTATTAAAGTAATTCTCTTCAGTAAATTACTTTGACCAATTTTCTGTCATCCTCAAGAAAGAAGAATGATTAAAAGATTTTAGAGCGTTAAAATCTATTACGATATCGACGATCTTTGAAATACTAGTCGTCTTATGAACACGATTGCAACATAGACATTTATCATTTGCATTATAGACAATTTTATGAAATATGAACTTTGATTACGATTTATTGAATACACTATAGTAATGAACATTTGATAGGAGTTTTTCTCAATTATAGATTGGAACAATAATGTTTGCATTCCACAGTCTAATTGTATTCTATTCGACTATTCATGCAGTTTAGATGAATTTTGATTGAAGATAGTATTTTTATACTGCGTTACTTTGAAGATATTAATCTCAATTTTGATAGACCAGGGAGGAGTGTCTAATCGTATTTGCTATTAAATTTATTTGTGATTGGCAAATTTTTACTTCATATCGATTCATGAATGAAACCCACGAAGGTTAAATAATAACAGTCATTAATACAATTGATGAATATAAGAATTTTTAAAGAGGAACAATGGATGTATAATCGTTAGTTCAGTGGACATGTAAAAGTCGCTGATGAATAATGCCCTTGAATAATGAAGGAGGTTCCCACAGTAATTAATGAAGTTGATGAATTTATAAGTGGAGGATTTTTGTATGTAGTTTGGAAGATTTTTATGCCATATATATGAAGATATATGATGAATTTTGGGCCAATTGTTGTGCAATTTTGTGCGTTTTGAGCGAAGTATTTTCCCGCTGAATGTATTGTCCTGGTTCTTTGAAAGTTATTCATATGAAGATACTGTTAAAATTAACAAGAGTGTTAAATAATTTGAGATAAAGATTTTGAATGGAGGTTACTGTCACAAATATTAATAATAATTATTAAACCTTATTAAACCTGAATTTGACATTTAAATATAACTAACCTTCATTGGTCGATTATATAATCACGATTTAAGTAATTATCAACCGGATAAACGTGTGGTTTAATGTATTTCTTATAGAAATAATATAAACAATATAAATATTGTAAAATAATTTTGTAAATATCTTTGTTAAATAATTTGAAATGATAGTGATTAATAGAGGCGTGTATAAAATTTTCAATTGTCATTTGACATTGTTATAAACAATTTATTATTGTTATAAATAATTAATGAACTTTTGTTATTAACATTAAGAGTTTTGTTTTTATACTCTAAACAACGCTAATTAAACAAGTGGTTTGAACAATTAAACATGATTTGGGATTGTTGGAGTAATCCACTGGTGTTTGAGTGGAGCATTTAAAAGATTTGCGTGATAATATTTCAGTTGAGATGTGAACATTTACGTGTTTTGAAAAGGAGAGCCAAGCTCTGAGGTAACTCGCTTATGCTAGGGTTGAACGAACGGGGAGTCCGCTTTGACGATGCAGGTGCATTGCAGCTGGCCCGGACAACTGTATGACAGAGGCCAAGGACGTATCCATAATAGCCTTGTGGCTATAAATAATGTGAAGTATATAAACACGCAAAACAATTGATATATGTGTCTCGTCCCAAATCCCGTTTCCATTCCAAGTGCATTATTATTATTACGTTATTTTGAGCTTGAGAAAGCTGAAACATTGTATGTAGAGTATACAAGTCCTACAGGAGGACATGGTTATATGGACGATGGCTTCTGATTGCCACGTAGATTTTGTTGTTTATTTTGTTAAATTCATTCTTTTTGTGAAATAAATTATTGTGCAGTTTAAAGTTTCTCGTCTTCGTTATGGTTCATTTTAAATATCATGGTGGAGGTTATTGTGTGGGCATACTTTAAGTGATCCAGTTGACAACCCAGTCCCCGAGATAAATTTAAGAGGTAAGTAAAGGTAAGTATGAACCCCCGTATATTTTGGTGTGTTCCACAATAATTTCTTGTTAACTATTGTGCTCTAATCTCGATAGTATCTGTCAGTGCCATTTTCATTGATGTAGCTATGCCGGTGCGATTGATTATTGGCAATCCGATTGAGGGGGCGGATATCTGACAGCCTACTATCCGGATATCGGGTACAGTAGGATTGGCGCCGCAATTCGGTGGGGCTCGATTGACAACACTGGATTACCAGGTTGAACGCCAGTAGAATTGGCACAATCGAAGTTCCGAGTGCTTGAATAACATTGGATTACCAAGTTATTGCAGTAGAATTGACACCGCAATTTTTGTGGAGTGTTCAAATAACATTGGATTACCAAGTTATCGATGTCAAAGGGATTGTGAAGACTCAAATAAAGAGGTTGATTCTTTGTTAGATGTCTTGGCCAATTGTAGAATTTGAGAGTGTGATTATATAGGAATAAAATGTTGTATTGTATTAGGAAAATTACACTCAGAAAAGATCAGATCTTATACAACTTGAGAGAGGTTAAATAGGCTGGAAACTTAGAAAAATCGCCTATGATCTGGAGTCTTATTTTATTTGACCGGCTTATGACATGTTTAGTCATATTAAAGATAAAATTAAACTATTTGGATTGTAAATGTAAATTATTTGTGTTAGGATATTTTAAAATGAACCAAAGAAACTTGAACATGTGCTTCAGTTTATTTCAACATGAGATGTCTACGAAGGTTAATTATAAGGTAATTATAAGTTAGATTTAAGACAGAAAATTGCTCAAAACTTATATATGGTGAAAAATGTTGCTCAGATGTTGTTATTTTGCTCTGTTTGATGTATGTCCCTAAAGCAGTTTATTATTGAAATATTATTGAAATGGCAGATGAGAGTTTGAGAAAGATGTTGGAGGAGATGTCCAACAATTTGTCTATTAGGCTGAATGAAAGTGTGAAGGAGATGGAAGCTAGGAATACTAGTCGAATGGAGGAGAATGCTAGTAGAATGGATGAAAGTTTGAAAGTTCTTCAGACCAGTTCTGCAAACCTAGAAAATAATGTGTCGCGTTTACAGATCAATACCCAGGGAATCGAGAATGCTGTAACTGACATGCGCACAGACGTGTCCAATGTCCATAAAGATTTATCCAATGTGCATAAAGATGTGTCTGATGTTAAAATTGATGTTTCTAAGGTACAGAAAGATCTTACCATGTTGAATCTTGATGTTGCCAATGTCCGGGGTGATATTTCATGTGCTAGAGCTGAAGTAATTGTTGTTAGGAATGATGTTGTTACTGTACAAGACAAAGTAGAGGAAGTTCAAAAAGAGGTTAGAAATGCTCGAACTGATGTGTCAAATGTTCAAGTAGACATCAATAATATTCATTCATATGTTAACGATATGCAAAGCGATATCAATAAAATACAAGTAGAAGTCAATACTGTTTTGTAGACATTGCTAAAGTTCAAACTGATGTTAACAAAGTTAGGGAAGAAATTGAAACTTCAAAAACACTTTGTACTCGTAACATTAGTGCATTAACAACTCGATTAGTTGACGAGTCTGTTAGGACAACAGCTTCTTTAGCTGGTTTAAAATACGATGTAGAGGTCATGAGAACCCAAGTATTAGATCACAATCGTTTACTTAAGGAGGACATCGAAGTAGATATTGCGGAAATGTTAACTGCAAATGTAACGGTGTGGAAAGATGAATGGAACAGGTCAAGTGGGGAACATGTAGATCAGATTCAGGAGCGAATTGAAAGAAAACTTGCCAGTACACAAGTAGATATTAATAATGAAGTAGTTCAGATTAGGAAAGACTTGAATGTAAGGATGGATTCGCTATCCGAAAAGCAGGTAGAGGATAGAACTCAAATAGGTCAGGACGTGCAAGCATTAAAAACTGCGTTAGAGGAACAGATTCATAAGGTTGTCTCTGATGTTAATGAAACTACGAGCAAACTGCAGAATTTGAAACTAGGAGAAGCTAGCATGATGGAAACCTATAAGGAAGAGTTGATTAGGAAAGTCATCACGGAAATCACAGACAAGGATACCGAAGGATTGACTGGTGAAGAGGAGAGAAATTACGTGAGAAGAGGTAACCTTACTACAGAAGAGAGAGATATTAGTCCTGAGGAACGTATATCCAGATTCAGGAAAGAAGAAGAAGATCGGAATATTGAACCCGAATGGAAGTATCGTGATAGTGGGAGGAATTATATGGATTCATATCCGAGAAATGTGACAGTCATCCGGAATTTTGAAGACAAACCTCAAAAATTTAGCAACACTGATAGTCTCACACCGATCGAATATATCAGGAATCTTAAAGACTACTTCATAGAAGCCCACATTCCTAGAGAGAGAGAGATGAGAATCGTAGAAAGATTTCTAGCTGGAGGACCCCTCGAATGGTTTAGAGCATTTCGGTACACTTTCAGCAATTTTGACGAATTTGCAGAGGCATTGATAAAACGATTCTGGTCAATAGAAGCTCAGAATTCATTAAGAGCGGAGGTATACTCGAGGAAGTATTCAGGTACTCTTCCAACACGGTACGCTGATTTCTTCACGAGCCAACTATCACGCTTGAGATTTTTGCAACCCGCATTGTCAACAGAGCAGTTGATAGATGCGATTTCACGTATGCTGCCTGTGGAGGTAAGAAGACTGATCATATCGTCAAATATCAGGGATTTGACCAGTATGGACGAATTGTTGAGAAGGCTTGACTACACGAGTCCAATGCCAAATTTGGTACAAAAAGGTCAGAGGCACGAATTCAAAGACGTTAATACGGTCTACTTGGATCAAGTGCAGCAAACGGATAAGCCTGAGGAAGGAAAAACTGAAAATGTAGGTCCTCACAGGAATAATTATTTCCGCAACAACAGATCCCAAGGTTACCGTCCATATCAGCAAAGACGAGGCTGGAATAATAATAGAGGGAATTACAACAACGGAAGAGGTAGATACTATAACAATGGTTATAATAGAAACTACAATCGAAATAACCAGTACCAGAATAAGAATCAGAATTCTCAAGGTCAGGTTATGACACCCGACAAGTATCAAGAGAGAGAGAAAGAAAGTCAGCAGTATCTGAAGGAATTACGAGAAAAGGAAGCTGAAAACCAAAAGAAAAGACAGGATGTAGTGATCGATCCTGGTCCTTCTACAAGTCAGCAGAACTTAGAAAACAGGAATTCAGGACAGAAGAGAAAGTAGAGAGGAGAGAATACATTAGCCACACACAACCCAGAGAAGAAGAGACTTATGATTAAGGAACATAGAAGAAATATTATCCAAGAGTAAGCCAATAATAATTCAATTTCGTGTTCAAGTGAATTGAGATATTTATAACACAGAGTTTAAAAACAATTTGCAACTGTTTTTAAAACGTGGTGAAGGGAGAATGCCCCCGTAAATTGAATTATATTGAGACCACGATGGCTGTATTGGCAAATATGAATAAAGTTATGGATGTCATAGTTGTGACGTGGATATTCATGACGTAGGCACGGATGACGCAGACTTCATGCAAGTAGGCTGGTTGAGCTGAGATTCTTGGTGACGTCATGATTTTGTTCGAGAAAGATCTTAGATTTACGACGCAGTCGCAGGAAACAAGGTATTGTGCTAAGGAAGAAGTTACGCTATTGGAGGAGAGACTCGAACCAATAAACGATAGTTTGGAAGGAAGACGGAGATTGCTGAAACTACGATATTTGATTACTTTTGGCATGCAGATTTGTGGAAAACTATTTTCAGTTATGGCATTGATTTGGAATTTTGAAGAAATTAATTTTGAGTTTTTGAAATTTGAAAATCCGTCAAGTATAGCCAAAGTTAAAACTTCTAGCAATGACGGAGGAACAGGCTATGGAAGGGATGGATACGCCCCTTAAGAAGTTGATAAAAGGTCGTGCACAGAAGAGAGGAGCTCTCAGAACTCATTCTCAGAACTCATACTCAGAACTCATACGGATCATACCGCTGATACCGCATATATATTTCAGAGGTCATATAGTCATTTTCGAGTGAATAAGTGAAGCAAGTTGTCTTCAGCGTGTGGTTAAAGCCCGGCGCATCGAACGAACACGGAGTAGTTCCATTTTACGCTGCTCGAAACTAGGTGAAGTGGAAACGCTCACATTAACGTTTCCACCAGATAAGATATCAAGAGTTAACTTCTGCCTTTAATATAATTCAATTGGGCAGTACAACATTGAGGTGTGTAGAAGATTTGAAAAATTTCACAGTTATACTTCGAAAGATATTGGCACTTTAAGGCTGCCAACAAAAGTGATTTTCTCGCCACATGAGAAACACTTTTAAAATTCCACATTATACACTACGGCTGACACGTGGATTGCAACAGTGATATTGGAGAATACGTTTGGTGTTACAACGATACAGTCTACTATGGAACATTATAATCTTGCAGTGCTTTCGATGATTATAACAGTAGTTGAGATGGAAGGCTTTAATGCAATTGGGACATATATCGATGGAGTGAAGTAATAGCATGGAACTTCGTTAATCGTCTTTCTACAAAAGCGAGCATGTAGTGAACATCCAACTACACTCATGCATCGTGAATCCATCGCTGAATTATACCAGATGACAGTGGAAATATTTTCATACTCCACGATTATGAATATTTCTGCGGGAATAACTGCAATAAACTTCATGGCGAATTACGACCGGAACTTCAGGGAACTTTCAAGAGAGGCCAGGGTGGACCCGGCTCACAAAGAAGAGTTTTGCCAGAAGGATGTTTTTCGTATCCACGGAGCAGTGCAATTTCCGGAGAAGGAAGCAGTTCGATTCTCCGAGGACGCTGATTCCAGGTTCGAGGACGGAGCACATCTTCACGCTGGTGAAATGGAACCAACAGCAGTTTTCTTTGAAAACTTTCCTCTAGAACTTCAATCAACAGATAAGGTAGTCGTGAACGTTTCTTGTATTATTTGAGTCTTGTAGCGATATCTTGTGCAACCATTTTCCCATATTTTCTGTCCTATCTTTTGCCCCATTATCTTGATTAACATTTCTGTACTCAGTACACTTCGATGATTTATGCTTTTTTTTCTTCGATTTATTGAGACATTATTATGTCATTGGCATACTTAAATAATTTTGGATCAGTTGAGACTGATGATTTAGATTCTTTTCAGTAATTTGCATATTTTTGTAGTCACGATTTGACTGTAAAGTTAACAATTTGCTATGGCAGAGTTGAATTCAGACAGCGTGTCATTTTATTAAAGTAATTCTCTTCAGTAAATTACTTTGACCAATTTTCTGTCATCCTCAAGAAAGAAGAATGATTAAAAGATTTTAGAGCGTTAAAATCTATTACGATATCGACGATCTTTGAAATACTAGTCGTCTTATGAACATGATTGCAACATAGACATTTATCATTGCATTATAGACAATTTTATGAAATATGAACTTTGATTACGATTTATTGAATACACTATAGTAATGAACATTTGATAGGAGTTTTTCTCAATTATAGATTGGAACAATAATGTTTGCATTCCACAGTCTAATTGTATTCTATTCGACTATTCATGCAGTTTAGATGAACTTTGATTGAAGATAGTTTTTTTATACTGCGTTACTTTGAAGATATTAATCTCAATTTTGATAGACCAGGGAGGAGTGTCTAATCGTATTTGCTATTAAATTTATTTGTGATTGGCAAATTTTTACTTCATATCGATTCATGAATGAAACCCACGAAGGTTAAATAATAACAGTCATTAATACAATTGATGAATATAAGAATTTTTAAAGAGGAACAATGGATGTATAATCGTTAGTTCAGTGGACATGTAAAAGTCGCTGATGAAAAATGCCCTTGAATAATGAAGGAGGTTCCCACAGTAATTAATGAAGTTTATGAATTTATAAGTGGAGGATTTTTGTATGTAGTTTGGAAGATTTTTATGCCATATATATGAAGATATATGATGAATTTTGGGCCAATTGTTGTGCAATTTTGTGCGTTTTGAGCGAAGTATTTTCCCGCTGAATGTATTGTCCTGGTTCTTTGAAAGTTATTCATATGAAGATACTGTTAAAATTAACAAGAGTGTTAAATAATTTGAGATAAAGATTTTGAATGGAGGTTACTGTCACAAATATTAATAATTATTATTAAACCTTATTAAACCTGAATTTGACATTTAAATATAACTAACCTTCATTGGTCGATTATATCATCACGATTTAAGTAATTATCAACCGGATAAACGTGTGGTTTAATGTATTTCTTATAGAAATAATATAAACAATATAAATATTGTAAAATAATTTTGTAAATATCTTTGTTAAATAATTTGAAATGATAGTGATTAATAGAGGCGTGTATAAAATTTTCAATTGTCATTTGACATTGTTATAAACAATTTATTATTGTTATAAATAATTAATGAACTTTTGTTATTAACATTAAGAGTTTTGTTTTTATACTCTAAACAACGCTAATTAAACAAGTGGTTTGAACAATTAAACATGATTTGGGATTGTTGGAGTAATCCACTGGTGTTTGAGTGGAGCATTTAAAAGATTTGCGTGATAATATTTCAGTTGAGATGTGAACATTTACGTGTTTTGAAAAGGAGAGCCAAGCTCTGAGGTAACTCGCTTATGCTAGGGTTGAACGAACGGGGAGTCCGCTTTGACGATGCAGGTGCATTGCAGCTGGCCCGGACAACTGTATGACAGAGGCCAAGGACGTATCCATAATAGCCTTGTGGCTATAAATAATGTGAAGTATATAAACACGCAAAACAATTGATATATGTGTCTCGTCCCAAATCCCGTTTCCATTCCAAGTGCATTATTATTATTACGTTATTTTGAGCTTGAGAAAGCTGAAACATTGTATGTAGAGTATACAAGTCCTACAGGAGGACATGGTTATATGGACGATGGCTTCTGATTGCCACGTAGATTTTGTTGTTTATTTTTGTTAAATTCAATCTTTTTGTGAAATAAATTATTGTGCAGTTTAAAGTTTCTCGTCTTCGTTATGGTTCATTTTAAATATCATGGTGGAGGTTATTGTGTGGGCATACTTTAAGTGATCCAGTTGACAACCCAGTCCCCGAGATAAATTTAAGAGGTAAGTAAAGGTAAGTATGAACCCCCGTATATTTTGGTGTGTTCCACAATAATTTCTTGTTAACTATTGTGCTCTAATCTCGATAGTATCTGTCAGTGCCATTTTCATTGATGTAGCTATGCCGGTGCGATTGATTATTGGCAATCCGACTGAGGGGGCGGATATCTGACAGCCTACTATCCGGATATCGGGTACAGTACCTACTGTAAGGCCACGGCCGCCTTCTTCCCACTTCCTAGCCTATCCATCCCGATCTTCCATCCCTTCCCATCCCTCATGAGCCCCTGTTCGCTTTGCAGGTGAGGCCGCCTGGGCGAAGTGCTGATCACACCTCCCTAGTTGTATCCATCCCGACCAGATGTTCCAAGCTCCAGGACACTGCCCATAGAGGTGGTGAGTTCTCTCGCTGAGTCCGTGGGAACCACCAACCTAGAGGGTAAATTGACTAAATAAAAAAAAAAAAAAAAAAAAATGTAAAATACTGTAGTATAATATTAAACATATCATATTCTCAGAATACATTACATTGAAGTACCTCCATTTTCTACAGGTGACACGTTGCCTTGTTGGTCTAGGGGAATGATTTCTGCTTCGGGTGCGAGAGGTCTCGGGTTCAAACCGCGGAAATGCCCATCATTTTTACTTTCGTTTTATCTCTTGAAAAGATTCAAAAAGTGTATAAAAGAACCTTAGGAACTTTTTTTGTCGAGCGAGACTTGTACTTACTGTGTGCCAGTAATATAAATACATAGTTTGATGTCAAACGCTATTTTTTTAGTCGCTTTGCCCTCCAGGTTGGCTTTTCCCTCGGACTCTACGAGGGATCCCACCATTACCGCCGCCAGGGCAGTGTCCTGGAGCTTGAAACACCTGGACGGGGGTTAAACTGGGGAGGTGGGACCAGCACCTCGCCCAGGCGGCCTCATCTGCAAAGCGAACAGGGGCCTCATGAGGGATGGAAAGTGAGGGGAAGATTGGGAGGGATAGGCAAAGAGGGTGGCCCCACCTCCCCAGTGGTATCCCCCAACCAGGTGTTTCAAGCTCCAGGACACTGCCCTGGCGGCGGTTATGGTGGGATCCCTCGCTGAGTCCAAGGAAGGGTAGCGGCTTTGGTGGCATGGTTGGTACATGCTGTTCTTCTATGCCCAAGATCAAGGGTTCAAACCCAGCCGAAGCCGTCGGATTTTTTAACAGCGTTAAAAATCTCTCAGTATGCCTTTCTTCGGAGGGGAAGTATAGCCGGCGGGCACATGTCATAGATTTATGGCATGTTAAAGGACCTTCCAGTAATTAAACCTGTGTGAAGCTAAATTATAGGTTAAAATTTGGTTAACGCCCTTAGGTTCCAACGTTCGTTGCCAGGAGTCGACTGCGGTGGCGTCTAGTAACCAAGTTTTGAACTAGTAGTTGTTGATGGTGGCGTTTGGCGGCGAAAGTAGGAACTACTTGAAAAAAATATGTCTGCAGTCTTTACTTGAATTAAAACAGATAACACACACTAATACAGCCATCCCAATTAACACCGGTTATCAGACAGGTTCTACACCCACCCAAACTACACGGGGCTACATGACCACGTTATCACAGCCCCTAAACTGAGGAAGCAAGCAACCAACCAACCAACCTAAGTCCGAGGGAAAAGCCAACCTGGAGGGTAAACCGACGAAAGAAAAAAAGAAGCGTTTACCTCAAACTAAGCATTTATATTACCGGTATAAGTACAAGTCTCGCACGAAAAAAAGAACGTTCCTAAGGCTCTTTTATACACTTTTTGAATATTTTCAAGAGATAAAATAAAAATAAAAATGCTGGGCATTTCCGGAGTTTAAAACCCGGGACCTCTCGCTCCCGAAGCAGGAATTATACCCCTAAACCAACAGGACGACGTTCTGTGAGTAGAAAATGGGGGTACTACAATGTAATGTATTCTGAGAATATGATAATGTTGAATATTATACTACAGTATTTTACATTTAGTAAAGTGTCGTAAATATAGATAAGCTCTGGCACAATCACATGATTTATTTTGAAACAGAGAGGATAATAAGCTTCCCACTTCGTAACTAATCGTAAAGCTACCATGTGGTGACGCGAAGTCAATCGTTTAACTTCGGCTTTCACTCGGAGCCCTGTTCCTAACTGTCTGTAACGTCAAGTCACATGTGCACTTGCCTCCCCTCCAAGTTCCACGTCACCAATGTTGCCCGATTGCACACTACACTACCAGTCTCATCACTTAACTTACACACTACGTATGTGAACCATAATGGTAACATCTGATCAATAGGATACCGGTATACTGTACATTAATAGCTTTCTGGTGCACAATCTTGGTTGCATATTATGTTTAACATAAACTATAATTATGAACCTTGTGAATGGCTGGGTCCATCACAACTGTAGGTGGTTTAACGACAAAAAGAAATAATTCTAGTTCCTTCTACAAATGCAACGTACCCTATATTCATGTGATCTTCCTTAGAAACCAAGATATCTAGAAAGAAGGAGTAAATCAAATTTTTACTATTTTACTTAACATGTGTACCGCATGTAGAGATGAGACAATTAGCTCAGGACAGAGAGGAATGGGGAGCTGCATCAAACCAGTCTAAATACTGAAGACTTAAACACACAGGTGTAATCAAATTGGGCATCAAATCTCTGTACATAAAAATCAATGTTACGAGATAGTATGTGGGTGTGTGGGTGTGTATGTCTCCTATGCATTCATATACCACTTATCTGATTGCGATGAAACTTGGGTGAGATGTTCAGTACACTTCGAGGAAGGTTTCTGGTTTAGTAAATCCATTTTACAATAGGTAGCGCACGAGTAGATTCAACAAATGAGCGACGACGCGCGAAGCGTTTCAAAAAAAAGTCCATTACGCGTTCATATACGTTACCATTAGTCCGATAGCGATGAAACTTGGGTGAGATGTTGAGTACACTCCAGGGAAGCTTTCTGGCTTAGTTAATCAATTTTACATGGGCAGCGCACGAGTAGATTCAACAAATGAGCGACGATGCGCGAATCGCTTTATCAAAGTCCGTTATGCGTTCATATACCATTCATCCGATTGCGATGAAACTTGGGTGAGATGTTGTGTATACACCATTGAAGGTTTCTGGCTTAGTAAATCCATTTTACAATAGGTAGCACACGAGTAGAATCAACAAATGAGCAACGACGCGCGAAGCGTTTCAACAAAGTCCGCTATGCGTTCATATACCATTCATCCGATTGCGATGAAACTTGGGTGAGATGTTGAGTACACTCCAGGAAAGGTTTTTGTCTTAGTAAAACCATTTTACAATAGGTAGCGCACGAGAAGATTCAACAAATGAGCGACGATGCGCGAATCACTTCAAAATGGTCCCGTATGCGTTCATACACCATTCATCCGATTGCGATGAAACTTGGTTGAGATGTTGAGTGCACTCCAGGGAAGCTTTCTGGCTTAGTAAATCAATTTTACTTAGGTAGCCCGCGAGTAGATTCAACAAATGAGCGACGATACGCGAATCGCTTTAACAAAGTCCGTTATGCGTTCATATACCATTCATCCGATTGCGATGAAACTTGGGTGAGATGTTGTGTGTACCTCCATTGAAGGTTTCTGACTTAGTAAATCCATTTTACAATAGGTAGCACGCGAGTAGAATCAACAAATGAGCAACGACGCGCGAAGCGTTTCAACAAAGTCCCGTATGCGTTCATATACCATTCGTCCGATAGCAATGCAACTTGGGTGAGATGTTGTGTACACTCCGGGGAAGGTTTCTGGCTTAGTAAATCATTTTGCAATTGGCAGCACACGAGTAGAATCAACAAATGAGCGACGACGCGCGAAGCGTTTCAAAAAAAAGTCCCGTACGCGTTCACATACGTCACCATTAGTCCGATAGCGATGAAACTTGGGTGAGATGTTGAGTACACTCCATGGAAGGTTTCTGGCTTAGTAAATCCATTTTACAATAGGTAGCGCACGAGTAGATTAAACAAATGAGCGACGAGGCGCGAAGCGTTTCAACAAAGTCCCGTATACGTTCATATACCATTCGTCCGATAGCGACGACACTTGGGTGAGATATTGAGTACACTCTAAGGAAGGATTCTGGCTTAGTAAATCCACTTTTCAATAGGTAGCGCTCGAGTAGATTCAATAAATGAGCGATGACGCGCGAATCGTTTCAACAAAGTCCCGTATGTGTTCATATACCATTCGTCCGATAGCGATGAAAATTGAGTGAGATGTTGAGTACACTCCAAAGAAGGTATCTGGCTTAGTAAATCTATTTTACAATAGGCAGCGCACGAGTAGATTCGACAAGTGAGCGACGGCACGCGAATCGTTTCAACAAAGTACGCGTTCATATACCATTCGTCCGGTAGCGATGAAACTTGGGTGAGTTTTTGTACACACTGCAGGAAACGTTTCTAATTTAGTAATTACATTGTATAATAGGTAACGCACGAGTAGTTTCATCAAATGGGTGACGGGGCGCGAATCGTTTCAACAAAGTTCCATCTGCGTTCGTATACCATTCATCCGATTGTAATGAAACTAGGGCGAATTGTTGTGCACACTGCAGGGAAGGTTTCTGACTTAGTAAATCCATTGTATAATAGGTAGCGCACGAGTTGATTCAACAAATGAGTGACAGCGTGCAAAGCGTTTGAACGAATTTCCATCTGCGTTCATATACCATTCATCCGATTGCGATGAAACATTGGTGAGTTGTTGTGCACGCTCCCACAAATGCTTATAATTTAGTAAATCCATTTTACGATAGCTTAGAGGCAGTTAACGGAAATTGAAGAAAATATTGTGTATCCAAAAGCACTTCAAGGAACAAAATTACAATGCCAACACTTTTTTTTTATTGGCATTGCAACGCATGCTGGGTACAGCTTGTGTATACATAAATACGTAGCCTATATAGTTAATAGCATATCTGCAACATACATATTTATGGTATGGAAGGCATAGTACAAGAATTGTGACTTCCAGATAGGTTTTCTCAAATCAATACAGTACTTTTTTTAGTTATGCCCTTCTTCCATCCATCCCCTCAATTTGCTTCCTCTATAATGATGTGTCTGACATGAGTATGGAAAAACAACTACGGTATGATACATGTTATATGAGTGCAGATTTCAGGACCATAATACATCACAGCACAAATATATATATATATGGTAGTTTGTGGAAACCACGTGTGTTAAACTTGATTAACAGTCCTGTAATATAATTTTCATTTGTTTTAGGCTCTCGGACAAGTGCATTTCTTTCACTGAGGACCATGAAGGAGTTCTTCTACAATGACAGGCACCAGATTAAAGATGTATGGGAATGATGCTGAAGAGGAAACTCTAATTAAAATAATTGTCAAATGCAAAACTAAGTGAACAGAAGATCCAAAAATTATGAATGTTTGGTTCAAATCACATGGGAATTTTATTTAACAAGGGACTATGTCATGGTGGCAAATTTAAAAAGCTAGAAATGACAAAACATGATATCTCCAGCACACAGTTAATACACATTAACAGGGACTCAGATAAAAAATTGTTCTTGTTTCTATACTATATGGCTGTGAACAGTATTAAAAGTGAACACCAGTGTGAACCTCAGAAATAGGAGGGTGAGAAAGTAAAATACGATTGACTGTAACAAGCCAATCAAATCAGGGGAAATAAACAACATTACATGACGAATGCTTGTTTATTCATCTCAACTTAGTTGTGATGGTATAGAATTCCTAACAATGAAAATATGTTTTCAACAGTAATGCAGAAGAATGCATCAGTGGTAGCAGTCATTAATAAAAATATTTGATAACCTCAATGTTAAACACTTTATTTTGACTGTTTGGTACTGTCAAATTGTTCATTTCCTGAACCGTGCCCAATTCAAAGACTACTTTGTAAGAAACGCATGCACATGGGATTTGTGGATACTGGAAAGGTAAGTCAATCTTAAAAATGTTCAATCTCCCAAGACTCTAATTGAAACAAAAACAAAATTATGGAAATCTATTATCCTTAAAAAGATTGACTTACCATATAATTGATCCATGACTCTGCATATTTCGATGAGTCAATGTTACACTGCATGCTGACTTGGAATCGTGCTTTTATGGCAATGCCGGAATGGCATGGCACAGCCACAGCACAGATCCACTCAGTAATATAAGAGAGCCTTTGAATGGGCATTATATTTAGGCTCTCTATCCACTTTAACACCCCTAAAGTGATCTAATATTTTGTCAAATTTAGTCCTGATATTTCAGGAACTATGTACTTCTATCGCTGGCAGGCTGGACAGTAAGAAATCCTCTTGTAGACATTAAATATTAATGCTCAGTATGGCTTTCACAGTTTGGTCAATATGGGACTCAAAACGAACCGTAGGATCGAAGATCATAGCAGTGTCGGAGTTCAATTATCTTGAATTCATGAGCGTTATCAATTTCTCTGATACCCTAGACATCCTTGAATGAAGTCGGACCGTCCTCTCGAATGGACTGACCCCCAGGGTCCCATATCTTGGTTGGCGACTATGGGACCCCAGCTGATTAAGCATTGCTTCCACTTACTTGTGCCGGGCTCCTCTGTGTCTTCTTTCCTGTCGACGTCTGTTGGTCAACTTTTGTTCTCTTCCAACCCCGAATGTTTTACGGTATCCGAGGCCTAGGGAGTCTTTCACTTTCCCACCTTAATTGGCCCTTGCCTCATCGTTCCTGATCCCTCCTTCGTTTAGGGATAGCCTTCTTTTTCTTTTCATTATATTTCCTTTTCTCTTTAAGATTCCCGCAATGCTTTTGCGAATTGGTTCCCTGTGTATCTAATTTTTGTTTTGTGAATATTTTGAATCTACACTGCATTTTGTAGGTATTTTCAATCTAAGTTGCATTTTTAAGTATTTTCAACCTAAATTGCATTTGCGAGTATTTTCAACCTCAATTGCTTTTTGTGAGGATTGACAATGTAAATTGCTCTTTAGTAAGTCTTTTAATGTAGGGGCAGGCATTTTTGTGCGTATTTTGAATTTCAATTGTATTTTGTATGTATTTTCAACCTAACCCACATTTTGCAAGTATTTTCAATCTAAATTGCATTTTGTGTCAGGGGCATTTTGTAAGAATTTTGATTCTCAATTGCATTTTGTGAGAATTTTGAATAGGACCCATAATTTCATCACCGTTAGGGCCATAAACCATAAACGAATAATCAGGATTATCTTGTTCAAACCTATGGATGTTGGTTATTCCATAGGGAACAACAAGCGAGTACTGGCTTCAAATACGCAGCCACTTACCAAAGAAAGCATTGATCGTCCATGTTTTTAATGTTGACCACGGCATTTTCCAAAGCTACCGATCGTGGTGTAGGGATGTAACTAGATCCGGCATTAAAAGGGTTGAATTTGCAAATGTTTATTTGCAGGTGATAAATTTTATTTAAGGCAAGGCCTTTGGGTCCTTCCTGCAGTTTATCATTTTAGTCAGCATGGCATTCACAACGCGTGATTCATACCACTGTTCCAAGTTGTGGGCTATGAAAAGGTCTTGCATTTTGATGCAAATATAACATTTTTCTTTATGTTCCACGTCATTCTTTTTGTATATGAAATCGCAAACGAGTTTCGTATTCACCTTTAAAGCTGTGTGCAACCTTTGGGCTGTACAGATTTGCTCACTAAAATTGAAAAGCAAGATTCCAAAACTTCTTTGGGAATCAGACATTCATTAACATTTACCACGCGACCCGAGCAAACACGGGATTTGAACAAAGCGTTTAGGGATTAGCAGCGGTAGAATGAGACATAACTGTAAGCTAGTCTTACCAGAGTTTTGAATAGTTGACTGCACAGCAATGGTCCAATTAAGCGTCCTCCGTTATTTGCTGCTACAGCGGTACGGCTTTTCCTAATATCTAAATATAAATTAAATAAACCATCATAAATACATAAATTCAAGTTAAGACATGCATTTCATACATAAAATATGTTATCTAAGAAAAATCAAAGAGGTTATATAAAAATAAATCTCACCTTGGCTTGTAATGAGTATGAGTCTTCAGTCTTTTG
This sequence comes from Meconema thalassinum, assembly GCA_946902985.2. Lineage (NCBI taxonomy): Eukaryota > Metazoa > Arthropoda > Insecta > Orthoptera > Tettigoniidae > Meconema > Meconema thalassinum. Next base: position 170,602,207 of record OX336389.2, on the reverse strand, counting down.
ATTGGTTTGATGCAGCTCTCCATGCCTCCCTATCCTGAGCTAATCGTTTCATCTCTACATAGCTACCACACCCTACATCCGAGGCAATCTGTTTAACATATTCTAACCTTGGTCTACCCCTACAGTTCTTGTCCTCGACCCTTCCCTCCATAACTAAGCTTGCTATTCCTGGGTGTCTTAGTATGTGTCCTACCAACCTCTTCTCTTCATTAGCAGTCGCCAGAAACATCTCTCCTCTCCCACTCGTCTTAATACCTCTTTGTTTGTAACCCTATCTACCCATCTGATCTTCATCATTCTCCTGTAACACCACATTTCAAATGCTTCAATTCTCCTCTTTTCTGCTGCACCAGTAGTCCAAGTTTCACTTCCATAGAGCGCCACGCTCCAGACAAAGGCTTTCAAAAATGACTTCCTAATACCTAAATCTATATTCGATGTCAGCAGATTCCTTTTTTGTAGAAATGCTTTCTTTGCCTGAGCCAACCTACTTTTTATATCCTCTTTGCTTCGTCCATCACTGGTTATTCTGCTTCCTAAGTAACAGAAGTCTCCTACTTCCTTCAGCTTTTCACCTGCCAATTTGATCTCCATAGAGGTTTCTGATTTATTTCGGCTGCATTCCAGTATTTTTGTTTTACATTTATTAATTTTCATCATGAATTCTTTCCTCAAGACGGAGTCCATACCATTCAAAAACTCATTCAAATCCTCAGGCTTCTCTGCCAAGATGACGATGTCATCAGCAAATCGCAGAGTTGAAATTATTTCTCCTTGAATCTTCACTCCCACTTTAAATTTTTCTCTAATTTCCTTCATTGCTTGTTCAATGTAAAGATTGAAAAGTATGGGTGATAAGTTGCAGCCTTGCCTTACACCTTTCTGAATACCAGCTTCTCTCTCATGTCCTTCAACTCGAATGACTGCTGTCTGGTTTCTGTATAGATTGTATATCACCCTCCTATCCCTGTACTTTATTCCAATCGATTTCAAAATGTCAAACAATTTAGTCCAATCAACGTTATCAAAAGCCTTTTCTAAGTCTACAAATGCCTTGAACGTTCTCTTATCTTTCCTTATTCTACCTTCCAAAATCAGCCTAAGACTTAGTACAGCTTCCCTTGTTCCTACATTTCTCCTGAAACCAAACTGGTCTTCACCCAACTCCGTTTCTATCTGGCTTTCAATCCTCTTGTAAATTATTCTAGACAGGATCTTTGAAGCATGAGTAATCAAGCTGATTGTACGGTAATCTTCACATCTGTCAGCTCCCACTTTATTTGGTATAGGGATGATTACATTCTTCTTGAAATCAAGGGGTACCTCACCTGTCTCATAAATCCTACACACCAAGTGAAATAACCTGATCAGACCTTCATCTCCTACGCAGCGTAGCAACTCAATCGGTATATCATCTATGCCTGGTGCTTTGTTCCTGCTTAAGTCTTCCCAAGCTTTATCAAATTCTGATCTCAATATTAAATCTCCTTTCGCATCCACATCAATTTCCTCCTCCCTTTCCATTACATGATTCTCAATCTCCTTTCCCTTATACAAACTCTCTATGTAAGCTTTCCATCTCTCAACCTTTTCTTCCCTATCTGTTAGAGGCTTTCAGTTTGTGTCCTTGATATTACAGCACTTAGTCTTCTTTTCCCCAAAAGTATTCTTAATCCTTCGATAAGCTGTGTCTACTTTTCCTAATTTCAGACAATTTTCGATACCTGCACATTTCTCTTTCAACCATTCTTCTTTCGCTTCCTTGCACTTCTTGTTAACCTCATTTCTCAGACGTTTGTATTCTGCTTTCCCCTTTTCATTTCATACATTCTTGTGTTTCCGCCTTTCATCCATCAATTCTAGTATATCCTGAGTGATCCACGGTTTTCTACCTATTCTTTCTTTCCTACCAATGTGTTCTTCTGCGGATTTTGTTATTTCATTCTTCAAAAGTGCCCATTCGTCTGCAATTGAAGTTTGTTTAGGGATTTTCATTGGTCCTTCCTTTATACTCTTCTTGAATCTTTCGTTTACATCCTTCCATTTCAGTCTGTCTATTGCCCACCTTTTTGGCTTTGGCTTTTCTTCAGTTTCTTCAACTTTAATCTGCATTTCATTACAACCAGATTGTGGTCAGAGTTTATGTCAGCACCAGGATATGTTTTACAATCCAAAATCTGGTTTCGAAACCTCTGCTTGACCATAATGAAGTCGATTTGGTAACGCCCTGTATCTCCTGGTCTCATCCATGTGTATATTCTTCTATTGTGGTTATTGAATAAGGTGTTAGCTATGACCAACTCATGCTCGGTGCCGAATTCTACCAGCCTGCTTCCTCGATCATTCCTTTCACCTAATCCGAAATCTCCTACTATCTTCCCTTCTCTCCCTTTTCCTACCACAGCATTCGAATCTCCCATTACTATAACATTTTCATCACCCTTGATATACCTCAGAATTTCGTCTATTTCTTCGTAGACCTTTTTAACATCCTCATCATCAGCTTGACTGGTAGGCATATAGACTTGTACCACTGTGGTGCTCGTAGGTTTAGTATTGATTTTTGCTACAATAATCCGTTCACTATATTGCTCATAATATTCCACCCGATGTCCAAGTTTCCTACTCAATATGAGGCCAACCCCTGCTTGGCCATTGTTTGATTTAGTGCTAACGACCCTATAGTCTCCTGACCAAAAAGTCCTGTTCTTCCTGCCAGCGCATTTCACTAATCCCAACCAAATCCAACCTCAACCTATCCATTTCCCTTTCTAAGTTTTCTAACCTTTCACTTCCTAGCAGACTTCTAACATTCCACGCTCCAATCCGTAGAATGTCAGATTTCCTCTTTGTCACTTCTGCGATGTTAACCCCCTCTCGAGTAGTCCACACCCGGAGATCCGAACGGGAGACTAGTTTACCTCCGGATTGAAATTTTACAAGGGAGGAGGCCATCATCACATGTAATTATGCATAGAGAGGTGCATATCTTCGGGAATAGCATACGACTGTAGTTTCCCGTTGCTTTCAGCAGTGCAGCAGGACGCAGTGTAGCCATTATTTGGCTTATATTATCAATATCTTAACCGTCTATACGACTAGTAAAGAATTGATTTATTCTGAAAGGCTGCTACTCCCTTTCAGAATAAGTAAAGAGCAATTCTACTAACAAAAATACTAACCTTCTACCGTACTATCAATTAAATACCAAAATTCTACTAACGAAAAAATACTTAAGTTCCACCAACAACAAATACTACCACTAAAACAGTCTGTCACCAGGCACACTCACATGCACCCTTACACATCACAGTCTACTGAAACAATGAACTATAACTAATAAACAATGCAACTGCTACCAGACACACTCACACACCACAGTCTAATAGAACTATGACATATATCTAATAAACAAACTAACTACCTACTTACAACTAAAACTAACTACATACTTACTTTACTGTTATTTGAATTGACAATATTTACAAAATGCAATTTAGATTGAAAATAATTACAAAATGTAATTTAGATTCAAAATACCCACAAAATTGCAATTGAGACTTAACTACTTGAACAAAGCGGGGTAGGTTGAAAATACAAAATGCAATTGAAATTCAAAATACTCACAAGAAGACTCCCCTATATTGAAAGACTTACTAAAAAGCAATTTTGATTGGCAATCCTTACAAAATGCAAGTGAGGTTGAAAAACACTCACAAAATGCAATTTAGATCGAAAAAACTTACAAAATGCAACGTGATTAAGAATACCTACAAAAAGGTGCGGGAATCTTAAAGAGAAAAGGAAATATAATGAACGGCGGAGAAGAGTGGACAGGAGAGGAGAGAGGAGAGGGTTTGCATCTACGAAACTGAATTAACAAACGAAGAAACAATACTCCAAGCCGAAAATAGCCTACTTCACTCTAATAAATTCAATAAGGAATCTGAAACCGATCGGAAAATAAATTATCTCGACATAACGATCGAACAGAAAGATAGGAGATAACAGGAAAAGAAAAACAAGGTTGACCCCTCGCAGAAGGAGGGTATCGGGAAAGATGAGAAAAAGGACATTTAAGGCGGGAAAGGAAGACACTCTCTAGGCCTCGGTTACCCTTATACCGTCGAGGTAGGAAGAGAACAATAGTTGATCCAGAGAGGTCGACAAGAAAGAAGACGTAGAGGAGCCCGGCACAAGTAAGTGGAAGCAATGCCAGACTTTTCTGACCAGATGCCTTCATTCTTTTAAGGGTATGTGTGTGATCTAAAACACCTATTGCATCCCCTGTCTGTCGTAAGGTGTGACTTAACCCTTTGAGCCCTGCACCTTTAAAAATTGGTAAATAATGTAATTTTAAAATTTTATAAGCCTTTATATGCTTCAGTTTGAACACATAATTTTTTCAAAACTCTTACTTATACCTAAGTATAAGTTTTTTAGGTGGTACTTACAAGTACCGTCAGTTCTCTACAGGCAACAGGGAATTTACTCACTTCGTGTTTAGAATAGGACACAAATCATCATTCTTTTGTAGATATTTACTAAAGTTAAGAAATATGTTGGTTCTGTGGGTGATAGCCGCCTACGTGGTGTATTGGTCTGCGTGCTTAGCCCTCCCCCACCGGAGGTCCGAGGTTCGATTCCTGGCTCTGCCATGAGATTTGAAAAGTGGTATGAGGACTGGAACGGGGTTCGATTCCCACCTCAGCCATCCTCGAAGGGGTTATCCGTGGTTTCTCACTTTGTCTTCGGGCACATGCCGGGATGGTAACTACCGTCAGGCAATAGCCGCCTCCTTCCCTCTTCCTTGCCTATCCCTCCCATTCTTCCCATCCCGTCCCAACCCTCATAAGGCCCCTGTTCGCTCTACAGGTGCGGGGCCACCTGGACGAGGTGCAAGTCCCGCCTCCCCAGTTGCATCCCCCGACCAGATGTCAAGCTCCAGGACACTGCCCGTAGAGGCGGTAAAAGTGGGCTTGTAAAGCCTTGCTTTATTCCCTTCTCGTGGGCTCAAGGGTGGAATGGTCTCTCTTTTTCTCTCTCTCCCTCACAACAGGGTATCGTAAACAACAATTATCTAAAACAAAAATAAAACAATCAATAAATGTCATTCAATCAATAATTTAAACAACAATTACCATTAAAAAAATAAACACAATTAATTTTACACCTAGCTCTCAAAAAGATAACAATGTATCACGCCACTAACTGTGCCAGGTATATCAATCGCCAACAATATCTACAAACAAATAAATAAAGATCCATCAATAAATATCAGATAACTAAAAAACTTTAAGGTTAATTAACATTTCATCATTGTTGTTGTTGTTTGAGTCTTCAGTCTTTTGACTGGTTTGATGCAGCTCTCCATGCCTCCCTGTCCTGAGCTAATCGTTTCATCTCTACATAGCTCCGACACCCTACATCGGAGGCAATCTGTTTAACATATTCTAACCTTGGTCTACCCCTACAGTTTTTGTCTTCGACCCTTCCTTCCACATCTAAGCTTGCTATTCCTGGGTGTCTTAGTATGTGTCCTACCAACCTATCTCTTCTCTTCATTAGCAGTCGCCATAAACATCTCTCCTCTCCCACTCGTCTTAATACCTCTTTGTTTGTAACCCTATCTACCCATCTGATCTTCATCATTCTCCTGTAACACCACATTTCAAATGCTTCAATTCTCCTCTTTTCTGCTGCACCAATAGTCCAAGTTTCACTTCCATAGAGCGCCACGCTCCAGACAAAGGCTTTCAAAAATGACTTCCTAATACCTAAATCTATATTCGATGTCAGCAGATTCCTTTTATGTAGAAATGCTTTCTTTGCCTGAGCCAACCTACTTTTAATATCCTCTTTGCTTCGTCCATCACTGGTTATTCTGCTTCCTGAGTAACAGAAGTCTCCTACTTCCTTCAGCTTTTCACCTGCCAATTTGATCTCCATAGAGGTTTCTGATTTATTTCGGCTGCATTCCAGTATTTTTGTTTTACATTTATTTATTTTCATCATGAATTCTTTCCGTAAGACGGAGTCCATACCATTCAAAAACTCATTCAAATCCTCAGGCTTGTCGGCCAAGATGACGATGTCATCAGCAAATCTCAGAGTTGAAATTATTTCTCCTTGAATCTTCACTCCCACTTTAAATTTTTCTCTAATTTCCTTCATTGCTTGTTCAATGTAAAGATTGAAAAGTATGGGTGATAAGTTGCAGCCTTGCCTTACACCTTTCTGAATACCAGCTTCTCTCTCATGTCCTTCAACTCGAATGACTGCTGTCTGGTTTCTGTACAGATTGTATATCACCCTCCTATCCCTGTACTTTGTTCCAATTGATTTCAAAATGTCAAACAATTTAGTCCAATCAACGTTATCAAAAGCCTTTTCTAAGTCTACAAAAGCCATGAACGTTCTCTTATCTTTCCTTATTCTACCATCTAAAATCAGCCTAAGACTTAGTACAGCTTCCCTTGTTCCTACATTTCTCCTGAAACCAAACTGGTCTTCACCCAACTCCGTTTCTATCTGGCTTACAATCCTCTTGTAAATTATTCTAGACAGGATCTTCGAAGCATGAGTAATCAAGCTGATTGTACGGTAATCTTCACAACTGTCAGCTCCCACTTTCTTTGGTATAGGGATGATTACATTCTTCTTGAAATCAAGGGGTACCTCACCTGTCTCATAAATCCTACACACCAAGTGAAATAACCTGATCAGACCTTCATCTCCTATGCAGCGTAGCAACTCAATCGGTATATCATCTATGCCTGGTGCTTTGTTCCTGCTTAAGTCTTCCAAAGCTCTATCAAATTCTGATCTCAATATTAAATCTCCTTTCGCATCCTCATCAATTTCCTCCTCCTTTTCCATTACATGATTCTCAATCTCCTTTCCCTTATACAAACTCTCTATGTAAGCTTTCCATCTCTCAACCTTTTCTTCCCTATCTGTTAGAGGCTTTCCATTTGTGTCCTTAATATTACAGCACTTAGTCTTCTTTTCCCCAAAAGTATTCTTAATCCTTCGATAAGCTGTGTCTACTTTTCCTAATTTCAGACAATTTTCTATACCTGCACATTTCTCTTTCAACCATTCTTCTTTCGCTTCCTTGCACTTCTTGTTAACCTCATTTCTCAGACGTCTGTATTCTGCTTTCCCCTTTTCATCTCTTACATTCTTGTGTTTCCGCCTTTCATCCATCAATTCTAGTATATCCTGAGTTATCCACTGTTTTCTACCTATTCTTTCTTTCCTACCAATGTTTTCTTCTGCGGATTTTGTTATTTCATTCTTCAAAAGTGCCCATTCGTCTGCAATTGAAGTTTGTTTAGGGTTTTTCATTAGTCCTTCCTTTATACTCTTCTTGAATCTTTCGTTTACATCCTTCCCTTTCAGTCTGTCTATTGCCCACCTTTTTGGCTTTTGACTTTTCTTCAGTTTCTTCAACTTTAATCTGCATTTCATTACAACCAGATTGTGATCAGAGTTTATGTCAGCACCAGGATATGTTTTACAATCCAAAATCTGGTTTCGAAACCTCTGCTTGACCATAATGAAGTCGATTTGGTAACGCCCTGTATCTCCTGGTCTCATCCATGTGTATATTCTTCTATTGTGGTTATTGAATAAGGTGTTAGCTATGACCAATTCATGCTCGGTGCAGAATTCTACCAGCCTGCTTCCTCGATCATTCCTTTCACCTAATCCGAAATCTCCTACTATCTTCCCTTCTCTCCCTTTTCCTACCACAGCATTCCAATCTCCCATTACTATAACATTTTCATCACCCTTGATATACCTCAGAATTTCGTCTATTTCTTCGTAGACCTTTTCAACATCCTCATCATCAGCTTGACTGGTAGGCATATAGACTTGTACCACTGTAGTGCAGGTAGGTTTTGTATTGATTTTTGCTACAATAATCCGTTCACTATATTGCTCATAATATTCCACCCGCTGTCCAAGTTTCCTACTCAATATGAGGCCAACCCCTGCTTGGCCATTGTTTGATTTAGTGCTAATGACCCTATAGTCTCCTGACCAAAAGTCCTGTTCTTCCTGCCAGCGCATTTCACTAATCCCAACCAAATCCAACCTCAACCTATCCATTTCCCTTTCTAAGTTTTCTAACCTTCCACTTCCTAGCAGACTTCTAACATTCCACGCTCCGATCCGTAGAATGTCAGATTTCCTCTTTGTCACTTCTGTGATGTTAACCCCCTCTCGAGTAGTCCCCACCCGGAGATCCGAACGGGGGACTAGTTTACCTCCGGATTGAAATTTTACAAGGGAGGAGGCCATCATCACATGTAATTATGCATAGAGAGGTGCATATCCTCGGGAATAGCATACGGCTGTAGTTTCCCGTTGCTTTCAGCCGTGCAGCAGGACGCAGTGTAGCCATTATTGGCTTATATTATCAATATCTTAACCGTCTATAAGACTAGTAAAGAATTGATTTATTCTGAAAGGCTGCTACTCCCTTTCAGAATAAGTAAAGAGCAATTCTACTAACAAAAATACTAACCTTCTACCGTACTAACAATTAAATACCAAAACTCTACTAACAAAAAACTTAAGTTCCACCAACAACAAATACTACCACTAAAACAGTCTGTCAGCAGGCACACTCACATGCACCCTCACACATCACAGTCTACTGAAACAATGAACTATATCTAATAAACAATGCAACTGCTACCAGACACACTCACACACCACAGTCTAATAGAACAATGACATATATCTAATAGACAAACTAACTACCTACTTACAACTAAAACTAACTACATACTTACTGTACTTTTATTTGAATTGACAATATTTACAAAATGCAATTTAGATAGAAAATACTTACAAAATGTAATTTAGATTCAAAATTGTCACAAAATGCAATTTAAGGGGGACGTATGCAAAATTGCACTAAGTGAGAAATGGTTTCATTTCGGCTGTATTAAGGTAAATAAGGAGGATTGTGTAGTCGGGAATTGGTTTTTGACGTTTGTAACAGTGTTTTATACGAGTGTATTCATAAGAGAATCTGCGTCTGATACTAGATCGTTCAGTCCATAACATTTCGTATACTGGCGAGGCGAGCAGCAAATTTAAATATTTTGAATTTTTAATATAAAGCTTAACTAGGCTCAATTCACAGCAGATCGGTTTTTGGTGTATTTCATCAAAAAGCCCGTAAATGCCCTGCAATTTCGTAACAAATTGAAATTGAAATGAGGACGGTGAAAACCACACTCACGTGGCCTTAGTTTAGGAACCATCGCAGCATTTATGAGTTAAAATGGTTAACAACGGATAATCAACTTTACCGTGAAGAACGGGATACGAGCGATTCCTGTGAAATATTCACCAAAATCTGTCCTAAATAAGCAAACAATCTCGGGGAAATATTCTCCATTAAATCATACGTTTTGATAAATGTATTCACCCCGAGAACGAAATATATAATATGTATATACTTTATTAAATTAAAGTTACAATACATATTCAAAGGCTGAATATGTATCCCTATAGACATTTTGTCTTCTAAACAGCGATGTATATTTAACCCTAACACTCATCTTAGTTACAGTATTCTAGCGAAGACAACAGAACGACACTTCCAAACACTTTTAAGCAATCGCAGAGATAGAATTTAACACAATGTAACAGTAACTCGTGATGTGGGCTTCAAAGAGCGAACTGAGCAGGCACTGCCTTTGTTGCGTGCTTGTGATTAATAATGATACATACAGTACTTATTATTGACCACGAGTGTGTATGTGTGTCTGTCCCCCTGTAATAACTTCTAAACGGCTGGAGCGATTTGAATGAAACTCGGTAAGGTCATAGCACCATTTCGGCCGACCCCGACCGTGCCCTTCAAATTTTATTATGTCTCACCAATCCAACATGGCGGCCGTGCGAGATATTTCACCAGCATACAATATCTCCGAAACTATTACCGATATCACTCTGAAATTTTGTACGGTGATAAAGGGCACTATTAGAAGTTCACCTATGAGACTATCAAAATCCTGGTAACTACAAAACCAACACGACGGCCAAGCGAAGTCGAGACATTTAAATAGACTTTTCTCACGATATAACAATCCAAACGCAATGAAACTTGGTACAGTATAACCTGTCATATCCAGACTAATGTGGCGACCGGACGATCCGGATATCACAAGGCTATTTTTACAAATATCTAGGTGACCAGAAATAATTCACGAGTTTGTTGTTGATTAATTTTAATGTTTTTAATGGTTTAGTATCATTTTGTTAACTGTAAACTGTACATAGGCTAAGAAATAGAATTGCTTTAAACTAAATTAAAATATATATTTTTTTTTTTAGCGTATGGCTTTTAGTGCCGGGAGTGTCCGAGGACATGTTCGGCTCGCCAGTTTTTTGTAGCTGCTTCGAGACGGACACCCAATGGGTGAGCTACAAGTACCGTTGGGGAGGGAAGTTGGAATGTAAGGGCGAGGAGTTGGAAGGTAGCGGCTGTGGCCTATAGTTAGGGACCAACCCCGGCATTTGCCTGGAAGGAAGATGGGAAACCACAGAAGACCATCTTCAAGGTTGCCGGCGGGGGGATTCGAACCTCCTCGCCTCCCGGATGTGAGCGACTGCCATCAGTCATGCCGTAACCACCACGGCTAACTCACCCGGTAATTAAAATAATAAAATTATAATACAGTAATATGCTTTACAGTACATGTCAGCCAAAAAGCCAGCCATCTCCGTACAGGCCATGGAGGCCCTGGGAGTAGTGGAAGGTATAGGCTTCCACTCTTTGCGACAACAGCACTAGATGGGATGGAGTTGTCAGCTCCATGCCCGGCCGTCTTTGCTCCCAGGAGTTACCTTGGTACTCATTTCTGGTGTAGGCTGAGTGAACCCCAGGGCTATTTGCGTTTCCGAAAGTGGTAGTTTTGTTTCTAAAATCCACTACCTGGGTGGGAATCGAACCCACTCCCTTCCGGTTAGAAGCTCAGCGCCTCTACCGACTGCGATACGCAGCCCCCACAGTACATGTACTTACATAAATACACTGTACATTCTGCTTCTACATAATTATTTGAAAAAGTTTGTGATTTTCTGTTGCTTCACGCACTGTACACGCTTTTTGGATGCCATGTCCCTCAATCTTCTTAAAAGCGTCACTAACAAGGTTAAAAGATAACAATAACGATAACAACGGTAAACAATAACAGTAACAACAGAAACACACTCGCAAAACAAACTGTCGCTTCAAGACTCACGCACAGACTGAAGGGTAGAAAGAGAGGCAGCCTCGTGTTGATGTTGGTGGCAGGCAGGCAGAAGCCATGAATGGAATATCACTTATTCACACAAAGGGATGAGTTTCCGGGAAGATGTCGTTGACAGAGTCAGGCCACAACCCCTTGCGGTCAAGCACGCACACAGCCTTCCAGCGCAGCAACTTTCACTCGTCCTCCCTGGCTAGCACACTAATGTATCCTCGCTCTCAACTACGAGTTAAAAATTCATTCGGAGATGTGTCCGGATATGGGAGGGTTCGGATATCACAGGTCCGGATGTGACAGGTTGTACTGTACAGTATATGTTTATACAAATTGTAATGCACTGGTTTGCAATTTAGTTCAATTTTTTACATAACCTCAAGATGGTGGCTGTGCGAAATATTTCACCGGCATTCTATATCTTCGAAACTATTACTGATATCACCCTGAAATTTTGTACGGTGATAAAGGGCACTACTACAAGTTGATCTATATAACTTTCAAAAACCTGTAAAGTACAAAACGAACATGGCGGTCAAGCGAAGTTGAAACATTTTAATAGACTTTTCTCACGATTTAACCATCTGAGCGCAGTGAAATATGGTACAGTAAATGGTTATATACATTGTAATGCACTGGTTTGGAATTTAGTTCAATTTTTACATAACCTCAAGATGGAGGCTGTGCGAAATTTTAAAAGTTTTCATTTCATGTGTCGTAATCAAGCGATCGAAGTGAAAGTTTAAATAATGAAGCTATGCAATAATTTTCCTTTAATGGTACATAACTCATCATTATAAAACCATTAATAACTACTTACCGAAAACAAAGAGATTTTATTTCAAAGTTCAGTTCACAACACAGTACAGAGCTCGACAGTATACGTCCGTTCGCTAGACCAGTAAGTGTAATACTATTTAACACACAAGACTTTATAAGTCACTCCCCACTACTGTACAAGTTACGTCCAGCATGGTGTACATTCACAGTTCCCACTACTCTATGCATGATGCATCATGTTTCGCTAGGCTCAGCGATGATGTCGCCACTGTTCACTCTCTGTTCAGTATCAAAGAAGCTGTTACGCTGACCGTGTGTCTACAAATAATTACAAAACTTATACATATTCTCAGTGCTACGACCGGTTCTCACCAGTTTCTGCGTGTGCCCGTGCTAGCGAGTTTATACTTAGCAGTGCTTGTGTCCGTGTGCGTCTTGGTGAAAACACCGTCTGATGCGGCTAAAATGCCGCCTTCTGCTCAAGCTTCTTCTTCTAAAGCTCCTTCCATGCCGTCGCTGCTGATGGACTCGGACTCTGACCACGACCAACCCGAGGTGAGTGATAGTGAAATGGAAACTCTCCAAATTAAAATGGCCCGCAAGGACCGCACGCCTCCTTCCAGCGCGCGTGCTAAGAAGCCCTGCTATCCAGGGCAGAGTTCTGCTTCCACTAGCACTACTTGTACGCCCACGGAGGAGGCCCCGGAGGAGTTGGGTATTAAGAGCCTTTTGGAGATTGACTCTCCGCTCCGCCGTCTCTCACCATCTCGTATCGCTGCCCCATTTCACTTCCCACCTCGATCGCCGCAACAAAACCAGTCTCAATCATCCGACGGCTATATGCCGGCCAATATTGTCCCCGGCCCACTTCTCCGCAGCTACGCCGACGCAGCACGGAACCCCGCCTTACCCTCTGCTGTCCGCACGCGTAGTGTCACCGCCCCCTCCCTCATCCCGTCTCCCACCTATTATGTCGTCCGTCTTATTAAACTCATGCCCGAGCACAACCACCCCCGCCATCTCCATCAAGTCCTATCCAAGTTTATTCCCAACCTTGCTGCCTACAACCTCGAAATACAGAGGACCAAGGAGGGTCACAACCTCAAATCCACCGAGCCACTGTACAGCACCATTGTTAACTCCATCGGTACAGCCAACTTTTCCCCCTCCTGTCGGGCTTATAATGTCACTATGGCACAACCTTCACATCAGCCTCCCCCATCTCACCGCACTACTCCCATCATGTCAGCGGTTATCTATGGGGTCGAGCGTTCATACTCCGCCGACGAGGTTGCCGCTCAGCTCCAACTCGCCGGCCTGGATATCTTCAAGGTGGTACGGATCAACAATGCCCATGGCCCCACCACCCTGGTGCGGGTGCTGTGCAAGAACGTCGCTTCCATCGACGCCCTTCTGCGCAACGGTGCATCCATCTATTGTAAGCGTCATCGCGTGGAGCCCTCCCGGACTCCCGCCCCTCAACGTACGCGCTGCGACCGGTGCCAGAAATTTGACCACCCCCCTGGAGCCATCTGTCCGAACGATCAGGTATGTGGAATTTGTGCTCAAGAACACCCTACCGCTCGTTGCGTAAATCGGGAGCACCCGAAGTGCGCAACCTGCGGTGAGGCCCACCCCGCCTTCGCATACCGATGCCGGGGCCGGCCTCTTCCCGACCCTGCTAAGCCTGAACAGGTTGTCCCCGTCATATCCCAGGATCTTCCCCCCCCCCCTCCGCATCCCCTACCCCTCCCCCTACCACGGAGAACATCGTCCGATTCGTGACGATGGTCCTCCAAAACGTCCTTCCCTTCGCCCGTCCACTCATTGTTTCCCAAGTCCAACTCGCCGCCCGTCTCACTCTGAATACGCATGTCGACGTGTCGTATAGTGGGAATAAGATACATTTTGCATTTCTCCCGCTGAGTACCGTCCCTGCATATTGATAAATGCCTAATCTCACCCTTTACTTTGTCAACATCCGCTCCCTCTTCTCCAACCGACCATTGTTGGACATCTCCCTTTCCCAACATGCCCCGGACATCATGATTTTCAATGAAACCTTCCTCAAACCTTCCCAAGCAATTCCCCCCTTTGACGGCTACCAACTCATTCGCGCCGATCGTCAATTTCAGCGGTCGGGTGGGGTTGCAGTTGCTGTTCGCAACTCAATTCCCACTCGCCAGCACTTTTTCAATTTCCCTGACGGCTTTAATGAATACCTCATTCTTGACCTTATATTTCCTAACCAAACTTTCACCCTTGTCACTATGTATCTGGTACCCCGCTCCCCTCCTCCCATCGCTTTCTTCCGCTTTCTCGAAGCCAATTTTTCTACTTATTTCTTTGCCGCCGATATCAATGTTACCTCCTACACCCCTGTCCAAGCCCGTCTTTTTCAGGACTTCCTGTCCATCAGCCGGGGCATGTCCGTCCCTTTTCCCTCCCCCACGCTTCCCTATTCCAATTCCACTCCCGATTTTCTTATGCTTACTCCCAATCTCGCCAATATAGCTACTGTTGCTGTCCTCCCCACTATCGGTAGTAACCACCTTCCAACCCTCATTTCCCTGTCTAACTACCTCCCCGCCCCTTTCCAACCTCCTCCACGACCTCCTCCAACTCGTCAATACTCTAAAACCGATTGGAACGCCTACCGTACCACCTTAACTTCCTCCCTCACCCCCCTTCCTCCTACACCCCCTGACTCTCACCCTGCCCTCTCACAACTCATTCATCGTGTTGAACAGGCCTTAATTACCGCCGATCTCCGCCATGTTCCCCGCCACTCCCATCACCCTTCGAAACCTCCTATCCCCCCCCCCGCGCCCTCCGTCTCCTTCGTACTGCTCATGATCTCTACCGCTCCTACTGTCGAACCCGCGATCCTGCCACCCTAACCGAACACCGTAAAACCCTTCGTCACGCTCGCTCTTTTATCAAAGCCATCCGCCGCAAGCAATGGAATGACGCCTGTTCCGACCTCTCCCACAGCCCTGACCCTGCCCTTTTCTGGAAAACTTTCTCCCGCCTTTCCCAACGTCGTAAATCCCATCCCACGTACCCTATCCTCCGTAATGGTTCTCCTGTTGATTCTAATCAAGCAAAAGCCGATATGTTTGCCCAGCATTACTCCCACGTTTTCTTCCCCACTATCGCCCCTCACCTCTCCCACCCCGACGA
This sequence comes from Meconema thalassinum, assembly GCA_946902985.2. Lineage (NCBI taxonomy): Eukaryota > Metazoa > Arthropoda > Insecta > Orthoptera > Tettigoniidae > Meconema > Meconema thalassinum. The sequence continues at coordinate 170,586,968 of OX336389.2, read as the reverse complement.
ACCTACCATTCATGCCTATACCGACCCAACTTCCCCTCGTCTCACGCCTTCCTTTGTCCACCTTCCCTCCACTGATTACCAACACCCTCTCAATTCCCCTATCACCCCCCTTGAAATCCGCAATCTCCTTAAGCATCGCCGCACTACGGCCCCCGGGGGTGACGGCATTACTTACCGTCACCTTCGCGAGGCCCCCGACATCCTCTTCCTTTACCTTGCTCAGATCTACAACACTATCCTCTACACCGGACATTTTCCCCACCACTGGGGAAATGCCAACATCCTTCTTTTTCTAAAACCTTCTAAACTTCCCTCGGACATTAATTCCTACCGTCCAATCTCCCTTCTCCCTGTTCTTTCCAAACTTTTTGAACTTATTATAACCAAACGCCTCTATCCCTATCTTCACTCTCTTCATCTCATCCCCGCTCATCAAGCTGGCTTCCGCCCTAACTTCTCCACCCACGATCACCTCTTTCACATCACTGCCTCCGTTGAAGCCTTCCTAGCCTCCCCCAATAACAAACATGCCCTTCTCCTCTGTTTCGATATTGAAAAAGCTTTCGATAAAGTCTGGTTCCCTGGCCTCCTCTTCAAGCTCCTCCACCTTCCCTTACCCATCACGTACGTCCGCCTCATTGCAAACTTCTTGTATCATCGCACGGCCCAAATCCTCATCCATGGTACTTCTTCCTTCACTTTCCCTATCCACGCCGGAGTCCCTCAAGGCAGCCCCCTTTCTCCCCTTCTCTATGTCCTCTACACCCATGATATCCCTACCCCTTCTCCTCCGCTCCGTTTGTATCAATACGCCGACGACCTTGCCATTCTCGCCCTCTTCCCTCGTTCTCACACCCTCCAACGCCATGTACAACGTTACCTTCATACCCTCCAAACTTGGTGCAATCACTGGCACATTCAAGTCAACCCCCAGAAGTCCCAATACATCCATATCAAACGCTCCCGCACCCGCCGCCGCCCTTCCCAGCGCCTCCATTTCACCTTTAATGACTCTCTTATTCCTCAACTTAATCAGCTTAAATACCTCGGCATTACCTTCCAAAACAACCTCAAATGGAACCTTCACTTCGATTCAGTCTTCAAGCGCTCCCTCTCCCGCTTCCGCATTCTCCGTCTCCTCACCGGTAAGACCTGGGGCCTACGGCCCCCTCAGACCCTTAACGTTTACAAGACCTTCATTCGCCCAGTTTTCACCTATGCCTCCCTTACCTGGCTCACCGCCCACCCCCGCCTCTATTTCCGTCTCCTCACCCTAGACCGCCACGCTATCAGAATCGCCTATCATTGTAAACTAGATACCCCTTCCGCCACCCTCACTGGTATGCTCACTTTCCCTTCTGCACTCGCCCATGTTCACTCCCTTCGTTTCTCCTACCTTACTCGCGCACGCCGCTCCCACGCCACCCAACCCCTTGAAGCTCTCGAGCTCTCCCCCTATGCCACTGCTATCCTCAATTCCACACGCACCCCGGAAACCGGACATCTCTTCCCTCCGCTCATCGACTAGCCCCCTCTCACGCTCCCATTATTCTGTTCTGTGCACATTTTCCACATGTTCTACTTTCTTTTGGGGGGCTATAGTCAGCCCCGCCTCTTTGTTACTGTTGGCACCACAAGTGCCCTCTCATTGTTTATTTTTCGTTCAGTTTTATCCTATTCCCATCGCCCCTGTCGCAGTTACATAAATTTTATTTTTTGCCCCACTAAACCTTATTTCGTCTACTTCGTTCTCCGGAATGGCTCCACGCATCGTCACACAGTGCTCCCAGTGCTCCCAGTGCTCCAAAAATTTAACGGCCTTGTTGCCGCAACACCCCAGTGCTTCAAGTGATGCGTGTGCTTCTGAAAAATTTTTGTTTCTCTTTCAGCATGGACAATAGACAATCTTTTGAACTTTAATACATATCAATTTATTCATTTTCTGTGCTTTTTCCAGTGTCTTTATCTTTTCCAGCCATACGAACAATAGACATTCTTTCTGGACATTACTTTTCAATTTGTTATATATAATTCTGTATTTTACCCACGGCAATATTTATTTTATGTATCATGTATATTTTTGAATAAACGGGGCTAGTGGGGTAATGCTCCGGCGAGTGTGGTGGGGGGCCTTGTCTGGGGGGGGGGGGGTCCGCCTTGGGGTCGCGGTGACTTCTGCGCCATTACATCCTCCTTCGTCCCTCCTATCCATATGCCTAGCATATTTTCTTCCAAATATAATTTATTCTCTAACCCTTTCCTTTTTCTTCGGCACAAGAGCTCCCTGTTGAGCTGGGTGCCCGCCCTGTCTCGCTTTGCGGGGCAGGGAATGAAATAACTCCTGTTCGTTCGTTCGTCGCCACTGTTCTCACGCTGCTCAGCGCATTCCTTTGATAACGGTTATCAGGTCGTGCTGCACAGGCTCAACCTGCAAATCGCTTGGCAGCTTACAGTTCTGTTCTGTTGTATTCTGTCTTCCAGCCATAGAGGCTCGCTACCAGCTAAGCCAAACAATATAAATATTTCATTATTTTGCGAATTTAATAAAAGACTATTCTCTACCCAAAAATGAGCTTACCTGTAAATAGTAAAACTTAACCTACCGCTTAGCTGTCCAGCGTCTACTAAAAATACAATCACACTTAATAACAATAATAATAATAATAATAATAATAATAATAATAATAAACCAGAAGTCGTGTCCTTTGACAAATTTCTAAAAATAACTCATCCGCGGTAAAGAAAATAATTCACCTTTTAAAATGAGTAATAAATAGCTTTTCTAACATTACAGGTTCACGAAATATCAAGGAAACAAAAGTCAATGACCTTGCAGTTTTGGGATATTTGAGTAAATGAGTGCGCCATACGAAAGATGAGAAAAAATACCCTTAAAACCAACCGTCGCATGACCCTCTCCGATCAATGCTTTGCGAGATATCGATTGATGCATTGGGCACGGCCACCGTGGCCGGCAATATACTCGTTTAAACACAACAGTACTCTCTCTCTTATACAAATATTAAAATAAAATTAAAAAGTAAAAAAATCAAAAAATTCAAAATGTGTAGTTAGGCCCTTTGTCAAAATTTGCAAAATAAACAATAAATTTAAAAGGGGGCGTCACCCCGAGTAATTTTATACCTCGCATGCAGTCCTACAACCATTGCTTCGCGAGGTATAACGAATAATCTAGAAATCAGTTTTTAGCACAAAAAAAAACCAGTTTCCCTCATTTTCAAAATTTTTGTAAATCTTCATGCACCATGTTAAAGAGGGTCACGCGCTGAACAAATGATACCTCGCATGCCCTCCTACGACCATTTTTCCCAGCGACACTAGTGCTAGCAGCGCGGTGTGGCGGAAAATGGACCCCCTGTTGCTTCACTATTTAGGTTTTCGTACTAGAGACATGGGACTTGTTTTGGGGACTAGAGGGGGTAAAGACCTTTAATTTGTCAAACACACGACGTTGTAAAATTCCATGTTTGGGAAATATAGCCTACCGGTACTTTAAAAATTGAATTTTCTTTGAAAAACTGTAAAAATATTAGTTTTTGTACTGACATATAGGACATAGAGACCTTTCGTTTAAGCCTATATATGACTTTTTAGGATTTTTAGTTTCATAAATATAGCCTACTTTCCAAATAAACTTTTTTGGAAAGACTACGTTTTCGTCCTAGAGACCTGAGCGTTATTTTATGGAGTAGAGGGTGTAAAGACCTTTGGTTTTAAGTCAAACACACGACTTTGTAAAATTCCTAATTTGGGAAATAATAGCCAATTTTAAAAATTGAACTTTTTTAGAAAAAATGAAAAAATATAAAGTTTCTTTAACGACAAACGGTATAAAGACCTTTGGTTTGAGCTATTGCACAACGTTCTATGATTATTAGTTTTAAAAATATAGCCTACTTTCCAATAATTTATTTTTAATATGACAAGTTCCCCATTGGAAAGGGGACAACACCCCAAGTCCTATGACACCTCACATGTCCATGCATGATTATCGGTTGGCGACCTATCAAGGAAAGCAAAAGTCAATGACCTTGCCATTTTGGGATATTTGAGTAAATGAGTGCGCCATAGGAAAGATGAGAAAAAGTACCCTTAAAACGAGTCGTCGCATGACCCTCTCCGATCAATGGTTCGCGAGATCTCAAGTTGCCAAGTTGCAACATGCAGGCGTGGTGCGTGCTTTAACGCTCATGGCTACAGGTGGTCTAGAACCGGTAATAGCCATTTACTCACTCGTGACCCTCTCCGATCAATGGTTCGGGAAATATCAGAAAACAACCGAACGCAAGGTACAGTCGTGTTCACAAAAATGGGTGCGTTAGACCCCCCCCCCCCCCCCCCCTAGAGGCTATCTAGTGATAGTGTTGCTTTAAGAGAGCCCGACATCAAGGTTATTACCTCTGATAGCTCTCAGTCTGTTATTTTACGAGAACCCAACATCTAGGTTATAAGCTCAGATAGCAATGATACTGTTGCTTTAAGAGAGCCCAACATCTAGGTTATTAGCTATGATACAGTGCTTTTAAAACAGCACAACATCTAGGTTATTCGCTCTGTTAGTTATGATAATGCTGTTTTACGAGAACCCAACATCTGGTTAACGAGCTCAGACAGTTATGACACCATTGTTTTAAGACAGCCCAACATCTAGGTTATTAGCCGTGATAATTACGATACGGTTGTTTTGATGATGATGATGATGATGATAATAATTGTTGTTTTGAGGAGCCTAACATCTAGGTTATCGGCCCCTTTTTGTTTGGGTGATAATGAAAGATGAGAATGAATGGAACACATTTACCTAATACTAACTACTGTGCAGACTTACATTCTAGAAGAATAAATGGTAAACAAATCTCTACTTACGAGGGAAGTACCCCAGCTCGAACGGCTAAAACCGACTGGCAGTGCGCTTAACATACGAAGATATGTCTGTTCTACTACCCACCACGTGCATTTATCTGTAAAACCCCGCATTAGTGTACAATCAATGTTTGGAAATTACGGCGTCCAAAGATTGCAGAAACACAATTCGCAGCAGAAACTACCACGCAACAGGCAATTCGGACCGTTATATTAGGGAAAATCCATTCCTAGCAATTGGTTAGACCTTTAGCATATTATGTGGTAACATTACAAAAAGATTGCAGAAACACAATTCGCAGCAGAAACTACCGTGCAACAGGCAATTCAGACCATTATATTAACAAGAAACAGATGTGGTGCAGTATAATGAAAGATGAGAATTAGGGCTCGGACTGTGATTCGAATAATTCGCGAATACCCGAATAATATTCAAATATTGGAATATTATTCGAATACCATTGTTATTTTGGTATTCGAATCGCCGTATTCGAATAATAACGTATTCGTGCACTTTCGAATATATTGTATTCGAATAATTTGAAAGGTATGCCCATTGTTTTTCATTACTTGGATTTACTGTTTCGTACGAATATTCTTTTTGTATCGTTCGAATTACAGTATTTGTCGCATTCCTCTATCCATGAATTCAACCTTCACGAGCGCGTTTCAGCCGCGCCCGGTTAATACGCTATTCCGGTTATTGTGAGTTTTTTTCTCGTCTTACTGGGGTTTTGCTGTAAGTTTTTGCGCAACAGGTTATGAATTTGCAAATTATTTAGTATATCAGTGCTTTTATACGAGTGAATTTCTTAATTAAAAGTTTTGATCAACAAAGTTAAGAAATTAAATTGAGGCTTGAAGAGCAGTACTGTTACCGTTTAGAGGAAACGCGCACTATGATTTGGAGATAATAGACAAGTACAACTTTTGTACTCAGCAAATAAAGTTAGTTCGGCCAAATAAGACAAATGTAGCATGTAGAGAATTATTTGACCCATGGTATTTAATAAATGAAAAACCACAGAACCTTCAATAAAATGTCAATTCCTTAATTCAGGGAAGAAAACAGAAAACAAGCTAACCCGTATTTGGATAAACGACGATATATTGCCTATTGTTTTTACAAAACCAAATATGAAAAATAAGAAACTCTTCGTGTCGTCTCTTAGCGACGTGCAAATGCACATTTCCATCAACATAAGCACAACATTATCGACACGAGTATTTGAAAGAAAAACAAAAATAAGAAAAGGTTGCCGAAATTTCAGTGTCAACAGCCTTTTAACTCAAAATTTAATTCGCGCGAAAAATTTCTTATTTTGGTAAAAAAAAAAAACAATTTGTCGTCAGGATCAAGGCATGTTCTTTTGGCATTAACAATATTGCCGCCCGTAGAAAAATTTATATATGATTGAATGGAGGTGCCTGTGGTAGTACCTTCTCGCCAACTGACTTATTCTGGGGTATGCCTATTCATTAGCCTTCCACCATTTCAGGGGTCACCTCCAGTTTCGCGGGCGTTCCTTAAGTTTTCCAGCTCTTCGGCCACAGTTTTCCTGCGCGGGGACATTTGGACGCTTGAAATGGAAGTCGAGGTCCCTCACAAAGCTGGACGAGAGTGAGGATCCCGACAACCCGGCTGTTTGTTGTGGTTGTGAAGCATCCGAATTTTCTCCGATATCGCAAGAAAGCATCTGCACTTGTATTTCCACCCAATCTTTTCCGTGTCTTGTTCATTTTCGTGTAAAAGATTTTTGTAACATGGACCCACAGCAGACGCTAATTGGGTTAAACTTACACCTGTGGTCAGTTCTTCATCACTAATGTGAAATCCGTCTTTTAAGAGCCCCAGAAATTCTTGATTTTAGTGTTTTTGATGTCTTGCTCTCTAGTTGGGAACTCCTGGTTCAAGAAAGAGAGAGAGCCACACAATCACATGGTACAGTGATGACTTGACCAGGAAGTCGGTGGTCGGCTATATACTGTATGAGAAAGAACTAAAAAAGAGCATCACGGACATCAAGGTTATACCATCGGAGAACCTGGATAGAGACCATCGATTGCTGGTAATGAACCTGTGAGGGAGTAAGGAGAAGAAAGGGACTGAGAACCAGGAAAGACGTATAAGGATATGGAAACTGAAAGAAGGGGGTAGAAGGGTCGAGTACCTCAAAATGGTAAAGGAAGGAATTCCAACAGATGAAGAAAGAAGGGTGGAAGAGGAATGCGCTAGATTTAAGAAGACACTAGTAAGTGAAGCAGAAGCAGTATGTGGGAGGACAAGTAGTAAGAAGTGGTGGAAGGAAACACCATGGTGGAATGAGAAGACAAAAGATATAGTAAGGGAAAAGAATAGAGCCTTTAGGAGGTGGTATCAAAATAGGACGGTAGAGACAAGGGAAGAGTACCAGGCAAGAAAGAAGGAGGCGAAGAGAGTAGTGGCTGAGGAGAGAAGAAAGTGGATGGAAGAGTGGACAAAGATGATGACGGAGGATAGTGAGGGTACAAAAAAGGTCCTGTATGGGTTGGTAAAAAATAAGAGGCGGAAGGATCCTACGGATTATGTTAGAATGGTGAACAAAAGGGGACAAGAGATAGAAAGTAGGGAAGAACTGAAGAAAATGTGGAAAGAATATTTTGAAGAACTTCTGAACCCAAATGGAAACCACGGCGAGGAGGAAGAAATCGGGGAAGAGGAAGATGAACTGCAAACAGAAAAGGACTTAACATGGAAAGAAGTGGAAGATGCAGTGAGGAAGATGAAAGGAGGGAAGGCACCGGGTGTGGATGAGTTGAGTGAGGAGATGGTGAGAGCAGCAGGAGATGTGGGGATACAATGGTTGTACCGAGTGATGAGGACAGCATGGAAGGAAAGGAAGACCCCAGAGGACTGGAAAAAAGGAATCATTGTCCCGATCTTCAAGAAAGGTAGTAGAACAGAATGCAGAAACTACCGGGGAATAACACTGATGAGTCATTGTGCAAAGATCTTTGAGAAAGTTTTGGAAAGGAGGATTAGGACAAGGATAGAAGGAGGGATGAGGGAAGAGCAACATGGCTTCAGAGCAGGAAGGTCCAAAGTGGATTTGATTTTTGCTGTATGGCAGTTACAAGAACAGCACTATGAGTATGGAACTGATCTAGTGATGGCCTTCCTGGACATTGAGAAAGCATATGACAGTGTATGCAGAAACAAAGTATGGAAGTCCCTGGAGGTTAGAGGAGTAGAGAAATGGACTATAAAGAGGATAAAGGAGATGTACAAGGGAAGTGTGAGCTGTGTAAAAGTGGGAGGAGAGAGATCGGACTGGTTGGAACAGAGAAACGGCCTTAAACAAGGAAGTGCACTGTCACCGTTACTTTTCATTGTGGTGATGGATGACATAATGACCCGAGTGGTACAAGTAATTGGGGAAGGAAATATGAAAGCAATGGTGTTTTCAGATGATTTGATGATTTGGGGAAACAAGGAGGAGGAGGTACAGGAACAGTTGGACGTGTGGGAAGGAATAATACAAGGATATGGGATGAAATTTAGCATAAATAAGAGTGAGATGGTGATCACAACAAGGAAGAAGGAAAGAACCACAACGGGAATAACAATTGGTGGGGAACAGCTGAAGAAAGTGGAGATTTTCAAGTATCTGGGAAGCCTGATACAAGATAATGGAAGAAACGATAGAGAAATAAATGAGCGGGGTAGACAGGCAGAAGCATTCCGGAGGAGTGTGAGAAGCATGTTATGGAGCAAGGATGTCCCTCAGAACAGCAAAAAGATCATATATCGGACGTACTATGTCCCTATCCTGACGTACGCCTCGGAGACCTGGGTTATGAAAGGAAGGGAGAAGAGCAAAATACAGGCCAGTGAGATGAGGTTCTTGAGAAGCAGTATTGGAGCTACAAAGATGGACAGAATAAGAAATGAGAGGACCAGAGAATTAATGAAGGAGGAACCCTTACAGGATGATATAGAGAAATCTAGACTAAGATGGTATGGACATGTAAAACCAATGGAGGAGAAGAGGATACCCAGGAGGGTACACGAGACGAAGTGGGAAGGAATGAGACCGAGAGGAAGACCGAGAGACAGGTGGCTGAAGGGGGTGGAAGAAAGCGTGAAGAAGAGAGGAGAAGACTGGAGGCTGAGAGATGGTGGGAAGACAGAAGACGTTGGAGAGGCTTGTGTTCCAAACAGACCCGGCCAGTGGCTGGAAACTGTTCAAGATGATGATGATGCTCTCTGAGTTGTCATCCTCATTTTTCATTTCTTAATATTCGTGAGGTTGCGAATATTCGAATAATATTCGCTGTATTCGCACTATTCGGTATTCGAATATTCGAATATGCGAATACGCGAATATTCCGAGCCCTAAAGAGAATGAATTCAAAACCTATATCTAATATTAACTACATAATTACATACTAGAAGAAGATATGGTAAACAATTACGAATAAGGCAAATAAAGGACAGGAAGAAAAAAATGCCCTCAACCCTCGAAGAATGAGTATTGAGAGTACAGTTGTTTTAAAAGAGACCAACTACTAGATTATTAGCTCACATAGTTATGATACCGTTGTGTTAATAGAGCCTAACATCAACGTTATTACCTCTGATAGCTTTCATACTGTTATTTTAAGACAGCCCAACATCTAGATTATTAGCTCTGACAGCTATGATACTGTCGTTTTAAGAGAGCCCAACATCTAGGTTATTAGCTCTGATACTGTGCTTTTTAAAGGGCCCAACATCAAGGTTATTAGCTCTGACAGCTATGATACTGTCGTTTTAAGAGAGCCCAACATCTAGGTTATTAGCTCTGATACTGTGCTTTTAAAAGAGCCCAACATCTAGGTTATTCGCTCTGATAGCTATGATACTGCTGATTTGATGATGGTGATGATGATAATCATAATTGTTGTTTTAAGAGGCCTAACATCTAGGTTATCGGCTCCTCATGGTTTGGGTGATAAAAAGATGAGAATGTTTTGAAAACTCTTACCTTATACTAACAACAGACTTACACACTAAAAGAAGAAATGGTAAACAAAGAACAAATAAGGCAAATCAAGGACAGGAAAAACAAAAAATGCCCTCAGCCCTCGATGAATGACGATTGAGAGTACAGTTGTTGGAGGAGAGTCCAACTACTAGGTAATTAGATCAGGTAGATATGTTACCACAGTTTTTGGAGTGCCCAAACATCCAGTTATTAGCCCTGATAGCTATCATCCTGTAATTTTAAATGAGCCCATCATCTAGGTTATTATGATATTGACGATATTAATTGCTGTTTTAAGCGACCTAATATCTAGGTTATCGGCCCTAATGGTTTGGTGATAGTGAAACTTGAGAATAAAATGTAAACTATATCTAAAACTAACTACACACTTACATACTAGAAGAAGACATGGAAAACAAACGAAGAATAAGGCAAATAAAGGACAGGAGGAAATGAAATGCCCTCAACCCTCGAAGAATGAGGATTGAGGGATTCATAAGGAAGGAGAGCCATGATAGGCAGTTAGGAAAGCGAAAGACGAGAGGGTCCATCCCAGAGGTAATGGAAAAGGAAAAAAAAGGACCCAGCTCAGGAATCCCTCGAGGTCCCCAACTCCCGGCCTCACCAGCCGTCAGCACTTCAAGGTGTACCACTATCAAGAGTGCACCACAAGTGGTGGGGCTACACACACTCTGCCCCCTTAAGGGCCTTGAGCAGAAGGCAGGAGCTATGAAGAGAACAGAAGAGGTTTGACCCCTGGAATAATGAGGGATCAGAAAAGATGAGACAAGGCCATATTAAGGAGAAAAAGTGAAATAATCCCTAGGCCTCGGATACCCTTATACCGACGGGGTCGGAAAAGAACAAGAGTTGACCACGGAAGGTCGATAGGAAAGAGGACAGAGGAGCCCGGCGCAAGTAAATGAAAGTAATGCTGAACTCAGCTGGGGCCCCATGATCGCCAACCCACGTCCAACTAGTCGTGAGGGCTTGGGGCATCTAGGTTATTAGCTCAGATATCTATCATTCTGTACTTTTAACGGTGCCAAACATCTAGGTTATTTGCTCAGATAGTTATGATAATGTTGTGCTAAGAAAGACCAACTTCTAGGTAATTGGCTCTGATACCGTAGTTTATGGTGAGCCCAGGCGCGGATTCAAGGGGGGGGGGGTCACAGGGGTCATGAACCCCCCCCCCCCAAACGGAGACCATTGTTTTTTGCAAACTCAAAAAACGAAAACACAATAACCAGACAAATAAAACTTAACGAATTTTAACTGAAAAACAGGTTGTTTTATTTTTTTTCATTTTATTCAATACTGAAAATATCTTTATTGCAATTATTATGTTCTGTTACAATTGTACATATTTACAATTTCATACCTGTTATATAAAAATGATTATTTATATAACAAAATCAACTCGCCTATTTTGTTTAGCAAACCTTGTGATTATCGAATCGATGTCTATAGTGATGTCACGATGAATGTGCAGCAATGCACGGATAGGAATTTGGGGCTTTTTTCGCACCAAAAAATTTTGCCGACGTCCAAACTGCAAGATTGGTTGGCAATCAAACCTGTGACTTTCTCCCTTTGTCGGTACCAACTCGACTTGCCGAAACTGTAACGTACCTTGATACTTTTCTCGAAGCTCGATGTAAAAGTCGCAAAACACGGCGTTGCAATTTGTACGAATATTTTTGGTGCGCTAAACGCATCAAATTTCTATCCATGTAGCTTGCAAAAAAAATGGTCAGGTTTTGTTCGTTTGGTTATTTTGTGATTGCGTTCTTAGTGATACCATTTTTCTTAACAATTTCGATTCTGTGACCCCTCCCCCCAAGCCAAACTCTAGATCCGCGCCTGCGTGAGCCCACCATCTAAGTTATAAGCTCTGATAGCTATCATCATACTGTACTTCTGAAGAGCCCAACATCGAGGTTATTAGCTCAGATAACTATCATTATGTACTTCTAAAAGGGCCCAACATTTACGCTATTAGCTCAGATAAATACCGTACTGTTGGTTTAAGAGAGCCCAACATCTACGTTCTCTCATAGCTATGATATTGTGCTTTTAAAAGAGTCTAACATCTAGGTTATTAGCTCAGATAGCTATGATACTCTTGTTTTAAGAGAGCCCAACATCGAGGTTATTGGCACTGATACCTATGATACCGGTGTATAACGAGAGCCCAACATTTAGGTTATCAATTATGATAGCTATCATAATACAGTACTTTTAAAGAGCCCAACGTCTAGGTTTTTATGTCAGAAAACTATCATACTGTAGTTTTAAGGGGGCCCAAAATCGTGGTTATTAGCTCACATAGCTAACATACCGATGTTTTAGGACAGCCTAGCATATAGGTTAATAACCTCAGTTATGAAGCCGATGCTGTAAGAAAGCCCAACATCTAGGCAAAATGTTCTGATAGTTATGATACCGTTGTTTAAAGAAAGCCCAACATCTTAGTTGCTTGTTCAATTAGCTATGATACTGCCGTTTTAGGAGAGCCCAACATCTAGCGCATTACCTCTGATAGCTATGATACTCTACTTTTAAATAGCCCTGATAGCTCAGATAGCTATCATACTGCACATTTAGCAGTGCCCAACATCTAGGTTATTAGCTCAGATAGCTAGATTATTCGCTTTGATAAGTACGATACTGCTGTTTTCAGAGAGCCCAACATCTAGGCTATTAGCTCAGACAGTTATGATACCATTGATTTAAGAGCCCCAAACAAGTACGTTATTATCTCCAACAGCAATGATTCTGCTGATTTGATGATGATCATCATAATTTTTGTTTTAAGGGGCCTAGCATCTAGGTTATTGGCATCTCATGGTTTGGTTGATAAAAATATGAGATAGTATTGAAAATGTTTAACTTATACTAGCTACAGACTTACACACTAGAAGAAGAAATGGTAAACAAAGAACAAATAAGGCAAATTAAGGACAAGAAAAAAGAAATGCCCTCAACCCTCGAAGAATGAAGATTTAGGGTACAGTGGTTTAAAGAGAGCCCAACTACTAGGTAATTAGCTCTGATGCGTTGTTTAAGATTTGCCAAACATCCGGTTATTAGCCTAATTGCTATCATACTGTAATTTTCAAGAACCTGACATCTAGGTTATTATGATAATGATACCGGGTGAGTTAGCCGTGGTCATTACGGCAGGACTGCTGGCAGTCGCTCACATCCGGGAGGCGAGGTGGTTCGAATCCCGCCGCCGGCAACCTTGAAGATGGTTTTCTGTGGTTTCCCATCTTCCTTCCAGGCAAATGCCGGGGTTGGTCCCTAACTATAGGCCACAGCCGTTACCTTCCAACTCCTCGTCCTTCCATTCCAACTTTCCTCCCCAACGGTACTTGTAGCTCACCCATTGGGTGTCCGTCTCGAAGCAGCTACAAAACTGGCGAGCCGAACATGTCCTTGGACACTCCCGGCATAAAAGCCATACGCTAAAAAAAATGATAATGATGATGATGATGATGATAAATGCTGTTTTAAAGGGCCGAACATCTAGGTTATCGGCTCTAATGGTTTGATGATAGTGAAACTTGAGAATGTAAAGTAAACTATATCTAAAACTAACTACACAATTACATACTAGAGGAAGAAATGGAAAACAAACGGCGAATAAGGCAAATAAAGGACAAGAGGACACAAAATGCCCTCAACACTCTAAGAATGAGGGCTGACGGACTTGGAAGGAAGGAGAGCAATGAAAGGCAGTTAGAAAGTGCAAGAGGTGAGGTTCCACCCCCAGAAGAATTGGAAAAGGGTGGCAAAACTGGACCCAGCTCCTGAATCCCTCGGTTTCTCCAACTGCTGAATTCACCAGCCGTGAGCCCTTGAAGGTGTAGCACTATCGAGAGTGCACCAGACGTGGTGGGGTTACACACACTCTGCCTCCGTAATGGCCTTCAGCAGAAGGCAGGATATATGAAAAGAACAGAAGAGGTATGGCCCCACGAAGAATGAGGGATCAGAAAAGACGAGACAATGGCATTTAAAGACGGGAAAGTGAACGAATCCCTAGACCTCGGATACCCTAATATTGCCGGGGCAGGAAAAGAACAAGAGTTGGCCAAGGGAGGTCGATAGGAATGATGACAGAGGAGCCCGGTACACGTTAGTGGAAGTAATGCTGAACTCACCTGTGGCCCCGTGGTCGCCAACCCACGTCCCACTATTCGTGAGCCCCTGGGGCATCAAGATTATTGGCTCAGATAGATATCATTCTATACTTTTAACGGTGGCCAACATCTAGGTTATAGCTCAGATAGCTATCATCAACTGTACATTTATAGAGCCCAACATCTAGGTTATTAGCTCAGATAGATATCATTCTATACTTTTAACGGTGGCCAACATCTAGGTTATTAGCTCAGATAGCTATGATAATGTTGTGTTAAGAAAGCCCAACATCTAGGTTATTAGCTCTGATAGCTATCATCAACTGCACTTTTATAGAGCCCAACATCTAGGTTATCAGCTCAGATAGCTATCATTATGTAATTTTAAAAGGGCCCAAAATCTAGGTTATTAGCTCAGATAGCTATCACACTGTGGTGCCTACCATCTAGGTTATTAGCTCAGATAGCAATGATCCTGTTCTAGTCTAACAGCCCTACATCAAGGTTATATGATCAGATTGCTATGATACTATTGTTCTAAGGTATTAGCTCAGATAGTCCAGCTATGGTACTGAGATAGCTTTAATAGTGTTGTTTAAAGGGAGTCCAACATCTAAGTTATTAGCTCAGATGGCTATGATACTGTGCTTTTCAAACAGCCCTCTATTAGCTCTGATAGTTTCGATACGTTTGTTTTAAGAGAGCCCTACACCTAGGTTATTAGCTCTGATAGCTATGATACTGTTGTTTAAAGACAGCCCCATATCTAGGTTATTAGCTCTGATAGCTATGATACTGTTGTTTAAAGATAGCCCCATATCTAGGTTATTAGCTATGATACTGTTGTTTTAAGAGAGCCCAACACCTAGGTTATTAGCTCTGGTAGCTATGATACTGTGGTGCCTATCAACTAAGTTATTAGCTCAGATAGCTATGATACTGTTCTAGTCGAACAGCCCTACATCAAGGTTATATGATCAGATTGCTATGATACTATTGTTCTAAGGTATTAGCTCAGATAGCTATCACACTGTGGTGCCTATCAACTAAGCTATTATCTCAGATAGCTATGATACTGTTCTAGTCTAACAGCCCTACATCAAGGTTATATGATCAGATTGCTATGATACTATTGTTCTAAGGTATTAGTTCAGATAGTCCAGCTATGGTACTGAGATAGCTTTAATACTGTTGTTTAAAGTGAGCCCAACATCTAAGTTATTAGCTCAGATGGCTATGATACTGTGCTTTTAAAACAGCCCTTTATTAGCTCTGATCGTTTTGATACGGTTGTTTTAAGAGAGCCCAACACCTAGGTTATTAGCTCTGATAGCTATGATACTATTGTTTAAAGACAGTCCTATATCTAGGTTATTAGTTCTGATAGCTATGATACTGTTGTTTAAAGACAGCCCCATATCTAGGTTATTAGCTCTGATAGCTATGATACTGTTGTTTTAAGAGAGCCCAACACCTAGGTTATTAGCTCTGGTAGCTATGATACTGTTGTTTAAAGAGAGCCCAACACCTAGGTTATTAGCTCTGGTAGCTATGATACTGTTGTTTTAAGAGAGCCCAACACCTAGGTTATTAGCTCTGGTAGCTATGATACTGTTGTTTTAAGAGAGCCCAACACCTAGGTTATTAGCTCTGGTAGCTATGATACTGTTGTTTTAAGACAGCCCCATATCTAGGTTATTAACTCTGATATCTATGATACTGTTGTTTAAAGACAGTCCCATATCTAGGTTAGTAGCTCTGATAGCTAAGATACTGTTGTTTAAAGACAGCCCCATATCTAGCTTCGTGAATCAGAGGAAACGGTGAAGGATGTGACTGAACGGCTTTCTACTGGGATCAGTGTGGACGAGGGCGTGCAGGAGCAAACTGAGGACGACGTTATCATAATGGGTGATTCTATGATACGATGGAGTGCGAATATCTCGAGGAAATCAGGTGCGAAAGTGCGGTGTTATCCGGGGATTAAAATTGACCAGCTTGCCCAACAAGTGGAAGAAGCAAATGTAGAGGACTGTGACCAAGTTAAAGTGTTGTTGCTCCATGTTGGGACGAACGATTTGAAGAAGAGTGCTACAGCTGATTACATCATGGGGGAGCTCTACGAGCTAGGCAGGAAAGCTAAAAGCAAGTTTGGAAATGCAAAAATTATAATGAGTGGCATTGTTCGGCGGGGAGATGTTCCGTTAAGGCGAGTTAAGACTGTAAATGACCGCATGGACTGGGTTTGTGCACAACTGGGATTAGTGTACGTAGATGCTGACTGCTGGATTGGTGGCCGTAACTTCGCCCGAGACGGGCTGCATTTAAATCGACGGGGCGCTTTTAACCTAGGGAGCCTACATGACAGGGTCATCGGTTCGTGCCGGCCATTGTGAGGAGGAGCAGGTCCAGAGGTTGCCAGCCGACGGGAAGAGAAGGAGCTACTTCGGGATATTTGCTGCGGAGGTAAGACTCTAAGATTACTGCAGGTCAATTGTCAGAGTTTAGGAAATAAATTAATTGAATTTTGGAATCTTGTAGAGACCTATTCTCCGGACATTGTCATTGCTACTGAATCTTGGTTATATGAGGATATAAATAGTAATGCAATAATTCAAGGGACCTACGAAATGTACAGAAGGGATCGGGGGAAGCGAGGTGGTGGGCTATTTATTTGTGTGCGCAAAAATATAGCTAGTTTCTTAAAGTGGGCTGATACGGTTCATGAAATGTTATGTGTACAAATTTCGGATAAAGGGAATAAATTCACTCTTCAGGTGATAGGGGCGTATAGAGCACCGAAAGATAACTTTTCGCTTCTCGACACACTGTATGATAAAACTTGTTCGGGTAATGCTATGAAAAAGAGCATAATAATTGCCGGAGATTTAAACCTCCCCAAAGTAGACTGGTCTGGTGAGTCAACTAGCTGTGGTCAAGCTCAGAGCGCTGCAAACAAATTCTTAAGGGAGGGGGGATTTTCCCAAGTAGTTGACTTCCCAACTAGAAGCAATAATACCTTAGATGTTTATCTCGTAAGGCCTGTAGAGCTGTATATTAACTGTCTGAAAGTGCCAGGAATTAGTGACCATTCTGGGGTTGAATTAAATATTAGATACGGTGACATTACAAAATTAGACTCCGATGTGGCAAATAAGATCATATTCCAGTATCGCAGGGCGTATCAGGGCAAATTTCAGGGGTATTTGAATGAGCTATTTGTAGGATGGGCATCGGAAGGAAATCACATTAATATTATGTGGACTAACTTTATGAAAATTTTAAATAGCGCTATTGATAAATTTGTTCAATTTAAATTACTGAAACAAAACCCAGATCCTGAGTATTACACACGGGAAATCAGGAGTCTTAAACGGAAATTTAGGAAATTATACAATAAAAGGCATGATAGTGACAAGTATGTTGAAATTTAAGTCCTTATCAAGAGAGCGCGTCTTAAAAAAAGAGGGCTGCTCATGACAATTATATGCAAGGTTTACTTGGTTCGGGAGGCGATGGGTGAAAAGAGTTTTACAGTTATGTTAGGAGGAGAAAGGGAAATTCAAATAATTTGTCGATGATAATGTCCGGTGACGGTAAATTAATTACTGAGAAGCAAGCCATTGCTAATGAATTAAATGTCTTTTATGGTAGTGTGTTCAATAAATCCAATAGCTGTGTGTTGGACCTTAACGGTGAATCAGGGGCTCCACTTCTCCAAATAAACCAGTCAGCAATTGTAAAGCTAATACAAAAATTACGTTACAATATATCGAAGGGTCCTGATAATATTGTTAGTGAAGTACTTAAACTAGGAGGTAGGGCCGTGGCACGATACTTAGAGGTGATTTTTAATGTGTCCATAAACAATGCGCAAATCCCGGATGACTGGAAAAGAGCTACGGTAGTCCCAATATTTAAGGGAGGGAGCAGACTTGAATTGGGCAACTACAGGCCGGTTAGTCTTACGTCCATCGTTTGTAAACAGATGGCGCATCTCATTTGCGACTACTTGAGGGAACAGTGGGAAGCATTATCATGGCTTAATGATAGGCAACATGGATTTCGGAAAGGTTACTCATGCGAGAGTCAGATGCTATCACTTTTTCAAGATATTAGCGAATTGTTAGACGATGGAGTTTCAGTCGACGCCGTAGGTATAGATTTTGCGTAGGCATTTGATGTCGTGCCGCATGACATGCTACTCCATAAATTAGCTTCGTCGAAGATTGATAGAAGAGTAATTTTATGGATCCAATAATTTTTGACGGGTCGTTCCCTGAAAGTGAAAGTTGAAGGCCGATTCTCGGATGAAATTACCGTAACGTCGGGTATCCCTCAGGGCAGCGTAATCGGAACTTTGTTATTTTTTGGCGTTTATAAATGACTTACCAAATGGGATTCGCAGTGACTCTATTGTTTGCGGATGATTGTGTAATATATCGAAAGATACATGACTCACAAGACAATGCAGTACTTCAAGATGACCTGAACCTGGTCTATAAGTGGGCGATTGAAAATAAAATGAAAATAAACACAAGAAAATGTAGTCCAATAAAAATAGGGAAAGTGCGAAGGCAAGATTTTCAATATAACATTGGCTCGGAAATACTTGTAGAAGAAGATTCTTGCAAATATTTGGGCGTTCACGTAAGAAATTATATGAAATGGAGTAGTCATATAGGATGTGTAGTTTCTAAAGCTTACAAATCCCTGCACTTTGTAATGAGGGTATTAAAAGGAAGTAGTACCTCTGCTAAAGAATTAGGATATTTGTCACTTGTAAGACCTATTCTGGAATACGCCTTGGCGGTTTGGGATCCATATCAAGTAGGGCTCATAAATGAGTTGGAAATGGTACAAAGAAAGGCCGCTAGATTTGTGCTCAGTGACTTTAATCCCAGAAGCAGTGTGAGCCGTATGTTAAAGAAACTTGGGTGGGAATCACTTGAGGCTAGGAGGATGAAATCTAGTCTCTGCGCTATGTACAACGCGTATACAAATCAACCAGCATGGGGTGAGCTTAGCAAACGTATGGAAAAGCCTACTTACATGGGTAGGAGCAATCACCCTTTCAAAGTTAAGGGCCGACCACAGCGAACAAATTATGGTAAATATTCTTTCGTAAACCCTGCCATTGATAATTGGTACCTGCCGCAGTCTTAGAGCCTTTTCCCAAAAATATAGGTGTGTTTAAGAAAAGACTGACTATTTGTGTAAATACTCCAGTTTAATTTTTAGTGAATTGTTATGTACAATTATTTATTTGTTATGTATATCTAATTTGCCACCGGGGGGACACACCCCCAATTGCAAATAAACGAATGAATTAGCTCTGATAGCTATGATACTGTTGTTTAAAGACAGTCCCTTATCTAGGTTAGTAGCTCTGATAGCTATGATACTGTTGTTTAAAGACAGTCCCATATCTAGGTTAATAGCTCTGATAGCTATGATACTGTTGTTTAAAGACAGTCCCATATCTAGGTTAGTAGCTCTGATAGCTATGATACTGTAGTTTAAAGACAGCCCCATATCTAGATTATTAGCTCTGATAGCTATGATACTGTTGTTTTAAGAGAGCCGAACACCTAGGTTATTAGCTCTGATAGCTATGATACTGTTGTTATAAGGGAGCCCCATATCTAGGTTATTAGCTCTGATGGCTATGCTACTGTTGTTTAAAGACAGCCCCATATCTAGGTTATTAGCTCTCATAGCTATGATACTGTTGTTTAAAACAGCCCCATATCTAGGTTATTAGCTCTGATAGCTATGATACTGTTGTTTAAAAACAGTCCCATATCTAGGTTATTAGCTCTGATGGCTATGATACTGTTGTTTAAAGGCAGCCCCATATCTAGGTTATTAGCTCTCATAGCTATGATACTGTTGTTTACAGACAGTCCCATATCTAGGTTATTAGCTCTGATAGCTATGATACTGTTGTTTAATGACAGTCCCATATCTAGGTTATTAGCTCTGATAGCTATGATACTGTTGTTTAAAGACAGTCCCATATCTAGGTTATTAGCTCTGATAGCTATGATAGTGTTGTTTAAAGACAGTCCCATATCTAGCTTATTAGCTCTGATAGCTATGATACTGTTGTTTAAAGACAGTCCCATATCTAGGTTATTAGCTCTGATAGCTATGATACTGTTGTTTAAAGACAGCCCCATATCTAGGTTATTAGCTCTCACTGTTGTTTAAAGACAGCCCCATATCTAGGTTATTAGCTCTGATAGCTATGATACTGTTGTTTAAAGACAGCCCCATATCTAGGTTATTAGCTCTGATAGCTATGATACTGTTGCTTAAAGACAGTCCCATATCTAGGTTATTAGCTCTGGTAGCTATGATACTGTTGTTTAAAGACAGCCCCATATCTAGGTTATTAGCTCTGATAGCTATGATACTGTTGTTTAAAGACAGCCCCATATCTAGGTTATTAGCTCTGATAGCTATGATACTGTTGTTTAAAGACAGTCCCATATCTAGGTTATTAGCTCTGGTAGGTATGATACTGTTGTTTAAAGACAGCCCCATATCTAGGTTATTAGCTCTGATAGCTAACACACCGTTGTTTAAGGAGAGCCCAACAGCTCAGACAGCTAAGATACTGTTGTTTTAAAAAGGCAAACATCACTTTTATTAACTTCGTTGATGAGGAACCCAACATCTAGGTTATTACCTCTGATAGCAATCATAGCTGTTCTCATAAAGAGCCCAACATCTCTGGTTATTAGCTCAGATAACTGTCATACTGTACTTTTAATAGGACCCAACATCTAGATTAGCTCTGAGAGCTATAATACTGCACTTTTAATGAGCCCAACAGCTAGGTCATTAGCTTGGATAGCTATGATACCGTTGTTTTAAGACAGCCCAATATCTACGTTATATGCTCCGATAGCTATGGCACTGTCAAGAGACCAACAGATCTGATAGCTTTCATAGTGTTCTAAAAAAAACATCTAGGTTATTATCTCAGACAGCTATGATACTGTTGTTTTAGGAGAGCCCAACATACAGGTTATTAGCCCAGATAGCTATCATACCGTTCTTTAAGAGAGCCCAACATCTAGGTTATTAACCTCTGTAATGAAACCAATCCTCTAAGAAAGCCAAACACCTAGGTTATTAGCGTTCGAAACTATGATAGCGTTGTTTTAAGGGAGCTCAACGTCTAGATTATTTGCTCAGATAGCTATGATACCGTTTTTTACGACAGCCCAATATGTACTGTATTCGAATTTTACTGTCAAGAAATGCATTTATGACAGTGCGGGAAATGAAGCCTCTTTTGTGTAATATTTTATGTCTCGAAACACGTTCAGAGAGGAGAACAGGTCAGTCGGTCAGTAAATGGAAAAGCCGGACCAATGACAAAATTCGATACGTGAGAGCCTGGGCATATCGTTGGAAACATGTTTAGTAAGGAAGGCCGCTCCAGTGACAGCGAAGCGCGTGTCTCAGCAAGCCTTTATGTAAGGGGAAGATAGACTAACCATCACGAGTTGTCGTGTGACCAGGAGTGGAATGAGGGAGTCGCGCCCACAGAGGTCACGGGGTCGACTGGAGCGAAATTAATTATGGAAATTCATACGCTTTATGAACCTGTTCATTGATAATTAGCGATTATTTCAGAAGAGATTTTATTGGCTTAGAAAATGCAATAATTATGTCCATAAACTATATGCATTTTAGTTTTTATATGAGAAGTCTCAGTGAAGTAGAAACTGAATGTTTCAAAGATTCCGGAAAACTTTCGCGCTGTTTTGGAAAGAACCTTATCATGGACGTAGAGGAGGGGAGATCACAGGCAGGAATCAGGTTCTTATTTGGTGACGCTTGAACGGAACAGACGTGTTACTCGGAGCTCCCGGGAAGTGCGAACGAAAAGTATTTCGGCTATCGGGAAGTGAAGCGATAATCTCGGCGAAGTGTAGGTTCAATACCGCACTCATGTGATAGGATGACTTGATAACATTTTATAATTGAAATTGGAAAGTGAAGTTAGAATATTTCGAAGTGATAGCCATTCGACTAGGGGATACTTATGGAATTGAAGTGAATAATTGAACATTAGGAGAAACATTAAACTATTGAACTACGCAATTATTATAAGCAATTTTTGCAATTAATTAATTAATTAATTAATTAATATTATTGCAAGTCAGGCTCTACCGAACATTATACTCAGCAGAGTTATTCAGAGGTACGACAGTGTATTAAACACCATCAAAGACAATCTACGAGGAATATTTCACAATATTATTTATTCCAAAAATTATTACGATGAATATCAAATTGGAATTGGTAGAGACACTTCAGAACTTCACTAAGGTGGGTGGAAGAGATGGCGTACTAAATAATTGGAGGGAGCGTAATATACACGATGCTGACGATATTTGAAGTTGACTAAAATAAAGCGGAGAAGACGATGTTTTTCGTCAAAATTTTAGAAATTCATGGGATATAAAGAACACAATGTCTTTTACGAAAAATACTTCTACAATGAAGATCGACAAGATTATTTCAACACGAAGTTGTCAGGCGTTCTATTCTGAGTAGACGAAGGAAGATTGGAGATGGGAATCGAACCAAGGGATGGATCCACAACGAGGTGATGGTGTTCCGAAAGGTGATCCAGTCGAGGGCAGACATGGAGTTCAACACGAAGTGTCGGGCGAATTCGCAGGTACGAGAGAGGCGATCCAGGACCAGAATGGAATGGTAATGCTATTCCGGCATTATCTCTATTCAACCAAGATCAAGATGGACCTCATCTAGACAGCTTTAAGTCAACACCAGGTAGAATGAACCCAACCAGTAGTATCTTCGTAGAATGAAGGCATTTTTGAATACATCTTAAGGAACGCTTTAGATATCTGGCTGTAGGATTTTTATCAGTGGCAATTTCGAGTATTTTAGATATTGTCTTCGATTTTGATTTTAATTAAATATCATTGCTTTTTTGAATTCAAGTCTTAGTATTTTTGCATTTTGAATTGAAGTCGTTTAAGATTTTGGATTGGAGGTCGATGACCATATTTTTGGATATTAAGGATTTTTAGGATGTGTGATTTTATTGTGATATTCAGGATTTTTGCGATATGCGAATTCCATTTTTATTCTTCGTATTATTAGAAGGGGCGATCTTCCCGTGATCAATTTTATTTTTGGAGAATTTCGAGAATTGATACACATTTAAGCGGATGACAGATTTTTGAGATAGGATTCTGTTCTAGAATGTAAAGGAAAGCAATGCTAGAAAGAAATACTTGAAGTAGTATTGTAGAAAGCTGATTGTTGGTTTGGAAAGGTTTCTACTTTGAATTAAACTTTGTTCTAATGACGAGAAGGAAACAGTATAGAGAAGTATTGTGTGAGTAGTAACAATGCGGAATGCAATTGTTGCATTGTAAAACCAGAAGACACTAGTGCTATTATTATTATAGGTATTTTTGAATTGCATTGTGGAAGAGATTTCAGATCAGTAATTAATTTAACATTTCTGGTAAAGATCTGTATGAGCATATTTGAATACTGAAAGCTGAGAATTTACGTAAAGTTGTTGAATTTGTTGAAGAAGTTGAAACGCAGTTTGAATTCAGCATGTATATTAAAGCTGAGGAATGGTATTCCAGCTTATTGTTGCAAAGGCATGCATTATGGAGTGAATGTGGCAATATGCGTGTGTGACATTGCTCCACGATAGGAAAGTAAACGATGTTTGTGATAGCCTGCGTAATATAGTTGTCGATATATGTACAATACACAGTGGAAATAAGTTTACGTATTGGAAGAGATGGGCTCTTTACAAATTTAGACAGGTTGATAATTGAGATCAGCTGTTTTGTTGTGTTATCGATCGAAGCTCAGATCTAAATAACTGATGGCTCATTAATATCAGAGTAAGTTTGAAACAATGTTAATTGATATTTAAATGGAACGAGGTTTATTATTATTATTATTAGTAGTAGTAGTAGTAGTAGTAGTAGTAGTAGTTTTATTTTGATAGAAGGCACTCGAGTTGACATTATCGTGATCTAGGCTTTATTGCACGGATCATTTGTACTCATTTTGACATTAGAAACGATATAGACCAAGTTTAGTGGCAGGATTCATAAGTTGTGTAGATAGTTATTGAGTCGTGAGTGAATTTGAAAATATTTTTATTAATGTTAATTATAGACGGAATATTTAGTAAATTTATAGAATAGGGATTAATCAGGTTTTAAGGAGACTTGCATAGAGTTCAATACGATAGCCGTAATAGCGAAAGGCCATCGCTGATTTTATTTTCGAGCTAGATGATTTTAAAATCCATTTTTATTTTTGCTCCTTATACTAGTGCACAGGAGTTTGCTTCCAGTTTCGATTAGCCCACCGATTAATGATTATAGCTAGAATTGGATAGACTTTTTATTATTATTATTAATATCTTCAAATAGGAATCGTTATTTTTGTTTTCAATTGTAAATTTTATTATCTCTACTTAGTATAAAACAAGGTCTCCGATTCTTGTATGTTACGGGTAAACTCGAGAACCACTGGATGGATTTTGATGCGGTTTTCACCATTCTGTAAAGGATATCTCGAGGATAATTTCTGTAGAAAATAATTTATTTATAATCAAAGAAAGCCGAGCAGTAACGATTTCAGTGGAAAAGTCGAAAAAAACTGGCGTCCGAGCGCTTTGTAAGCTTACACTGGGCAAACCGTCAAAAATATCTAAATACTATGAGTGTAAGAAATGTTCAGCATGAAAAGTTCTACAAAAAAGTCCGTGAGAGCATATGTCTATCTTCAATGCATCGCCCACTATAAGTGTGTTTACGTTTTAATTTCTTCCAACCATGTCCATTCAACTACTGAGGCGACAGTTTACGAGCTAGCTAAGGGCGAATCTATAATCCCTGTCATAGCCTAGCTAGCGGGCGAACCTATTGTCCCAGATACAGCCAGCAGCAAACCGTCGAGTCGTGTTGAGTTAAGACTTCTGAGAGGGGTGGTTGTGTTTGGAGTTTCCATGGAAGTGCAACTCGGGTTTTCTTCATTTCGCCTGTGAAACATAGTCAAGTTAAGATTGGACGGAAGGGGGATTTGAGTTTCATTCACCTCGCCATTCCCTGGAAGTGCAACACTCATTTCGTCTGTGAACTTTGCGTTCCGCAAAATTCACAGTCGATTTAAGATTGGACCGAAGGGGGATTATATTATATTAAATTATACTGATTGGCGTATAATCTCTACTTAGTATAAAACAAAGTCCCCGATTCTTGGATGTCACGGGTAATCTCGAGAACCACTGCATGGATTTTGATGTGGTTTTCACCATTCTGTAAAGGATACCTCGGGGAAGCTTTCTGTAGAAAATAATTTAATTATGATCAAAGAAAGCCAAGCAGTAACGATTTTAGATAAAAAGTCGGAAAAAATCCTGGCGTCCATGCGCTTTTAAAGCTTACGCTGGGCAAACCGTTAAAAATATCAATATACAATGAGTGTAAGAATTGTTCAGCATGAAAAGTTCTACAAAAAAGTACGCGAGAGAACATCTCTATATTCAATATATCGTCCACTATAAGTGTTTTTATATTGGGCGGAAGGGGGATTAGTGTTACATGCAACTCGCCATACTTAAATTACGTCTGACAAGAATTTGTTGCACATGCATCTCCATGATAACATAGTTAATAGTCCAGTCAGTGATTTTTACCCATCTGCCGAGACGTAAAACGGATATAGATCGTAGTTCATTGACATCGTAAAGGAGCGCTTATCACGTAATGCATTCACAACTGTTTCCGGGCGAAGCCGGGCCGGGTTGCTAGTGTTAAATAAATCAAACAGATACGTGGTTACGTTATTCTGATATTTCATTGAAATTTGGAGTTAATTAGGGATATATTGTGCTATAGTGGAGATATAGGACTTGTTTGCCCACATATACTACCCAATCCCCCGAGTGTTTGAAAGGGTTTCTCACTCTCCATTTTTAATAGAATTTCCAACCAACCCCGTAGTTTAGTCCTATAGCACAATGATTATTAGCCGTACCCCTCCAGATTTATTTGCCAGTTGTTTCTTCGTAGTTTGTCTAGCCGTGTACTACAAGTTGCTGCGATCCATCTTCATCTTCGGATTCTGGCAGATATATCACTGAATACGACTAATGTTAGTAAATGGCGCAATCTAACTTTGGGGCTGCGAGTTTGTGGCAATACCAGCGTGATGGCCAGTGAGTTTGGCAAATACGTGCGGTTGCTAGAGTTAATTAATAGCGATTCTCAATTGGGAGTTAGAGATAAATTTAAGATGGCTAATGAATTGTGTAGAAACGGTCAACCAACATTTATTAAAGAAGGATGATGATACTTATAAAAAGATCCAACCTGCGCTATTAATTACATTGTTGTTTGTGAAAAATGACTAGATCAGGTGACCTGTATAAGGAAATGGCTACGTCAAATTTATAATTTAACCGGTTAATGACTCTTTAGGGTAATTTTAAGTACAATTAAATATGTAAATTCTGTTGTGTTATTTTATTAGAGGTAGACTAATTGCTGCAAATAATAACAGTAAGTTAGGGATTACTGGTGGACAAGGCCAGGATTAAAAGGACAGGGAAACGTAAAATACATCAATAGTAGATCAAATATCACAAAAACCTCTAATATTATTTATAGAAAATGGTTACTTCAGATGTCTTCATTGTGTCTTGCATTGTTACGTTCCCCATTTCTCTAGAATAGAAGACGATATGACTTCGGCGGATTTAGAGGCTATACAAGTTTTGTTCAGGGCTTTAAAGGAAACCCAGGGAAAGTTCGACAAGGATGTTGAGGGTTTTACATCTAAGCACTCACCAGATCTACAAGAAGAAGAGGGCAAGAAAAACGTTGAATTGATAAAACGTGGTATCAAAGCTGAAATGACACAGATGCAATTGTTGACCAACAACAGTTTTAAGGCATTGCAAACTGAATGTCGCGATAACCGTAAAAAGGTACAGGACACTTTAGCTACTCTACAAGAGAGTTCAGCAGATACTAAACACACATGAATTAAGTCCGAGGAAACATTAACAGAAAATAAGAACACACTAGAGAAGTTACAAGCTAGTTCTACAGAGCTTAGGGCAGATGTAACACTATTACAGGAGGATGTAAAGAGAAACTTGACCAATTACAGAAATAAACAAATGAAAATCTTATTAAATTTCAAAATGAGTTCACACTTAACGTAGGGAAATTGCAGACAGAACATGCTGACATTAATTCTAATGTGAATGAATTAAAGATTAAAGTAGAATTGTTGCAGGTAGAGGTTAAGACTAAGAGTGAGTCTATGAAAAATGATATTGAAATGGATGTGTCTGAAATTGTATCTAGGAATATAAATGTATTTAAGGTTGACTTGGTAAATGCAGGCCAAGAGCAAATTAAGACTTTACAGGTTGATGCATCTAAGAAACTTGTACAATTAGAATATCGACTTCGCAATGATATTAGTAAAGTACAGGAGGACTGTATGAAACAATATGATTGCGTCCAACAAGTATTTGATGAAAACTGGAGGCGAAACAAAAATCCGAATCGGACTTAAAGGCCATGTCAAGCGACATTCGAAACAAAATCGCATAGACTTAATTAAAGCTAGAATGCAGGAGTTAACTATTAGGGATTCTTCTACTACTACGAAGGTGGATGATGAATTAAAATATGAGATCTCGAGAGATTTAAGAGAAATACTTGACGAAGTAGATCGCAGACAGCAGGAGAGAATGAGGGAAATCGAAGCTGAACTAACAAGTATGCGAGGTCAGTCTACAACACAGGAGCGCAGTAGCCAAGTGAAATTTGAGTTACCGTATAGAGCACCAGCATTAGGAACTACGCCTTTAACGACTAGAGAGAGGAACTCTTCACAGAATATCGCCATTATTAGTAGTTTAGAACAGAAACCACGCAGCTTTAATGGAAACAATGGGATTACCCCAATTGAATTCATAAACGATATTCCAGAGTATTTTATCGAAGCTCACGTCAGCGAGGAAAGGCAACTAAGAGTAGTGGAACGTTTCTAGGATAATAACGTCCTTCTGTGGTTTAAGGCCTTTAGATGAACCTTCACAACCCTTGAAGACTTCGCAGACGCGATAATTAGGCGATACTGGGGCGTAGAAGAGCAGCAGATCCTCAGGGCAGAAGCTTACTCGAAGAGGAATGCTAGTTCTCATCCAACCAGATATGCTAGCTACTTTACAACTCAGTTGGCTAAGCTACAATATCTGCAACCACCTCTGACAGATGAAGGGCTAATTCAAGCTATATCTCGTTAACTACCGGTAGATATCCGAAGATATATTATTTCATCCGGCGTAAGTAGTTTACAAGCCATGGATGAACTGCTAAAAAGACGAAACCACACTAGCGCAGCCTTCGTTCAAACCACGAGGAATACCAGACCAGAGTACCGGACTATTAACACCGTTACTGTAGATCAAATCCAGCAGACCGATACTATACCACGAAAGATAAAAACAGAATCGGACCCATCAGGAATGAATATTTCAACCGGGGAAGATATGATCAGAGGACACGAGACGTTAGGCCATACCAACAGTACTCTCGAAACAATAACGAGACTAACCGAAGAACAGGTTACCACCACAACCATGCGTATCGCAGGAGCAAATATTTTAATCGCGACAACGGGAACCAGCAAAGCTGCGTGCAATATAAGAACTGGTACGACCTGAACTATAATAGACCCAACCAAGAATGCAGGTACACGGACAATTATAGGCCACCTGAAGACGCCGGAATGGAAAGGGAAAGCCAGGAGTATTTACGCGACCTGCGTATAAAAGAAGCTAATGACAGACAGAGAAATGAGAAAGCTCAACCGAGTACCAGTCGACAAGAGAACAGGAGGAATGGCAACCATGATCAAGCGAAAACGCCAATATTCAAGAGAAACTAAAATAGGATGATCCGCCACTAAATTATTCCCGGACGGCAATGAAGATTTTGTATGAAGAAGAAGTACTTTATCCCATGGTCTTTCAATAAAAGAAGAAAGTCCTTAAACGATCTTGTTCTCTTACCAGCGAAGGTGTATTCAAAATTAAGTCATCTCTATACCGGCACGTACAAGGTAGGAGCCGTCTTTGATAATAAATGTTACGAAATCGTAAGCATTGAGGATGGTCACTCAATTGGAAAATTCAATGCAGGAAATTTAAAGAGGTATTTCGAGAAGATTGTGTCAACGAGAAAATTCTAGTCTAGCAGTTATGGGACTATTGGAATTATAAAAGAATGTGCCACTTTTTTATAATTGGAATTGGGAGAAATTTGTAATCGAATTTTATTGCCGAGAAATGCACTCATGACAGTGCTGGAAATGAAGCCTCTTTTGTGTTATATTTGATGTCTATAAACACGTTCAGAGGGGAGAAAAGGTCAGTCGGCTAGTAAAGGGAAAAGCCGGACCAATCACAAAATTCGATACGAGAGAGTCTGGGCGTATTGATGGAGAATTGTTTAGAAAGGAAGGCCGCTCCAATCACAGCGAGGCGCGTATCTCTGCAAGTCTTTATGCAAGGGGCAGATAGACTAACCAGCATGACTTGACGTGTGGCCAGGAGTGGAATGTGGGAGTCGCGCGCCACAGAGGTCACGGGCACTGCCATCGTAATGTACAGGCCATCAGGCAGCGGCCATTACCATGTGATCAGCTGATCGCTAAGGGTGGATGGGTAACGACCATTATGCTTAACTGTGAGTGGTTTGTTCTGTGTTGTTTATACAATTTAGTTAGTGTCCGAGTTAAAAGCAATACGTAAGAACGCTACTACTTACGTCATCCAGAATGAGGATTACGGTACTCCGTTTGTTTTCTGAGGCAAATGTTCATTTCGTAGGTAGGTAATTAGCCTATATCTATAAAATGTTTGAGTTGCATGTTTGCCACCACACTTATTAAGGTTATGGTTCAGTTAGGAGCTTTACATCGCTTATTTTCGACTAATGCAGGTTTTTTGGATGGTACGGTACCGGTAATACAATTATATTTATTCATTGAAACAATTATTCCTTCCATGGTCCCTGGAATGCCAAAACGTAGTTGTGTTACCGGGTGCAAAAACAACTATTATGATGGAGATGATTAGGTTATATGCCTTGTTTTTCCATCCCCACCGCCGAAAATTTAAGAAAGCAATGAATACTTAAAAGTCCTAGAAAAGATTTGCACATTACAGGGAAGACGAGAGTGTGTGTTAAACATTTCCCTGAAAGTAAGATACTTCGGGAGATAAGAGCTACCTTTAGGCCTACTCGTCTTGATGGTAATTTATAAGTTAATAATATGGTTTCAATATTATAGTATGAAGTTCTAAATGCCAGCCTATGCTGGGACTGGAAAGATTTCTAACATGTAAATGCTGAGGTTAATTTACATGTTAGGGCCTACTTATGTAAAAGAGACAAGTTATTATAAGTACGGTATTATTCAGCATAGTTTGAAGTCTATCCAAGATGTGTCCCGTTCAACCACAAGTGAACATAATTTTCATGTGGTAGCATTTATGTAGGCTGCTGTATTTACATTAATGGGATTGTTAGCAACCTATCTACCTGATTTCTAGATTACAATCCATGGTAAATTCCTGATGCAATAGCCAAGTTAGATTGAGTAATTGAAAATGTGTGCTGTTAGGTTAGGCTCTGTTTAGGTCACACAAGAGGTGTTCTGTGCATTGATTACAGTTAGAGATTGGTTACGTTGTGCATCATATCATGAGCCAGAAGTAGTTTAGAATGTGATTTGTTGAATAGCCTAGAGTGATGTTGGGTTTTCTCAGGCATTTAACGTTAAAGTGGTGAATAGTGACGATTAGAATTGATCAGATAAAGAATGATAAACTTGTGATCTACAAATTAAGAGTAGTTTCCCTTGAGATCATATATACATAGGTCTACATTTTAGGAGAGAGATTTTTTGGTGTGTTTACCTGTAAATAATATTGTAAGTTGAATCTCATTATATTATCGTTCACACCTAACTTGGTACGAGGCTACATTAGTTATTAACTTTCTGTACTGTAGCTTACACCATAAGAGGTTAACATATAGTGCTGATATCACAACAGTACTGACAATACAATAGTACAATACAGTACAATACTGACTGAAATTATGACACTTAGATGCATTGACATTTTGAGCTTCACAGATTAGTTTTTTGAGGTGCGCATTGACTTTTTGAGCTGCACAGATTAGTTTTTGAGGTGTGCATTGACTTTTTGAGCTACTCTGATTAGTTATTGAAAGATCCTTTGTTATGTAGCCCTGATTTTTCGTCCTTATACCATACATTTTTCTGGTTGTCAAGTAGGACCGCAGTGAATTGGTACGGTACATACAATTTTATGAGAAGAAGTGGTTCTTGAACCTTATTTTTCTGACAGGATGCCAAGGGGAACATAGTGTTTTTATACATAATTATGTTTATTCGAAGCAGGGTCAGCAAGGTATATCTGTTATTTTGTACAAAAGATATTCATTCGAAAAAGTGCTATGGAGACAGTAGGTTTTCATTTCTTTTCTAGTAGTGTGTAACAAAAATGTTCTGTTATGTTTTTTCACTTCTTTTATCTGGAATAGGGTGGGATTTGTTTTGTTTTCTTACTGAAGTAGTGGTTTTATTCAGAGAAGATACTCTGTTAAGTAGCCTTGAATTTTGGACCTTATATCACACATTCTTCTGGTAGTCAGGTAGTACCGCAGTGAATTGGTACATACAATTTTATGCGAAGAAGTGGTTCTTGAACCTTATATTTCTGACAGGATGCCAAGGGGGACATAGTGTTTTTATACATAATTATGTTTATCTGAAGCAGGGTCAGCAAGGTATATCTGTTATTTGCACAAAAGATATTCATTCGAGAAAGTGCTATGGAGACAGTAGGTTTTCATTTCTTTTCTAGTAGTGTATAACAAAAATGTTATGTTTTTGCACTTCTTTTATCTGGAATAAGATGAGATTTGTTTTGTTTTCTTACTGAAGTAGTGGTTTTATTCAGAGAAGATACTCTGTTAAGTAGCCTTGATTTTTGGACCTAATACCATACATTTTTCTGGTTGTCAAGTAGGACTGCAGTGAATTGGTACGGTACATACAATTTTATGCGAAGAAGTGGTTCTTAAACCTTATATTTCTGACAGGATGCCAAGGGGAACATAGTGTTTTTGTACATAATTATGTTTATCTGAAGCAGGGTCAGCAAGGTATATCTGTTATTTGCACAAAAGATATTCATTCGAGAAAGTGCTATGGAGACAGTAGGTTTTCATTTCTTTTCTAGTAATGTATAACAAAAATGTTATGTTTTTTCACTTCTTTTATCTGGAATAGGGTGAGATTTGTGTGTTTTCTTACTGAAGTAGTGGTTTTATTCAAAGAAGATACTCTGTTAAGTAGCCTTGATTTTTGGACCTAATACCATTCATTTTTCTGGTTGTCAAGTAAGACTGCAGTGAATTGGTACAGTACATACAATTTTATGCAAGGAAGTGGTTCTTGAACCTTATTTTTCTGACAGGATGCCAAGGGGAACATAGTGTTTTTATACATAATTATGTTTATTCGAAGCAGGGTCAGCAAGGTATATCTGTTATTTGCACAAAAGATATTCATTCGAGAAAGTGCTATGGAGACAGTAGGTTTTCATTTCTTTTCTAGTAGTGTATAACAAAAATGTTATGTTTTTCACTTCTTTTATCTGGAATAGGGTGAGATTTGTTTTGTTTTCTTACTGAAGTAGTGGTTTTATTCAGAGAAGATACTCTGTTAAGTAGCCTAGATTTTTTGACCTTATACCATACATTTTTCTGGTAGTCAAGTAGTACCGCAGTGAATTGGTACATACAATTTTATGCGAAGAAGTGGTTCTTGAACCTTATTTTTCTGACAGGAGGCCAATGGGGACATAGTGTTTTTATACTTATGTTTATTTGAAGAATATCCTGTTTTGTGAAGGTCATTCATTTTTGTGAGATGAAATGAAGTTGGACAACAGTGATAGCATTAGTTTTTTTTGTGGAATCCTCAGTAAAGTGACATTGACCTTTTAAAATTTAACCATTTTTCTGACAGGTCAAGGGGGATAATGGTTATATTGTACAAGGGATACTTATTTGAAGAAGATCCTTTTGGCCCCAATTACTTTGTTTAGTGCATAAATATACAAAAATTCAAAAGTATATTTTTATATCTGGATTTTGCTGGTGTTGTTTAGAGAGGAGGCATAATTTTCGTAACTTTGTTTTACTGAATGTCAAGAATGGCAGATTTCTTACTTAGCCCTTTTTCTCATGCACGTCCAGAAGTGAATAGCTAGTATTTTTGTAGTATTTTTGTATTGTATTTGTTTTGTATTTTCTGATAAACAAAGACTAGAAATGAAAATTTCTGTTGCTACCATATATAATGAATTTTGGGGGCAGAGTGTTCAAGAAGGCAGTAAGGGGTGGGGGGCTGCTTATCTAAAAGAAAGGAAAATAAAATACAGAATTAGAGATGCACATAATTTGTTATATTATCCTTGAAAGAGAGATTCTGTAGTTTTCTCGAATGTTAGCCTATAACTTAAGCTCGGTTCGAGGGTTTATCTGACAGTAGGCACAGAAAAGTGTACCTGTCTAAGTATTGTTTCTGTGGGTACATAGATTTATTTTATTAACAAACTGTTCCTGCAAATTGTTTTGTGTATTGAAATATTCTGATATTTCCTTCCTTCAATCCCGAGTTTAGCCATATGCGATTTATCGACGTAGTGGTATATCTTGAGTAACTGTTTCAATGCCTCTTTTTAGTGATATAACATTTACAAGACCTCAAAAAGCTGCAATTTTTGCCCTGTCTGTGTGCGTCAACGTCCTAGTAAGTTCACAGACGATGTACCATTTTGTTCACTCGTAAAATGCCCGCTACAACGGCAGGATTCGAACTAGCGGAGAGATAATTAGGCCTATTTAGTGGTTACTTATCTAACTGCCAGTGAACTCCAAATAGTATTAACATTTTCCTATAAATATGAATTTATATTCGCTTTGGAGTGACTGCGTGTGAAAGGAGCCGTCTGACTTGCTACGGCGGCTGTACCGACCCTACGCGTGACGTCACTAGAGGAACCTTGCGGCCTGGACATAACGATGGCAGTGTCACGGGGCGACTGGAGCGAAATTAAGTAAGGAAATTCATACGCTTTATGAAGCTATTCATTGCTAATTGGCAATTATTTCTGAAGATATTTGATGGGCTTAGAAAATGCAATAAATACGTCCAGAAATTATCTGCATTTTAGTTTTTATATGAGGAGCATCAGAGGAGCAGAAACTGAATGTTTCAAAGGTTCCGCCAAAATTTCGCGCTGTTTTGGAAAGGACCCTATCTTGGACGTGGAGGTGGGGAGACCATAGGCAGGAATCTAGGTTCTTATTTGGTGACGCTTGAACGGTACATACGTGTCACTCGGAGCTCCCGGGAAGTGAGAACGAAATGTATTTCGGCTATCGGGAAGTGAGGCGATAATCTGTGGTAGGATGACTTGATAACATTTTTAATTGAAATTGGAAAGTGAACTTAGAATATTTCGAAGTGATAGCCATTCGACTAGTGGTTACTTATGGAAGTGAAGTGAACAATTGAACATTAAGAGAAACATTAAACTATTGAACTACGCAAAGCAATTGTTGCAATTAATCTACTATATATTTGTCAAATACCACTCACTCACTCATTCATCACGAAATCTCAGAAACCACCGAACGGATTGGAATGAAATTTGGTATGCAGCTTCCTCAAGGGCCGTAGGTGCTCGCTAAGAAAGGTTTAAAAAAATTCACTTGGTATCATGGTCAAACCGCGAAAACCGCGATTATATGAAGCAATGCGGGCTGCAGCACGTCGCCCCTACCAGTCTTTGCAGGCAGTGAGCTTACGTGCACGTCATTGTAGTCTGCGCTCCCGACCTTTACCCACTCTCTCTCTGTTCAAACAGTACTTCTATGTAATTTCTGTTTGTACTTAATACTTTCACCATCACTTTAAAATCATCATATTGCATTATATATTAGCCTTTAGTTGCAGTAACTGTAGAGTTCCTTTGTTTGTTGGATTAGGTACGGCGTTTTTCATAATTTCTTGGTAGTACATAGTTAGAGAGCAGAGTACAGGCAGCTGAGATGAGATTCCTGTGAAGTATGGTCCAGAAAACGAGTTGGTCAATGGTAGCCAAGATCGACTAATGGGAGGGGTTATAGCAGGGGGAAAACTGTAATTCGGGGACTTGCAGGACATCTGTAATATGAAGCAACTTAACTATCTCACATTCAAGAAGTAAACGATCTCCAAATGAGTAGGGACAGATAACCTCACTGTTCCTCCCCTTAAAACCACAATCAATTAGTGTTAATGGACCCGTACAATTTTCTATGTAGGCTATTTATTGAAATATTTTCTTTTTAATTAGAACTAGATTAATTTTATCAATTTCCTCCCGCTAAGAAAAGTAAAATATATGATTGTCCCGCTAGGCAGGATTTAAAATTATTTGGCGCTAGGCTCAGTTTGAAGCTATATTTAGCGGGAAAGAAGCTATATTGGCAACCCTGGGAGGACGGAATTATAAGTTGCTATGAAGACGTGTGTGGCCTCAAATAGGGAGGCGGGCCGAAATGCAACAACATAACATTCACACACAAATCACGATCATACCGTAGTATGAGTTTTGGGCTCATCAGCATGTATCATTATTTAATTTAAGAAATGATTATTTAGATTATTGTTACTTATCAGTTTCTGTTTCATATTTATTTTTTGTAAAAATTCCAAAGGGCTCTAACCCCAAGCAACATCTCCCTGGCTACGCCACTAATGAATAGCAATTTTATTTTCACTAGTGGGAACCACACTATGGATGCTGTCATAGTTCCGAGTCTCACAAATCTCTCCACATTTAACAATCGGGCTACTTCTTGATGCTCGTCTTTACTCGTGAACCGAAACACAATTCCTGGAATGTTACTTCGCACCCATTGATAGAGTTCTGTTGGATAATAATTAGGGTTCCTTGAAGGCTGGCGTAGGCAGCAAGTCTTTTAATTGTTCCTCCTACATCGCCACAAGGACTCTTTCCCTGTTGTCTCGTTACGTGGCTGTCGCCGTGGAGGCTTGGGATCGATTCCTGGCTCTGCCAAGAAATGTAATTCTCATCTGAGGACTGGAAAGGAGTATACTCAGCCTCGTGAGGCACAACCGAGAAGAGGTGAGTTCGATTCCCACCTCAGCCATCCTGGAAGTGGCTTTCCGTGGTTTCCCATTTCTACTACAGGCAAATGCCGGGATGGTACTGTACCAGAATTTTCTGTATCAATAGATAACATTTATTTGTAAGAAGCTGTTTGTGCCAATCTATTCTTTGATTGTTAGATTGTCTTTTGTTTTTATTCATGCTCTTTGCTAACTATTAATCAGTCTGGTCTTTATTAAAACGAGCATCTAAGAGATGCGATCCAGTGATCCACGGCGCGTTTTATTTTAATATACAGTTCACTTGCCCAGCATCATGGGTCAATCATTCATTTTTGGTCCTCTTGAGGTCAGGATGTTCGTTTAATTTAAGAAAGAGAGACCTACAGTATTTCATCATATGCGAAACCAACCCGACAATAGAAGTCTGGTGTGCAAATGGTTACGTCTACACAACAAGGTAACATTAATTTGGTGCATAGGAGCCAAGTCTTCTTATCACATCACTAGTGTACATCATTCTGAGCACGAAAGATTCAGGAAAAACTGTAAGCAGTACTAGACAGGTCAGAATTCCTTCCGTATACATTCCTTAACCTTAAAATGGATGCAATTTCGAAGCTTGTTAAGCAAAGAGCAGTGATAAAAGGCTGAATCACAAGAATAAGTAATTTCGTAGAATCATTCAACAGTGAGCATTCAATACATGAAATCAGAGCCCGTTATGACACTTTGTTAGTGTAAGAAAGCAAATATGACACAGTTCAACCTCAGTTGGAAGTTGAGGATGAAAACACAGATCGAACAGGGGACAGAGAAATGACCGAGTTGATAATATTCAGTTTAAAGGCTAGGATGCAAAACATATTATATCCATCACAAGGTGACGCCAAGAGTGAATCCAATATCACAGCCAGTAGTTCGAATGACAATATTAACCTCAAATTGGCAGCAATCAAACTACCAACATTCAGTGGTAATTATGAGGATTGGTTATCATTTGCAGACAATTTCACATTACTAGTGCACAATAATGCAAACATAGGAACAATCCAAAAATATCATTACCATCTAGGAGCAGTTCATGGTTCGGCAAATGCATTAATTCAAAACCTTCCAACCACTGAAGCAAACTATAATGTAGCTTGGGAACTATTGTGCACTAGATTTCAAAATAAGAGACTCATAGCATCAAAGCATGTTCGTGAAATCTTAAATATTTCTAGAGTTAAGACTGAAACTGGCGAAGACCTCAGGCAATTCATCAGTACATTCTCTAGCAATTTACAAGCACTGCAAGCATTACAGTTAGATACCCCACTTGAAGATGTAATTTTGACACAACATATCGTTGATCGCCTTGATTATGAAACTAGAAGAGGCTGGGAACTAGAGGTAGATTCTAGCAAAATTCCATCTCTTAAAGAACTCACATAATTCATAGAGCACCGTTGCCAGGTCCTTGAAAGCATGCAACCTACTAGTAATCAAGTCAGGGTAAATGGTAGCAAGGAAATATCATACAAGAGAAAGCCATCCGCTTTTACACATGTCGCATATATTGACAATCAATGCACTTATTGTAAACAAGTACATAAGCCAGGACTTTTTGCATGTGACTCATTTCTGAAGTTGACTGTATCAAATCGCATTCAGTATGCTCGTGATAATAGGCTATGTTTAAATTGTCTTCAGGCGACACATAAAACGTCAGAATGCAAATCTGGCCACTGTCGTAAATGCAACAAAGCACATAATACTTTACTACACCTTGAAAACAATGACAACGGCAGTAATGCAAACCAGATACCTTCTAACAATGAAGCACTATTTGCAAGCTTCCACACATCTGTCAAGGATGAACACGCAGATACTCATAACAAACCATGTGTATTGCTGTGCACTGTTATTTTCAAAATCAAGGATCACAGGGGCAAATTGCATAAGATTCGAGGTCTCTTAGACAGTGGGAGTCAAACTCATCTCATCACAGAAGACATAGTAAACAGGCTGAATCTGCTACGTAAGAAAGATACTACAGCTGTTCTAGGCATTAAGCCATTAACAACACTTCTTCAACAATGAAACACAGTTTCGACATATACCTTCAATCTACAGCTTCAGATTTCAACGCAAACCTAAACTGTGTAGTAGTTCCTGCCATCACAGGACAAATGCCCTCTATGGAGTTAAATTACAAGTCATGGAATTTACCCAGCGACATCGTATTAGCAGACCCTTCATTCTACAGTCCACATAAGGTAGATTTGATCATCGGAGCTGAGCTATTTTACAACATTCTAAAGACTGAACAAAGAGCACGGGCAGGTTTCCCTGTTTTACAAAATTCTCATCTAGGTTGGATAATTTCTGGTAAATGCCCACAATCCAGCAACAGAAATGCAATGTGCAACACAGTCACTTCTCTTTTCATCAAAAAGGAAGATACTCTTGACATTCAGCTTAGGAAATTCTGGGAAACAGAAGAATTGCATACCAATCCTGTAACTCCAGAAGAACAACAATGTACATTTCATTTCAAAAATAACACAACACGTACTTCTGAAGGTAGATATGTTGTCAAGTTGCCTCGAAAGGAAGCTCTGTCACCTTTAGGCAAGTCCCATGATATAGCACAACAAAGATTTTACCAATTGGAAACTAAATTCAAAAGAAATCCAGAATTGCAAGAGCAGTATTCACAATTCATGTCAGAGTATGAAATGTTGGGTCACATGAAGGAAGTAAGTGCGATAGATGATTCAGAACACTACTACATGCCACATCACGCTGTATTCAAACAAAGCCCAACCACATCCACTAGAGTAGTTTTTGATGCCTCAGCCAAAACCACCACAGGAGTATCACCCAACGACACATTGTTAGTAGGGCCAACTGTACAGAAAGACCGGTATTCGATTGTGTTGAGATTCAGAACCCATAACATTGCATTTACTGGAGATATTTCAAAAATATATAGACAAATTCTGGTTCGCAAGGATGACACTAGATTACAAAGAATCATATGGAGGGAATCTCCCCACACACCTGTCAAAACTTACGAATTGCTAACAGTCACATATGGTACAGCGTCAGCTCCATATTTAGCAACGCAGTGCCTCAACCAACTAGGGGAAGATGAAGCAGCTTCTTTTCCACTTGC
This sequence comes from Meconema thalassinum, assembly GCA_946902985.2. Taxonomy (NCBI): domain Eukaryota; kingdom Metazoa; phylum Arthropoda; class Insecta; order Orthoptera; family Tettigoniidae; genus Meconema; species Meconema thalassinum. Next base: position 170,547,429 of record OX336389.2, on the reverse strand, counting down.
ATCAGCTGTTCTAGAAAGAGATTTTTATGTTGACGATGCTCTATGTCGTGCTTCAAACATTTCGGAAGCACTACAGTTGCAAAATGAACTCATTACTTTACTCAACAAAGGAGGCTTTCCCATCAGAAAATGGTGCTCGAATCATCCAGCAATACTTAAAGCTATTCCACCTGAAGACAGGGAAATGAGTTTACCTTTCCAGTTTGACAATAACGATAGAATACAAGCATTAGGTTTATCATGGCATCCCACATCAGACAAACTTTTAATTGCAACTAAAATCAAACATGTTCCTGCAAACAGCAGCATTACTAAACGCACAACAACATCCACAGTGGCATCAATCTTTGATCCATTAGGCCTCATTAGCCCATTAGTAATACCCTGCAAAATATTCCTCCAGAAATTGTGGTTACACAAACTTGATTGGGATCAGCAGTAACCTGATGACCTGTCCTCAGAATGGAAGGCACTCCAAAATCAGCTAACACACCTTAATCACATTCAAGTGGACAGACATGTCTTAGTAACAGGAAGGTATAGTACCATTCAAGTACATGGTTTCTCAGATGCATCTCAAACAGCGTATGGAGCATGCATCTATCTTCGGTCTGTCGATCAACAAGGAAAAACTTCAGTCAAGCTGTTGTGCTCAAAATCCAGAGTAGCTCCAGTCAAACAAGTTACACTTCGTCTTCTTGAATTACTTGCAGCCACATTGTTGGCACACTTGATTCAGAAATCCATTCCAATCCTAAATCTAGAAATTAATGAAACCTATTTATGGACAGATTCTACAGTAGTCTTGTCATGGTTGGCTTCCCCTTCATCACGTTGGAAAACATTTGTAGCCAACAGAGTATCAGAAATTCAGCAATTAACAAATTTAGAAAATTTTCATCATGTTTCATCTCAAGAAAATCCTGCAGACTTAATTTCCCGAGGAGTTAAGCCTCAAGAGTTGCAGCAATCTACACTATGGTGGTCAGGTCCATTATATTTATCAGAATCTAAATGCAACATGCCTCAGACCACGATTGATGAGAATTACCACACCATATTGGAAGAACGAGCAGTAGTTACACTACTTATCACAGAACACACTGACATCATTACTAGATTTTCCTCATTAACAAGATGGCAAAGAGTTCTTGCCTACTGCAAAATATTTATCCATAACTCTAAACAGTCAACCAACAAAAAGACAGGACCTTTATCTGTTCAAGAACTTCAGGAGTCATTGAATACATGCATTCGTATAGCTCAGGCAGAACCATTCAGTGAAGAAATCAAAGATTTACAGAAGCGAGGCGCTGTATCCAAAAAGAGCCAGCTTAAAAATCTATGTCCATTTTTACATGACAACATACTCAGAGTAGGTGGTAGGTTGAAAAACGCATCATTACCATTTTCTACAAAACATCAAGCGTTATTGCCATCCAAGCAACATCTGACATCACTTATTGTCAAATAATGAACACCTACAGCAAGCCCATGCGGGACCAGGATTACTGTTAGCATCAATTCGTGAATGTTATTGGATTTTAAATGGTAGAAACATAGCCAGACAGCAAGTTCACAAGTGCCTAGTATGTCATAAATTAAAGAGAGCAACCATTCATCAGCTCATGGCAAACTACCCCAAGCAACGAGTTCAAGCGTCACGTCCATTCAGTGTCTGTGGCAATGACTATGGAGGTCCAATCTTAATCCGCCCTCTTAATAAGAGAAGTAACATTCGACTTAAAGCATACATTGCATTATTTGTTTGTTTTGCAACTAAGGCTGTGCATCTAAAAGTAGTCAGCAGTCTTACCACAGATGCATTCCTAGCAGCATTACGCCGGTTCATTGCCAGAAGAGGCAAACCTTCAGATATTTACAGTGATAATGCTACAACATTTAATGGAGCTAACAAGGAGCTACAACACCTTCATCAATTTATAACATCACATAGAGAGGAAATTGCAAGTAACCTAGCAAACAGAGGTATCAACTGGCATTACATTCCCCCACGATCACCCCATTTTGGAGGCTATGGGAAGCTGGCATAAAATCTGTTAAGTATCATTTGCATCGAGTTGTTGGAAACTCTTCGCTGACCCTTGAAGGACTCGTTACTGTGCTCACACAAATTGAGGCTTGTCTAAACTCTAGACCCCTAACAGTTCTATCCTCAGATCCCCTTGATCCTCAATGTCTCACTCAAGGTCATTTTTTAATTGGTGACAGTCTAAACTCAATCCCTGAACCCAATCTGACTTTAATTCCAAGTAATAAACTTTCAATGTGGAAACGATTGCAACAAATGGTGCAACATTTCTGGACAAGATGGTACAAGGAGTACTTAACGCAGCTTCAAAGTAGACCTATTTGGTTCTCACAGCAGCAAAACATCCAAGTTGACACAGTAGTCATTATCAAGGAGTACAACCTTCCTCCTCTTCAGTGGAAAATAGGCATCATTGAGGAACTTCACCCTGGTGCAGATGGACTGGTGCGAGCAGTCACCATAAGAACTGCCAATGGAAAATTCAAGAGGCCAATAGTGAAAGTGTGTCCCCTATTCGATGAGTGAAATATTTACTTAAAGTGTGTTATTTTGTTGTGACATATTACTACTGTGAATTTCATTGTAGATAAGTGTTCTTTGTACTGACATACATTTTTATTGTTCATGTGTTTAGAAGGACAAAACTCCGTTTGCTGAAATGCAAACATTTGAGTGCTAATTCAATTTTGTGTTTTGCCAACTTGTTTACTTCTTTTCACTTTTTAATGGATCCAGGTAAGGTTTTATGTGTAACCTTCCTCAGTTTCTGTACACAGTTATTTATTGATTGCATTCAATCAACAGGGGGGGGGATATGTTTGTGCCTCTCTATTCTTTGATTGTTAGATTGTCTTTTGTTTTTATTCATGTTCTTTGCTAACTGTTAATCAGTCTGGTCTTTATTAAAACGAGCATCTAAGAGATGCGATCCAGTGATCCACGCCGCGTTTTATTTTAATATACAGTTCACTTGCCCAGCATCATGGGTCAATCATTCAGAGCAATTATTCATTTTATTGTGGAGATTTCAACGTTTAGTTGAAAGTTACAGCCAGCATGACGCGAGGTTAGGGGAATCGCTTAGGCAACCCTGCTTTGCACAAGCGATACTTCCCTAGTCCGCGCTCAGTGACCCAGCTCACACATGTTTCCCAAGGTTTGATTTGCAAGCGAGATGGCTGCGGTACAGCGGAGACATAAGACCAGCTGATATATATATTACAGAGATCACAGAGGGGATCGACATCATGGGATCATTATGAATATTAATAAGAAGTATTCTGAGGATATTTACAGATATTTATAAGCCATAAAACAGTTAATATGTGTTTATAGTATTGACAGCAAGCAACCTCGATCATTATCGATTGAATCGTGATGCATCTTGGGAATAATCCTACAGAGCAGTTCCGAGGACTGTCTGGGAGAATCACTCTATTTGAAATCTCTATATGGAAGTCTCGATCTGAATTATTGAAACTGTTCGTTTTACAAGTGCGGTACGGTAGTGGTGTTTTACTGCAGGCACAATCGCGAAGGCACTGGTCGGTCTGTATAGCCCGGTGTTAGCGTGATACACGTTTTACAGTGCCGCGAATGAACATAGTGCATTTGCGAGGCTCAGTAAAGCTTGTTCGTATAACAAGTGGACTTGTGTTTCCTTACAAATATACTGCTATGCCATAGACGACTGAGTTGAGGGGAAGTTCCGACCAGTTATTTCTACGTGCAGTTATGAGTTGCTAAGCATTTAAAAGGAACGCAACATGCTTGAAATATGGAAATCATAAGCAGACGTTTATACAAGAAGAGACTTAAGGATTCTCTAGATATGATACTGAGATAATTACTTCTACAATATAAGGAATCAACAAACAAGGGTGAAGGAGTTTACTATCCCTGCGCTTCAAGCCAATCCAGGCATGTACGTCAGAGAGTCCATGCGTCGCGGACAGCTGTTCGAACATAGGCGGTGAGGGTTAAATCGCGAGTTCCGGACCAGGCCTCAACCTTTCGACACCCAGGTGATGGTTCGAAACCAGGAACAATGTGTGTTCTTACACGCACTTATCTCCTTCAAGACATCATAAGGTAGCTAAAAGAATCTTTATCAGTAGACAGTATGAATTAGAAATATCTATAGATTACCTTTTTCACCATATTTCTTTAGTATGTTGAAAATGGACTTGTAGATTAAACTTGACGCTTCGTTCATTTTTGTCTGCTAGTCTATTTTAGGTATTGATTCGACAACGAATGCACCTACAGTCAATTTTTGTGTAGATAGTCATTTTTTGGTATTTTAGATTTAGCAACATCGATATTAAGTTTTGAAAATAAGATATGAGCATTATAATTAGATGAGAAGAAATATTAGTCAAGAAGAAACGTTTTAGGAGACGACTACGATATTTTTATATAAGAATATGTATAGGAAGAAGAACATTTACAACGCATTTATGAACATTCTACAAGATTTATTCTGTTACTTTGTGGATTTCAGAACAGAATTATATCGTCGTTTCTTACAGCATTTCATTTCGAATGACTGTACTATTCTACATGAAGCTAGATACTTGCATTGAAATCTAGTAACATTTTTGAAGTTGATCTTTGCAACTTTTGTGAATTAGGCAATTATAGCCATTTTTGAGTAAAGTTAATAGAGTAGAGATATTTTTATTAGATTACAGAAAGTTCAGTGTTCGATTTAGATAATTCGAGTTGGTTTAGTCATTTCTGATTTCGTATAATTCTAATGGTTTTTATCGCATCCTATTAATATTAGGCATTTCTCCATGGTGTAGAATTATACGATTTTCTTGAGAGGCAGACCTATTTTGAATTAATTTTGCGAATCTGAATTGAATCTCGATATCAATTAAAATATAATCTGTTATGAATAAATATGAGATAGTTGAAATTCATATGTGAGATGAATTATAATGAAGAATTGAATCTCGATATCAATTAAAATATAATCTGTTATGAATAATTATGTGATAGTTGAAATTCATATGTGAGATGAATTACGTTGAAGAATAATTGAACTATTGTGATAGTTTTTCCAAGAGCGGATTAACACTAAGATAATCATGTTAATTGTGAGGCGTGATAATTCTTGATATAAAATTGAAATGTATATAACTTTAATTTAGGTGAGGAAAATTACAATACAGTTATTGAATGCTATTTTTCGTATTGATTGGATCAATACAGGAGTTAATGAAGTCGTTTAAGTATATTTCGATATCGGTGGATATCAGGAGATAGTATGGAGATTTGTATAGGGGAATCTCTAGTGTGAAGAGGTTGACATTTTTGTAATGGAATTTTGTGGAATACGTGAGCTGATAAGTAGTCGCGAATTATATAATAATGATTATTATTCGTGAATAGAGCACGATCATTGAAGTCACAATGCTGAAATTTAAGAATTACCCACCATTGAAAGTTTATTGGAGGAAAATTTATTTATTTTGAATCAGATTGTTAAACATAGCTAATGTCCAGTGTGAAACGTTAATTAGAGATAATATGATAATGTTATAATTAAATGAAGCTACGATTGCAAATACTAAGAAAGACACTACGTTTGATTAACTTAGTTGTTTGTCAAATAAGACATATAATCACAGATAATGTTAAAATGATAATGTTGATGGATAATAAGAATCTTGGTGAGATTCGATAGAAGAAAATTAGTAAATTAATGTATATAGATCATGTTTAAAATTTTTCTAGTGTGTTTGTGTATTTAACATGCGATAATGTGAAATCGTACATCGATATTTCTTTGAACAGAAACTTTGCATAGTGATGCAACAACGATACCAGATTCGTCAGTCATAAGACGGAATTAATTTGTTTTTGTCTTATAGTTGTCAGACTTTTGTTTTACAACAAATTTCTTCGTTTTTCAGTTAATAAACTGATTCTTACATTTTAAATTATTCAATGATTTAGTGATTTATATTAAGAACAGGATGTGTTAGGAGGACCAGTGGGGCAATATTCCCAACGTCAGCCTTCTGCCCGAGATTTGTTTTAAGATTTTCAGGTTCTCTTTGAGCTAGTTTTTCATTTGTTCTTTACAACTGGGGCTTTCTTAACGCATTCTCTTTTCTTGATGTGTCCTTATCCCAGGTTGATCCACGTTGGTAGAATTTTTGGGGGTTTGTTTTAGCCGGGTACTTCCAGATCCTACGATCCAGCTGTTCCATCGGATTTCAACAGTTAAGACCATGTGGATACGGGTACAGTACCTAGCTTAAGGCTACAGCCGCTGCATACACAATTCCTCCCTCAATTGCAAATACACTTATTATTACAGACATCACAGTTACACAGGTTATCAGACAAAATTCTACACACACAAATACACGGGGCTACATGGCCACGATGTTGCAAAGCCCCTAAAAGAAACAACGACATAAACAGAATGTGGAGAAATGCAATGCAATCGTTCTAATATTCCATAGCATACCAATTACTGTACATACCTATACAATTTTAAAACCAACATCTCGTGGTCAACTAAGCTGGTCAGCAAAATTATTGTCAAGAACATTTGACTAGAAAATTTCATTTGGTAGCATCACTGTGTGTTTGAGTCTTCAGTCTTTTGACTGGTATGATGCAGATCTCCATGCGTCCCTGTCCTGAGCTAATCGTTCCTCCTCTACATAGCTACCACACCCTACAATCGAGGAAATACTACCCACATCTCATTGAAAGTGTGCCGGTCTACCGCACATCTTGCCCCCAAGCGGGCACGCGCAGATACTACCCGCATCTCATTGAAAGTGTGACGGTCTAACTCGCACATTGCCGCTAAGCGGGCACGCGCCGATACTAGCCGCATCTCATTCTTGCCTCTGCCAGGCAAGGAAGGGAAAGCGTACGTAACGATTCCTATCATTCTCGGAGGTGATCTAAATATCGATATGAAAAGTAGGCCTACTCCAGGCAAATAGTTCCTCGCGTTTACGCGCGATACGTTCAATTTTGAGATGAATAATCCAGCCATTTCTACAGGAAGTATTACATGCGTCGACGCCGTGTTTAGCCAGTTTCCTAATCATTAGACCATTAGAGAGTACATTTTATGCTTCTCTGAGCACCGTCCATTACTCAGTATTGCGTGTTCTATCTGGTATTTATTTGCGCTGGATTTGTGCTTGTCCCCGCAACTTCAATCCAAAAATAGCAACCTTTGTTTGTCAACAACATTATAAAGAAGCCGGTTTACAGACCTATTCTCATGCAAATTGCGAGTGGTGTGAACACGTGCTCGCTTGTAATATAACCTAGTTAGATTGGTTAACAAGTATTCATCATCTAGATCGGATTAACATATTCATGGTTCGATGTTCCTCAGAGTAGCGGAGGAACTTTCCTTCTTTTGGTCAGATTGTTTTCCTCACTGAATGACTCACTCAGTGCAACTGCATGTTTAGAGAGGACCTACACAATGTGCAGGTGACACCAGTCAAAACTATTATGAATGCAAATACATGATGTAATATACTATACTGTACTGGCAATGACAGAAACATTAGCGTAATGCCAGAAACAAGCAAGTACATAAAACAATTATAAGAGTGTGTCTCTATAGAACCCTTGCTTCTCGACAACATACTGTAAGAACACTTCAGAGGTGAAATTCACCCGTGCAATGATAAAAACAAATAGGTCTACCTTAACTGATTTTCTTGTCAAATCCATTGATTGATCCTTTTGCTCAGTGAAGTAGTTAGCAGATACTGCAACACTCATTTAAATCAATCACACCAACTTGCGCCAGACAAAAATTAGACACCCATGTTACTTCACTGTTGCAACTTTGAGTCAAATGTTGCATTTTGTTATAGTCCATAATTAGTTTATATTTCACAATAATAGATAAAAGCTCAAGGTGCAGTGGCTAGCATTCTTAGCTGACACCCCTGAGGCCTGAACTCCATTCCATGGCCACCTCCTTCCTAATCCTTACCTGAACTACAATACACAAGTACTATTGACACCACGATAACACAGGTTACCAAACAAGTTAGTTAGTTAGTTAGTTAGTTAGTTAGTTAGATAAATAAATAACTAACAAACTAACTATTTATATTTTATTTATGTATACACACAAGTTCCCAGGACTGAATGGCTAAAATGTTCACGACCCTCAAGTGAAACAACACACACACACAAAAGGCAGGCACGCACGTGGATTATCGTTTAATTTACAGTGTGTGTAAATATGAGGAGCTTGTTGGTGCATGCTAAGAGAGGACTTTGAGAGTAAACATTTAATGTTATGGACTCGCCCCAGCCTAATGCCTCTCTCACACTTCTCGTGGTTCGAAACCTGGCGCAGTCAGCTGGCATTTGAGGGTGCGCAAATGCGAGGGAGCCGTGTCAGTACATTTACTGGCACGTTAAAGATCCCCTTCGGGGCAAAATTCCGGCACCCCGGTGTCTCTAAAAGCCAGGGTAGTTAAAAGGGACGTAAAACCAATAACATTATTATTATTACACTTCTCGTCTTGCTAAGACAACTCCCGCTTTGGTCGAGAGCAAAGAGTCAAAATATTATCTGGTCCAAAAGCATGTACTGGAAACAGTTCGTTAGTATCACAAACAATTCCCCCCTATTAAGAATATTACATTTATACAACAAACTACCAACCAGCCCCAGCTTCCCCCGGAAACAGTTATGACCGTGCAATGAATTCTTGTCAGACGTAATTTAAGAATGGCGAGGTGCAAGAAACACAAATTCCCCTTCCGTCCAATTTAAAAACACTTCTAGTGGGCGATGTATTGAAGATAGAGATATGCTCTCACGGAATTTTTTGTAGAACTTTTTATGCTGAACAATTCTTACACTCATAGTATATTTATATTTTTAACGGTTTGCCCAGCGTAAGCTTAAAAAGCGCACGGACGCCAGGTTTCTTTTCCCGACGTTTTCACTGAAATCGTTACTGCTTGGCTTCCTTTGATCATAAATAAATTATTTTCTACAGAAACCTTCCTCGAGATATCCTTTACAGAATGGTGAAAACCGCATCACAATCCATCCAGTGGTTCTCGAGATTACCCGTAGCATCCAAGAATCGGGGACTTTGTTTTATACTAAGTAGAGATCGCAACTCTTAGCACTACTAGAGCAATTTTTTAGTTGCCACCAAGCGTTTTTTCTCTTCACAAGGGAATGTGTAAAATCCTGCATGAGACGCTTGTGGGGCAGTGGCGGATTTAAGGCAAGTTTATGGGAGGGGTGGACACATCGGGGGTCTCGTATACCCGCAAGCCAATAGGGGGTGCGAGGAAGCTCCCCCAGAAAATGTTGCAAAATTTGGGCCCAAATTAGTGATTCTTTTTGTGATATTTTTGGGTAAAATAAATTTTAACAATTTAAAATAAAGAAACAATCAAAAATTGTATGAAACTGTTTTTTGAATATGGAAAAATTTTGAAAAAGTTTTAAGTGAAATATTTATTGTATTCTAAATTATCTCAGTTTTGTAAGTCCTACTATTTACTGCCACAGCTGTAATACGAATGGTTTAGAACTATTTTTTAGAGAGGTTATAAAATTTGTAGTATTCTTTCAAACACAATGTTCGCAATATTAGGCTATTGTAACCTTTATATTTTGGTATTAGCCTATACAGTATTTAAGTGTGAAAGAAATTGTGTGAAGCTAATGTTTTCCTCAGCTTAAGTATGTTTTAATGTATAACAGCAAGGTGAATCAAATTATTTAAAAATATATAGCTTTGATGTTTTGAAATCTGAGGATTTACAACAACAAAAACACAAATTTTCTTGACATACCGGTACATCATTTAATCAAAATCATTGTATTTATATTTAGCATAAATACAGACGTCGCCTCCGTAGCGTAGCGGTCAGCTTGGTTAGCTGCAGCCCCGGAGGTCCTGGGTGCGATTCCCGGCTCTGCCACGAAATTTGCAAAGTGGTACGAGGACTGGAATGGGGTCTACTCAGCCTCGGGTGGCCCAAATGAGGAGAGGGGGTTCGATTCCCCCTCAGCCATCCTCGAAGTGGTTTTCCGTGGTTTCCCACTTCGTCTTCGGGCAAATGCCGGGATGGTGCTGCCCCCGTAATTGAATTATATAGAGACCACGGTGGCTATTTTGGAAATTATAAAGAAAGTTATGGCTGTCATAGTTATGACGTGGGTAGTCATGACGTAAGCACGGATGACGCAGACGTTATGCCAGCAGGCTACCTGAGCTGAGATTCTCAGTGACGTCAGCATTTATTCGAGAAAGATCCGAGATGTACGACGCAGTCGCAGGAAACGTGGAATTCTGCTGAGGAAGAAATTATGCTATTGGAGGGGAGGCTTGAACCAATGAACGATAGTCTGAAGGAAGACGGAGATTGCTGAAACTATGGTATTTTTATTACTTTTTGGAATGCAGAATTGTGGAAATCCATTTGCAGTAGAGGCATTGATCTGGAATTTTGGTGAAATTTATTTTCAGTTTTTGAATTTTGAAAATCCGTCATGTATTGACGAAGTTGGAACTTCTAGCGATGACGCAGTAACGCGCAATGGAAGGGATAGATACGCCCCTCATGAAGTTCATAAAAGGCCTTGCGCAGAAGAGAGGAGTCTCATTCCTCATTCTCTCAATCGTCAGATCTCAAATAGTCATTTCGGTGAAACGTCGAGTGAGATTATTAGTGAAAAAGTCGTCTTTATAACGCGTGGTGAATCCACTGCATTAAACGAGAGTCGAGTATGCAAGCAGTGCAGGTTTACTGTGTGTAAATCTAGGTGAAGTTGAAACGCACATTATAACGCGTCTACGAGATTAGCTGTGAACAGTTAGCGGTCGCCTATAAGCTAATTCTATTGTGCAGTGCTACAGTTAGGAGTGTAGAAAAGTTGAACAATTTCGAGTAATTATTTTGGAAGATATTAGCAGTTTTAGACGACTGACAAAAGTGATTTTCTCGCTACATGAGAAGCACTTTGTATAGCCAGAATCTACGCCACGGCTGACACGGCTAGTGAAATAGGGAGACTTCAGATTGCTTTTGTGACACAACGCTACAGTATTATGGAGCAGTTTAATATGGCAGTTTGTTCTTCTATTACCATAACCGAAGAGAAGATGGAAGGCTAAAGGACTTAATGCAATTGGGACATATTTCAACGGAGTAAGATAGCAGCATGGAACTTCGCTAATTGCTATTCCACACAAGCGAACATGTGGTGAATAAACATCTACACTCATGTTTCGTGATTAAAGGCTGAATACTATCAAACAGCAATGGAAATGATTTCATACTTTCTGAATATGAATATTTCTTCGGAAATTTCTACAAAAACTTCATGGCGATTTTCAACTGGAACTTCAGGGATTTTTCAAGAGAGGTCAGGGTTGTCCCGACTCACAAAGAAGATTATTGCCGGAAGGATGTCGTTCGTCTTCGTGAAGCAGTTCGATTCTCCGAGGGTGCTGTTTCTTGTTTCGAGGATGGAGCTCAGCTTTAACTTGGTGAAATGGATCCATCAACAATCTTCTTTGGGGAATTTTCCTCTGGAACGTCAATCGGCAGATAAGGTAGTCGTGAACGTTTATTGTATTTGAGTTTCTTAGCAATATTTGAGCAACCATTTTCCCGTATTTTTTTTGTCCTCATGTATTTTGCCCGATATTCTTGTTGAGATTCCTATTCTCAGTACACCTTGATGAGTTATGCCTTTTTCGACGTTTTATTAAGACATTGTTATGTCATAGGCATAGTTAAATGATTTTGGATCAGTTGAGACTGATATTTAGATTTTTCAGTAATTTGCTTATAATTTTCGTAGTCACGATTTGACTGTAAGTTAATGATTTTTATGGCAGATTTAAATTCAGACAGCGTGTCACTTTATTAAAGTAATTCTACCCCAGTTTAATTACTTTGACCAATTTTCTGTCATCATCAAGAAGGAAGAACATTTAAATGATTTTAGAGCGTTAAAATCCATTACGTTGTCGACGATCTTGGAAATACTAGTCGGTATTTGAATTGATTGCAACACAAACATTTATCGTCACTTATGAACGATCATTGCATCATAGACCATTGTGTGAAAGATGAACTTTAATTATGAATTATTGAATGCATTAAATTCGTGAACTTTTGTTAGGAATTTTTTCTCAATTAGAGATTTATATAATGATGTTTGCATTCCCCAGTCTAATTGGATTCTATTCGACTATTTTGCAGCTTAATCGCACTTTGTTTGATGATAGTATTTTTATACTACAATTCTTTGAAGATGTTAATCTTAAATTTTGATAGACCAGACAGGCGTATATAAGCGTATTCACTATTAAATTTGTTTGTGATTGACAAATTTTTACTTCATTACGATTCATGAATGAAATCCACGAAAGTTAAATGACAACAGTTTTGAAACAATTAATGATTATAAGAAATTTTAAGTGGAACTATGAATGTATAATCGATAGTGCAGCGGACATGTTGAAAGTCGCTGATGTATAATGCCCTTAAATAAATGAAGGAGATTCCCACAGTAATTAATGATGATAAAGATTGTGTTAGTGGAGATTTTTGTAAATTCTGTGGAAGATTTTGATACCGTATATTTTAATATATGATGAATTTTGGGCCTATTTTTAATGCAGTTTGTGCATTATTTTGTAAGCGAAGTATTTTCCGCTAGAGTGTATTGTCATAGTTCGTTGAAGATTAATCAAGTGAATTTGCTGTTATAATTAACAAGAGTTTTGAAAGAATTTGAGATAAGATTTTGAATGAAGATTACCGTCACAAATAATTATAATTATTACAACCTTTATTAAACCAGATTGTGACATTAAATGTATAACTAACCTTCATTGGTCGATTATATTAAACACGATTATGAATTTACCAACCGGATGAACATGTGGTTCAATGTATTTCTTAAATTAATAATTTAAATAATTTAAATGTTAATATTGTAAATAATAAATGTAAATATCTTTGACAATAATGTGGAACGGAAGTAATGTTAAAGGCGTGTTTAAAATTTTTGTAATTATCTTCGACAATATTATAAACAATTTCTAATTGTTATAAATAATTTATGTGATTTTGTTATAAACATTTAAGAGTGTGTTTTATACTCTAAACTATGCTTATTAAACATTTGGATGATAACTTAACAAGTTTAGGGATTGTCAGAATAATCCAGTGGTATGTGAGTTAAGCATTTGCAAGATTTGCGTCAATATATATGAGTTGTCTTGTAGACATTTAAAAGCTTTGAGAGGAAGTTGAATTCTTACGCAGTGTGGCGTGACGAGTGAGCCCCATTTGACAGGCATGCGCCAGGTTGAAGAGTAGACCAGCTGGCTCGACATCTGGTTATCAGCGGGCGAGGTCGATACTCTGGCCTTGCGCCTATTAATACAAGTGTTATGTTTATTAAAAGAAACCAAATGCTCTATATGTATATGTCGTATCCTGACTTCCTGATCCAATCCAAATGTGTATTGAATGTTACGTTATTTTGAGCTCATGGGAGCTAACATATTGTTTGATAACTTTGCAAGTCCTTCAAGTGGATATAGTCAGATTGACATGGGCTACTGATAGCCACATTTATTTTGTTGAGTTTGTTAAAATCATACCCTTTATTTGAAATAAAGCTTTTGTACAGTTCAAAGTTCTTGCCGTCGTTCTGGTTCATTTTTAAATGTCATAGTGAAGATTATTGTGGGAGCATACTTTAGAGATCCTGTTGTCAACCCAATCCCCGAGATAATTTTTAAGAGGTAAGTAAAAGTAAGTATGAAACCCCGTCTATTTTGGTGTGTTCCACAACAATTTTCTTGGTAACTTCTGTGTTCAAACCTCGGTAGTATCCGTCAGTGCCATTTTCATTGATGTAGCTGAGCCGGTGCGATTGATTGTTGGCAATCCGATTGAGGGGGCGGATATCTGACAGCCTACTATCCGGGTAAACGGGGACAGAAGGATTGGCGCAGTCAACGTGTGGGGCATGTTCAACAACACTGGATCACCAGGTTGAACAATAGAAGGATTGGCACACCTAAAACGTGGGGCTGAGTCAACAGTAGGATTGGCAAACCTAAAACGTGTGGATCGATTAGACTCAAATAAAGAGGTTGATTCTTTGTTAGATGTCTAGGCCAATTGTAGAATTTAAGAGTGTGATTATATAGGAATTAAATGTTGTATTGTATTAGGAAAATTACACTCAGAAAAGATCAGATCTTATACAACTTGAGAGAGGTTAAATAGGCTGGAAACTTAGAAAAATCGCCAATGATCTGGAATCTTATTTTATTTGACCGGCTTATGACATTTTAGTCATATTAAACATAAAATTAAATTATTTGGATTATAAATGTAAATTATTTGTGTTAGGATATTTTAAAATGAGCCAGGAAAATTTGAACATGTGCTTGAGTTTGTTTCAACATGAAGTGTCTTCGAAAGTTAATTATAAGGTAGTTATAAGTTAGATTTAAGACAGAAAATTGATCAAATTTATATATGGTGAAAAGTGTTGCTCAAATGTTGTTATTTTGCTCTATTGATGTATGTCCCTACAGCAGTCTATTTTTGAATAATATTGTAATGGCAGATGAAAGTTTGAAGATTATGTTAGAGGAGATGTCTGCTAATTTGAAAGCAAGCATGAAGGAGATGGAAGCTAGGAATACTAGTCGAATGGAGGAGAATGCTAGTAATTTGTCTGCTAATTTGAAAGCAAGAATGGAGGAGAATGCTAGTAATTTGAAAGCTAGCATGGATGAAAGTTTGAAGGGTCTTCAGACCAGTTCTGCTAACTTAGAGGAGAATATGTCGCGTTTACAGATTAATACCCAAGGAATTGAGAATGCTGTAACTGACATGCGCTCAGACATGTCCAATGTTAAAATAGATGTGTCTAATGTGCATAAAGATCTTACAATGTTGAATTTAGATGTTGCTAATGTCCGAAGTGATATTTCTTGTGCTAGGGCTGAGGTAGTTGTTGTTAAAAATGATGTTGCGACTGTCCAAGACAAGGTTGAGGAAGTCCAAAGAGGAATCCAAAATGTTAGAACTGATGTGTCCAATGTTCAGGTTGATATTAATAACATTCATTCGGATGTAAACGAGATGCAAAGTGACATAAATAAAATTCAAGTAGAGGTCAACACAGTTTTCGTAGATATTACTAAAGTCCAAACTGATGTAAATAAAGTCAGGGAAGAGATAGAAAATTCGAAAACCCTTTGTACACGTAATATAAGTGCATTAACGACTAGGCTAGTTGATGAGTCAGTTAGAACGACAGCGTCTTTAGAAGGTTTAAAGTATGATGTAGAGGTCATGAGAACCCAAGTATTAGACCATAATAGATTACTTAAAGAAGATATCGAAGTAGACATAGCAGAAATGTTAACGGCAAATGTAGCAGTATGGAAAGACGAGTGGAATAGGTCAAGTGGGGAACATGTAACCCAAATTCAGGATCGTATTGAAAGAAAACTTGCCAGTACTCAAATTGATATTAACAATGAAGTAGTACAGATTAGGAAAGATTTAAGCGTCAGGATGGATTCGCTATCCGAAAGACAAATTGAAGATAGAACACAATTAGATCGGGATGTGCAAACATTAAAATCTGCATTACAGGAACAGATTCATAAAGTGGTCTCTGATGTGAATGAAACGACGAGCAAACTGCAGAATTTGAAGTTAGGAGAGGCTAGTTTGATGGAGACCTACAAAGAAGAGTTAATCAAGAAAGTCTTAACGGAAATCACTAACAAGGATACAGAAGGCTTGGCTTGCGAAACCAATAGGAATTATGCCAGAAGATATAACCTAGATCCAGAAGAGAGAGACGTGACTCCTGAAGAACGTATATCCAGATTCAGGGAGGAAGATGACGAGAGGAATATGGAACCTGAGTGGAACTATCGAGATAGTGGGAAAAACTACCCGGATTCATATCCGAGGAACGTGACGGTCATCAGGAATTTTGAAGACAAACCGCAAAAATTCAGCAACACGGATAGTTTGACACCTATAGAATATGTAAGGAACCTCAAAGATTATTTCATCGAAGCTCACATTCCCAGAGAGAGAGAGATGGAGATAGTGGAGAGATATTTGATTGGAGGACCCCTCGAATGGTTTTGCGCATTTAGATACACATTCAGTAACTTTGACGAGTTTGCAGAGGCATTAATCAAACGATTTTGGTCCATAGAAGCGCAGAATTCGTTAAGAGCGGAGGTGTATTCAAGAAAATACTCAGGTACTCTTCCAACGCGGTACGCTGATTTCTTTACGAGTCAATTATCCCGCTTGAGATTTTTGCAACCCCCATTGTCAACGGAGCAACTTATTGATGCGATTTCTCGTATGCTACCTGTGGAGGTGAGGAGACTAATAATTTCGTCTAACATCAGGGATTTGACCAGCATGGATGAATTACTGAGGAGGTTAGACTACACAAGTCCAATGCCTAACGTGGTACAGAAAGGTCAAAGGCATGACTTCAAAGAAATAAATACTGTATATATGGACCAAGTCCAACAAACTGACAAGCCAGATGAGGAGAAAACTGACAATGTAGGTCCCCACAGGAATAATCAGTTTCGAAATAACAGATCGCCAGGTTACCGACCGTATCAACAGAGAAGAGGCTGGAACTATAACCGAGGAAATTACAATGGAAGAGGCAGATATTACAACAATAATGGTTATAACAGAAATTATAATAGGAATAACCAGAGCCAAAACAGAAATCAGAATCCTCAAGGTCAGGTTATGACACCCGATCAGTATCAGGAAAGAGAGAAGGAAAGCCAGCAATACCTGAAAGAATTACGGGAAAAAGAAGCCGACAACCAAAAGAAAAGGCAGGATGTTGTAATTGAGCCTGGGCCTTCTACGAGCCAACAGAATTTTGAGGTCGGTAACACAAAAAAAAACGCCGATTTCTCAACGTCAGTGAGAACTTGTAAATACATTGCCACACCACACCTGATTACAATTAATGAGATATATGAAGTGACTGATGAAGATTTGCTAGAAGAGAGGGGTATAGTTAAAGAGGAAATAAATGCATTTAACCACACACAACCCAGAGAGAGGAGAGATTATGATTAAGGAACATAGAGGAAATATCATACTAGAGTAAGCCAGTAATAATTCAATTTCGTGTTCAAGAGAGTTGAGGTACTTGTAACGCTGAGTTTAAAAACAATTTGCAACTGTTTTTAAAACGTGGTGAGAGGAGAATGCCCCCGTAATTGAATTATATAGAGACCACGGTGGCTATTTTGGAAATTATAAAGAAAGTTATGGCTGTCATAGGTATGACGTGGGTAGTCATGACGTAAGCACGGATGACGCAGACGTTATGCCAGCAGGCTACCTGAGCTGAGATTCTCAGTGACGTCAGCATTTATTCGAGAAAGATCCGAGATGTACGACGCAGTCGCAGGAAACGTGGAATTCTGCTGAGGAAGAAATTATGCTATTGGAGGGGAGGCTTGAACCAATGAACGATAGTCTGAAGGAAGACGGAGATTGCTGAAACTATGGTATTTTTATTACTTTTTGGAATGCAGAATTGTGGAAATCCATTTGCAGTAGAGGCATTGATCTGGAATTTTGGTGAAATTTATTTTCAGTTTTTGAATTTTGAAAATCCGTCATGTATTGACGAAGTTGGAACTTCTAGCGATGACGCAGTAACGCGCAATGGAAGGGATAGATACGCCCCTCATGAAGTTCATAAAAGGCCTTGCGCAGAAGAGAGGAGTCTCATTCCTCATTCTCTCAATCGTCAGATCTCAAATAGTCATTTCGGTGAAACGTCGAGTGAGATTATTAGTGAAAAAGTCGTCTTTATAACGCGTGGTGAATCCACTGCATTAAACGAGAGTCGAGTATGCAAGCAGTGCAGGTTTACTGTGTGTAAATCTAGGTGAAGTTGAAACGCACATTATAACGCGTCTACGAGATTAGCTGTGAACAGTTAGCGGTCGCCTATAAGCTAATTCTATTGTGCAGTGCTACAGTTAGGAGTGTAGAAAAGTTGAACAATTTCGAGTAATTATTTTGGAAGATATTAGCAGTTTTAGACGACTGACAAAAGTGATTTTCTCGCTACATGAGAAGCACTTTGTATAGCCAGAATCTACGCCACGGCTGACACGGCTAGTGAAATAGGGAGACTTCAGATTGCTTTTGTGACACAACGCTACAGTATTATGGAGCAGTTTAATATGGCAGTTTGTTCTTCTATTACCATAACCGAAGAGAAGATGGAAGGCTAAAGGACTTAATGCAATTGGGACATATTTCAACGGAGTAAGATAGCAGCATGGAACTTCGCTAATTGCTATTCCACACAAGCGAACATGTGGTGAATAAACATCTACACTCATGTTTCGTGATTAAAGGCTGAATACTATCAAACAGCAATGGAAATGATTTCATACTTTCTGAATATGAATATTTCTTCGGAAATTTCTACAAAAACTTCATGGCGATTTTCAACTGGAACTTCAGGGATTTTTCAAGAGAGGTCAGGGTTGTCCCGACTCACAAAGAAGATTATTGCCGGAAGGATGTCGTTCGTCTTCGTGAAGCAGTTCGATTCTCCGAGAGTGCTGTTTCTTGTTTCGAGGATGGAGCTCAGCTTTAACTTGGTGAAATGGATCCATCAACAGTCTTCTTTGGGGAATTTTCCTCTGGAACGTCAATCGGCAGATAAGGTAGTCGTGAACGTTTATTGTATTTGAGTTTCTTAGCAATATTTGAGCAACCATTTTCCCGTATTTTTTTTTTTGTCCTCATGTATTTTGCCCGATATTCTTGTTGAGATTCCTATTCTCAGTACACCTTGATGAGTTATGCCTTTTTCGACGTTTTATTAAGACATTGTTATGTCATAGGCATAGTTAAATGATTTTGGATCAGTTGAGACTGATATTTAGATTTTTCAGTAATTTGCTTATAATTTTCGTAGTCACGATTTGACTGTAAGTTAATGATTTTTATGGCAGATTTAAATTCAGACAGCGTGTCACTTTATTAAAGTAATTCTACCCCAGTTTAATTACTTTGACCAATTTTCTGTCATCATCAAGAAGGAAGAACATTTAAATGATTTTAGAGCGTTAAAATCCATTACGTTGTCGACGATCTTGGAAATACTAGTCGGTATTTGAATTGATTGCAACACAGACATTTATCGTCACTTATGAACGATCATTGCATCATAGACCATTGTGTGAAAGATGAACTTTAATTATGAATTATTGAATGCATTAAATTCGTGAACTTTTGTTAGGAATTTTTTCTCAATTAGAGATTTATATAATGATGTTTGCATTCCCCAGTCTAATTGGATTCTATTCGACTATTTTGCAGCTTAATCGCACTTTGTTTGATGATAGTATTTTTATACTACAATTCTTTGAAGATGTTAATCTTAAATTTTGATAGACCAGACAGGCGTATATAAGCGTATTCACTATTAAATTTGTTTGTGATTGGCAAATTTTTACTTCATTACGATTCATGAATGAAATCCACGAAAGTTAAATGACAACAGTTTTGAAACAATTAATGATTATAAGAAATTTTAAGTGGAACTATGAATGTATAATCGATAGTGCAGCGGACATGTTGAAAGTCGCTGATGTATAATGCCCTTAAATAAATGAAGGAGATTCCCACAGTAATTAATGATGATAAAGATTGTGTTAGTGGAGGTTTTTGTAAATTCTGTGGAAGATTTTGATACCGTATATTTTAATATATGATGAATTTTGGGCCTATTTTTAATGCAGTTTGTGCATTATTTTGTAAGCGAAGTATTTTCCGCTAGAGTGTATTGTCATAGTTCGTTGAAGATTAATCAAGTGAATTTGCTGTTATAATTAACAAGAGTTTTGAAAGAATTTGAGATAAGATTTTGAATGAAGATTACCGTCACAAATAATTATAATTATTACAACCTTTATTAAACCAGATTGTGACATTAAATGTATAACTAACCTTCATTGGTCGATTATATTAAACACGATTATGAATTTACCAACCGGATGAACATGTGGTTCAATGTATTTCTTAAATTAATAATTTAAATAATTTAAATGTTAATATTGTAAATAATAAATGTAAATATCTTTGACAATAATGTGGAACGGAAGTAATGTTAAAGGCGTGTTTAAAATTTTTGTAATTATCTTCGACAATATTATAAACAATTTCTAATTGTTATAAATAATTTATGTGATTTTGTTATAAACATTTAAGAGTGTGTTTTATACTCTAAACTATGCTTATTAAACATTTGGATGATAACTTAACAAGTTTAGGGATTGTCAGAATAATCCAGTGGTATGTGAGTTAAGCATTTGCAAGATTTGCGTCAATATATATGAGTTGTCTTGTAGACATTTAAAAGCTTTGAGAGGAAGTTGAATTCTTACGCAGTGTGGCGTGACGAGTGAGCCCCATTTGACAGGCATGCGCCAGGTTGAAGAGTAGACCAGCTGGCTCGACATCTGGTTATCAGCGGGCGAGGTCGATACTCTGGCCTTGCGCCTATTAATACAAGTGTTATGTTTATTAAAAGAAACCAAATGCTCTATATGTATATGTCGTATCCTGACTTCCTGATCCAATCCAAATGTGTATTGAATGTTACGTTATTTTGAGCTCATGGGAGCTAACATATTGTTTGATAACTTTGCAAGTCCTTCAAGTGGATATAGTCAGATTGACATGGGCTACTGATAGCCACATTTATTTTGTTGAGTTTGTTAAAATCATACCCTTTATTTGAAATAAAGCTTTTGTACAGTTCAAAGTTCTTGCCGTCGTTCTGGTTCATTTTTAAATGTCATAGTGAAGATTATTGTGGGAGCATACTTTAGAGATCCTGTTGTCAACCCAATCCCCGAGATAATTTTTAAGAGGTAAGTAAAAGTAAGTATGAAACCCCGTCTATTTTGGTGTGTTCCACAATAATTTTCTTGGTAACTTCTGTGTTCAAACCTCGGTAGTATCTGTCAGTGCCATTTTCATTGATGTAGCTGAGCCGGTGCGATTGATTGTTGGCAATCCGATTGAGGGGGCGGATATCTGACAGCCTACTATCCGGGTAAACGGGGACAGTACCTTCTTCAAGGCCACGGCCGCCTCCTTCCCTCATCCTTGTCTATCCATCCTAACCATCCCTTACCTTCCCTCATGAGGCCCCTGTTCGCTTTGCAGGTGAGGCCGCCTGGGCGAGGTGCCAATCCCACCTCACCAGTTGTATCCCTTCCGATTCGATGTTCCCAGCTCTAGGACACTGCCCGTAGAGGCGGTGGTGAGTTCCCT
Organism: Meconema thalassinum; assembly: GCA_946902985.2. NCBI lineage: Eukaryota > Metazoa > Arthropoda > Insecta > Orthoptera > Tettigoniidae > Meconema > Meconema thalassinum. Next base: position 170,525,969 of record OX336389.2, on the reverse strand, counting down.
CGCTGAGTCCGTGGGTTCCACCAACCTGGAGGGTAAACGACAAAAAAAAAAAGAAGACGGAGATGACCCCGCACAAGTAAGTGGAAGCAATGCCGGACTCGGCTGGGGTCCCGTGGTCGCCAACCCACGTCCCACTAGACTTAGTTATTGAGTAAATTACAGTAGGCTTAAAGTTTTGCATTATGATTCGACACGGAGAATCAAATAACTGATCATATTTGTGCATAAGACATGTAAAAGCCATGCATTTTCTTTAAGTAGAAGAATTAAGCTTTCATCTGGAAACAAACCAAAAGTGAAAATTCCAACCAAATACGCCATTTCAAGCTTACATGAATACCTTCATAGAAAATCAAGCGCGGTACAGCAAAAAGGGAGTCTTCAGTTCAGCGACGAAGAACTCCACTAATACTTCATGAAATAAGAAGATTTTATCTACACTTCAAAAAGCATTATCATTCTAGTGAACATCACTACAAGACTCCTGAAAGCTAAGTCTATGTCGGGTATGCAACAGGCCATCTATAATATTGAAATTATCTCCTCATCGAAACTGCAATGAACTTTATGATTTTAGATTTCGACTGATATTTTCCCACTGAACACGCCCTGAAAAGGAGTTAGCACATTTTTTAAAAACATTCTGTGTATTACGTACATTTCCTACGCTGGGTGATATAAAATATTTACCATGATTTGTGATGAGTTAGCCTATCAGTGTTAAAATTCTAGGAGCCATGTGAATCCCGCTTCAAAATCATTTATAAATGTAATCAACACAAATGAACAAGATTTATTTTGTTTTAGCTTCCTAATAATTCAGCAGATATTTTTATTAGTTGGTCAAGTCATCTTTCTTCAGCAAAAATTATCATCTATGTTAATGCTATGTCTGTTTCGGACTACTACATAGCAGGCGAAGAAAGCAAAGAGAGGTGGATTTATGTGGATAGCCCTCGCTGCTGTTCAGACTGTACATATGTTTCCCGTGGATGGAAATGCAAAGAGAAGACTTGCCTGCTGAATTGTCCGTGGGCTGTCAGTTCAGGTAAACTACAAGCTAGTACATTTTTTTAGCGTATGGCTTTTAGTGCCGGGAGAGTCCGAGGGCATGTTCGGCTCTCCAGTTTTATAGCTGCTTCGAGACGGACACCCAATGGGTGAGCTACAAGTGCCGTTGGGGAGGGAAGTTGGAATGTAAGGACGAGGAGTTGGAAGGTAGCGGCTATGGCCTATAGTTAGGGACCAACCTCGGCATTTGCCTGGAAGAAAGATGGGAAACCACAGAAGAACATCTTCAAGGTTGCCGGCGGGGGGATTCAAACCTCCTCGCCTCCCGGATGTGAGCGACTTCCAGCAGTCAAGCCGTAACGACCACGGCTAACTCACCCGGTGCTAGTACAATGATTTGCGATTATTGCGTATATGCTTCCATATCCATGCTTTCTAGGTCATTTCCCAAGATCACACTTGATCCAGGTAAATGCTAGGATAATAGCCAGACATTCTTTCTCACCTCTGAGTAGCCTAAATCACAGATGTAAACAACAACAACAAAAACTCAGTCAGACGGATACTCTAGAGCAGCCATGTCAGGCGGAACAACACATTTTGGTCGCTGCGAGAAACGTATTGCCAGTGCGGGCACCATCCTGCTGTGACGTAGCGTGGGAATGGATGACGGCATTTATGGCTGTACACCTCGCCTCGCCAGCTATCTACTGGATTAGAACCAGTACCACTGCAAATAGCCTTGCAACTCGAACACACGAAGTTATTATCATCTTATCGGCCACGGTGGCAACAAATTAAACTGATTAAAAATTCACTATGTAATTGGAATTAAACATGTAGTTCCGTGAATAACTATATAGCCTATTTTCATATATCCTACTTACAGTATATTAGTTGCCTCTATCAATATATAAATTTTCAGTTTGATTGCTACAATAGATTCGTAGATATTGAGAACCTTCTCCATATTTCGGAAGGTCACCATGTTGGGTTTTTATATATAGGCCTTAGAGTTATGTACTATTACATGAAGATTATTGTGTAGGTGTTTTATTCAAACTTCAATCGCATGATTAGGACACAATAAATAAAAACAAGATTTTATAATTTCACTCAGTCACCATCTTGTGGTTATGAAAACAATTTAAATGAATTAGATGCCAGTGGATTAAAATTTATGTAAGCATATACCGTACCAAGTTTCACTGCGCTCGGATGGATAAATCGCGAGAAACGTCCATTTAAATATTTAAATTTCACGTCGCCGCCATGTTGGATTTGTGCCCACCAGGTTATTGAACGTCCCATAGGTGAACTTATGTGTATAGCCTCGATATACATACAACATTTCAGTTTGATTGCTGTCATAGAATAATACAGTGGATATTGAGAACCGTCTAAATATTTCGGATGGTCGCCATGTTGGATTTTAATATATGTAGGCCATAGAGTGATGCACTATTAGATGAGTATTATTGTGTACATTCATTATTCAAACGTCGATTCCGATCGCATGATTAGAACACAAGAAATTTAACAAAATCGCACAGCCGCCATCTTGAGGCTATGTTAACAATTGAACTAAATTAGATGTAAGTGCATTGCAATTTGGATAGTCATTTTCTGTACCAAGTTTCACTGCGTTCGGATGGTTAAATCGCGATAAAAGAACTCTTTAAATGTTTCAACTTCGCTTGGCTGCCATGTTCGTTTTGTAGTTAACAGGTTTTTGAAAGTCACATAGATGAACGTAGAGTAGTGCCCTTTATCACTGTACAAATTTTCAAGGTGATATGAGTAATAGTTTCGGAGATACAGAATGCCGGTTAAGTATTTCGCACAGCCGCCATGTTGGATTGGTGAGACATAATAACATTTAGAGGGCACGATCGGGGTCGGCCAAAATAATACTATGACCTTAACGAGTTTCACTGAAATCGCTCCAGCTATTTAGAAGTTATTTGGTGGGACACACACACACGAACGCACATACACATACACACACATATGCACACACACGAACAAAAGGTGATCTCATAAGCCTATTTTTCCATAAACAAAAATAGGCTAAAAACGAGATTTTAAAATTTATCACAGCCGCTATCTAGATGTTATGAAAATATTTGAAATAAATTAGACATCAGTGGATTAAAATGTGTATAAGCATTTACCGTACCAAGTTTCACAGCGCTCGGATGGTTAAATCGCGAGAAGCGTCCATTTAAATATTTAAATTTCGCGCCGCTGCCATGTTGGATTTGTGTTCGCCAGTTTATTGAAAGTTCCATACGTGAACTTATGTTAATAGCCTTTATCAACATGCAAAATTTAAGTTTGACCTGCCATGGATTAGTAGGCAGATATTGTGAACCAACCAAAAAAATTTCGAATGGTCGCCATGTTGGATTTTTATATATGTAGACCATACAGTTATGTACTATTAGATGACGATTATTGTGTAGGTTTATTATTTAAGCGTTGTCTTCGATTACATGATTAGGACAAAATAAATAGAAACTTAATTTTAAAAATTCGCGCCGCCGCCATTTTGAGGTTATGTAAACAATTGAACTATATTAGATGCCAGTGCATTACAATTGCTGTATCATGTTTCACTGCGCTCGGATGGTCAAATTGCCAGAAAAGTCTTTTAAAATATTTCACCGTCGCATGGCCGCCATGTTCGTTTTGTGCTTAACAGGTTTTTGAAGGTCACACACATTAATTTCTAGTAGTACCGTTTCTCACCGTACAAAATGTCAGGCTGATATCTGTAATAGTTTCGGAGATATAGAATGCCGATGAAATATTTCGCAAAGCCGCCATGTTGGATTGGTGACACGTAATACAATTTGAAGGGCACGGTCGAGGTCAGACGAGGTAGTTGTATGTACCCACCGAGTCTCATTGAAATCGCTTTGGCCGTTTAGATTTCATTAGGGACTCACACACACACACATAACGAACAAGCTCCTCACCCAGGTGGCCTCACCTGCAAAGCGAACAGGGGCCTTAAGAGGGATGGGAAGGGAGGGGAAGATTGAGAGGGATAGGCAAGGAAGAGGGAAGGAGGCAGCCGTGGCCTTACGTTAGGTACGGTACCCTTATTCTCATGTCCATATTATATCACTTTCCAAGCGCGACATTCCGATCTTGGAAAAGCGAGTCAGCTGGCCGCATCACATGCAATCCCCAGTTGATATTTCGTCGAGCGGTATTTACCGAACCTCGCCGAGCACGCCATATGGTTGTCCGAGTATGTGCGAGACCAGATTCGAGTGTAGAAACGACATTAGCAGTCGATCATGCTGCCTAGCTTTATCGAGGCAGTCACCTGAGGATCATTTATATACGTTAGGAAGAATAGAAAGCTATATGTGCACTTTTTTGTGTGTAAGAAGTCATTACAATATGAGCACGATAGAATACCCGAGAAGGAATTATCGTACACCAAAGCAATTTATATCGATATACGACACGTGATGGTGGGGGGAGTTGAGACTTCCTATAACCTGCGGTCAGGCAGGAACAGACAGGTATTACTACGTCTCGATTGAATTCACATCGCCGTTACGGGAGTGAAAAGTCCATTTACGCTGAGTGTGCTAACACTTGTAAATTTCTACGATATTCCAAAGTGACGAAGGAACTCTAAAATATTTCACATGTCTGTGAATATTTTATTAGCACAACGGACCGGAACATAGAATATTTCATGCTGATATTAAACATGTTCGCATTCAGCAACATAGTATTTGAACTTATAACCACGCGGAATGATTTGAAGTGTAGCCAGCATAGTCAATGCTACATTTGAAGGAACTGATTTTCATACCGTTCAGAAACATTATTCTTATCGAGTTGTCAGATGGACATTGACAATTACAAAATCGTCATTTTCCACGCCGTATTTGAAGGCAAGGCGTCGAGAGGAAAGATTGCTATAAGTTTTACAATTATGACTATGGCAGGTTAAACAATTAAACATGAGTGCCACTAACTAAGAGAGGCAACGAACATTCCGTGAGAACCGACATCGCCATGCACTAATTTTTTATAGTGTATTGAACAGCTGATTATATATCAATTATGATGTCTCGCTGTGTCTATAACACGGTGGCAATTGACTTACGGTTCGGTTACATTCGATAGTCGGGGTGATCCTATAGGACGATGGACTTATTTCGGTTGCGTTGGAAACGTGGAGAAGGCGATCAAGTCCATGTATGCTGCAGGGGAGCAAACCAGATGTCATTTTCGAGCAGAGGGAACCAGGAGTGGTGTTCCCGGATTCGATTCATGGAAATCTGGAGGGTGCATACTATTTTCCAATATGTGCTGAGAATTGACGTCAGGGCATGCCATTGCTCTATCCACCAACTACGAGAGTCTTCCAAGGTACAGAGAAGCCCATCTAACTTTTAGTAGTGAAGCCTGGACATCCTAATGTCTTTATTGCTGCCATCTTTCAATTTTTGTAGTATGATCGCAAGGTGAAGTTTAGGCATGATATTTTGTCATGACAGATTTCACATTCGATCGGATTCAGGCCCGAATAACGGGTGCATCCTGTTTTGTTTAATTGTATTGTTGTTTTAAGTAATGTGTATATTCAGTAAATAAAATTCATTTAATTCGAACCTTCTTAATCGTAAAGAAGAGGACTACTTAGGGGAAGTTATATTCGTTGCGTATTCATGCGAGTTTATTGCACATTGATAGATGTCATTTCTTGACATCATTTGCAGTTTTTAATTTTGCTTCATGCACCTTTCGTGAGTAAGCTTCGCTATGATTGTATACTCGCGAGTTGTATACTCTATTATTGTTAATACTTTTGATAGTTGTGGTGTTTGAAGCCATATTTTCAGTGTTGCCTTAATAAACAAGAGTTTAGTGCTTTTCAGTCGGTCAACACGAATGTACCCAAAAGAGATGGGTTATGCCCTAATCCTGAAATAAATTACATCCTAGTGTTTTATTAATCTCATGTAATTTATTTCAGGATTAGGGCATAACCCATCTCTTTTGGGTACATTCGTGTTGACCGACTGAAAAGCACTAAACTCTTGACTTTTGATAGTATGAATATTTCCATTTTGGGAGGATTTTCAAGTTGTGAAGTTGGAATTTTCGTTTTTTTTTTTTTTGAGATATTCTTCATGCTTTGTTACCTAATGTGCCATCTGTTGCTAACCTTTACGGTTACCTAGGCCCATGGTGTAGGGGCATTGCAAGCATTCTTGAGGCCATTTGAGGGGAGATGGATCTAAATTAAATTAGTTAATTATACTTCTTTGATACACTTCATGTTCTTTAGACATGAAAGCTATGTTGATTAGAGCCATTATTTAAATCCATGTTAGTCATGATTTTGCTCATGAGTTTAATAAGTAGTCAGATGATTAGAGATATTATTCGAGAAGAACATTCGCTCTTTTTCTAACAACTATCCCAGGAATAATTAATGTGGAGGCACATCTTTGTTAAAAGTATTTGTGACTATGATGATGCTTATATTGGTAGGTCTTTGCTGAGGATTAACACTACCTAAGGGAAAATGATAAGAGAGAAAAGAAGATAGGTTTCGGCATAGAGACAAGTATTGGTAGATAGGATGAGAATCCACCACAGAAATTTAAGTAAATTAATATATAGAAGGAAATTTCGCTGTACAAAACTTAGGAGTAACCTAACTTTAGTGGGGGACTGTTTAAGGCAAGCGGAGAGCGTAGCGTGAGTTGAGGTTGCCTGCAAGCTCTCGGCGATTGCACTTTCCCTCCCGAGCCGGTATTCCGGTACTATGGGGACGGGTTGCACTCTGGCAAGGCAAAGTAAGCCGAAAGGAAAGGACGTACTAACTTTCACTTCAGAAGGGTTAGTTTTTATGATGCATTCAAGAATGCTGGAAGGATTTGAATTTGGTATAATAATTTTATTTCTGGACACGGTTGGATCTCTGGCAAACCGACCGAATGCTCCCAGAGAGGGAAGAGACAAAGTTTCTTTAACGATTTGAGCGATGTTGTTATTGTTTTTTGTGAAAATCTTATACGAATACCAATTGTTGCACTTTAGGAAAACTAAGCTTTTACACAGCAAGATGCCGAATAAAAGTTTAGAAAAGAGGAAGAGTAGGAATAAAAGAGCGGTTCGGGCGCAGGGGTAATGGGCAAGATGGCTGCCGCGCGCAACCAGCCTTATGTTATTCTTATGGAGGGGTCATTCAGAGCTGGCGCAGTGGCTAATGGGCAAAATGGCCGCCACGCCCTGAGACTGTGAATGACGTCACACGGAGACGTCAGCCGTGTAGTTGCTAAATGGAATGTTTATTATTATTATTATTATTAGGTAATTATTAATTGATCATGTGCAATCCAGACCAGCTTTATATTGTCAACCACTTGGTGTAGTGGCTAGCATTCTTGGCTGTTACTGAGAAGGCCCGGGTTCGATTCCTGGCTCTGCCAAGAAATTTAATTTCTGGTCTCACGAGTGGAACGGGGTACACTCAGTCTTGTAAGGCAAACGTGAGAAAAGGCGGGTTTTAATTCATACCTCTGCCATTCAGCCTTACCCAACTTCATTTAACCTCACCTAACCTAACCTAACCTAACCTAAACTCACCTCACCTAACCTAACCTTACCTAGCCTAACCTAACCTAACCTAACCTAATGAGAGCAAATATGAGAGCAAATGTGACAGCACAAATAATAAACTTAGTTATAACCTAACCTAACCTAACTTCAAAGTCAGAGTAAACATCAGAGCAAATGTGAGAGCACACATAATAAAATAATTCATAACCTAACCCAACCTAACATAAAAGTGCGAGAAAAAAATGAGAGCAAAAAGTATGAGCAAAAAAGTGAGAGCAAATGTGAGAGCACAAATAATAAACTTAGTTATAACCAAACCACACCTAACCTAACCTAACCTAACTTCACCTAACCTAACCTAACCTAACACAACCTAACTTCAAAGTGGGAGCAAATATGGGAGCAAAAAGTAAGAGCAAAAATTGGGAGCAAAAAGTGAGGGCAAAAAAGTGGGAGCAAAAAAGTGGGAGCAAAAAAGTGGGAGCAAAAAGTGTGAGCAAAAATAGTGGGAGCAAAAAAGTAGGAGCAAAAAGTGGGAGCAAAAAAGTGGGAGCAAAAAGTGGGAGCAAAAAGGTGGGGAGCAAAAAGTGGGAGCAAAAAAGTAAGAGCAAATGGGAGGGCACAAATAATAAACTTAGTTATAACCTAACCTAATCTAACCTAACATAACCCACAGAAACTCATTTAAAGATTTTAGATTGTACATTTTAACATTTTAGATTTTTTATTTTTTCATTATACATTTTTTAGACTTTACATTTTACATTTTTGATTTTTTTTGTATTTTAGATTTTAGTTTTTTAATTTTATTTTTAGATTTTACATTTTAAATTTAAGATATTTTGATTTTAGATTTTACATTTTACATTTTCCGAAAAGAGTAAACTACAAGGTCACATACCTAACCTCACCAAACCTAACTTTACCAAACCTAACTTAAGCTAATCCAAAGGCTAATGCACATACACAAAGTTTATAAGGGAACATGCAACTATCCTTATGCTAGTCTTATAGGCTACTGTACAACATGATCACTACCCCAACCGGTTTTTTTTTCATTTTGTTTACACATTTGCCAATTTTCCAATTTCCCATTTTCAGTTTTTTAAAAATGTCAGTTTTAAGTTTTTCAATTTCATAATATGGAAACATGGATTTTGCATTTTCTTGTTTACACATTTGTCAATTTACCAATTTCCCATTTTCAGTTTTAAAAAATGTCAGTTTTAAGTTTTTTCAATTTCATAATATGGAGACATGGATTTTGCATTTTGTTGTTTACACATTTATCAATTTCACAATTTCCCATTTACAGTTTTTAAAATGTCAGTTTAAAGTTTTTCAATTTCATGGTATAGAAACATGGATTTTCCAATTTGTTGTTTACACATTTGTCAATTTACCAAATTCCCATTTACAGTTTTTAAAGTTTCAGTTTAATGTTTTTTATATTTTGTCAATATGGAAACATGGATTTTCCAATTTGTGTTTTACATGTTCATTTTGCATTAGGAGTGGAGAGAGGTGGGTAGTAATTAAAATATACAAGCACTGTCCATACAATATTTTTTATTTTAAATACATGTACACTATTTACACATAATACATTTATATATATATTCTTTTTGTTGTTATAAAATGTACAGTTGTTTTAATTTGGTTTTCTATTTTTACTTATTTTTGAGTATGAATATCATTTTTTCTTTTTGTGCTTTTCTATTTTTGTAGTGCTATTGTTTTAATTTTTTTAATTGTTTTGTTTTATGTATTTGCTAGATGCATGCAGAGGATTTTGATATTCAAAACTTAACTCTTTAAGCATGCTCAATGATTGAGTAATGACCATAGGCATGTGTACCTATACCATTAGCATCAATTACTCTTTTATCATCACCAGGACACAAAGGAATTTTGTTTAGTCTTATAGATGATATGTCATGTTGTTTAGAAGCGATAATGTTCATTGGTATTCTTTTTACATTGTTTTTCATGACACAATCCTTATAATCTTGAAAGCTTACACAATTTTTGACAACACCTCTGTTAATACCTTTAATCTTTTTGATTTCTTTACCATTTATGTCTAAAGCAGGGCCATCCAAACAGCGCTCCCCGAGCGCCAGCGCTCCGGCCGTGCTCTAAGCCAGTGCACCGAGCTCGTGGCTTGCTTCAGTAATGGTGGGAGGAGTTTGGCTAGCTGAGCACGTGGTCTGCCCGCGCGCCGAAGTAGGCACCTGACCCATCAGTCGCTAGTCTAGTCCAGTGCGCTTTGTTGACAGCGTATAAGAAAATCAGTTTCGAAGTGGTCATGACTGAACAGCATAGAAAAAAATAAATAAGAAGGAGTGGTGAAGCAGCAGCCTTTAAAGCAGAATGGGAAAATTCATTTTTCTGTACAGCTTACAAAGGGCATGCCAAATGTTTAGTGTGCCACCGAGATTCAATATGTTAAAAACACCACAATTTGGAACGGCACAACAGTGCCAACCACAGGGATGATTACGGTGACTTGACAGACGCCAGTCGGCAATCGAAGTTGGAAGAATTGAAAGAAAATTTCAAGCAGCACTTTCCTGTAAGTATTTCTGCCTTAATTTTAAAATGCTTGTTTTCAAATGGGAATGAACAAATGATTTAATTATCCTAAGAACACTAAAATTGTGACTTGCCGTTTTTTTTGTCTGACAGGAGATAGAGGAGAGTGAGGTTGGTGGACCCATTTTACAGGCAAGCTACAAATGTTCGATGCGAATTGCCAAAGCTGGGAAGCCCTTCGCGGAAGGGAATTTCATCAAGGAGTGCCTAATGGACGTGGCGGCATATATTTGTCCTACGGAGATAGTTGAGAAATTTGAAAACATCTCTCTTTCTCCTCAAACTGTGGCTCGCTGAATAGACGATATGTCTGTTGATGTGGAACAGCAATTAATGGAGAAGGCAGCAAAATTTGTATCATTTTCCATCGCCCTCGACGAATCAACCGACATTGCCGACACAGCACAGCTCGTTATATTTATTCGAGGGGTGGATGACGATCTTCGGGTCACCGAGGATTTCCTCGACTTTGTAAATCTCAAAGACACCACTGCCGGTTTCGGTATTTTCCAAGCTGTGGGGGGTGTTTTTGAATCAATGGGATTAAAATGGGAGCGGTTGACGAGTATAACGACGGATGGAGCTCCTGCTTTACGGGGTGTACGCACGGGGTTCCTCAGCTATGTAAAGTTAAAAATAGCTGAGAACGGTAGTACCCTAATTGCGGCGATCCATTGCTTCATACACCAGGAAGCAATCTCTGCAAAAGTCGCCAAGCTTAAAGATGTAATGGGAACAGTTGTGCGAATGGTTAATTATCTTCGCTCCCGTGGACTCACGCACCGTCAATTCAAAGAGTTCTGGGATGATATCGAAGCGGAGTATCCGGATATCCCGTACCATGCAGAAGTAAGATGGTTGAGCAAGGCGAAGGTGCTGAATCGTGTGTTTTTCTTGCGGAACGCAATAGATACATTCTGTGACATGAAAGGGCGGCCCGAAGTTCTTTTGCGTGACCCTAAGTGGGTGGCGGACTCGGCATTTTTATGTGACATTACTGCCCATCTGAATAATTTGAACACTTCGCTTCAGGGCGAAAAGCACAACATCTGCGTTTTGGTGGAAAAAATTGAAGCGTTCACAACAAAATTGATTTTGTGGGAAAACCAGTTGCATGCAAGGAACACAAGACATTTTCCATCGCTTGAAAGAGTGAAAGAAGGTGTCGACTTTGATGAGTACTTGCAGGTAATTCGCCAATTACAAGAAGAGTTTGACAAGCGATTTTCAGAATTAACAGAACTCCAAACGGTGTTAGATGTATTTGTTCGACCATTTTCTATTAGTGCAGACAGTGTTCCACGGCTATTTCAATTAGAGCTGATTGAACTGCAATGCAATGTTCGTCTTAAAGACCGCGTTCTAATGTCACGAAGTTTAGAAGAATTTTACAGTGGCTTTCCGCAAGAAGAATATCCCCTTTTGTATAGACATGCAAGTCAAGTTCTGTCAATCTTCGGCTCAACGTACATTTGTGAGCGTTTCTTTTCAGTTCTTAAGCTTACAAAAAGTAAACATCGTGCAACGATGAGTGATAGAAACTTGCGCAATTGTTTACGAATAGCTGTGTCCAGAAATATTGTACCCAATTTGGTGAAGATTGTTTCCTCCAAAACTAGAAATTCGTAAAAACGACGGAGAAAAAGTCACTCAAGGCCTCTACTATCTGTTCATTTTGGTAAAATGTTGTTGAATTTTCCTCTCTGATATGTTCTCAATTTTTTTGTAATAAATCACAATATTCTTTACTTAACACTTGCGTTCGTTTCCTGCACATTTCATGAATCGGAGTACCATTCGATTTATATATATATATATATATATATATATATATTATGGCAGTATATATCCTATTTTGGTAAAACAGCCCTATCAATATGATGTCAACAATGCCACAAAAGCCGTCGCCTGCACGACTGTGCGTACGTATCTACTGTAGTTATTGCGGTACGAACATAGTCCGTGTGTCTCAGGTCTCCTCGCTGCCACAGTGTAGTGGTGATGGGGCAGCGATCGCTAGTCTGACTGCCCAGTGCTCCCCGAGCGCGGCCGCACTCTCGGAGCGCAATGACTGGATGTCCCTGGTCTAAAGCGTACATTTTAGCTCTAAGTCCAACAAATGCTTTTATAATTTGTCCACAAGCCTCGTCTTTAAATTTCCCCAACGTTTTCTTGTTTGATGTAGAGTGGCATATGTGATTAGTAGGATAATCTGATGTGTCCAGGTGTTCTAGGAAATCCAACTTGTCTTGATATACATCTTGGGTGTTAACCAAATAAATGAACGATTCGGTATCCATTTACATGAGTTTAAGATTGTTCATTCCATAATAGGGTAGCAGGACATCATAGTGGTGGGAATACATTAGAGTTTTTGAAATATCCAATATACACATTCCAATATATATAGGCTTATTGACTACAATGTTACGTTTAGCGATTGGAAAGCAGTCAGGTAAGGACCATAAATTGTTCTGTCGATAAATGTAGGCTTTGCGATGAGCTTTTCTGCCTTTTTGCTGTAAGTCAAAAGACGTATTGTACCCGAAAATCCGGAAAGGAGCCTGTTGGAATATCCATTGCCCCAGCTGGATCGCCTATTTCTAACAGCACCGGCAAATTACTACATTAGAAATCGCTCCCAACATGGCCTTTAGGGATTTACATACAGCAGTTACAAGAATATTGTGGATCAACAACAAACTACACGGGGCACACCTACCGTTACTTACCTTCTCGGGGACTGGGAATTCAGCTTCGCCTACAATACATCCACAATACTCTACTCCTTATATTTAAAATGAATCACACGCCAACACCGACAGATTACGAACTGAATAAATTTATTAACAATGGTAAACTAACCTAAATAAACAAAATAACAATAAACTAATCTAATAACAAAAGAAAAATAAAACACGCAATCATACTCACTTCCTTTCTACTACACATCTTACTAACATGCTGTGTAAAAAATATGAGCATAAAAATCTTGGCTTGTTTAGGCCTACGCTGCGTAAAAAGAAAACGTTTAAGGAAGGCTCTTACATTCATGGCATTCCTGGCAACTGGTTTAATTTACTAGCACGCGTTTGAAGAACGCACGTGCACTGGCCTGTTTCATCAATGAAACACTAGCACCACGCTGCATTCAAACTTTTTACATTTTATAGAAGGCTGCCCTTATTATGTCACACCGCTCTCCATTTCTAACGGTGAATCATTCTAGCTAGCCTACATTGAGACTGCTTTTGAGTGCGTTTAAAATACACGTAAAATTAACGTTTAGATCTTACAAAAATGCTCATAACTTCTATGTTTCTTTAACAATCATTTTGAAAATTTTTATACACTCTTTCATTCGCACACCGCAATTGTTCTAGACCAATCCGGTTCAACAGTTACTCTTAACAGTGGACAATCATTCATACCAAAAACATGCGCTCATAAAACACACGCTATTCCAAAACAATCGATTAATAAATCCTACTAAATTATTTAACTAATTAAATCATTCCCGACACAAATTTACATATAATTTGTTCATAATAATAATGGACACTATTTAGTGTTGCTAACTCGTTACTTACGAGATTCTGGCTTCTCGGTAACAATACAACTCTCAATTAATTATATACATTGTTTTTCCACATAATCACTCTAACATTCCGTAGTTTTACATATACTGCTTACACATCGTCTTATATAGGTTTCATTACATTGTCGGTCTAATACAATCGACTGATTAAGGTTAACTGTGCGTAATTACATAACTTCAGGTTTAATAAAGTATACTAATTGTATCATTGACATGAGTAGACAATCGTTCTCTAGTTGTATTTCCGCTGAAACCCTTCTGTCAACACAGCTAAAACGTTACTTCACATGAACAGGACTACTTGTATACAATGACTCTTATCATGATCCATGCCTTCTTATCAAAGAACAACAATACTTTGACTTCCCTTAAAATGCGGAACTCCCTTCGCATGAGCGCTTCATAGCTCTACAAATCCTCATATAACAATATATATGGCATATGCAGTTATCATCCACTATGTGAATCAATAACCAAAAATGGATTCATTTTTATTAACATTTCTTCTGTAGGAACTTTTCTCAAATAAAGACATGACCCTCAGTATCATTTCACATGACTACTGATCTACAGTTATACATACTTGTGTTCTTCAAACGAAACTTCCAATTGTAATGAACGATATTATACTGTCGTGATTGACCTCCTAAAGTTTACACCACAAAAAGATAATTAACTGTTAACTCGTCTGTCACAAATACATGTAATAAAAATAATACTCCTGTCTCACTTCACTGATCAAGCTTTAAATTGTTTATCGTTGTAATATCAGGTCGACATAATGACGTGATGTTACACAAATAGTGTAAAATAACACACGTGTTATTTATAGTGTCAAATAGAATTCAATCTTGACCGGGATAAGCTAGCTTTGAATTCCTAGCCGAAGATTTGAATAATCTTCTATCAAAAGGTATTTCCTCTAACATATTAAATGAACGAAGCTCTCAGCTTTACAAATAATAGAAAGGTTTGTCAACGTCGTAATGTTTTTCCACTCTACACAAAGAATGTTTATAGGGGTTAAGACTTCGGTCTTATCAAACGACTATAATTTCCCAGATCGTCGACAGTTTATGTACAATAATCATATAACAATATCATTCGATGTTTTCTTCTGTTCTAGAAGTTAGATGTTGTTACATTAAAGTGCTCAAATTAAATTTAAAAAAAATAATTTGAAGCTATGACACAATGTCAGAATACTTGGTTTAAATCAAATTATTAAAATTCGAGAGTCGATACGACTAGTCTTATATGAGGCAATATGATTCCTCAAACAAAATTATTAATGTCAGTTCCAAAACTGATCCGTAGAATAAAATTGAAAAATAGACGAAAGGCAATCATCTCCTACATAATATTGAAGCATAAAAATCTTAGCACTCATCTGAAGTGTAAAATACATGAGAACACTGAAATACATGAAATGTGAAAATATGGAGTAAGATCGTTGGCTCAGGATGTCACTAATCAAGCTCTACACTACAAATAAGAGACACTGCTACCTTATTTGGACGAAAACTTGAAGATCTATTTAGTATTCCCACAATACCTTAGATGTTTCCTCAGTTCAAGATACTGAGATGGATCTGCATTCGAAACTCGGATCTGCGACCTCAGAGATAGGAAACGTCCCTCTCTGGAATTCACCAACATTCGCCTGGGCTCGAACGACATCCTTCTGGCAAATTCTTCTGTGGTTGCTGGGCTACCCTAGTATCTTGACAAATCTCTTCTGTAGAATCTTCATTCTCCGTCGCAAATATGTATCAGCCTCATCATTGGAATATAATTTATAGAAATATTCATATAAATGATGAATGAAATATTTCCGTTGCTAATCGATGTTATATTAGTGTTCGTAGACTGACGCAAATGTACAAGATGGACCGTACACTACGTCTGTATTCAAGAATACGTCGTCTAACGAAGTTCCATCGTTGTATTTAACTTCTGTTATCGAATATGTCTCTGGCGCATGACTATCTAGTTCATCATATCAAAAATGTTAATTATGTTGTATGAATCCACTTAAAGAATAATGATAGTCATTATGATAATGTTCATATGCTGCGCCAATGTTAAAAGTTCTCCGCTACTGTTCACTTGAACTGCGTTTGCCAAATTTACGTTGCAATCTAAAATGATATTGAGCTTTATTTCCAACACATTTGAAAATCTGACTTAACAGGCTTATACTGTCGAAACGGTGAATTTTAAAACGCTCGACTTTCAACAGAATGTAGTATGCGACCTGTTCTTTATATACATTCACTTAGTTGAACTCAAATCTCAATAATATGAGAGATATACTAATTTCAATGTTCCTCACAACTTCACATAAAATGGAAGTGCGGTAATCTCCTACGTTCTACCTAGCTATCCTCGCGTCTCCACAAGTCGACAGTCGTCACACTCGGACAAAGCCTTGGGATCTCGGTTAACCCAGTAAACACTTCCTCACTCTTCAAAGACTGCTGGAATAAGAACATCAATCCTTGGATCTCCCCCTCCAAGTCGAAATTTTGGCGGCCATATCAATCTCCCACCATCATTTTAGCGCGTAGATTACTAATGCTTATTACTGCGTAGATGAACCGATCTGCGGTTTTTAAAGTATCAGACATAATTTCTTTTAATTTTCTTTTCATTACCAAATAAGAAAATCTTCTTCTAAAGGCCTAAATACATAATTTCACCAAATTATGTAGTTGAAGTTGATCCCGTCTTCAATAAGACCTCTTCTCATTGGCTCTGGACTGGGATACAATAGCATAATTTATAACAATATTTATAATATTAATTCCCAAATTCGCTGTTGCTATGCCAATTTTAGCCTTCTAGAAGCGTCTATTGTGCAATATATCACGTGATCGGGCTCTCCCACGGCCTCGAGCTTGTAACACTTCTCTCCTGTGTCACACTTCAAAAATTTATCTTTGCTGGTTAAATTTTATCATGGGGACGGAAAATACTCCCATTTTGTCCCAAAATAATTCAATTTTTGGGGGCAGTATGTCTATTCTTTAACGGATATTTTCCATTGTTTTTCCAAAAATGGCATTGTTGAATAATTTGTACAGATTTTTTTCAAAATCATTTTTGGCTTGTTTTCGAAGGTTGTTATTAAAATCAACGTATGCCTTTAGCCAAGGTCTTTGTTTAAACTTGTGATGGTCCCAATTTGTGACCAGAATTAAATATGTTATTATTATTATTATTATTATTACTATCAATATTTTTTTAATTTTACATTTTACCTTTTATTAGTTATTATGTTAACTAATATGTTTATATCTATTATTATGCGGTAATGTAGAATAGTATGGCAATTGAAAGGACTTGGAGCGATACACATTATATTTGAAATAAGTTAGACGCTTGACTGAATATTATTTCTGAAGAAAGTACGAACAAGAGAAGAAGAGGGTTGTTCGCAGAAGGGCGGCTTATCCACTGCTTCTTGGAAATGACATAAATAGACACTTATGTATTTCACATCAAGTATTCTACCAGTATACAAATCATACTAAGAAGGGATTCTATGAGGACTTGCCACTAACAATGCTGGGCCGATTAATGAGTCCTTTGCAACTTTATACAAAAGGTGCGCTGGACCTCCCGAGAATTGCTACAAAGAAGTATTGTCATTATTGATATGTGAAAGGCGTGCAAATTGCCTAGTGACTTCAGAAGTGGGGGTGGGCGCGTGCCTGGGAACGTTATATATATGACGGCCGCCCAAATGGATTATTATTATTGAATTGCTGGAGGAGAGGGAATGGTGCTGAGTGGAGCAGAGGAATGGAACTTGTAGCGAGATGGAGTCTATAACGCAGTTCTAAACTAGACAGTTGACTATTAAGTATGTGAATTTGATAAGACATTCTGTCTCATCAAACTGTGACATGGTTGTGTACGAGGCTATTGTCACAGGGATGATTTTTGGAATTTATTCCGTCATCCACATATAAATTTATTACGTTGAGGAAGATTAGGGCCATCAGGAACTCTCTACGCAACAATCCGACTACAAAGATCTTCAATGCGGTGAGCGATTTAAAACAGTTTTACTCCAGTCAAAACAGAAGGCTATCATGCTTATTAAATTCAATTTATTCTATTCAATTAACTCAGTATACTCCAATTTCCAATCAAGGCCCATAATACAAGTAAATTCAGTAGATTCTTTAATTTAAATTTATTATTATTATTATCTTTAGTATTTTATTATTTTTTGCACTTGTTGTTTTGATATATTAAATTCATTTTTAAATTCAAATGTTTGACTGGTTTCCTTTAGTAGCTAGAAATTACTATAAGGCAACACCACACTCCTGAACGAATTATCGAAAGGTTAGATTACGTATGTTTCACTACGGCTGGAGATAGGAATTTCGATGCTCTACCTCTGTTTAACCGAGGTTTAATATACTATTTTGATCATGATATATAAATGGTCTGGCTCCCTTGGCTACATATAATACTACACATTATGTACTTTTTAGTGAAGCTGACAACAATACAGATACACTATTAGATTAAAACACAATTAAATGTTTCATTTTGATCACCCAAAAGTGGGCGACTATTTAAATAATTAGCTTTGCATACATAAATGTTTCATATTAACAAGATTCAGTGCTCTCAAAACCATTACAAATAACGCCCAACTAGTGAGGCAAGTTTAAGATCTCTAAAACACATTAAAAATGCCCCCAACTATGCGGCACGAAAACCTAACGATATTTACGGAAGGAGTGAGTGTAAATTCAGAGCAAATTGTCAGTGATTTTGGGGGAAAGTGAAGTGAATTAGTGTATTATTAGTGATTGATTTTGGGGGAAAGTGAGGTGAATTTTGGAACGGTAAACTTTATACGGTGTACTTCGAGATGGTGGATGAGGAACAAAGGAAATTGAGGAGTAGTGGTAAAGGCGAGAAAGCTAATTATACGAAAGTTGATAGTGGTACTGAGGCTGAGAGTGTAGAGGATTATACCAAGATGTCGGAGGTAAATCTTGCGAGTAATCCTGAGAATAATCCCGAGGTTAACCCTGAGACGAATATAGAGGTACATCCTGAAATAAATCCTGAGACTAGTGGAGGGAAGGAGAAACAAAAGCCTTTGGATATTTCGGAAAATAAATTAGATGAGATCATGGGAATGTTTCAGGAGATGAATAGGCAAAATAAGGAGATGAGTAGGGAGATGAGAGAGGAAATAAGTAAGCAAAATCAGGAGATAAGTAAGGCAATAGACAAGAAGCTAGAAGATAGCAATAAAAATAATCAGGAGATGAGTAGGGAGATGAGAGAGGAAATAAGTAAGCAAAATCAGGAGATAAGCAAGGCAATAGACAAGAAGCTAGAAGATAGCAATAAAAATAATCAGGAGATGAGTAGGGAGATAATTAAGCAAAATCAGGAGATGAATAGTCAAAATCAGGATATGAGAGAGGAAATAAGTAGGCAAAATCAGGAGATGAGTAGGGAGATGAGAGAGGAAATAAGTAGGCAAAATCAGGAGATGAGTAGGGAGATGAGAGAGGAAATAAGTAGGCAAAATCAGGAGATGAGTAGGGAGATAAGAGAAGCGATATGTAAAGATAATAAAGAAATTAATCAGAAGCTAGATAATATGGTCAAGGAGAATGAGGAATTAAATAGAAAGTATGGGACGCTGCAGGAGAGTATTCAGGGAGCGAAACAGGAGATCAGATGTGAAATTAAGGATGTGTTAGAAGAAAAGGCCAAAAATATCATAGAGGAAGTAGATCTGAAATTAGTAGAAGTGGAAGGGAAAATTCAGGAACAGTTAGTCAATCAAAGAGAGAATCTTAAGAAAATAGTACAGACGGAAACTAGACAAGTAAGAACAGAATTGGGAGGAGAGATAAAGAAAGTGCAGTCAGAATTTGATAAGAAAGTAGAGGAAAGTCACCTGACAAATGCAGAAAATTATCAGGAGATTCAGGAAAAGCAGAAGATATTAAGAAATGAATTGATAGAAAAAGAGAATAATTTGAAAGAAAGAGTGGAAATGGTAGAAAAGTGGCGGATAAAAAGATAGCAGAAATTGAGATTAAGTTAAGGAAGCAATTAAGGCAGGAGGGAATACAGGGTAGAGTTATTGTATCAGGAGGTGGAATGAAGGAAACTGAACTAGTTAAGTTCTCTAACGAGCAGGGATGTCCTATGGAATTCATAACTACAGTAGAAAATAAATTCAAGGAAAGGCTACTAGAAGGACAGATAGAGTGGAATATGGTAGTGGAGATATTAGATCAGGCTTTTGTGGGGGAAACAAAAAGCTGGTTTTCTGTTTATAAAAACACTTTAGTGGACTTGAATGATTTTAAAAATACATTTTGTGAAAAATATTGGAATGATGAAATACAGGCCCAGAAATGGGAAAGTATTATTTGTGGGATATATCCGCCTGAAAGTATTTGCAATATGACTGAATATTTTCTGAGTAAGGTTATCATCTGCAAATATCTAGATGGCATGACACAAGACAGCGATATAGTCAGGCAAATGATAAAGCATTTCCCATTCCGAATAAGAGAGGCCACATGCACGCAACGCACTTCGACTATCACAGAGTTAGAAAGATTATTAGGGAGATTTGATGCTCTAGGGAATAGTGTTGGTGAAACACCGGCAGGACAGCAGAATAGTCGATATATGAATGAGAATAGGAATCAAAACAATAATGGCAGGCAACAACACCAGAATTTTCAAGGCAACAATAGGGGGCGTAATTTTGAAAATTCATATGCTCAAAATAACAGGGGGCAATTTCAAGGTAGAGATGGTTATCAGAATAACCGTAGCCAGTATCATGGCAATACGAGAAACCATGATAATAACCACAATGGTAATCAGGATAATAATGCAGGTCCTAACAATGGGCAGCGTTATTACAATCAAAGAAATAATGCAGGAAATTCAGGGAGGCAGAGAGAAGAAAATCAAGGTAATGGCAGCAACCCTCGTCAGAACCACAACAAAAATAACGGGGAGACACAAAACCAAGATAATGGTACCGATACTTTAAATGTGAACCAGACTGTGACGTAAGGTCAAGTTGTCAGTCTGAGTCTTTTCCAGCTTACACCATTTTGAGCGAACCGTATGACCTAAATAGCTGTAATGATTTATTAAGTGAATTTATGGTGGTATCTAAAGAACCTACCGTTATTAATTTTAATTCAGTCTTAAAATTACAAGTGTTAGGGGCGTGTATCGATACACTTCTTGACAGTGGCTGTCAGATTTCTTGCATCAGTGCAGCATTTTATAATAATAGGAAGGAAAATGGTATTAAAATTGAGGACATTCCAATTAGAACTACTTTCGTGTTAAGTGCGGTGGGCAAGAAATCTCACATAATTTCTAAACAAGTGGTTGTAGAAATTTTAATAGGATTCCAAATCTTGTATACTCACTGATTATGGGTTCGGACTGGATGTCGCAACATTCTGCACAGCTATGCTATAAGGAGGGTAATGTTAAATTCAGATGGATGAATGAAAATGTGATCATATCATTTAATAATTCGAGTAAGTTTTATGGTGGTTCTAAGAATATATGTACGCTTGAGGAGATATTAACGACTAAGGGAGTCGATATTTGCAGTAAGGTTAGTGGTGAGATTGTCGGGGTATCTATTGAAAAGGAACCTCATTTTTTACATTTTTAGGCAGTATGATGACGAAAGATTCTCTAGAGGATACCTTGCGTAAAGCTGCATTACAGAGTGAGTTAGAGAGTAATCGAGTGGATGAACTATTGGAGGTGTTGATAGAGAATAAGTATATATTTGAGGACCGTATTGGATTAGCTAATTGCTACGAACATTCATTAAATGTACTAGATCGCAGTATTTTTTGTAGGTCATCGCTACCCCGTGCTTTACAAATTCCAGGAAGCTGTGAGAAGGCAGATTGAAAGCATGTTGCAGGATAAAATTATAGAACCCTCGATTAGCCCATATATTAGTTCATTAATTGTTGTTCCCAAGTCTGACGGAAAAGTAAGACTTTGTTTAGATGCACGAAATTTGAACAACCATATATCTGTGGATCAGCTTAGATCTCAATCAATTGAGGAATTAGTTCAGGGATTTCCAGGTAAACAATGGTTTACATGTGTTGACTTAAGTTCAAGTTTTTGGCAAGTTTCTCTAAAAAAAAGGAAGATAGGCCTTTAACCGCTTTTTCCTTTCAAATCATCTGTATCAATTCTGTCGAGTAGCTATTGGCCTGAAGAGTAGTTCTGCAGCACTGATTAGAGCTCTAGGGATGGCTTTAGGAAGCGACATGGACAAATTTGTAACTATATATATAGACGATTTGGTGATTACTTCAGAGACGTTCAGTGAGCACTTAATGCACCTGGGCCGGGTTTTTAAGAAATTAGCGAGAGCTGGTTTCACTCTCAAACTCAGTAAGTCATTTTTTTGTCGTAAGGAAATTACGTTTCTTGGTCATACGGTGTCAGCGGAAGGTGTGAAGCCTGAGGAAAGCAGGGTAGGTAAGATTTTAGATGCTAAATCACCTAGGAATGTGAAAGAACTGAAAACATATCTGGGCATGTGCAATTATTTTCGTCGATGTATTATGAGGTATGCCTGTATGGTGGAACCATTCCGTGAGTTATTAAAATCAGGTAATAAATGGTGTTGGACAGAAATGCACGAGGGAGCATTTAAGGCTCCCAAAATTGGATTTGAGAAGGCCGTAGTGTTAAAGTACCCTTTAAAGGACAGACCATATGTGCTGATGACTGATGCATCCCACATTGGCATTTCCGGTGTACTATGCCAGAAAGATGAGGAGGGCAATTTGAGGATTGTGTCCCTGGCCTCACGTGGTCTTTCTGCCGCTGAAAAGCGCTACACCATAACGGAGTTGGAATTACTAGGCATTGTGTACAGCCTAAGTAAATTCAGAATGTATGTCCTTGGCGGGAAATTTGAAATCTTCACAGATCACCACGCCCTAGCATTTATTAACACGTGTAAACTGAGTAGTAACCGCGTTAGCAGATGGATTCTTGCACTACAGGAATATGATTTCGACGTACATCATATTAAAGGTAAGGATAACGTTTTGGCAGACATGTTATCTAGAGACGTCAATTTAAATCAGAGTGAGTCAGTTGTTAAGGCGAACCAAGGGGTGTTGATATGCGCATGCTTGGATCCTACCAATAAAGAATCTTTAAAGGTGTTAAGAAATCTGTTGGTAAGTCAGAGAGACGATAAGGTATTAAGTGAACCTTTGTCATTGTTAGAAGGAAGTGATTTAGAGTGTGTGGAATCTGGGAGATTCATATACAAAATGTTGGACGGATTTCTAGCACGTAAATGTGGGGAAGAAAAAAGGGCTATTTGTGTGCCTAAATCTTTAACGGAGGAATTTATTTGGTTTATCCATAAGGAATTAGGGCATTTTGGAGCTAATAAAGTGCTCTATGAACTCCAACAAAACTTCATTTGGTGTAGAATGGGGAGAGAAATTAGGACTATTCTTGCAAAGTGTGACCTCTGTCAGAAATCTAAATTTCCAAATAGATATTTAACGGGCGAAATGCAGGCCGTTCTCACAAGTAAACCCGGAGAGTTACTATGTGCGGACCTATTTGGGCCTATAGTGAAAGGTCAATTTGGCTATGAATACATTTTTGTAATAGTTGACTCATTTAGTAAATATGTCAAACTATATGCTTTAAGGAAGGCCACCGGGAAAGCTTGTAGCAAATTGATCATAGAGAAATATATACCTGAGTTCGGTCTTCCACTCAAAATATTAACTGATAGCGGCCTGCAATTCACATCAAAACACTGGAAAACCAAGATGCGTGAAGCCGGGATATCACATGTCCATTCATCAGTTCGATATCCACAAGAGAATCTTTGTGAACGAAATATGAAGGAACTTGGTCACTTGTTACGAGCTCTCGTGTATGACAAACACTCTTCTTGGGTATCGCAACTTAGCAGAGTCGAAACTTGGTTGAATGCTGTCCAACACGAAAGCACGAAAATGACGCCGCATGAAGTGCATTTTGGCAGTAAGCCACAAAATGAGTTAGCAAGAATATTGGGATTAACAGTGGGAAAAGAACCAGGGTTGGATGTCATTATCCAGATGGCGAAAAAGAATTTAGGTAAAGCAGCTGAACGCATAATTCGCCAACAAAAAGGTAAAAAGCTGGATCAATTTGAGGTCGGTGACAAAGTCTTGTTGCGAGTTCCAAGGCAATCCAGTATTCTTCAGAAAGTTATAATGAAGTTTTCCTTATGTTTGAAGGCCCCTATACTGTGCAGAAGAGGATAGGTAATTCCGCATATGTCCTAGAAGACGCAGGAAAACGATTATACGGCACTTACAATGTGAGATCCTTAAGGAAATATGTATCATGAGTAATAAGAAGTGAAGTTGATGGTAAGTAAGGAAAGTCGCTGAATAATAAGTGAATGACCGTGGTCTGAACGAGCAGGTAATGGCGAGGGTTTGCATCAACCTATGATATTGTGTGTCTTGGAGAGCACAGAGGAAATATAAAGAATAATTTGTCGGCTATAAGCTGGTGTATTTGAGTAGGATATATATATACATATGTGGGGTAAATTAGCGCACTACATTTGCACTGAAAGATGTTGCCATAGGTAATATAAGCTAATAAAGTTTCATTTTTTCTATAATATGCCTGTGTTATTAGATACTTATAATTCCTGAGAGACTGGAGTAGATCTGGTTATTCGCATCACATACCAAGTGTTGTGAAGTGATAAAGTGAATTAATCAGTTGGCAGTCCCACCAACTAGCCATAGTGTATTCAGTTCGACACCAGGCTGAAAATTGAATTCTACGTCCTCAAGATATAAAGCAAAGGTGTATGCCACCATAATATACATAAGTGCAACGATGACTTATGTCCAAAACAAGAATATAAAAGTGAAGGGTATTTTGATGTACATTGTTTACAGGTCGCTTTAAATATGTAAAGAAGAAAGGAAAAGACATTATGAACAGTGAAAGACTGAAATGATGAGATTTAAAAAAAAAAATATTAAACTTGAAGGGTATATTTTTGTATGTTGGTAATTGCTTTGAAGAGTATAATATTGTCGATGATGGTAATTTCTTTGTAGGGTATAATATTTCATATTTGTACAAGTGTTGAAGAGAAGTATGGTGATATGATTGTTGACATACACCATAATTCTCTGGGGCGAATGTGATGGTCCCAATTTGTGACCAGAATGAAATCTTTTATTATTATTATTATTATTATTATTATTATTATTACTATCAATATTTTTTTAATTTTACACTTTACCTTTTATTAGTTATTATGTTAACTAATATGTTTATATCTATTATTATGCGGTAATGTAGAATATTATGGCAATTGAAAGGACTTGGAGCGATACACATTATATTTGAAATAAGTTAGACGCTTGACCGAATATTATTTCTGAAGAAAATACGAACAAGAGAAGAAGAGGGTTGTTCGCAGAAGGGCGGCTTATCCACGGCTTCTTGGAAATGACATAAATAGACACTTATGTATTTCACATCAAGTATTCAACCAGTATACAAATCATACTACGAAGGGATTCTATGAAGACGTGCCACTAACAATGCTGGGCCGATGAATGAGTCCTTTGCAACTTTATACAAAAGGTGCGCTGGACCTCCCGAGAATTGCTACAAAGAAGTATTGTCATTATTGATATGTGAAAGGCGTGCAAATTGCCTAGTGACTTCAGAAGTGGGGGTGGGCGCGTGCCTGGGAACGTTATATATATGACGGCCGCCCAAATGGATTATTATTATTGAATTGCTGGAGGAGAGGGAATGGTGCTGAGTGGAGCAGAGGAATGGAACTTGTAGCGAGATGGAGTCTATAACGCAGTTCTAAACTAGACAGTTGACTATTAAGTATGTGAATTTGATAAGACATTCTGTCTCATCAAACTGTGACATGGTTGTGTACGAGGCTATTGTCACAGGGATGATTTTTGGAATTTATTCCGTCATCCACATATAAATTTATTACGTTGAGGAAGATTAGGGCCATCAGGAACTCTCTACGCAACAATCCGACTACAAAGATCTTCAATGCGGTGAGCGATTTAATACAGTTTTACTCCAGTCAAAACAGAAGGCTATCATGCTTATTAAATTCAATTTATTCTATTCAATTAACTCAGTATACTCCAATTTCCAATCAAGGCCCATAATACAAGTAAATTCAGTAGATTCTTTAATTTAAATTTATTATTATTATTATCTTTAGTATTTTATTATTTTCGCACTTGTTGTTTTGATATATTAAATTCATTTTTAAATTCAAATGTTTGACTGGTTTCCTTTAGTAGCTAGAAATTACTATAAGGCAACACCACACTCCTGAACGAATTATCGAAAGGTTAGATTACGTATGTTTCACTACGGCTGGAGATAGGAATTTCGATGCTCTACCTCCGTTTAACCGAGGTTAAATATATTATTTTGATCGTGATATATAAATGGTCTGGCGCCCTTGGCTACATATAATACTACACATTATGTACTTTCTAGTGAAGCTGACAACAATACATATACACTATTAGATTAAAACACAATTAAATGTTTCATTTTGATCACCCAAAAGTGGGCGACTATTTAAATAATTAGCTTTGCATACATAAATGTTTCATATTAACAAGATTCAGTGCTCTCAAAACCATTACAAATAACGCCCAAATAGTGAGGCAAGTTTAAGATCTCTAAAACACATTAAAAACTTTAACACACGATGAATTTTTATCAATTTTATTCCATGATCTAAAGCCTGTTTTAATGCCATGTAGTGAACAACATATCGCCTTCGATTTCCAAAATGAGGAATTAGTTTTTTCAGAGACGAATCCTTAGGTTGTGTACACTCCGGTAGGAAAGGTAAATCGTTGTGTAGATCATGAAGGTCAGATGGGTAATCAACATCAACGTCTAGAATGTATCCCACAGGATCGTCTTTCTTTAGTTTTTCTACACACATCAAAAAAAGTTTTGCATCACCTCGGTTCCCAGATCTCCGGCATATAGACGTTGACTGTGTATATTGTATCAAAGATACAGTCCCTTTGACTGTTCATAGATGTCACTAAAACTGCTCAAAGATGTAAACAACCATGCATGAGCAGGGCCTATTAGACGGAGGGTGTACGACAGGCGATCAGTTCCAGTCATTCCACCAGGACGAAGGTACGCTGCTCATGTTGTCTGTAGTTCTACCATGCCTAGAAGGTCAATACCGCAGTTCGATCGCGTCCGCATTGTTACTTTGTGTCAAGAAGGGCTCTCAACAAGGGAAGTTTCCAGGCGTCTCAGAGTGAACCAAAGCGATGTTGTTCGGACATGGAGGAGGTACAGAGATACAGGAACTGTCGATGACAGGCCTCGCTCAGGCCGCCCAAGGGCTACTACTGTAGTGGATGACCGCTACTTACGGATTGCCGCTCGGAGGAACCCTGACAGCAATGCCACCATGTTGAATAATGCGTTTCGTTCAGCCACAGGACGTCGTGTTTCAACTCAAACTGTGCGCAATAGGCTGCATGATGCGCAACTTCACTCCCGACGTCCATGGCGAGGTCCAGCTTTGCAACCCCGACACCATGCAGCGCGGTACAGATGGGCCCAACAACATGCTGAATGGACCCCACAGAATTGGCATCACGTTCTCTTCACCGATGAGTGTCGCATATGCCTTCAACCAGACAATCGTCGGAGACGTGTTTGGAGGCACCCTGGTCAGGCTGAACGTCTTAGACACACTGTCCAGCGAGTGCAGCAAGGTGGTGGTTCCCTGATGTTTTGGGGTGGCATTATGTGGGGCCGACGTACGCCACTGGTGGTCATGGAAGGCTCCGAAACGGCTTTACGATACCTGAATGACATCCTCCGACCCATAGTGCACCCATATCGGCAGAATATTGGAGAGGCATTTGTCTTCAAGGACGACAATTCTCGACCTCATCGTGCACATCTTGTGAATGCGTTCCTTCAAGATAACGACATCGCTCGACTACAGTGGCCAGCATGTTCGCCAGACATGAACCCTATCGAACATGCCTGGGATAAGTTGAAAAGGGCTGTTTATGGACGTCTTGACCCATCAACCACTCTGAGAGATTTACGCCGAATTGTCGTTGAGGAGTGGGACAATTTGGACCAACAGTGTCTTGATGAACTTGTGATAGTATGCCACGACGAATACAGGCATGCATCAATGCAAGAGGACGTGCTACTGGGTATTAGAGGTAGTGGTGTGTACTGCAATCTGGACCACAAATGCTGAAAGTCTAGCTGTATGATGGTACAACATGCAATGTGTGGGTCTCATGAGCAATAAAACGAGCTGAAATGTTGTTTGTGTTGATCTCTATTCCCTTTGTATTTAAAGGTTCCGGAACTCTTGGAACCGAGGTGATGCAAAACTTTTTTTGATGTGTGTAGATCAACAGTATCTGGAGAAACCCACTGAAATCCACCATAAGGAAGATAGTGACACATAGCCCACCCGTATTGGTTGTTGGCATCGTCATAGGTAATAAACTGCGATGGTTTCTCAGAATCATAGTTTTCATTGTATTTACTCTTAGCTTCAGCATACCGATGAGACACCTGGCATATGCCTCCACGTATTCCAGACTCGATTAGAAGAATCTGATCGTAATCCTGTAGCAATTCCAATTCAATGCCTGTGTAAAGGAGCATTGCCTCGAAACTTAAACCAGGTGAAGTATAAAAATGTGCAGCATTCACTCGCTGTGTTTCTAATGTTTTGTTTCTAAACGTTTCAAAGCTGTCTGCAAGAAGGAGTAAATCTGAACTTAGGTAGAGTTCCCTATATTCCCCTTGAGTTTTAATGTTGAACTGATTCAGGACATTTTTGTCATGTTCATAGTCTTCTAGACTAACATTTTCTTGACTTAATTTGTTAAAGAATGCCTCTTTTGGAAGTAAACACGTTTCACTTAACTATTCCCGAAAGTCAATGTAGTCATAACAAAATACCCCTTTACGAGTCATGAGGGTTGCATTTTTTTTTTCCAAAGTAGTTGTCTGTTTCAGGGTATGATATTAAGTTGGAAACTAAGTTTTCCAAACTACTTGGCATTAACCGAAACGTGTCCACAAATCGAAGCTTAACATTTCCTACATATTTGGTAAAGGAATTGTACTTTTCTTTGGAGTTAGCGATAACATCCACTCTCTCAGTAGTACATCCAAATTGCTTTACAATGAAATTTGCATCGTAGCCACTCATATTTTGTAGAAACACAGGAACGGGGTCACGTGTTTTACACCTCAAATTACAGTTATTATGAGCACTTCCACTGTATTCCCCTGTAATATGGCAATGGTCTCGAACATTCCTGTCCTGTTGGGTAAAGGGTTTTTGACACAAATAACAGGTTTCAGAACATTGGAACTCTGCTTCTTGATCCTCAGTTCAAGCCTTTGGAACATTTAAGCTGTAAAGGCGATCGATTTCATTAGCTATTGAGATCAAACAGTCCATAAACTTTTCTGCTGCATTAGGTCCACGATAAATAACAGGTTGTCTCGGAAGGTTTGTCTTTATGTGTTCCACAGCCGGTGAGGGTTTAACGTATATACCAAAGCTCATAGTAACATGGCTCTGGTATGGCACTGTATAACTTGCCTCAGGATTAGGTAAACATGTTTGATAAGGTAAGAGTATACTTTCAAAATCAGCATAGATAACGTAAGGTATTCTAAGAATTTTTTTCCACATTTAAGAATTTGTCAATGGGGTTCTTAATAGGCATTTCAACCCTAGCAATGTCATGCTGGACGCACAAAGCTTTATGTTCTTTTAATTTTTCCATTCGTTGTTGACCATATCGATTATTAAAGTGAGTAAAACACCGTTTACACGTATATATCTTATGTTCATAGCGGGTAATCTGATATCTTACTAGTTTATCAAAATCTTTGATTAAGACGAAGTGGTTCTGTCCGGATAATGAACTTAGCAGAAGGAGGTCGCGATGGTCTTGCAGCTCTTGATCGACAACCTTTAGAGGGAACAATTTGTTGTCTTGTTCCAATCCAAATACATTAATGGATATATCGTTGGCTTTTTCATATTTGGGAATGTCAGCTAGCGATGTAGGAAACGATATTACTGAAAAATCATACTTGTTGTCCCGGTCCTTGTATTTACTAGTGCGTTGAGCATCCTTCTTAACCAGTTTTGCTAAAATGGCATACATAAAACACTTTTCATCTTTCAAGTTTTCAGGATGAATGAAGGCTTTTCTTGCTTGTATAGCTGCTGGTAATGGAATATAAGTGCTACCACGCAAGGGATTGTACTTATTTATTTTCAATCGTACTCCTTCCACTGCTAACAACGCCCAATTACTGCCTTTTAGCTCAGATTCCTCCATTTCCGTAGTTAACTTTGTAAATTGTGTTTCCAAGAAACAACTTAAGTCCGTTTCCAAAAATAGGGCCTGATTTCGTGTTTTAAAAGCACGATCTGTAATTTTATTGGTAGATGTATGTTTGAATCTACATTCAGCCACAAGATTAACTTTTATCGACTTGTGCATTGCTATTTCTTTATGCATAGCTTGTATTATTTGCTGTTTGGACTCTTTAAGGTATGAATTTAAATACTTACACGTATCACAACGTATGAAATAGAATTTAAGTCGACCTTCGAAAGATGTCTCATATTCAGTAAGTCCATTTTTGTCAGGGACCAATGACAGTAGATAAATTTTTGTAGGCTCCGCTTTTTGTCTTTTAGCTGCCGACACAACATTACAACATTCTTCATGCCGACGTCCGTTGTACACATTGTTGAATGTACTACCACAGGTCTTGCACTCATGGAATTCACCATGTGGCATGTTGGTAGTTGAGTGAGTCGTCATATTGATCGATAGGTAGCATGCTGGAAGTTGAGTGACTATTGATATCGACCGCTAGATAGCATGCTGGTCGTTCAGCGAGTGAGTGTTGAAATGGAGCGCTAGGTAGCATGCTGGTCGTTCTAGTAGTTCTCATAGTCACCGCTAGATAGCGGAATCATGCTTTGCGTGTCGCATGCAGCTATTTAACAAAGTTTTACCTCATGAAAAACGCGCTTGTATAAGCTTTGTATAAAAATTGAATATACAATTAACTACTAAGTGTTCATAACTAGCATGTATAGCCTTGTGTAGGTAATATTGAGGTCCTTAGCAAGAAAGAGTGCCTAACATACATGATTGTACAGCCTTTTGATATGCCGTAAGTACCTGATAACCTTGAGTAGGGTATAAGAATATTTTCAATGTTTACATTGTGAAAGACCGTTGGAACAACCAGTCTTTAGCCTTGTCATATGCAGCAAGCGGCTGTTACCCTTAACTTGGGGTATATTAGAGGACCCTTAGCAAGAATATCACCAGTTGACTATTATCTCTGCTGGTGTTCACATCGTGAAAGACTGTCAAAACAGCCTTGTACTACACAGTAAGTAGCTGTTGGTCTTGACTATGGTATATTACAGAATCCTTAGCTAGAATACAATCGGTTGACTACTACTTGTTACAGTGTTCACATCGTGAAAGACCGTCTCACTGCCCAGTCTACAGCCTTGTCATACGCTGTAAAGATCTATTGGTCTAGACTAGGCTATATTAGAGAACCCTTAACAAGAATATCGCCTGTTGACTACTACCTCCCACGGTGTTCACATCGTGAAAGACCGTCTCACCGACCAACCTCTAGCCCTGTGATACGCAGTAAGCAGCTGTTTGCAGAAATCATCATTCATAATGGAAGAACCCATTCCTAGCTATATGTGTAAAGAGTGTGGAAAGACTTTTCTTCGAGACTGTCATTGGAAGCGACATGAAGTATCGTGTGGTGAATTCCATGAGTGCAAGACCTGTGGTAGTACATTCAGCAATGTGTACAACGGACGTCGGTATGAAGAATGTTGTAATGTTGTGTCGGCAGCTAAAAGACAAAAAGAGGAGCCTACAAAACATTACCTACTGTCATTGGTCCCTGAAAAAAATGGACTTATTGAATATGAGACATCTTTTAAAGGTTGACTTAAATCCTATTTCATACGTTGTGATACGTGTAAGGATTTAAATTCATACCTTAAAGAGTCCAAACAGCAAATAATACAAGCTATGCATAAAGAAATAGCAATGCACAAGTCGATAAAAATTAATCTTGTGGCTGAATGTAGATTCATTCATACATCTACCAATGAAATTACAGATCGTGCTTTTAAAACACGAAATCAGGCCCTATTTTTGGAAACGGACTTAAGTAGTTTCTTGGAAACACAATTTACAAAGTTAACTACGGAAATGGAGGAATCTAAGCTAAAAGGCAGTAATTGGGCGTTGTTAGCAGTGGAAGGAGTACGATTGAAAATAAATAAGTACAATCCCTTGCGTGATAGCACATATATTCCATTACCAGCAGCTATACAAGCAAGAAAAGCCTGCATAAATCCTGAAAACTTGAAAGATGAAAAGTGTTTTATGTATGCCATTTTAGCAAAACTGGTTAAGAAGGATGCTCAACGCATTAGTAAATACAAGGACCTGGACAACAAGTATGATTTTTCAGTAATATCGTTTCCTACGTCGCTAGCTGATATTCCCAAATTTGAAAAAGCCAACGATATATCCATTAATGTATTTGGATTGGAACAAGACAACAAATTGTTCCCTCTAAAGGTTGTGGATCAAGAAATGCAAGACCATCGCGACCTCCTTCTGCTAAGTTCATTATCCGGACAGAACCACTACGTCTTTATCAAAGATTTTGATAAACTAATAAGACATCAGATTACCCGCTATGAACATAAGATATATACGTGTAAACGGTGTTTTACTCACTTTAATAATCGATATGGTCAACACGGAATGGAAAAATTAAAAGAACATAAAGCTTTGTGCGTCCAGCATGACATTGCTAGGGTTGAAATGCCTATTAAGAACCCCATTGTCAAATTCTTAAATGTGGAAAAAATGCTTAGAATACCTTACGTTATCTATGCTGATTTTGAAAGTATACTCTTACCCTATCAAACATGTTTACCGAATCCTGAGGCAAGTTATACAGTGCCATATCAGAGCCATGTTCCTATGAGCTTTGGTATATACGATAAACCATCACCGGCTGTGGAACACATAAAGACAAACCTTCCGAGACAACCTATTATTTATCGTGGACCTAATGCAGCAGAAAAGTTTATGGACTGTTTGATCTCAATAGCTAATGAAATCGATCGCCTTTACAGCTTAAATGTTCCAAAGGCTTGAACTGAGGATCAAGAAGCAGAGTTCCAATGTTCTGAAACCTGTTATTTGTGTCAAAAACCCTTTACCCAACAGGACTGGAAAGCTCGAGACCATTGCCATATTACAGGGGAATACAGTGGAAGTGCTCATAATAACTCTAGTTTGAGGTGTAAAACACGTGACCCCGTTCCTGTGTTTCTACATAATATGAGTAGCTACGATGCAAATTTCATTGTAAAGCAATTTGGATGTACTACTGAGAGAGTGGATGTTATCGCTAACTCCAAAGAAGAGTACATTTCCTTTACCAAATATGTAGGAAATGTTAAGCTTCGATTTGTAGACACGTTTCGGTTAATGCCGAGTAGTTTGGAAGACTTATTTTCCAACTTAACATCATAACCTGAAACAGACAGGTACTTTGTAAAAGAAAATGCAACCCTCATGACTCGTAAAGGGGTATTGAACAGTCCCCCAGGGGTCTGTACCCCCTGGAGGCCATCCCCCCATCATCTATTTAAACTACCCCTAACTGGCAGATCTCGTAAGTCCAGAACAACATCTCTCACACCGCAAGGGCAGCTAACCAGCCTGGAAAGCTTGCCAAATACTTGCATCACACCACAAACAGCTACACATAATTAACTGGGGCATCTATGCCATCGGAATGCCGACGAAGCAGCACCAAAGCCTATAAGAGGTAGGCTTTAAGGAGGACAAGCTCTCTCAATTACCAGTCTTACAGTGCATCAGCCGAAGGCCCTGGTCGTTATCATCAGGTGAGTCAGCAGTGTTCAGAGTTCCTATATTTTGTGACCTACCTCACAGACTTGTACACTTAAATTGTGACATTCATTACATCCCCTAAAAGGGACTCATAATTTCATATTACTGACCAATAAATACTTGGTCAGTACACTACACTTGTATTACTGTTTACACGCCTCTTTACGCCCTAACTCCTTTCCTGACTCCCGTCACGATTAGACGTGACATATAGTAGCCAAACAGTTGCTAGCGCAGGTATCATCGTATTTCCCGTAGAGGCCCGACTGACAGAAGCAGCGTGCCGCCATATAGCTGACGCGTGCACGTCGGTTATATAACCATCCAGCCAGCTGGAAGACTAGCACGTTGACCTGTACACTAAGTTTCATCCCTTGGAATACACCTACGTCTTTTATAGGAGCACCCCCTTGCATCCTAACACTAAACAACATTCTACACTGGTCAGCTTACCCAGCTACGGGAAGCTACCCCCTTTTAGGCACCCCCTTATAAATTATCACAATAACACTTCCGTTTTAGATCCAACTACCCCCCCTTAAGGGATCTAAAACAGATGGTGGAGGCCGGGTACCACGCACAGTAAAATAGGGCTCATACAACGAGTTCTCGTGGTCAAAACGGCCCGTACCGCATATAGCCAAGCGAGACTGAATTATTTTTTTTACCTCATATTACGTCACACATTTTTTTTCTCTCTAGGAGTTTGTATTATTACACCAACCCCCATCCGCCCCATAGTGCAAAGTCGGTGGAAATTAAATGTCCACATTTAGAACTACACTAAGAGACTTTGCGCACCATTTGTCGGCTAGTACGACTCCACTCCTGCCGAAGCTAAAAATTAAGAACAGTGACTTAATAACTGACCAGACCGCAGTACAACTTCTTAGGGACCTCGAATTCAAGACATCACAAATCCGCGCTCAACACCCTACCGCCGCAGCACAAGTTATACATTTTACACGATCCCAGGCCAGTGAACACAGACAAGAGTCACCAGTATCCAGCGCTAGTGAAGTAGATTGCCTGCCAACACTCCATCCCCTATTGTTGCAGCAACTGCAAATCACAGAGCAGAAGACTAATAATCTGCTCGAGCGCATTACAGAGCTACTAGAGACAGACACTATCAAGTCGGATAACCATACGACAGAAGCAGTTCTTGACATCCACACTATTCTAGAAACAGTGAAACAGGATTTAGACAGGACTGTACACATAGTCAAATCCACACAGTACGACAACACACCATCCATCAGTACAGACATATCAGGTGACGAGCCACCTGGTAACATAACACAGGTGTCGTACACGGGAAGCGAGACTAATTCCCCTCTAAATAACTCAAACACCTCGGCACACGATAGCGGTGCGAACAACATAGACAGTCGCAATCACTAAACAGCCAACAAGAAATAACCGAACACGAAATGAACAGACACACGGAGTACCCCATGATCCACCCCACAAAGTTCGCGGGGGAAGGCCAGGATCCCGAGGAATACCTCAAGGCCTTCAATAGAACGGCCCGGATCAATGGTTGGAGCGAGGAAGTTAGGAAACGGCTCCTTCCTGCATACCTCACAAAGGCGGCCATGACATGGTATGAGCTCCATGAGGACACACTACAAGCTGCCACATGGGAGGAAACCGCTTTACTGTTGAAGAGTGAATTCCAGCTCATACCAGACGATGACGATCTCTACGACCAAATTAGACAGAGGTCACAGGGACCCAAAGAAAGCACCCAGGCATACATCAATGTAAAGTTGATAATGTGCGGCGACAAGTACAATGCAGCCATGACAAACAAACAGAAAGTCAAGCTGTTAATGCAGGGCCTCAGACCAGCCATAGTGGAAAAGCTGTGTATAATGAACAACCCCACGGTCCAACATATGTTAAACAACATAAAGACCATAGAGGAGGGGAGAAAGATCACGGAAAAAGCTACGGAAAAAGCCGTGGATCTGCACTTTCAGACACAAAAAGACGACACTAACAATAAAATGGACGAATTAGTGGACAGAATGGAGAAACTGACCATAGCTGCCATCCAAGCAGGCGGGAGACCGCTAAGGGATGAGCACGCAGACGCACAAGGGCGTTATTATCCTGAGGGGGACAGGGGGTACACAGAAACGAGACGCTACGGGAGGGAGGAAAATTACTACCCTCCACAGCGACCAACAACACCCCACGCACAGGACAGGCCACACTACCCTCCTCGGTATTCACCAGTATCGTACACGGACACGGAGCCGACATACCCCTCGCGGCGTTCACCATCCCCGTACACACAGGAGTACTACCCTGAGGAGTACGAGCACGACATCCCCCGACGAAACAGCCCGCCACCAAATAGACAGTCCTACGCACCTCCACAATACAGGGCAGACAGGGAGTACCGGGAAAACTCGCCCCCACGCAGGCAAGGCTATGCAGCCCCGCAGTACAGGGGAAATGGGGAATATCGGGAGAACCCG
Organism: Meconema thalassinum; assembly: GCA_946902985.2. Classification (NCBI taxonomy): domain Eukaryota; kingdom Metazoa; phylum Arthropoda; class Insecta; order Orthoptera; family Tettigoniidae; genus Meconema; species Meconema thalassinum. The sequence goes on along the minus strand of OX336389.2, from coordinate 170,489,526 downwards.
CCCCCACGCAGGCGAAGCTATGCACCCCCACAGTACAGGGGAAATGGGGACCGTCGAGAAAACCCACCCCCGACCAGACAGGGGTATGCAGCTGCCCAGTACAGGGAAAAGGGGAATCGACGGGAAAACCCGCTCCCCCAGCAGCAGACATACACCCCACCCTGGCGGAAACAGGAAAACAGACCACCGGGCAATAACCGACAGGGAAGAAAACCCACTAGAGAGCGGGACAATATAGATAAGTACACAAAGGGCCCGGAACACTACCCCCTCCCCGACGAACACCCGAGGGAGTTCAGGGATGAGACACCCCGCCGGACAGACAGGGGGGCAATACTCCCCACACCTAGCCACCCACCGCAGGCGGGGAGCTGGCGCAGCCACCCCGAGGGGGGGCGCACATACAGTACAGGCAGGCGTACACCTACGTTCCAAAAAACGCCTAGACGGGGAGGTTCGGTTAGCGGATGAAGCAGCTGAGGTTCCTCCCCCAACACAACACCAGAAAGGCCCTTCCCCCAAGCAAACTCGCAAGAGTAAGGGGAAGAAGCAGCCAGCCAAAGCTAAGGCTGACAATCCGCCCCCGGGCCGTTTCCAGACACACCCCGTACAAGGAGACGGCAACTGCCTGTTTAGGACTATTAGCTTCCTGGTTCGGCATAGCGAGGACCATCATAAGGAATACAGGCAGGAAACGGTCAAACACATCCTGGCCAACTGGAATGAGTAGCGAGACTCTGTGTCGGACGAGGGGGAAAACCCATTCCAGACCGGGGAGGATTACAGAAAATACATGGGTAGGGACGGCACCTATGCCAGTGCCGTAGAGGTGACCGCTCTCGGCAAGGTGCTTCGAACCAATATCCACGTATACACTGACGTGCACTTGCCCCCGCTATTTTCCACTGCGGGATTCGACAGGGACCTGCATGTACTTTTTACAGGGAACCCTAAGGCGGGACATTATACACCCGTCATAATTACGCGCAAACAGCCTGAGAACACACCCACACCCCCGAAACAGAAGACCATACACCCTACATCACAATGCAGGGTAGGAAATGACCACACACAGGCGCAGGACGCGAGCTCGCTCGGCACTGGGAAGCCAGCCACAGGAGTCGAACTCGCGACCGCCTGGAACAAAAAACGGGGTAACAAGGGCAAGCTCAGGGTAACGTTCGCAGACACACCTTCCCGGGAGGAAGAAAACAACAACAACACAACTACACAAAGGCTGGGAACGATTAATACATTAAACGTTCGCCAGCAGACTTCTATTCTAACAGCGAGGCCGATTAAGAGAGCTGGCAACGTACTTGGGGAGCTTTGCTGACTGAGGCAAAGCACTCGGGACAGGAAGCAAGCCGAGAAGCTAAGCGTGCCCGGTACGATAAGCGGCCCGCTCCATGCCTGCCCAGTACAGATGTCACTCCGGTAACAACAACAACAACAACAACATATATCCTACATAACACATCGGTGCAGGGCAATGGGTTTCAGGTATCGGCCCTCACGATACACGCCAACATAAATGGCCACAGAGTGCAGGCCCTAATTGACACCGGGGCAGCCGTAAGTTGTGTTAATAGGAGACACGTTACCGAAGCCCAAATACACGATGTCACGGGTGACATCCGGCTGGTAGCGGCCAATGCTCAGACGCTAGAAAACGCGGGGGTGGCAAACATACATCTTAGGATAGACCATTTTGCCACAACACACCCCATGTTCGTTATAGAACATCTTTCTGCGTCAGCCATAATTGGCATGGATTTCCTCGCTAAATATGAGGCTAGCATAAATTTCGCTAGCGGTCAGATGCTTTTAAAGCACGACCAGAGGCTCACCACACATCCCATGATATACACCAGGAACACAGATGGGATTCGAGCGGAGCGAGAAAATCACGAGCACCAGGCCTCTGCACTGCATGCTATCAGCCAGCACACAGACACACACACACAGATAAGGCGGCCGACCAGAACCACAGACAGGACCTGACTCCGGAGCAAAATAAAAGGCTCACGGAGCTCATGGAGACCAACAGGGATATTTTTGCCCATTCAATGAAGGATCTCGCTGTGACAGACCTCATTGAACACCATGTCACACTCACTAGTGACCGGCCAGTACACCAGCCTCCCTTCAGAGTGAGCCAGAAGGAGAGACACGCCATCAACGCTCAGATCTCAGAGATGCTCTAGGCAGGGGTCATTGTTCCCGTTATTTCAAACTACAGCTCGCCAGTTCTGCTGACCAAAAAACGGGACGGATCTCACAGATTTTGTACTGACTACCGGAGGCTCAATAAGTTAGTCGAAAATGATAGTTATCCACTACCAAGGGCAGACACCTATTTGGACGCCCTTGGCGGAGCTAGCTGGTTCAGTTCGATGGATTGCTATAGTGGATTATATTCAATCCCCGTCTATGAACCAGATAGGCACAAGCTGGCGTTCGTTACAGAGAACGGACTATATACATACACAAGGTTACCCATGGGCCTCCGTAACGCCAGCCAGACCTTCCAAAAGCTGGTGGATAAGACATTTTCAGGGCTTAAGTGGCGTTCCGTATTAGTGTACGTGGACGACATAACAGTTTTCTCCAATACCTTCGACGAACATATCGTACATTTGGAGGAGGCTTTCGCAAGGATCAGAGAGGCCAAGTTAAGGCTTAAACCTGCGAAATGTCAATTTGCCAGACAGCAGATTAACATATTGGGCGACATTGTAAACAGAGAGGGCATTATTCCCGACCCAGCGAAAACTGACGCAATAACGGGCATCCCAATGCCCACAAATTTGAAACAATTGCGCAGTTTTATTGGGCTGGCCTCGTATTATCGCAAGTATATCTACAGGTTTGCACACATCGCCCATCCCCTAACCGAGCTCACACGTGAAAAAACGCCCTTCAGCATCAAGCAGGAACACATAGATGCCTTCAACACACTGAAGCAACTATTGACCTCACCACCATTACTGCAACACTTCCACAGTGATTGGCCCACATCTTTACACGTGGATGCCAGCCTGTATGGGCTGGGGGCGGCCCTATTGCAGAAAGACGCAGAAGGGCGCATACGGCCCGTCGCTTTCCCTAGCAGGAAGCTAACGGCCGTTGAGACTAGGTACTCTGCCACAGAGCGGGAAATGCTGGCATTTTCGTGGGGAGTGAACTATTTTAGGGTATACCTGTATGGTATCAAGTTCACGGTGGTGACTGACCACGCGAGCTTGCTTTTTTGGGACAAATTTAAAAACCCAAATTCGCGGCTCAACAGGTTTATATTCCGCCTGTATGAATATGACTTCGTGGTCAAACACAAGAAAGGCGCTACACACCTAGACGCAGATGGGTTGTCTAGGCTGCCAGTAGCCGATCCCCCGGATGACAGTAAGGACCACGACTGGGACGACATGCCCACTTTTGCCCTGACGGTGATTAACATCAAACAGGAGCAAGAAAGTGATCCGTACTTGAAACAGATTCTATTGGCACTAGAAAACTTGGATAAAGTGGACTCCAAGACAGCACGGCTGTCTAGGCGATTTTTCCTAGACAAAGACGGGGTACTGAAATTTAAGCCCACAGCCATGCACGATAACGCACCTATAGCGGTTCCGGAATCATTGAAAGAAAATATCATGATCGGACACCACAATAGCCCACTGGCAGGGGCACACTTAGGTACGCATAAAACATACCTTAAAATCCGTGACAAGTACTATTGGGTAAACATGAAGGCCGACATAGATACCTTCGTAAGGACATGTCACACTTGCCAGCGATTCAAAACAAGGCCTGGCAAGCCTCATGGATTACTCAACCCAATTCCCGTAGGAGAGTTATTTCACAGAGTCGGCATAGATGTGAAAGGCCCCATTACGACATCTCAGAAAGGCAATAAATATATCCTGGTGGCCACCGAGTATCTCACACGATACATGATTACAAAGGCTGTTCCCAAAGCAGACACAAACAGCATAGCCGAATTCTTATTTGACATAGTTACACGATACGGCCTATTCCAAACCTTATTATCCGACAGAGGTACTATTTTCACCTCGAGAGTGCTCCAACAGTTTTTGGAGATACTCAGGATTAAGGCATACACTACCACGAGTTTTCCCCGCAAACCAACGGACTCACGGAGAGTATGAATAAAATACTGGGAATAGCGTTGGCTAAATTTACAGGGGACGCAGGAACGGACTGGGATGATTACCTGCAGCCCATAACTTTTAGTTATAACACCTCTATATCCACGGCTACGAAACACTCTCCACACATCCTGCTGCACGGGTACACACCCAGAAGTCCCATAGATAATATATGTATCCCACAGGACACTCACACGGACAATGCTGCCCGGCTAGAGCACTTACAGATAGCTCGAATGAACGCTAGAAAGAACATAGCCGCGGCGCAGAAGAAACAAAAAGAGCGGTACGATCGGCATAGGAAGACCGTGGAATACACACCCGGGCAATTGGTCATGGTCTCCAATTCTGCCCGTAAGAAAAACGTGTCCGAGTTCCTCCTGCCACGCTGGTCAGGTCCCTTCAAAGTCTGCAGGAAGGTATCTGACCTAAATTACATAGTCAGCGTGCGCCATGGGAGAAAACTCATTAAAGACACTATTCACGCCCGCCGTATGAAGGCATATCATACACGCAAAGCTCCCACACCTACACGTACAGACGGGAACACTATCAAAAGAAAAGGAAATGATCCCACTGGCAGACGTGGAAAGAAGGCCAAGAAATAGCCTTCGGACCTCACTGACCGCGCCGGGATACGACCTTAACACTCGACAGAACTGTCCCGGAGACACAGCCTAGAATGGCACCAGAAACAATTACTCTGGTTAAAGACGGTCTCAAAACCCGCAACCTTCTGAATACCAGGAATGTAAGGTCGGGTATCTATCCAGTTGCAGGGTAGGAAAGTAAGGAAGCTAAAACAGATTGGGACAGTTCCACTAACAGATGTTCATAAATGAAAAACAACAAAATCACCTCCGGCACCTAGTCACCAAACACGCGACTAGCGGCCCGGAGACACTCGTGTATAACGACATTTTGTACCATGGATAGGGATATATTTGACCCACGTTACAGTTAACACAAAACTTGGGAACACAAATGTAGATAATGAAAGGTTCTTTACAGTGCGGAAAGCCTCATTCGCAATGACAGGGACAGCACACAAGTTCACACATACGCGTGCCGGAAACATGAGTATTGTCAGAACAACTAACAAGCGAGTGCGCACGCCATTGTAATTCAACACTACCGCCGTCAGCAATATGACAATCGTAACTGGGCGACCTTCATATATATAGACAAGCTAAGACCACTCCAAATGAACAGGAACAAACGCTATCATTCACGTCAGATCCAGGACCTCATAACTCCCCAAATTACACTACGGGGAGAATTCAAAAACACACAAACTCTTCACAGGAATGCGTATTCTCATCTGCGCATTTCAAATACACGGTACATGTGCCATAATATATACGGCACAGATAGCGTCATACCAAGTCTTTACGGCAAGCCGGGTCCGAACTCATAACCACACACCACACTCGTACCAAAAACTAACTAACCAACGGTATTTTTGGTACGAGAGACACAAGCAAAAACCACACTGAGGACACCTAAATCCCAGAAACACAACGCAGACATAGAACACAGAGAATGACATGAGATCGCGGGTCTGAATCCCAGCAAAAAATTGGACACCATGGAAAACAACTATCCAGGCTTCCAACCACACCGAAATTGGCCCATACAAGTACATGAACAGGGAATACAACATTTCCTCCCGCCAAAAACCAGGCATAAATTTTCAATTACACCTGACATAGAAAATACATTTCCCAGACACAGGTATGAAAATTTCGTAAGACAAAGGTCTTATGGAATAGTGGCCACACAACAGTACTAGCTAAATAGGACGAATTGCTACATTGGTCCGCCCGGAATACCGAACAATGACAACGCTCACATACTGGCGAAAAATCACGTACGCAAACAAATGAAAGCACAGCATGACGAAAATACTGACTTGCAGGTTTCACCGCATTGCCACACGGCTGCCGACAGACACTATTGTTATATCGGCAGTGACCGTGAAATCACAAGCGCAAAGCAATCATAATGCCACACATTTTTTTTAGCACTGCAAAAATAATTGTGACATTTAGAAACGTATAGACATCTTTAACACCGGACTTATCATAGGGCCATAGGGACATATCTCAAAGATGTTGACAAGTTGCCCACGCCATCTGACACTCAGACACGCGATACACATTAGGACTTAGCCTATAACAGACCAACCGTCCGCGTGGTGTAGCGGAACATAGTCACACACACACGCGCTCACTAATCAGGAGCGAACACAGACAGGGGCTCTGAGGAAACAAGACCCCCCCCCTAATAACTTCCTTTCTCGATTTCAGTTCTCAAAAATCATTACAGGCGATTAGGACATGGCCGGTCGCACTACGACCACTGGCCACATTCACACTACAAAAGGGGAGAGCAAATTAGGCCGTGACGTCACAGCGTCACGACGCTTTACTATCCCAAGAAGCGGATAGAAAGCAGACATGAACCAAGGGAGAATGACAGGAGCATAGGTGGATAATCCCAGCGGGATTACCGACATACCACCCGCAGGCTACCATTTTTTAATACCTAATTCCCCGTCCATAACCTTCCCACGTCCAACATGACCAACACAAACATACAGACACGATGAAAACAGCTACACTACAATATAAAGTATACATCGGGGTTGATAGACTTCATGCGTTTAAAAAGAGGGCTTCCTACGCCCTGGATCTCGATGCTAACACCTGAATATTAGGGGTGGGTCGGCAAACAACAATTAAGCATAATGCGCATCTCCAAATGAGAGATGAGGCCACAATCATATATTAACCATTTTTTTAATTAAATACTCCCGCATGACAGGGACATATTATTATTACGCCTCACCCTACACCTATCCTTACATGAGTGCGGATGCCTCATATCCAGATACATGCATGGAATATCCCATCCATTTACCAAGGGTTATTACTATCAAACCTGCATGGAAATTTTTAGATTTTTGCAATCCCGGGAATTACCTGCCCCCGTCCACTCATTCTAAGAGCAATCCTAGCAGCATTACCGGCTCAAGGTCACCATTTATTGGAGCCCAAAGATGCGCAACCTCTTCCTACCATGCTTTCAGCCTACTCTACGAATAACTACCCCCAGATCCTAATAACAGGGTACCTAACGCCATAGACCCTACTAACACCTCCATAAAGGTTAACAGAGCATTATCTCTGGAAAGCCGACATAACAACAGTAGACCTAAAGTAGTCTATGCACTTAGAAGCTCTACAACCCCAAAACACTTGAAAGATTTTACATTTTATACAAAATAAATTATTTACACAGGTTACGCTTATATTTTTACATGAAAAGGAATCTGACAACACTCTGATTGGTGATAGCGGCACAAGCCGAAGGCCAGAGGCACCACACTGGAGCAGAGCGGGTAAGGCGATGTTGAGCCTACCCTAGTTAACTTAACAACTAGACTAAACAGACGAACCACGTAAGGTTGAGGCACTCACGGCCTGGCGCGGGCAAGCTTCGGAATCCTAGGTGTGCCTAGCCTGCCCCTGAGAGGAAGAGATGCTACACCCACTATGTGCCACGGTCGTCGAAGCCGAGACCTGCAGGGGAGACTTTCTGAGGATGGTGGGAGAAATAGCTAGCCCCACGCCGGACCCAGGAGTTGACCCTAGGGACGACCAAACTAGGACTAGACTCTTAGTTAACCATAAGTAAGTAGGGCTTCTACAGCGGGAAGCGAGACTCCTACGCGCGGTAGTGAAGTATTATTGCGGCCAATAAAGGCGAAGAGATCATTATTACTGCGAAAAGCATACTACGGTTGCCAATAAAGGCGAAGAGATCATTATTACTGCGAAAAGCATACTACTATTGCCAATGAAGGTGAAGATAATATTATGCCATTGGACGATGTCCAATGCCCACATAAATGGCGACGCAGCGGGCAGCCTAGGGCATTAACTGAGTAGCATAGCGAGCAACTCAAAGGGGTTAAGGTGGGTGACCCAACTACGACAACGTATGAAAAACAACGGTAATGAGCAGGAAGATACAGCAGGCGAAACGGTTTGCTTTGTGGCACCGTAAGCCGCCTGTGACTATATTAGTACTAGTTAGTAAGACCTAGAATAGACGTCGACAACTAGAATTAAGGGGGCGGAATCGGCGATTCTAGAGACAACCGGTGTTTCTAGGATTCGTATGGGTGGTGCCCTGAGGAAGTAAATTGCCTCAGGCGATCGCCCTGGTCAAAATTTAGCAAATAAGACAGTTGCACTTTGGTACGCAACTTAGGATTAAGCAAATTCATTAACCGCTGTTGCCAAGTAATGGCACAGCACATTTCGGCAATAGAGTAAGGCCACCCATTCGGCTTAGGAATAGCAACCATTTTTTTTCTTTCTACCGTAAGTAAGATAAATAGTGTTAAGATAGCGCCGTTCGGCGCCTGATGACCGACAAACCCGTCATCAGGGTAAGTCCGATAATACATTATAATACATGATAATACATTATAATATATTAAAATAAGTATAATTGAGGTACAACATATTAAGACAACAGATCAAGACAGCATGGTAATATGAATGGTATTTAGGTGATACGTTAAGTAAACTAACTAGAACACCTTGAGCATAAGAAACGACATTACGGCACCGTATAGGGTAAGCCCGGGCATACAGCAAATAACACTAATCCTGCCATTTTTTTTTCAGGCAAAAAGAGCTTCACACTGCCACAGGAAGCAACATAGAAAATATACGATATTTACATGTTTTCTTAACCTCTCCATTTTTTTCAGGCATCATCACCAGGAATATGGCACTGGTGACTATAATTTCGCTGCCATATAGCAGCAGCATGCTCTTAGTGCCATCATATTATCATATTCTACCTTTGTGCACTAATTTATATTTGATACTTGTAATCATCTTCACTCACATGCTCACCACATTTTTTACAGCTACACTCTAAAAATCTGCACAGCACGGCTGATACCTGTGGGGTATCAGGCTCGCTGGCAGATCAACGTAAACAAAAAAACATAAGGCGTCAAAAATGCGGCGCAAATTACGGCAATGAGGGCGCAACCGACTTGTGGCGGCGACTCTCATTGTCAAGTGTGAAGGCATTCACCCACAGGGAATGCTTCACAGAATAGGAATACATTGCAAGTGGTACGACCACTAAACCATACCAGGAAGTGGCCGTACAGGATTAGCCGTGAGACGGCGCGTACATACAAAGGAGTAGCGTGCACGCGAGGTAACATATAAACTAGAATCATAGGAAATTAGCGCGCTTAAGCTAGATATAAGATAATTGTAATTCATAATTGTAAAAGGGTAACTTAACATACATTAATGCGCCCACGGGCAATCATTCTACTATAAACATATAAATAACACCTCGCACTCCCACATTGTCTACGGAGGTGATAAATGATATTCCTCAACGTTAATACATTAATACATGCACATCTGAATATAACACAGTAAACGGTATATTTTTTTAAGATCCCATGCACACAATGTTTTTGATTTGTTTTCTTTCATTTTTCTTCCTTCTAACTTCTCAACTTGTAAAGGTGTTCCGTTTCATCCCAACTCAATAAATGCATTTTGAATATATCCCTTAACTTATACCCAGGAACACCTATTTTGTCTATTTCTCCTATCTTTCTCATTGCAGGGAGCACTTTTTTCCTAAGATAGGGCGGACGGCGCAATCATCCGTCCAGCCCTGTTTTTTTCCTCCCTGCACAACAATGTACCGCATAATTAGCAGAACCATGTATTTTTTTTTGGAACTTTCCATATGTCAATGTCAATTTTTCTCATGCACTATTTTACAAAGTCAATGTCAATGTCAATGTCAATGTCAAATATATATATATGTATATCCCATAACCCACCCCTCTGAACACGAGCTGATCTCACACCTACACATCAACACGACATCACTGCATCTATACGACGAGGAGGACACCAACAGGAGATACAAGGAAGATCCAAGAACTACTACATCAACATCCCGACCTCACGTTCCGTTCCCGTTCGCGGGGACGCGAACTAAATAGAGGAAGAGGCTTGTACAGTCCCCCAGGGGTCTGCACGCCCTGGAGGCCATCCCCCCATCATCTATTTAAACTACCCCTAACTGGCAGATCTCGTAAGTCCAGAACAACATCTCTCACACCGCAAGGGCAGCTGACCAGCCTGGAAAGCTTGCCAAATACTTGCATCACACCACAAACAGCTACACATAATTAACTGGGGCATCTATGCCATCGGAATGCCGACGAAGCAGCACCAAAGCCTATAAGAGGTAGGCTTTAAGGAGGACAAGCTCTCTAAATTACCAGTCTAACAGTGCATCAGCCGAAGGCCCTGGTCGTTATCATCAGGTGAGTCAGCAGTGTTCAGAGTTCCTATATTTTGTGACCTACCTCACAGACTTGTACACTTAAATTGTGACATTCATTACATCCCCTAAAAGGGACTCATAATTTCATATTACTGACCAATAAATACTTGGTCAGTACACTACATTTGTATTACTGTTCACACGCCTCTTTACGCCCTAACTCCTTTCCTGACTCCCGTCACGATTAGACGTGACATACAGTAGCCAAACAGTTGCTAGCGCAGGTATCATCGTATTTCCCGTAGAGGCCTGACTGCCAGAAGCAGCGTGCCGCCATATAGCTGACGCGTGCACGTCGGTTATATAACCATCCAGCCAGCTGGAAGACTAGCACTTTGACCTGTACACTAAGTTTCATCCCTTGGAATACATCTACGTCTTTTATAGGAGCACCCCCTAGCATCCTAACACTAAACAACATTCTACACTGGTCAGCTTACCCAGCTACGGGAAGCTACCCCCTTTTAGGCACCCCCTTATAAATTAACACAATAACACTTCCGTTTTAGATCCAACTACCCCCCCCCCACCCTTAAGGGATCTAAAACAGATGGTGGAGGCCGGGTACCTCGCACAGTAAAATAGGGCTCATACAACGAGTTCTCGTGGTCAAAACGGCCCGTACCGCATATAGCCAAGCGAGACTGAAAAAAATTTTTGGACCTCATATTACGTCACACATTTTTTTTTCTCTCTAGGAGTTTGTATTATTACACCAACCCCCATCCGCCCCATAGTGCAAAGTCGGTGGAAATTAAATGTCCACATTTAGAACTACACTAAGAGACTTTGCGCACCATTTGTCGGCTAGTACGACTCCACTCCTGCCGAAGCTAAAAATTAAGAACAGTGACTTAATAACTGACCAGACCGCAGTACAACTTCTTAGGGACCTCGAATTCAAGACATCACAAATCCGCGCTCAACACCCTACCGCCGCAGCACAAGTTATACATTTTACACGATCCCAGGCCAGTGAACACAGACAAGAGTCACCAGTATCCAGCGCTAGTGAAGTAGATTGCCTGCCAACACTCCATCCCCTATTGTTGCAGAAACTGCAAATCACAGAGCAGAAGACTAATAATCTGCTCGAGCGCATTACAGAGCTACTAGAGACAGACACTATCAAGTCGGATAACCATACGACAGAAGCAGTTCTTGACATCCACACTATTCTAGAAACAGTGAAACAGGATTTAGACAGGACTGTACACATAGTCAAATCCACACAGTACGACAACACACCATCCATCAGTACAGACATATCAGGTGACGAGCCACCTGGTAACATAACACAGGTGTCGTACACGGGAAGCGAGACTAATTCCCCTCTAAATAACTCAAACACCTCGGCACACGATAGCGGTGCGAACAACATAGACAGTCGCAATCACTAAACAGCCAACAAGAAATAACCGAACACGAAATGAACAGACACACGGAGTACCCCATGATCCACCCCACAAAGTTCGCGGGGGAAGGCCAGGATCCCGAGGAATACCTCAAGGCCTTCAATAGAACGGCCCGGATCAATGGTTGGAGCGAGGAAGTTAGGAAACGGCTCCTTCCTGCATACCTCACAAAGGCGGCCATGACATGGTATGAGCTCCATGAGGACAACTACAAGCTGCCACATGGGAGGAAACCGCTTTACTGTTGAAGAGTGAATTCCAGCTCATACCAGACGATGACGATCTCTACGACCAAATTAGACAGAGGTCACAGGGACCCAAAGAAAGCACCCAGGCATACATCAATGTAAAGTTGATAATGTGCGGCGACAAGTACAATGCAGCCATGACAAACAAACAGAAAGTCAAGCTGTTAATGCAGGGCCTCAGACCAGCCATAGTGGAAAAGCTGTGTATAATGAACAACCCCACGGTCCAACATATGTTAAACAACATAAAGACCATAGAGGAGGGGAGAAAGATCACGGAAAAAGCTACGGAAAAAGCCGTGGATCTGCACTTTCAGACACAAAAAGACGACACTAACAATAAAATGGACGAATTAGTGGACAGAATGGAGAAACTGACCATAGCTGCCATCCAAGCAGGCGGGAGACCGCTAAGGGATGAGCACGCAGACGCACAAGGGCGTTATTATCCTGAGGGGGACAGGGGGTACACAGAAACGAGACGCTACGGGAGGGAGGAAAATTACTACCCTCCACAGCGACCAACAACACCCCACGCACAGGACAGGCCACACTACCCTCCTCGGTATTCACCAGTATCGTACACGGACACGGAGCCGACATACCCCTCGCGGCGTTCACCATCCCCGTACACACAGGAGTACTACCCTGAGGAGTACGAGCACGACATCCCCCGACGAAACAACCCGCCACCAAATAGACAGTCCTACGCACCCCCACAATACAGGGCAGACAGGGAGTACCGGGAAAACTCGCCCCCACGCAGGCAAGGCTATGCAGCCCCGCAGTACAGGGGAAATGGGGAATATCGGGAGAACCCGCCCCCACGCAGGCGAAGCTATGCACCCCCACAGTACAGGGGAAATGGGGACCGTCGAGAAAACCCACCCCCGACCAGACAGGGGTATGCAGCTGCCCAGTACAGGGAAAAGGGGAATCGACGGGAAAACCCGCTCCCCCAGCAGCAGACATACACCCCACCCTGGCGGAAACAGGAAAACAGACCACCGGGCAATAACCGACAGGGAAGAAAACCCACTAGAGAGCGGGACAATATAGATAAGTACACAAAGGGCCCGGAACACTACCCCCTCCCCGACGAACACCCGAGGGAGTTCAGGGATGAGACACCCCGCCGGACAGACAGGGGGGCAATACTCCCCACACCTAGCCACACACCGCAGGCGGCGAGCTGGCGCAGCCACCCCGAGGGGGGGGGCGCACATACAGTACAGGCAGGCGTACACCTACGTTCCAAAAAACGCCTAGACGGGGAGGTTCGGTTAGCGGATGAAGCAGCTGAGGTTCCTCCCCCAACACAACACCAGAAAGGCCCTTCCCCCAAGCAAACTCGCAAGAGTCCAAACAGCAAATAATACAAGCTATGCATAAAGAACTAGCAATGCACAAGTCGATAAAAGTTAATCTTGTGGCTGAATGTAGATTCATTCATACATCTACCAATGAAATTACAGATCGTGCTTTTAAAACACGAAATCAGGCCCTATTTTTGGAAACGGACTTAATAGTTTCTTGGAAACACAATTTACAAAGTTAACTACGGAAATGGAGGAATCTAAGCTAAAAGGCAGTAATTGGGCGTTGTTAGCAGTGGAAGGAGTACGATTGAAAATAAATAAGTACAATCCCTTGCGTGATAGCACATATATTCCATTACCAGCAGCTATACAAGCAAGAAAAGCCTGCATTAATCCTGAAAACTTGAAAGATATTCCCAAATTTGAAAAAGCCAACGATATATCCATTAATGTATTTGGATTGGAACAAGACAACAAATTGTTCCCTCTAAAGGTTGTGAATCAAGAGCTGCAAGACCATCGCGACCTCCTTCTGCTAAGTTCATTATCCGGACAGAACCACTACGTCTTTATCAAAGTTTTTGATAAACTAATAAGACATCAGATTACCCGCTATGAACATAAGATATATACGTGTAAACGGTGTTTTACTCACTTTAATAATCGATATGGTCAACAAGGAATGGAAAAATTAAAAGAACATAGAGCTTTGTGCGTCCAGCATGACATTGCTATGGTTGAAATGCCTATTAAGAACCCCATTGTCAAATTCTTAAATGTGGAAAAAATGCTTAGAATACCTTACGTTATCTATGCTGATTTTGAAAGTATACTCTTACCCTATCAAACATGTTTACCGAATCCTGAGGCAAGTTATACAGTGCCATATCAGAGCCATGTTCCTATGAGCTTTGGTATATACGATAAACCCTCACCGGCTGTGGAACACATAAAGACAAACCTTCCGAGACAACCTGTTATTTATCGTGGACCTAATGCAGCAGAAATGTTTATGGACTGTTTGATCTCAATAGCTAATGAAATCGATCGCCTTTACAGCTTAAATGTTCCAAAGGCTTGAACTGAGGATCAAGAAGCAGAGTTCCAATGTTCTGAAACCTGTTATTTGTGTCAAAAACCCTTTACCCAACAGGACTGGAAAGCTCGAGACCACTGCCATATTACAGGGGAATACAGTGGAAGTGCTCATAATAACTCTAGTTTGAGGTGTAAAACACGTGACCCCGTTCCTGTGTTTCTACATAATATGAGTGGCTACGATGCAAATTTCATTGTAAAGCAATTTGGATGTACTACTGAGAGAGTGGATGTTATCGCTAACTCCAAAGAAGAGTACATTTCCTTTACCAAATATGTAGGAAATGTTAAGCTTCGATTTGTGGACACGTTTCGGTTAATGCCGAGTAGTTTGGAAGACTTATTTTCCAACTTAACATCATACCCTGAAACAGACAGGTACTTTGTAAAAGAAAATGCAACCCTCATGACTCGTAAAGGGGTATTTTGTTATGACTACATTGACTCTCGGGAAAAGATAAGTGAAACGTGTTTACCTCCAAAAGAGGCATTCTTTAACAAATTAAGTCAAGAAAATGTTATAGTCAAGAAGACTATGAACATGCCCAAAATGTCAGGAATCAGTTCAACATTAAAACTCTAGGGGAATATAGTGAACTCTACCTAAGTTCAGATTTACTCCTTCTTGCAGACAGCTTTGAAACGTTTAGAAACAAAACATTAGAAACACAGCGAGTGGATGCTGCACACTTTTATACTTCACCAGGTTTAAGTTTCGAGGCAATGCTCCTTTACACAGACATTGAACTGGAATTGCTGCAGGATTACGATCAGATTCTTCTAATCGAGTCTGGAATACGTGGAGGCATATGCCAGGTGTCTCATCGGTATGCTGAAGCTAAGAGTAAATACAATGAAAACTATGATTCTGAGAAACCATCGCAGTTTATTACCTATGATGATGCCAACAACTAATACGGGTGGGCTATGTGTCACTTTCTTCCTTATGGTGGATTTCAGTGGGTTTCTCCAGATACTGTTGATCTAGAAAAACTAAAAAAAGACGATCCTGTGGGATACATTCTAGACGTTGATGTTGATTACCCATCTGACCTTCATGATCTACACAACGATTTACTTTTCCTACCGGAGTGTACACAACCTAAGGATTCGTCTGTGTAAAAACTAATTCCTCATTTTGGAAATCGAAGGCGATATGTTGTTCACTACATGGCATTAAAACAGGCTTTAGATCATGGAATATAATTGATAAAAATTCATCGTGTGTTAAAGCTTAAACAAAGACCTTGGCTAAAGGCATACGTTGATTTTAATAACAACCTTCGAAAACAAGCCAAAAATGATTTTGAAAAAAATCTGTACAAATTATTCAACAATGCCGATTTTGGAAAACAATGGAAAATATCCGTAAAAGAATAGACATACTGCCCCAGGAAATTGAATTATTTTGGGACAAAATCAGAGTATTTTCCGTCCACATGATAAAATTTAACCAGCAAATACAAATTTTTGAAGTGTGACACAGGAGGGTAGTGTTACAAGCTCGAGGCCGTGGGAGAGCTCAATCACGTGATATATTTCACAGTAGACGATTCTAGAAGGCTAAAATTGGCATAGCAACAGTGAGTTTGGAAATTAATATTATGAATATTGTTATTAATTGTGCTATTGGATCCCAGCCCAGAGCCAATGAGAAGAGGTCTTATTGAAGACGGGATCAACTTCAACTACATAATTTGGTGAAATTATGTATTTAGGCCTTTAGAAGAAGATTTTCTCATTTGGTAATGACGAGAAAATTAAAAGAAATTATGTCTGATACTTTAAAAACCGCAGATCGGTTCATCTACGCAGTAATAAGCATTAGTAATCTACGCGCTAAAATGATGGTGGGAGATTGATATCGTTGCCAAAATTTCGACTTGGAGGGGGAGATCCAAGGATCGATGTTCTTATTCCAGCAGTCTTTGAAGAGTGAGGAAGTGTTTCCTGGGTTAACCGAGATCCCAAGGCTTTGTCCAAGTGCGACGACTGTCGACTTGTGGAGACGCGAGGATAGCTAGGTAGAACGTAGGAGATTACCGCACTTCCATTTTATGTGAAGTTGTGAGGAACATTGAAATTAGTATATCTCTTATATTATTGAGATTTGTTTCAACTAAGTGAATTTATATAAAGAACAGGTCGCATACTACATTCTGTTGAAAGTCGAGCGTTTTAAAATTCACCGTTTCGACAATATAAGCCTGTTGAGTCAGATTTTCTAATGTGTTGGAAATAAAGCTGAATATCATTTTAGATTGCAACGTAAATTTGGCAAACGCAGTTCAAGTGAACAGTAGCGGAGGACTTTTAACATTGGCGCAGCATATAAACATTATCATAATGACTATCATTATTCTTCAAGTGGATTCATACAACATAATTAACATTTTTGATATGATGAACTAGATAGTCATGCGCCAGATACATATTCGATAACAGAAGTTAAGATACAACGATGGAACTTCGTTAGACGACGTATTCTTGAATACAGACGTAGTGTACGGTCCATCTTGTACATTTTCGTCAGTCTACGAACACTAATATAACATCAATTAGCAATGGAAATATTTCATTCACCATTTATATGAATATTTCTATAAATTATATTCCAATGATGAGGCTGATACATACTTGCGACGGTGAATGAAGATTCTACAGAAGAGATTTGTCAAGATACTAGGGTAGCCCAGCAACCACAGAAAAATTTGCCAGAAGGATGTCGTTCGAGCCCAGGCGAATGTTGGTGAATACCAGAGAGGGACGTTTCCTATCTCTGAGGTCGCAGATCCGAGGTTCGAATGCAGATCCATCTCAGTATCTTGAACTGAGGAAACATCTAAGGTATTGTGGGAATACTTACATAAATCTTCAAGTTTTCGTCCAAATAAGGTAGCAGTGTCTCTTATTTGTAGTGTAGAGCTTGATTAGTGACATCCTGAGCCAACGATCTTACTCCATGTTTTCACATTTCATGTATTTCAGTGTTCTCATGTATTTTACACTTCAGATGAGTGGTAAGATTTTTATGCTTCGATATTATGTAGGAGATGATTGCCTTTCATCTATTTTTCTATTTTATTCTACGGATCAGTTGTGGAACTGACATTAAAAATTTCGTTTGAGGAATCATATTGCCTCATATAAGACTAGTCGTATCGAATCTCGAATTTTAATAATTTGATTTAAACCAAGTATTCTGACATTGTGTCATAGCTTCAAATTATTTTTTAAAATTTAATTTGAGCAGTTTGATGTAACAACATCTAACTTCAAGAACAGTAGAAACATCGAATGATACTGTTATATCATTATTGTACATAAACTGTCGACGATGTGGGAAATACTAGTCGTTTGATAAGACCGAAGTCTTAACTACTATAAACATTCTTTGTGTAGAGTGGAAGAACATTACGACGTTGACAAACCTTTTTATTATTTTTTAAGCTGAGAGCTTCGTTCATTTAATATGTTAGAGGAAATACCTTTTGATAGAAGATTATTCAAATCTTTGGCTAGGAATTCAAAGCTAGTTTATCCCGGTCAAGATTGAATTCTATTTGACACTATAAATAACACGTGTGTTATTTTACACTATTTGTGTAACATCACGTCATTATGTCGACCTGATATTACAACGATAAACAATTTAAAGCTTGATCAGTGAAGTGAGACAGGAGTATTATTTTATTGCATGCATTTGCGACAGACGAGTTAACAGTTAATTATCTTTTTGTGGAGTAAACTTTAGGAGGTCAATCACGACAGTATAATATCATTCATTACAATTGGAAGTTTTGTTTGAAGAACACAATTATGTATAACTGTAGATCAGTAGTCATGTGAAATGATACTGAGGGTCATGTCTTTATTTGAGAAAAGTTCCTACAGAAGAAATGTTAATAAAAATTAATCCATTTTTGGTTATTGATTCACATAGTGGATGATAATTGTATATGCCATATATATTGTTATATGAGGATTTGTAGAGCTATGAAGCGCTCATGCGAAGGGAGTTAAGCATTTTAAGGGACGTCAAAATATTGTTGTTCTTTGATAAGAAGGCATGGATCATGATAAGATTCATTGTATACAAGTAGTCCACTTCATGTGAAATAACGTTTTAGCTGTGTTGACAGAAGGGTTTTAGCGGAAATACAACTAGAGAACGATTGTCTACTCATGTCAATGATACAATTAGTATACTTTATTAAATCCGAAGTTATGTAATTACGTACAGTTAACCTTAATCAGTCGATTGTATTAGACCGACAATGTAAAGAAACCTATATAAGACGATGTGTAAGCAGTATATGTAAAACTACGGAATGTTAGAGTGATTATGTGGATAAACAATGTATATAATTAATTGAGAGTTGTATTGTAACCGAGAAGCCAGAATCTCGTAAGTAACTTGTTAGCAACACTAAATAGTGTTCATTATTATTATGAACAAATTATATGTAAATTTTTGTCGGAAATGATTTAATTAGTTAAATAAATTAGTAGGATTTATTAATCGATTGTTTTGGAGTAGCCTGTGTTGTAGGAGCTGATGGTTTTTGGTATGAATGATTGTCCACTGTTAAGAGTAATTGTTGAACCGGATTGGTCTAGAACAATTTCGGTGTGCGAATGAAAGAGTGTATAAAAATTTTCAGAATGATTGTTAAAGAAACATAGAAGTTATGAGCATTTTTGTCAGATCTAAATGTTAATTTTACGTGTATTTTAAACGCACTCAAAAGCAGTCTCAATGTAGGCTAGCTAGAATGATTCACCGTTAGAAATGGAGAGCGGTGTGACATTATATGAGCAGGTGAAGACTCACAGCCTTCTATAAAATGTAAAAAGTTTTGAATCCAGCGTGGTGCTAGTGTTTCATTGATGAAATAGGCCAGTGCACGTGCGTTCTCCAAATGCGTGCTAGTAAATGAAACCTGTTGCCAGGAATGCCATGAATGTAAGAGCCTTCCTTAAACGTTTTCTTTTCACGCAGCGTAGGCCTAAACAAGCCAAGATTTTTATGCTCATATTTTTTACACGGCATGGTAGTAAGATGTGTAGTAGAAAGGAAGTGTGTATGATTGCGTGTTATATTAGCCTACTTTTCACATTTTGCAAAAATGAGGAAAAAATAGATTTATGAGATCGGGCAAAGGTGTGTCTGTCTGTCTATCCATCTGCCTGTCTGTCTGTCTGTCTGTCCTTCTGTCTGTCTATCTGGCTGTCTGTGTGTGTGTGTCCCCGTATCAACTCCTAAAAGTCTGGAGCAATCGAAACAAAATTTGGTAGGAGTAAAGATATATACCTGAATATCTCACGGCGATATTTGAAAATGCTGTCAGTGCTACCAACTGCTGAAAAATCTCAATTGAAATTTGAGCTCCATGTTGTATAGCTTGGAAGGTATGAATGGGAGCTATTTCAAAATTCGCACACGTATAGATAATAACATTGCAGTTTAATTTCCAGGAGGCTATACATGGCAGTGTTGCCAAAATGATTCTAAGCCTGCTGATAGGTCCAAATTTTAAATGCATATAACTTCTACACTATCAATTGGGTTTCAACCAAATTTCGTATGTGCTATGTTTACATAAAGAGATATGACTGAGCATATTCTTAAGAGCCACCAGGGCTGCCAACTGTTAATAAATGCTCTCAATTTTTTAAATCCAAGTAGCCATATATCAGAACGCATGCAAGCCGACAGCTTTAAAATATGCACACGTATAGTACCTGGCATTCTATATTAATTTGGAGTAGAGTATATACGTTAGTGCTACCAACATGATTCTAAGCCTGCTGAGAGTTCCAATTTTAAATACATGTAACTTCTATAATATCATTTGGATTTCAACCAAATTTCGTGTGTGCTATGTGTACCATAAGATATGTGACTATGCCTACTCTTAGGAATAACCAGGGCTGCCAACTGTTAATAAATACCATCACTGTTTTTGTTACCCTAATATCAATATATCAGAAAGTATGCAAGCCAATAGCTCTAAACTTTGCACACGTGTAGTACCTGGCATTCTAGATTAAATTGGAGTAACTAATATAGGCCTACGCCAGTGCTGCCAACATGATTCTAAGCCTGCTGATGGGTCCAATTTTAAAATGCATGTAACTTCTATACTAACTAATGGATTTCATTCAAAATTGACACATCAATAGATCATATTATTTCAGATTATTTCTGACCAATACATGTATGTCATTGTTGCCAACATGATTTTAAGCGCGCTGTTAGATCCAATGTTTAACTGCATGTAACGTCCATGCTATCCATTGGACTTCAACCAACTTCTGTATTCTGTACCTTAAGAGATGGAACTAAGAACATATTCAGTCACTAGGGCTGCCAAGTGTAGTTCTCTATTAGGCTACATTATGCCAGGTATACAGTAATTAGAACTAATTAGAAATTTCGATATTACTAACTTAATTTCGTCATTATTCTAGATAGATCCATATAGATTAATCATTGGCATGAATATTAAATTTTAAGAAAAGTAGGCTCTTTAGTTCGTCACTGAACTTCTTGTTTTTCTTTTGTTATTAGATTAGTTTATTGTTATTTTGTTTATTTAGGTTAGTTTACCATTGTTAATAAATTTATTCAGTTCGTAATCTGTCGGTGTTGGCGTGTGATTCATTTTAAATATAAGGAGTAGAGTATTGTGGGTGTATTGTAGGCGAAGCTGAATTCCCAGTCCCCGAGAAGGTAAGTAAAGGTAGGTGTGCCCCGTGTAGTTTGTTGTTGATCCACTATATTATTGTAACTGCTGTGTGTAAATCCCTAAAGGCCATGTTGATAGAGATTTCTAATGTAGTAATTTGCCGGTGCTGTTAGAAATAGGCGATCCAGCTGTGGCCAGGGATATTCCAACAGACTCCTATCCGGATTTTCGGGTACAATACGTCTTGTGACTGACAGCAAAAAGGCAGAAAAACTAATAGCAAAGCCTACATTTAACGACAGAACAATTTATGGTCCTAATCTAGCTGCTTTCCACATGGCTAAACGTAACACTGTATTCAATAAGTCTATATATATTGGAATGTGTATACTGGATATATCAAAACTCTAATGTATTCCCACCACTATGATGTCCTGCTACCCTATTATGGAATGAACAATATTAAACTCATGTATATGGATACCGACTCGTTCATTTATTTGGTTAACACCCAAGATGTGTATCAAGACAAGTTGGATTTCCTAGAACACCTGGACACATCATATTATCCTACTAATCACATATGTTACTCTACATCAAACAAGAAAACGTTGGGGAAATTTAAATACGAGGCTTGTGGACAAATATAAAAGCATTTATTGGACTTAGAGCTAAAATGTACGCTTTAGACATAAATGGTAAATAATTCAAAAAGATTAAAGGTATTAACAGAGGTGTTGTCAAAAATTGTATAAGCTTTTAAGATTATAAGGATTGTGTCATGAAAAACAATGTAAAAAGAATACCAATGAACATTATCGCTTCTAAACAACATGACATATCATCTATAAGACTAAACAAAATTGCTTTGTGTCCTGGTGATGATAAAAGAGTAATTGATGCTAATGGTATAGGTACACATGCCTATGGTCACTACCCAATCATTGAGCATGCTTAAAGAGTTAAGTTTTGAATATCAAAATCCTCTGCATGCATCTAGCAAATACATAAAACAAAACAATTTAAAAAATTAAAACAATAGCACTACAAAAATAGATAAACACAAAGAGAAAAAATGATATTCATACTCAAAAATAAATAAAAATAGAAAACAAAATTAAAACAACTGGACAATTTATAACAACAAAAAGAATATATATAAAAATGTATTATGTGTAAATAGTGTACAAGTATTTAAAATAAAAAATATTGTATGGGCACTGCTTGTACATTTTAATTACTACCCAATTCTCTCCACTCCTAATGCAAAATGAACAAGTAAAACACAAATTGGCAAATCCATGTTTCCATATTGACAAAATATAAGAAACATTAAACTGAAATTTTAAAAACTGTAAATGGGAATTTGGTAAATTGACTAATGTGTAAACAACAAATTGGAAAATTCATGTTTCTATATCATGAAATTGAAAAACTTTATACTGACATTTTACAAACTGTAAATTGGAAATTGTGAAATTGATAAATGTGTAAACAACAAAATGCAAAATCCATGTCTCCATATTATGAAATTGAAAAAACTTAAAACTGACATTTTTTAAAAACTGAAAATGGGAAATTGGAAAATTGACAAATGTGTAAACAACAAAATGCAAAATCCATGTTTCCATATTATGAAATTGAAAAACTTAAAACGAACATTAAAAAAAACTGAAATTGAGAAATTGGAAAATTGCCAAATGTGTAAACAACAAAATGAAAAAAATACCCAGTGATCATGTTGTACAGTAGCCTATAAGACTAGCATAAGGATAGTTGCATGTGCCCTTATAAACTTTGTGTATGTGCATTAGCCTTTGGATTAGCTTAAGTTAGGTTTGGTAAAGTTAGGTTTGCTGAGGTTAGGTATGTGACCTTGTAGTTTACTCTTTTCGGAAAATATAAAATGTAAAATCTAAAATCAAAATATCTTAAATTTAAAATGTAAAATCTAAAAATTAAATAAAATACTAAAATCTAAAATACAAAAAAATCATAAATGAAAAATGTAAAATCTAAAAAATGTAAAATGAAAAAATCCAAAATCTAAAATATCAAAATGTAAACTGTTAAAATGTAAAATCTAAAATCTTTCATGAGGTTTCTGTGGGTTAGGTTAGGTTAGATTAGGTTAGGTTAAAACTAAGTTTATTATTTGTGCTCTCCCATTTGCTATTACTTTTTTGCTCCCACGTTTTGCTCCCCAACTTTTTGCTCCCACTTTTTGCTCCCATTTGTTGCTCCCACTTTTTGCTCCCTCTTTTTTCTCCCACTTTTTGCTCCCTTTTTTTGCTTCCTCTTTTTGCTCCCACTTTTTTGCTCCCACTTTTTTGCTCCCACTGTTTGCTCCCACTTTTTTGCTCGCACTTTTTGCTCCCACTTTTTGCTCCCACTTTTTGCTCTTACTTTTTTCTCCCATATTTGCTCCCACTTTGAAGTTAGGGGATGTTAGGTTAGGTTAGGTGAAGTTAGGTAAAGTTAGGTTAGATGTGGTTACGTTATATTTAAGTTTATCATTTGTGCTCTCACATTTGCTCTCACTTTTTTGCTCACACATTTTGCTCTCGTTTTTTTGCTCGCATTTTAAGTTAGGTTAGGTTAGGTTAGGTTAGGTTATAACTTAGTTTATTATGTGTGCTTTCACATTTGCTCTGATGTTTACTCTGACTTTGAAGTTAGGTTAGGTTAGGTTAGGTTAGGTTATAACTAAGTTTATTATTTGTGCTGTCACATTTGCTCTCATATTTGCTCTCACTTTAGGTTAGGTTAGATTAGGTTAGGCTAGGTTAGGTTAGGTTAGGTGAGGTGAGTTTAGGTTAGGTTAGGTTAGGTGAGGTTAAATGAAGTTGGGTAAGGCTGAATGGCAGAGGTATGAATTAAAACCCGCCTTTTCTCACTTTTGCCTTACAAGACTGAGTGTACCCCGTTCCACTCGTGAGACCAGAAATTAAATTTCTTGGCAGAGCCAGGAATCGAACCCGGCCTTCGCAGTAACAGCCAAGAATGATAGCCACTACACCAAGTGGTTGACAATATAAAGCTGGTCTGGATTTCACATGATTAATTAATAATTACCTAATAATAATAATAATAATAATAATTATAATAATAATAAATATTCCATTTAGCAACTACACGGCCGACCTCCATCTGTGACGTCATTCACGGTCTCAGGGCGTGGCGGCCATTTTGCCCATTAGCCACTGCGCCAGCTCTGAATGACCCCTCCATAAGAATAACATAGGACTGGTTGCGAGCGGCGGCCATCTTGCCCACTAGCCCCTGCGCCAGAACCGCTCTTTTATTCCTACTAGGAAGACCTCAACCTAACTCAAACAAAACTTAAATTTTGAGAACAAACCATAAGTCAGAGAGAAAAACTCTACTAGTAGGAAGCTTGCGGAGCTAGCTATAATTCCCTCAATGGCTTGCTAGAATTGGCTATGAAAACCAAGAGAAACTTTAAAATCGTTGTTACTTGAAGTTTTAGTTTAAATGCAACAAGTAGTAAAGACTCTATTCATTTAGAAATTATACTTTTTCTTAAGGAGGACTTAAGCTTAAGGAAAGAAACTGGGAAGAAAAAATCCTGCCTAATCGTGATTCTGGCGAAAAAGATAAAGCGAAAAAAAGAAACAATTTTATTTAACAAGGAGTATAGAACTTAGAAACTTAACAATACTTAGATTGGGATATAATTTGAGTTGAGAATAACAATTGTTTATAAAATGCCCAGGTCTCAGACCTAATAATAAGAGGTTTACAATGAACCATATTAAATATAGTACAAATTTCGAACCTGAGAAAGCACTGAAATCTTACAAATATTTTTAAAAAGTGTGCTTAAGATTACGAAATTTGAAATTTGTAACAGTAGTGGTTTTGTGAGAGTTCAAAACCCACCTCCTCCACACCCTCCACACGAGATGGCGGCGGCGCGATATCTCTCGAACGCATGGTTGGATTTTGACAAATGAGGTGTCATTGACCTCGGGCTGATACCCCCTTTCCAATGGACAACATATTACAACCCCAAAATAAACCCTACCCCTAATAGGGGGTGAAATATTATTTTTTAGAAAAATCTCGCTTTCCAAGTGCAACATGTGAGAGTTTGAATGCCAATATGGAATTAAACGTTGTTCCACAAACCAATAATCAAAGAGGGGCATGTTAGGTCTTGAGGTGAGGGCCCCTGTCATTGTTGACGAGTCCCTGTCGATGGGTCCTTGTTGACAGGTTATTGTTGGCGGGTCATTGTTGACAGGTCATTGTTGACAGGTCCTTGTGGACGAGTCCTTGTGGAGAAGTCCTGGTGGACAAGTCCTTGTGGACAGGTCCTTTTGGACGAGTCCTTGTGGATGAGCCCCTTTGGCCTGGTTCCTACGGACTAGCCCATGCATTTATTTAAATTATGTCAAATGGCCTAACTACATTTTGAGTGTAAAGCAATGTGTTGAACTGACGTTGTTCACTAATCCCCCACTACTATAATGTGATAACGATATGAAAGGAAAGTGACGAAATACATGTGAACATACAAGGGATCTAACTTGGTGGATGGATGTGTTCTAACGAGTCATTTGTAGTTGAAAGAGAATAATACATGTTCTTAGGATGTTAAAACTGTGGAGATGGTATGTGCAGTAAGACATCTAGTGATTTCCTGTGTCATATTACAGACTTGGCAGAGAGCGCGCAGATCTGTTGCTATGACTAACGCTGCAGTAATTTGAAACCGCAAGTGTTCATGAAGACAATGGGTGATGTTTATGCAAAGTTAGCAGTTATTGGATATTACACAGGTATTCCTTCCGGTGTCATGTTGCTGACATGGCAGAGAGCGCACACTGCTGTTGCTATGACTGACGCTGCAGTAATTTGAAACCCCAGTTGTTGATCAAGACAATGGGTGATGATCATGCAAAGTCAGCAGTCATTGGATACCACACAGGTGTTCCTAGTGTACTTTGGACTCTCAGCTGTATTGGGAAAGGAATTGCAATGATCTGCAAAAAACTGCTGACACGAGCGATGAGAGTTCATATAAGAGAGGTGTCATATATTTCCCTACTGTCAGTCTTTATTACTCGCTTTGAGTGAACAGTGCTCTATTACTGCTCAAGAGTTGTAAAAAGCCTTTTTGGTAGAAAATCATTAAATTATTTTGCAAGGTAAGTACCTATTATTAATGGAATGTAGTCTTTTATTACTAATTAATGTTGAAGTTATTGATTGCAATGTATTTATTGATTGATTGATTGATTTGTTTACAGATAATTGGGTACCTGTAGGGTACCAGATTCCTACAATCTGTTCATTCAGTGGCAGCAGTTGATAAATTATAAAAAGGTAAATGCCCCTCTAATAACTTTTAAACAGTTAGAGTGATATTTTCCAGTGTTCAGCAGTACATGTCAGTGAAAATGGTATATTTGGCAGCCAAAAGTTGGAACTACTTGACCATGGTGTGTAAAGCTAATTTTGTAGGTTAGATTTTGATAACCGCACTATTAAGTCTGAATGTTCATTGCTAGGTGTCAGTGACAGAGGGAATATTTAAAGACTTAACCTCAGTACCCCTAACATAACCTAACTATACCTAACTTAAACTTGTCATGTGACATGTTTAACAAGTTTAGACTTGCTTTATGACTGGCTATGACGTCACACTTAGCTAACTTAACTGGTGGCTGCTGGTTTCTATCAAGTGACATGTTCTACAAGTTTAGACTTGTTTTAAGACTGGCTATGACGTCACACCTAGCTCACTTAACTGGCGATCGCTGGTTTCTATCAAGTGACATGTTCTACAAGTTTAGACTTGTTTTAAGACTGGCTATGACGTCACACTTAGCTCACTTAACTGGCGACCACTGGTTTCTACCACTCAATCAAGTTCCAATGTTCGACGCTAGGTGTCAGTGACAGTGGTATATAGCAACCCCCAGTTAGAACTACATGAAATTAGACTTGCTAGGAGTTCACAGATGATCGATTTAAATACCCTGCTATAACCATTGACTGGAATGTAATTAAACTATTTATATTGTACTTTGTTTTATCATTTATTAACATTTATGATTTCTTTCTTTTATAGGTAATTTTGAAAGTGATCATCATGTTCAAGTGTGATGACTGTAAGAAACAGTTCTCAAGACCTGACAACCTTCAACGACACCCAAATGCTAAACATGACATTAAAATGTTTGTGTGCAGTCATTGTGCTACCACATTAAACAGACAAGATAGTCTTGCACGTCTTGTAAACTTAATGCATATCAGTTCAGCAACATTTTCATGTTCAGTTTGCGAACTTGGTTTTTCTGCTGTAAAGCGATATCAATCCCACATGGTTGAAGTGCATGGTGGACAACAGGAATTAAAAACTGTAAAACCATCAACTAGCACGGAACCTTTAAATGAATGTGATGCTCAAAAGCGTAAACGTTCTCAAGATTGTGAAAATAGTTGTGCAACAAAAAGAAAGAAGAATGGTGAACCTTTGATAACACATTGTGATGTATGTAATATTGATATACCTTTATCAATCATTCAAGGGCATTTACGCAGTATTAATCATAAAAACAACGCTTGCCATGAAAAGAATTCTGGAAATATTCAACAAATTGGTAGTGCATTTAAAAGTCGAATTGCTAGTTACAGACTTTATAGTGAAGAAAAAACTCAAAGTATTGAAACATTTTTACAGAATGTTCAACCTACTGTGTTTGGCTTAGTAGAAAATGTTTTAGTAGAGCATAAAACAATAAAAATGAATTTTGAACTTTTAGGACTCTATGTAAAAAAGGGAGCGAAGGTGAAATTATGGATATCAAATCTTTTAATACAAAAAACATAATTGTTAGCGAATCAACTAATATTAGTGATATGTACCGGGACATTTCAAGTGCTATCATCGTGAAGAGTGAAGAGTTCCAGGAAAGGGAGTCAGGCTGGGCGTTGGTTGATGTACTTTATTTAGAAACCAACATGAATAAATATAACCCCCTTCGAGCGTCATCATACATTGATTTGCCAGGATGGATCAAACGAAAGAGAGCTGTTGTGAACGTTTTGAATAATGATGACGCATGTTTTGCGTGGGCTGTAACCTCAGCTCTCCATCCATCAGTGGGGCATGTGGAGAGAACA
This sequence comes from Meconema thalassinum, assembly GCA_946902985.2. NCBI lineage: Eukaryota > Metazoa > Arthropoda > Insecta > Orthoptera > Tettigoniidae > Meconema > Meconema thalassinum. The sequence continues at coordinate 170,461,016 of OX336389.2, read as the reverse complement.
TCATCTTATCCTCACTATTCTTCAGTGTTAGATTTAAAAGAAATAGAATTTCCTATGGCGATAAAAGACATTAAACGTTTTGAAGAGCTGAACAATGTAAGTATTAATGTTTATAAAATTGAAAATAAGAGAATAGTAGGTCCTCTATATTATACTCAGGAAAAAAAGGATGCTCATGTAAATTTACTGTACATAACTGAAGGTAAAAAAGCCCACTATTGTTGGATAAATCATTTAAGTAGACTTGTCAGTAGTCAGGTTTCAAAACACAATGGTAAAAAGTGGTTGTGTGATGGTTGTTTACTACATTTCCAAAAAGAGGATCAACTAACTCAACATCAAAAATGGGGATGTAATCATGTTTGTACGGTATTACCTACTCCTAGAAATAACATTTTAAAATTTAAGGATTATGAGAAACAGCTTCGAGTACCATTTGTTATATATGCTGACTTCGAGGCTTTGCTAAAACCATTTAATACATGTTCATCGAATCCAGCCCAACCTTTCACCAACACTATTCACATTCATGAACCTTTGCATATTATATTAAATGTAGTTATGATGACTCTTTAAATAAGTTTGAGCTCTATAGAGGACCTGATGCACCTAAAGTTTTTATGGAAAGGCTTGAGAAAGATGCCATCCGTAAATCCTCTATTTTAAATACGATCATTCCAATGGAACCACTAACTTCATCAGAGCAAATGAATTTTGAAACTGAAACTAATTGTTTTATATGTGGTGAATGTTTATATACAGACAGGGTTCGCGATCATGACCATTTAACAGGAAAATATCGTGGTTCTGCTCACCAAGAATGTAATTTAAATTATAGAGTAAGTAAATTCATTCCGGTCATTCTACATAACGGTAGCAAATACGATAACCACTTTATCGTTAAAGAATTTGGAGCTTCAGATGTGAAAATTGATGTGATTGCAAATAATAAGGAACAATACATATCGTTCACAAAATACATCAAAACTGACAATAAGAAAACTATAATACTGAGATTTTTAGATTCATTCCGCTTTATGTAAAATAGTCTTGATAAGCTGGCTTGTAATATAAAATCAGATCAGTTTTATGAGATTCAACGTGTCTTTCCTAAAGAAGATGATTTTAATTTGATTCGTCAAAAGGGTATATTCCCTTATGAATATATTAACTGTGTGGAACGTCTTGAGGAGTGTTCTTTACCACCGAATTATGCATTTTACAGTTCCTTAAACACAAGTCATATCAGTGATCAGGAGTATTTACATGCACAACGTGTATGGACACAGTTCCACATTCAAACTTTAGGAGAATTTTCAGACATATACTTGAAGACAGATGTGTTATTTTTAGCAGATGTTTTTGAAAATGTTCGGAATGTTTGTATGAAGAATTATGACCTTGATCCTTGTCAGTATTTCACTGCTCCTGGGTTAAGTTTCAGTTCAATGTTGAAAAAAAAAACGAAAGTAAATTTAGAATTAATGACTGATATAGACATGATCAATTTTATAAAATCATCAATTCTAGGTGGATTAAGCCAATGTAGTGGGCGGTAGTCTAAAGCGAATAATAAACACATGCCTAGCTACAACCCTTGTGAAGAGTCAAAGTATATTGTCTACCTCGATGCAAATAACCAATATGGTTGGGCTATGAGTCAATATCTACCACTGAAAGATTTTCGCTGGCTGACACAACCTGAAATTGATGTCTTACATGTTGACACTCTTAATGATAACGTTGATAAAGGATATATTTTAGAGGTAAATCTTGAGTACTCTAAAGAGTTACATGGTGATCATAATGATTTACCATTTTGTCCTGAGAATATGAAATCTCCATACATCACATCACGAACAAAAATGTTAATTGCTAATGTAAATGATAAATGTAAATATGTAATACATTATCAAAACTTGAAACAGTGTCTACAGCATGGATTGAAATTAACTAAAATTCATCGCGTATTGCAATTTCATCAGTCAGCATGGCTCAAACCGTATATTGATCTAAACAATAATTTAAGAACACAGTCAACAAACGCGTTTGAGAAAGATTTTTATAAACTCATGAATAATAGTGTTTTTGAAAAAACTATGGAGAATGTTGATAAACGAGTTGATGTAAAGCTGATAACAAAGTGGGAGAATGATGGTAAAAGGTATGGTGCGAGCAACTTAATAAGCAAGCCTAACTTTCATAGCTGTTCATTTATTCATGAGGATTTAGTTGAAATACAAATGAATCGTCTTAAAGTAACTTACAACAAACCCATATATGTGGGTTACACCATTCTGGAGTTGTCAAAAACACTTATGTATGAATTTCACTATGATTATGTAAAGAAAAACTGTCTTGATAATGCTAAATTACTCTACACAGACACAGATTCTTTTATTTATGGGTTTAAAACTGATGATTTTTATGAGGATATCAAAACTGAGCTAAATAGGTTTGATACAAGTGACTACCCCGAGGATAATATTTACCATTTGCCTCTAGTAAACAAAAAGGTTCTTGGGAAATTTAAGGATGAATGTGCTGGTGTTATTATAGACACCTTTGTAGGCACAAAATCTAAATCATACAGCTATATGACAATTGATGATGTAGTAGTAAAAAAATTAAAAGGAGTGAAAAAGAATGTTGTTAGTAAAGAGTTAGATATAAGTGATTATAAAAAACTGTATAGTTAGTAACCCACCTGTATTATATAAGAAAATGTGTTTATTTAGAAGTAAAAATCATCAGCTACATACCAATTTGCTGAACAAAGTTGCTTTAAGTAATGAGGACAACAAACGATTCATTATACCCGACACATTTGACACTCTTGCTTGGGGAAACAGTCGCATTGACGACTATTACTTTACTTAAGTCTGTAGTGTGTTTTATATTGTAATATTTTTTGTAAAAACTGTAAGTAGAATGTATAATGTTAGGCTACTGTAGTTTAGTAAAAATAAGATAAGTAATACATTTTAGTGTAAAATGTTTGCTTTTTTATATTACGAAAAAGATTTTAAAAAATGTACAGAATGTGTGAACTAAACAAGGGGAATGTAAAAAATGTAAAGTGGAAATTGTAAATATCCATGTGTGAAAAAATGAAATGGCTATCACCATTTTTTGAAATAAAAGATATAGTGATCTGGTGAACCTTATTTTATTTCACAACAACAACAAAATGTACAGAATGTGTGAACTAAACGAGGCGAATGTAAAAAGATGTAAAGTGGAAATTGTAAATATTCATGTGTGAAAAAATGAAAATGATGAAATGGCTATCACCATTTTTACAATGAAAATACATTGTGATCTGGTAAACCTTGTTTTTATTTCACTACAAATAGGGCTTTACAAAATATAATACAAAGAAATACCAATTCCTCAATCTTTTTCATTGTTCATGTCCACTCATCATTAACTTTCCTTTTATAGCACTCATTACAATGAGTGCTGAGCCTGTATACAGGCATGCAAGTGCTGAAACCGCTGGATTAGCTTACTGGGATTGTTCCAGTAAATAAATTTAACAAATGATTTTTAGGGGTAAACAAAGCATTAGCATTATCATCATTATTATCATCTTCATCATTATCATCATAGGCATTATCATTAGCATTATAATCATCATTATTATTACTATATAGTTCTTTTTGATCCTTTTGCAATACCACATTTTGCACAGTCTGGTGTTGACTTTGATTGTGTTTGGAGTTTTTCAGACATTGACAACTGTCCTAACACGACTTTCTGAGGAGATGATAAATGCTTTTTAACAAACAATCCACTATCTTGAGCTGCAATATCTTTTTTTTTCGGAATAGTGTTTTAGCATTTTGGAGATTTTTTTAAACAGCAACGATGTTTTATCTGTTACACTACATTGATGATCACTCACACTTAAGACCTCACTATTTTTACTTTTTAACTCACCTCGTCACTGTTTTGAACGATGTTTTGAACAACGCCAAATAACAGTTCTATTTTTATTGGTTCCTTTTACAATATATGTATATACTTTATAGTATGCAAAATGGCTTACCATAGCTATTCGTTGATAATTTCATATCATTTGTCAAGCATGAAATAATCTCTAGTAAAATTCACCTGATAATATAAATCATAGTTTAAAGTGGGAGCAAAAGTGGGTGCAAAGGTAGGTGCAAAGGTGGGTGGAAAGGTAGGTGCAAAAGTGGGTGCAAGGTGGGTGCAAAAGTGGGTGCAAAGGTAGGTGTAAAAGTGGGTGCAAATGTGGGTGCAAAGGTAGGTGCAAAAGTGGGTGCAAAGGTGGGTGCAAAGGTAGGTGCAAAAGTAAATGCAAAAGTGTGTGCAAAAGTGGGTGCAAAGGTAGGTGCAAAAGAAGGTGGAAAAGTGGGTGCAAAATTGGTGGCCTATGGCGGTGGTTTATGGTGGCTTTTGTTGGTGGCTTACAGTGGTGGCTTATGGTGGCTTATGTGGATGGCTTAGGTTGGTGGCTTATGGCGGTGGTTTATGGTGGCTTTTGTTGGTGTCTTACTGTGGAGGCTTATGTTGGCTTACGGTGGTGGCTTATGGCGGTGATTTATGATGGCTTTTGTGGGTGGCTTACAGTGGTGGCTTATGTTGGTGGCTTATGGTGGCTTATGTTGGTGGCTCAGGTGATGGCTTATGGTGGACGGGTACTAGTTGATGGGACCCTGTGGGCGGGTCCTTTGAACTGATCCCTATGGACTGGCCCTTGCATTTTATCCAAATTAGTCAAAGGTACCCGCCCAAAGGGACCCATCAACAAGGACCCGTCCTCCATAAGCCACCACCGTAAGCCACCAACATAAGCTACCATACGCCACCACCGTACGCCACCATAAGCCACCACCGTAAGCCACCAACATAAGCCACCATAAGCCACCACTGTAAGCCACCAACAAAAGCCATCATAAACTACCGCCATAAGCCACCACCGTACGCCACCAACAAAAGCCACCATAAGCCACCAACAAAAGCCACCATAAGCCACCGCCCTAAGCCACCAACCTAAGTCATCCACATAAGCCACCATAAGCCACCACTGTAAGCCACCAACAAAAGCCACCATAAACCACCGCCATAAGCCACCAATTATGCACCCACTTTTCCACCTACTTTTGCACCCACTTTGGCACCCACTTTTGCACCTACCTTTGCAACCACCTTTGCACCCACTTTTGCACCAAACTTTGCACCCACATTTGCGCCACTTTTACACCTACCTTTGCACCCACTTTTGCACCTACCTTAGCACCCACTTTTGCACCTACCTTTGCACCCACTTTTACTCCCATTTTAAACTATGATTTATATTATCGAGTGAACTTTACTAGAGATTATTTCATACTTGACAAATATGAAATTATCAACGAATAGCTATGGTAAGCCATTTTGCATACTATAAAGTATATACATATATTGTAAAAGGAACCAATAAAAATAGAACTGTTATTTGGCGTTGTTCAAAACATCGTTCAAAACAGTGACTAGGTGAGTTAAAAAGTAAAAATAGTGAGGTCTTAAGTGTGAGTGATCATCAATGTAGTGTAACAGATAAAACATCGTTGCTGTTTAAAAAAATCTCCAAAATGCTAAAACACTATTCCGAAAAAAAAAGATATTGCAGCTCAAGATAGTGGATTGTTTGTTAAAAAGCATTTATCATCTCCTCAGAAAGTCGTGTTAGGACAGTTGTCAATGTCTGTAAAACTCCAAACACAATCAAAGTCAACACAGACTGTGCAAAATATGGTATTGCAAAAGGATCAAAAAGGACTATATAGTAATAATAATGATGATTATAATGCTAATGATAATGCCTATGATGATAATGATGAAGATGCTAATAATGATGATAATGCTAATGCTTTGTTTACCCCTAAAAATCATTTGTTAAATTTATTTACTGGAACAATCCCAGTAAGCTAATCCACCGGTTTCATCACTTGCATGCCTGTATACAGGTTCAGCACTCATTGTAATGAGTGCTATAAAAGGAAAGTTAATGATGAGTGGACATGAACAATGAAAAAGATTGAGGAATTGGTATTTCTTTGTATTATATTTTGTAAAGCCCTATTTGTAGTGAAATAAAAACAAGGTTTACCAGATCACAATGTATTTTCATTGTAAAAATGGTGATAGCCATTTCTTCATTTTCATTTTTTCACACATGAATATTTACAATTTCCACTTTACATTTTTTTACATTCGCCTTGTTTAGTTCACACATTCTGTACATTTTGTTGTTGTGAAATAAAATAAGGTTCACCAGATCACTATATCTTTTAATTTAAAAAATGGTGATAGCCATTTCATTTTTTTCACACATGGATATTTACAATTTCCACTTTACATTTTTTACATTCCCCTTGTTTAGTTCACACATTCTGTACATTTTTTAATTTTTTTTCGTAATATAAAAAGCAAACATTTTACACTAAAATGTATTACTTATCTTATTTTTACTAAACTACAGTAGCCTAACATTATACATTCTACTTACAGTTTTTACAAAAAATATTACAATATAAAACACACTACAAATATTACAATATAGTGATCATTAGACTTAAGTAAAGTAATAGTCGTCAATGCGACTGTTTCCCCAAGCAAGAGTATCAAATGTGTTGGGTATAATGAATCGTTTGTTGTCTTCATTACTTAAAGCAACTTTGTTCAGCAAATTGGTATGTAGCCAGTGGCGGTTTCTGGGTATTCGACCTGGAGCCAGTGCACACCCATTCTTGCAATATTAGCCTTTCTTTGCATTTTAGTTTTATAAATATGTAAATAACAACATGATGTTATGGTATTATTACGCGTCAACAATAGTCCTGTACACCGTGTGTGCTACTCCTCGCTGTATGTTGGCTCGGGTATCGCCCAGTGATCGCCGTTCGCCACTTACAGCTTTGTAGCCGGACCGAGCCAGACTAGGCTATACGGCTGCAGGGGGGCAAGAGGGATAGTGTGTTAACAATGACAGCAACGGAGCCACTTCCTTCCCCGGCGAAAAGAACTGCGCATGCTCAGTTTATCCCATCTCTTTCACAACTAATGACAAGTGTCAGACTCAGACACGAGCTTCGATAACAACTACCGCACTATCTGTTGGAGAATTCGTGTACCAAGTAGCAGTTTGAAAGGTTGTGTCTTTTCTCCGCATGTAGCGCCCTTGTCATTTGATTTTCATTGTACATTTAAAAATCATAGAACAGCCAACTGAATGGATATTATATAAGCAATAGTTATAAAAGTTAACTCAGTTTCATAACATTCCTTTATAATTTACAGATTTTAAGGCCCATTATAATTGTATTTGGATGTACCGTAACAGAGGATTAACATGACCTATGATAGAAAATAAATTTATTCCTCTCGAGAAGTTGGCTATCTTGGCCGTGGCAAGTACTTTGTCAGATGTGTGTTTTTTTAAGTTGTGGATATTTGAGTGTGTGTTTATTATTAACATAGGTATTTATTTATACATTTATTATTATGAATACTGATCAGGAGTTAAAAACCATTACGTTTTCCCAACTTACTCTGCAAGAAAAGGTGGCCATATAAGAAAAGGGAAGGCCTATCCCAAACATAATTTAGTTCAAACGACTCAGTGCAAAGGCAAGGCTAGGACTCGTTTATTCCATAATGACGTGTATGGCAAATATGAGTGGGTGTGTGGCTGTGAATTAACTAACAGGATGTATTGTTTCCCATGCTTAATGTTTTCATGTGACAAAGACAAAAGCAGTGATACCTGGACCAAAACAGGGTTTTCTGACCTAGGACATTTGAAACAAAAAATGGGCAAACATGAGCAAACAAAAACACACATGAATGCCGAATTAGAATTTCAAGTACTAGGGAAATACGAGATCAGACAGCAGCTTGAATGTGCATCAGGAGGAACATAGAAAAGCAAAATATCGAGGTATCGAAGAACCGACACGTTCTGTCACAGATCATTGAATGCATCATGTTTTGTGAAATTTTCGAGCTGGCATTGAGAGGGCACAATGAGAAAGAAGATTCTGTAAACCCTGGTATTTTAGAGGACTAATAGATTTCACATCCGAATTAGATACGCTTCTGAAGGATCATCTAAAAAGTGCAACAGTGTTTAGAGGAAAATCTAAAGAAATTCAGAATTACTTATTACAGTGTATGCTTGACGTATGCCAAGATGAAATTAAAACTGAAATCCGAGAAGCAGACTTCATCTCCGTAATGGCTGACGAGACGTCGGATGTTTCATCACAATACCAAATGGTCATAGTGTTTCGCTGCCAAATGGCAAGCCTTTTGAAAGGTTCTGGGCTTTCAAGAACCCTAGCGGTCATGACGCACAGGCCTTGGCTATATGTGTTAAAGACGCTTTAGAGGAAGTGGTGTCAGAAAAGACCAAAGTCATATCTCAAAGCTATGATGGAGCTAATGTGATGAGTGGAACGCACTCCGGTGTAAAGGAGATTGTAAGAAGAGAATATCCGTACGCTTATTACATACATTGTTACGCCCACAAACTTAATCTAATAATGGCTCAAGCTAGTAGCCAAAATACACAAGTGCGTAGGCTATATTTTTTGCAGATCTCAATTAAATTCCTCTGTTCTTTTCGAACTCATCTCAAAGAGTTAATGTGTTAGACGAAGTGGTTGGTAGAAGAATTCCTTCAGGTTCAAACGTTAGATGGAATTTCAAATCTCGAACGGTACAAACAGTGTATGAACATAGAGAATCTTTGATGGAATGTTTTGAGAAAATTGAAAATTCAAGTAAACAAATAAACACCATCACACAGGCAAGAGGTTTACGTTTGAAAATAGAGCAGCCTGTGTTCTTATTCTGGCTTGAATTTTTTCACCACGTAATGCCACATGTAAATATTTTATATCAACAGCTCCTAAAGAGGACAATAGACACTGTTACCGTGAGAAAAGCAATAAATTCATTTGAATCTGCAGTGGAAAGTGTTCGGGATACAGTGGATAACATTTCAGAAAAAACCTCTTCAGCAAAACGAAGACGTGAGGAGACACCAACTTCAAGAAAAATTGCAGCTAAAGAAGCGTGTGATGTTATTTCTATGCAAGCTAAAGAACGTTTCTCCTTCACGGGTCAAATCTTTTTTCTTCGGAAAATTTCAAGTCGTTCGATAAGAAATTTCCAGAAGAAAGTCTTTTCCAAGCTTGCCAAGCCTATCCTTTTGTTGATAGAACCAAATTGAGAACAGAATTAGAAGTTATGTACATGCGTGAAGACTTCCGGAATGTCACCAGGGCAATTGACTTGATTGAATTCATTATTGAGAATAATTTGGGGAAAATATTCAGTCAAACGCTCAAAGTTCTCAAAGTCTTGACTACCACACATATGACCACAAGTGAAGCAGAGAGGTGTTTTTCTACACTAAAAAGAATAAAAACATTTCACCGAAGCACAATGTCACAAGATAGACTGACGGGATTAGCAATGTTGTCGACTGAAAAACAACTGGAGAGGTCAATTCCAAATTTCAATGACAAAGTTATCGTTAAACTTGCCCAGAAGAAGGAGAGAAGAATGAACTGTATTCACAGAAAAGTGATTCAAACGTAATTTAAGGTTTTAAAATTGTGTATTCATTGTTGTTATACTTTATTCAAGCCATATAGGCTACTTTATAATTAATCTGTGCATTTCACAAATGTTCTTGTAAATAGACTCAAGGTGCCACTAGTGAACTTGGGGAATATAATGTGAGTGAAATCTTCAGAGTAAATATCACAAAATTTCAGACTGTCGACCCAGCATATGATTCATGTCTGTGATAGGAAGGATTGGCACGGTAAATTATACATTTTGTACATTTCTATATCAGATATAATTGTTTAAAATTAATTTCTTGAACTGTAAATACAATAATGGTAAAGTAAAATTTTGCGTTGACCAGTTTTCGCAGTAAAACATTTCGTTTAAAAATATTTAATATTTTGTTCATAAGCAATAAGTTGTTAAAATCGTGAAATCGTAATGAAGCTGTTATTTTGTATGGTTAGGATTGCTTGCATTTATATCAAATTTAGACAATATTTTAAAACAGTACACACCCATGATTTCAAACCACCAGCCGCCGTTGTATGTAGTTCATGATTTTTACTTCTAAATACACACATTTTCTTATATAATACAGGTAGGTTACTAACTATACAGTTTTTTATAATCACTTATATCTAACTCTTTACTAACAACATTCTTTTTCACTCCTTTTAATTTTTTTTCTACTACATCATCAATTGTCATATAGCTGTATGATTTAGATTTTGTGCCTACAAAGGTGTCTATAATAACACCAGCACATTCATCCTTAAATTTCCCAAGAACCTTTTTGTTTACTAGAGACAAATGGTAAATATTATCCTCGGGGTAGTCACTTGTATCAAACATATTTAGCTCAGTTTTGATATCCTCATAAAAATCATCAGTTTTAAACTCATAAATAAAAGAATCTGTGTCTGTGTAGAGTAATTTAGCATTATCAAGATAGTTTTTCTTTACATAATCATAGTGAAATTCATACATAAGTGTTTTTGACAATTCCAGAATGGTGTAACCCACATATATGGGTTTGTTGTAAGTTACATTAAGACGATTCATTTGTATTACAACTAAATCCTCATGAATAATTGAACAGCTATGAAAGTTAGGCTTGCTTATTAAGTTGCTCGCACCTTACCTTTTACCATCATTCTCCCACTTTGTTATCAGCTTTACATCAACTCGTTTATCAACATTCTCCATAGTCTTTCCAAAAAACACTATTATTCATGAGTTTATAAAAATCTTTTTCAAACGCGTTTGTTGACTGTGTTCTTAAATTATTGTTTAGATCAATATACGGTTTGAGCCATGCTGACTGATGAAATTGCAATACGCGATGAATTTTAGTTAATTTCAATCCATGCTGTAGACACTGTTTCAAGTTGTGATAATGTATTACATATTTACAATTATCATTTACATTAGCAATTAACATTTTTGTTCGTGATGTGATGTATGGAGATTTCATATTCTCAGGACAAAATGGTAAATCATTATGATCACCATGTAACTCTTTAGGGTACTCAAGATTTACCTCTAAAATATATCCTTTATCATCGATATCATTAAGAGTGTCAACATGTAAGACATCAATTTCAGGTTGTGTCAGCCAGCGAAAATCTTTCAGTGGTAGATATTGACTCATAGCCCAACCATATTGGTTATTTGCATCGAGGAAGACAATATACTTTGACTCTTCACAAGGGTTGTAGCTAGGCATGTGTTTATTATTCGCTTTAGAGTACCGCCCACTACACTGGCTTAATCCACTTCGAATTGATGATTTTTAAAATTGATCATGTCTATATCAGTCATTAATTCTAAATTTACTTTCGTTTTTTTTCCAACATTGAACAGAAACTTAACCCAGGAGCAGTGAAATACTGACAAGGATCAAGGTCATAAGTCTTCATACAAACATTCCGAAAATTTTCAAAAACATCTGCTAACAATAACACATCTGTCTTCAAATATATGTCTGAAAATTCTCCTAAAGTTTGAATGTGGAACTCTGTCCATACACGTTGTGCATGTAAATATTCCTGATCACTGATATGACTTGTGTTTAAGGAACTGTAAAATGCATCTTTCGGTGGTAAAGAACACTCCTCAAGACGTTCCACACAGTTAATATATTCATAAGGGAATATACCCTTTTGACGAATCAAATTAAAATCATCTTCTTTAGGGAAGACACGCTGAATTTCATGAAACTGATCTGATTTTAAATTACTAGCCAGCTTATCAAGACTACTTGACATAAAGCGGAATGAATCTAAAAATCTCAGTTTTATAGTTTTCTTTTTGTCAGTTTTGATGTATTTTGTGAACGATATGTATTGTTCCTTATTATTTGCAATCACATCAATTTTCATATCTGAAGCTCCAAATTCTTTAGCGATAAAGTGGTTATCGTATTTGCTACCGTTATGTAGTATGACCGGAATGAATATACTTACTCTATAATTTAAATTACATTCTTGGTGAGCAGCACCACGATATTTTCCTGTTAAATGGTCATGATCGCGAACCCTGTCTGTATATAAACATTCACCACATATAAAACAATTAGTTTCAGTTTCAAAATTCAATTGCTCTGATGAAGTTAGTGGTTCCATTGGAATGATCGTATTTAAAATAGAGGATATACGGATGGCATCTTTCTCAAGCCTTTCCATAAAAACTTTAGGTGCATCAGGTCCTCTATAGAGCTCAAACTTATTTAAAGAGTCATCATAACTACATTTAATATAATATGCAAAGCTAAAAGGTTCATGAATGTGAGTAGTGTTGGTGAAAGGTTGGGCTGGATTCGATGAACATGTATTAAATGGTTTTAGCAAAGCCTCGAAGTCAGCATATATAACAAATGGTACTCGAAGCTGTTTCTCATAATCCTTAAATTTTAAAATGTTATTTCTAGGAGTAGGTAATACCGTACAAACATGATTACATCCCCATTTTTGATGTTGAGTTAGTTGATCCTCTTTTTGGAAATGTAGTAAACAACCATCACACAACCACTTTTTACCATTGTGTTTTGAAACCTGACTACTGACAAGTCTAATTAAATGTTTTATCCAACAATAGTGGGCGTTTTCACCTTCAGTTATGTACAGTAAATTTATATGAGCATCCTTTTTTTCCTGAGTATAATATAGAGGACCTACTATTCTCTTATTTTCAATTTCATAAACATTAATACTTACATTGTTCAGCTCTTCAAAACGTTGAATGTCTTTTATCGCCATAGGAAATTCTATTTCTTTTAAATCTAACACTGAAGAATAGTGAGGATAAGATGATGTTCTCTCCACATGCCCCACTGCTGGATGGAGAGCTGAGGTTACAGCCCACGCAAAACATGCGTCATCATTATTCAAAACGTTCACAACAGCTCTCTTCCATTTGATCCATCCTGGCAAATCAATGTATGATGACACTCGAAGGGGGTTATATTTATTCATGTTGGTTTCTAAATATAGTACTTCAACCAACGCCCAGCCTGACTCCCTTTCCTGGAACTCTTCACTCTTCACGATGATAGCACTTGAAATGTCTCGGTACATATCACGAATATTAGTTGATTCGCTAACAATTATGTTTTTTGTATTAAAAGATTTGATATCCATAATTTCACCTTCGCTCCCTTTTTTTTACATAGAGTCCAAAAAGTTCAAAATTCATTTTAATTGTTTTATGCTCTACTAAAACATTTTCTACTAAGCCAAACACAGTAGGTTGAACATTCTGTAAAAATGTTTCAATACTTTGAGTTTTTTCTTCACTATAAAGTCTGTAACTAGCAATTCGACTTTTAAATGCACTACCAATTTGTTGAATATTTCCAGAATTTTTTTCATGGCAAGCGTTGTTTTTATGATTAAAACTGCGTAAATGCCCTTGAATGATTGATAAAGGTATATCAATATTACATACATCACAATGTGTTATCAAAGGTTCACCATTCTTCTTTCTTTCTGTTGCACAACTATTTTCACAATCTTGAGAACGTTTACGCTTTTGAGCATCACATTCATTTAAAGGTTCCGTGCTAGTTGATGGTTTTACAGTTTTTAATTCCTGTTGTTCACCATGCACTTTAACCATGTGGGATTGATATCGCTTTACAGCAGAAAAACCAAGTTCACAAACTGAACATGAAAAAAGTGCTGAACTGACATGCATTAAATTTACATGACGTGCAAGACTATCTTGTCTGTTAAATGTGGTAGCACAATGACTGCACACAAACACTTTAATGTCATGTTTAGCATTTGCGTGTCGTTGAAAGTTATCAGGTCTTGAGAACTGTTTCTTACAGTCACCACACTTGAACATGTTGATCACTTTCGAAATTACCTATAAAAGAAAGAAATCATAAATGTTAATAAATGATAAAACAAAGTACAATATAAATAGTTTAATTACATTCCAGTCAATGGTTATAGCAGGGTATTTAAATCGATCATCTGTGAACTCCTAGCAAGTCTAACTTCATGTAGTTCTAACTGGGGGTTACTATATACCACTGTCACTGACACCTAGCGTCGAACATTGGAACTTGATAGTGCTAGAAACCAGTGGTCGCCACTTATGTGAGCTAAGTGTGACGTCATAGCCAGTCTTAAAACAAGTCTAAACTTGTAGAACATATCACGTGATAGAAACCAGCGATCGCCAGTTAAGTGAGCTAAGTGTGAAGTCATAGCCAGTCTTAAAACAAGTCTAAACTTGTAGAACATGTCACGTGACAAGATTAAGTTAGGTAAAGTTAGGTTATGTTAGGTGAACTGAGGTTAAGTCTTTAAATATTCCCTCTGTCACTGACACCTAACAATGAACATTCAGACTTAATAGAGCGGTAATCAAAATCTAACGTACAAAATTAGCTTTACACACCATGGTCAAGTAGTTCCAACTTTTGACTGCCAAATATACCATTTTCACTGACATGTAGTGGTGAACATTGGTAAATATCACTCTAACTGTTTAAAAGTTATTAGAGGGGCACTTACCTTTTTTATAATTTATCAACTGCTGCCACTGAATGAACAGATTGTAGGAATCTGGTACCCTACAGGTACCCAATTATCTGTAAACAAATCAATCAATCAATCAATAAATACATTCCAATCAATAACTTCAACATCAATTAGTAATAAAAGACTACAATCCATTAATAATAAGTACTTACCTTGCAAAATAATTTAATGATTTTCTACCAAAAAGGCTTTTTTACAACTCTTGAGCAGTAATAGAGCACTGTTCACTCAAAGCAAGTAATAAAGACTGACAGTAGGGAAATATATGACACCTCTGTTATATAAACTCTCATCGCTCGTGTCAGCAGTTTTTTGCAGATCATTGCAATTCCTTTCCCAATACAGCTGAGAGTCCAAAGTACACTAGGATCACCTGTGTGGTATCCAATGACTGCTGACTTTGCATGATCATCACCCATTGTCTTGATCAACACCTGGGGTTTCATATTACTGCAGCGTCAGTCATAGCAACAGCAGTGTGCGCTCTCTGCCATGTCAGCAACATGACACCGGAAGGAACACCTGTGTAATATCCAATAACTGCTAACTTTGCATGTTCATCACCCATTGTCTTCATGAACACTTGCGGTTTCAAATTACTGCAGCGTTGGTCTACGCGCTCTCTGCCATGTCTGTAATATGACACAGGAAATCACAAGATGTCTTACTGCACGTACCATCTCCACAGTTTTAACATCTTAAGAACATGTATTATTCTCTTTCAACTACAAATGACTCGTTAGAACACATCCATCCACCAAGTTAGATCCCTTGTATGTTCACATGTATTTCGTCACTTTCCTTTCATATCGTTTTCACATTATAGTAGTGAGGGATTAGTGAACAACGTCAGTTCAACACACTGCTTTACACGCAAAATGTAGTTAGGCCCTTTGACATAATTTAAATAAATGCATGGGCTAGTCCGTAGGAACCAGGCCAAAGGGACTCATCCACAAGGACTCGTCCAAAAGGACCTGTCCACAAGGACTCGTCCACAAGGACTTGTCCACAAGGACCTGTCCACAAGGACTTGTCCACAAGGACTTGTCCACAAGGACCTGTCCACAAGGACTTGTCCACAAGGACTCGTCCACAAGGACCTGTCAACAATGACCTGTCAACAATGACCCGCCAACAATAACCTGTCAACAAGGACCCATCCACAGGGACTCGTCAACAATGACAGGGGCCCTCACCTCAAGGCCTAACATGCCCCTCATTGATTATTGGTTTGCGGAACAACGTTTAATTCAATATTGGCATTCAAACTCTCACAAGTTGCACTTGGAAAGCGAGATTTTCTAAAAAAGATACAATTTCACCCCCTAGTAGGGGTAGGGTTTATTTTGGGGTTGAAATATGTTGTCCATTGGAAAGTGGGTATCAGCCCGAGTTCAATGACTCCTCATTTGTCAAAATCCAACCATGCGTTCGAGAGATATCGCGCCACCCCCAGCTCGTGTGGAGGGTGTGGAGGAGGTGGGTTTTGAACTCTCACAAAACCACTACTTGTAACGACAATTGTAAAGCAATTTTTACGTTGAAAGTTTAATGAGCACGATTCAAGCACATTTAGAATGCCCTTATGGCAATAGAAAAAGCTATAAACAAATGTATTAGATTCCTGATTGTAACAGAAAAGTAAGAAGAAATCACAAGCGGAAATTACCGTTACTTTTAAATAGAAACTACCGGAGGTAATATACAAAAAAATTCCACAGGTCGCAGTAACGAAACCTGGATTACAATTAGTTAATTCCTTTGAGATTAGAAAAAGTACGATTCCCTAATTTTAGAAGGGAAAGATACATATTAAAATGTGGACTACCTCCAGTTTATGCAGAATGAAGGTATTGTAAATCCGACAAATTGGGAGGGAGCCTCTATGGGCTAAGCCACGTAGAAAAAGGAAAAATCCCAGTAGTTAAATCTAATTTAGTTAGTAAAGGTATTTGGGAAAGGGAAATAGGAACTTTAGGAATAAGTCCTGGCCAGATTTATTGCTCTAACGAACGCGGCACGGTTGATAGGTGAACGGGCACTGTTTTGCACTAAAATCTATTGATGGATTGGAAAAGTTCACTATTGCAGCACAGAAAGTTTATGGAGCGAAAAGTTATTGCAGTTATGGAGATCACTTAGTTGAATTTTAACATGCTACTTGCGTTGTACAAGTTTTAAGATGCACATAATAGTTCAAGAATTGTAGCAACAGTTAATTGATGCAGTAGTAGTCCTTCGGTGGGGTAGCGTATTCCCTTATTTGGTGTAGGAAATACTAGGTTTCTTGACTATTAAAAAGATTGGTTTACGTAGAATGTTCCAGAAATGATGACAGTTAAATAGGGCAAGCGCGGCCCCGCGGTGGTAAGCTAAGTTTTATAGACAGCGGTTTAATAACATGAATCCCTCGGTGTGAAAAAGTATTCCCATTTATTTTGTACAAGAAGTACTAAATTTCATGTTAGAAAGCTAGGTTGGATAGCCATAGCCAGACAAAAGAAAATTAGTGAGTTTGGGAGGATTGAGTAATCTCGGCATCTGAACAATGAATCGGCCTTCGGGTGTGCGAGTAGTGGTAGAAACTAAAAGCTGCTCACATAATTCATTTTCTGAGGAGGTTAAGCTAGGGGAATCGATGTTTTCAAGTTTCCAGAACTGTTCCAAATCGGTACTTGCGAAATAACATTGAGACACGGGTTGGGGGGAATAATGACGAAGTTGACCAGTAACAATCCAACAAAATTGGTGTCTCTGGCCAACACATTTGAAGATAATTTACGAATTTGTTTGCGAAGGCAATTCCAAAAAACATTGGCACTAAAAAGTATGTCAATGGGACCTTGTATGTTGAACAGAGGGTCGGCTAGCCTTAAGTGTGAAGGAATATTAAAACATGAAATATCAACAGAGTGGCTTGGAGTATCTTCTCCAATGCTGTTAAGAATGAGGCAATTCAGTTTGAGAAAATTATTTCTATGACAAGTATCCTTTATGGTTAGTTTTGAGAATTGCAAAGCTTGTGATTTTAAGCTGTTAATGCCTGATACATTAATAGAAGTGGGAGTTACTAGAAGACCCATTTTTTTATTAAAGAATTGGAAACGAAATCATGGGTTGCCGCTGAATCGAGGAGACCTCGTTCACGGACCCAATTGCCAGATTTATCCTGAACTTCGATTTGAACAGTGGGCAATAGTACTTGAGCACTGCGCAAGGACTTAGCGTTTTGAATAAAAGATGAAGCATTGGGACTGCTAGTATTATCACTTTTTTGAAACGTGGATGCTGCTGATTACCTCGATTGATTATGACGATGCAATAAGGTGTGATGCGCTGTTTCGCAATGGAAACAGCGTCTGGAGGACTTGCAATTAGAAGCAGAATGCTTAGGTGAAAGGCAGTTGAAACAAAATTTATTGTGAGAACTAATTTCCTTCTGTCGTCAATTGACAGTTCTTTAAAGGATTTACATAAATATAAAGCGTGAGAATCTTTGCAAAGTATGCACTTTAATGGTTCATTAAGACTTTTGCGGGCTTCACTTTGAGTATTTAAAGCAAGAGAACTTGCAATACGGCGTTCACTACACCTAGTTTGGTAACCAGTGGCGTATGACTTGGGTTTAGAAGAGCTACACCCAGGTTTTTGGGTACTAGACGCTGCATATTCGTTTTTAGATTTAAGGTACATAGGTTCAAATTGAGAATTAGGAGGGGCGGGTTTACTTTGGTTAGCTAAAGCGGTTAAAAGTTGACATCTAGCATTTATAAAGGTGACTAAATGTTCGTAAGAATAATCATCGTTATTAGATAGTTCGATTTCCCAAGCTTCAAGAATAGCAGTATCAACTTTAGAAACCACTAAATGTATTAGGAATGTATCCCAATGGTCAGTGGGTTGATCTAATTGGGATAATGCTTTTACATGAAGTTGTGTCGTATCGATAAGGGTACGCAGACTAGTGACGTCACTATGCTGTGACGAAGGCAAGTTAAATAGAGCTTTCATATGGCGTTGAATACGTAAACGTAAATTACCGTATCTTTCCTTCAATAAGTTAATGGCAATGGGGTAGTTTTCGGCACTTAATGCGAGTGATTCAATTAACTGCAGGGCTTGATCACGGAAAATAGATCTCAAATAATGAAATTTATAAATAAATTGAATGTCTTCATTGTCATGGACAAGGGAGCAGAATAGTTCATAAAAAGAATCCCAAGTTGCTTCGTCTCCTGAGAAGTGAGGCAAATTTATTTTGGGAAGCATTGGTTTCGGTTTATGAGTGCCCTCACGAGACGAGGTTTGTTGTCCGTGGAGGGGGCTAAGAACAGAAACATTATTTTTCTGGGCTTCCTCAAGTTGGCGAATTATTTTAAAAGCAGAGCCTATGCCTTCATAGTATTGGTTTTCTACTTCTACTCGATCATCTGTTTGATTGAGCATACAAGTTTCGATTTCTGTTTGGATAGTGCAATAGTTTTCGAAAGATCGTTCATAATCTTTTAGATGATGTTTTAATAAATATAATTGGGCTTTGTCTGTGGAAGGCATGATTAAATGAGTAAATCAAAATATAACTTACGAAACTGTAGAGTTTTGGAAAAGCTGTCAGACTGGCAGCAGCGAACAAGTTGAAAGGGGGAGACACCGAAGGAGACAGGAGAAACTTCTTTCCCTTTCACCAGCTTTGCACAGTTCAGTTATAGCTGAAAAATTCAAAATAGATATTAGTATTTTGCAATATATTGACAAATGTATTCTCCCGGGTTTCTGGGACCAACTTTTGGTAGGTTTTTGCTGAGGATTAACACTACCTTAGGGAAGATGATAAGAGAGAAAAGGAGATAGGTTTCGGCATAGAGACAAGTATTGGTAGATAGGATGAGAATCTACCACAGAAATTTAAGTAAATTAATATATAGAAGTAAATTTCGCTGTACAAAATTTAGGAGGAACCTAACTTTAGTGGGGGAATGGTTAAAGCAAGCGGAGACCGTAGCGTGAGTTGAGGTTGCCTGCAAAATCTCGGCGATTGCACTTTCCCTCCCGAGCCGGTATTCCGGTACTATGGGGACGGGTGGCACTCTGGCAAGGCAAAGTAAGCCGAAAGGGAAGGACGTACTAACTTTCACGTCAGAAGGGTTAGTTTGTATGATGCATTCAAGAATGCTGGAAGGATTTGAATTTGGTATAATAATTTTATTTCTGGGCACTGTTGGATCTCTGGCAAACCGACCGAATGCTCCCAGAGAGGGACGAGACAAAGTTTCCTTAACGATTTGAGCGATGTTGTTATTGTTTTTTGTGAAAATCTTATACGAATACCAATTGTTACACTTCAGGAAAACTAAGCTTTTATCCAGCAAGATGCCAAATAAAAGTTTAGAAAAGAGGCAGACCTCAAACCTAACAAAAAAAAAAATTTGAGAACAAGCCATAAATCAGAGAGAAAATCTCTACAAGTAGGAAGCTTGCGGAGCTAGCTATAATTCCCTCAATGGCTTGCTACAATTGGCTACGAAAACCAACAGAAACTTTAAAATCGTTGTTACTTGAAGTTTTAGTTTAAATGCAACAAGTAGTAAAGACTTTATTCATTTAGAAATTATACTTTTTCTTAAAAAGGGCTTAAGCTTAGAGGAAGAATCAGGGAAGAGAATGTCCTGCCTAATCGTGATTCTGGCGAGAAAGATAAAGCGAAGAATAGAAACAATTTTATTTAACAAGTAGTATAGAACTTAGAAACTTAACAATACTTAGATTGGGATATAATTTGAGTTAAGAATAACACTTGTTTTTAAAATGCCAAGGTCTCAGACCTAATAATAAGAGGTTTACAATGAAACATATTAAATATAGTACAAATTTCGAACCTGAGAAAGCACTAAAATCTTACAAATATTTTTAAAAAGTGTGCTTAAGATTACGAAATTTGAAATTTGTAACGACAATTGTAAAGCAATTTTAACTTTGAAAGTTAAATGGGCACGATTCAAGCACTTTTAGAATGCCCTTATGGCAATCGAAAAGGCTATAAACAAATGGATTAGATTCCTGATTGTAACAGAAAAGTAAGAACAAATCACAAGCGGAAATTACCGTTACTTTTATAGATAGAAATTACCAGAGGTAATATACAAAAAATTTCACAGGTCGTATTAACAGAACCTGGATTACAATTAGTTAACTCCTTTGTGATTAGAACAAGTACGATTCCCTAATTTTAGAAGAGAAATATACATATTAAAATGTGGACTACCCACAGTTTATGCAGAATGAAGTTATTGTAAATCCGACAAATTGGGAGGGAGCCTCTATAGGCTAAGCCTCGTAGAAAAAGGAAAAAACCCAGTAGTTAAATCTAATTTAGTTAGTAAAGGTATTTGGGAAAGGGAAATAGGAACTTTAGGAATAATTCCTGGCCAGATTTATTGCTCTAACGAACGCGGCGCAGTTGATAGTTGAACGGGCACTGTTTTGCACTAAAATCTATTGATGGAATGGAAAAGTTCACTATTTCAGCACAGAAAGTTTATGAAGCGAAAAGTTTTTGCAGTTATGGAGATCACTTAGTTGAATTTTAACATGTTACTTGCGTTGTACAAGTTTTAAGATGCACATAATAGTTCCAGAATTGTAGCAACAGTTAATTGATGCAGTAGTAGTCCCTCGGTGGGGTAGTGTATTCCCTTATTTGGTGTAGGAAATACTAGGTTTTTTGACTATTAAAAAGATTGATTTACGTAGAATGTTCCAGAAATTATGACAGTTAAATAGGGCAAGCGAGGTCCCGCGGTGGAAAGCTAAGTTTTATAGACAGCGGTTAAATAATATGAATCCCTCGGTGTGAAAAAGTATTCCCATTTATTTTGTACAAGAAGTACTAAATTTCATGTTAGAAAGCTAGCTCAGATAGCCATGGCCAGACAAAGGAAAATCCCGCGAAGACGGTTATTGCACAACAGTGAGTGAGCAATACCACTCTGTCTATGAATTTAAATTAAAAAGCATTTAGCTCTTTAAAAACCATTAAAATATGTTTAAAAACACTGAAGTTTTGTACTTAGCTTTCTTTTCATGTGGAACAGGCGATGGTTCCTGGTGACGGTTGGTTTAAAAAAATGACATGGCGTCTGGTTTAAAATGTCTCATTAAAACAGGAGACTGTCCCTGAGAGAGCTATGCACTGTACACTAGACGGCCGAACAAGAAGTGAAAGAGCAGAACGGCGCACCGAGGGGCCCAAGGAGACGAGGTAGAGGGGGTAAGAGACAAGAGAATATACATCAAAATTGCCAACATACAAAAAATAACATCTTTGTACAAGTGTAAATTTTCTTCATGGAGCAGTCTTCAAGGAGATGTTAGCTGACGACAATGACGATGCCTGGTGGATTGGATTGGTGAGGAAGTCCTCTTGAGTTCTGAGAAATTGAAGAACTTCGGCAGTTAGCTGCTAGATGCCGCTAGGGTTTCCATAGTAGATACATATCTAGAACAGACTTATACAAACATAAGCAAGTGCACGGAGAAAATAGAAAAGATCACTGTTGGTGTCTGCGAAGAAGGAATTAAATAAAATAGATAAATCAGAGAGCAGCAAAAGTTAACTCTGACTGACCGTGTATTCCGAAGAATACACCATATGTATAGCAAGGTTATTAGACTTCGATGAATGATATTTAAAGGCACATTCTATTTTATTTGATATTCAGTGTAATGGATTTGAATAAAGTTAAAAGACACAATACTATGTGCGGAATAAGTGCAATATTAATTAATTGATTGAAGATATAGATCACCAGGAGGTAGATGTTCGAAGGTATATATATATATATATATATTTTTATATATATATATGTGTGTGTGTGTGTGTGTGTGTGTGTGTGTGTGTGTGATAACGATATTGTTACATGGTATTAAATACTCAAAGGAGTATTGGTATATTTTGTGGTGCTGTTATGAGCAATAATATTAATGATGGTATTCTGAGGAATAGCCAGATAAATAATGTTAAATTAGTCCATTATTGAGTGGATATATTATGGTCATGTGTGACTTGAATAAGTTAAAGTACATCTCAGTGAAAATCGACAGAAATATTGTGTGAATAGAGCACGTTTGGATACTTTTTAGGTGGAGAATTCTTATAATTCTAATACTGGAGTTTCAAACGCCATGCATTACTGAGTGTGATAAGTCATCCCAACTTATTGTTCAGGGGATGATAGTCGAAAATAGCAATGTGATAAATTCCTCTTAGCTTTATTTCTTGTAGGAATATAACAGAATTCAACGAGTTATTTAATTATGAGAATATTACGAATATAGCACTTTGGAGGACTGCCAATTTAACAAGGTCTTTGAGGTGCAGGAAACATACTATATATATATATTTGTACAGAAGGGTTACAATAAGTTATGTGTGATGAATTTGGATGTGGAATATCCAATTTGGTGATCCAGTAGGATTAACTGTTGCATAGTGTAGATCATCATTGTGTGAGAATTGAATAGGGGATAATGCAGTTTCGTCCATCGGGACTTTGCTTCACTGCATTTTCTTGTGAGAATTCACATGTCTCTTTTTGGTTGGTGAAAAATGAATGAAAATCCACAGCCTGCTTCCAGTCTCCGACCGGGTCAGGAATGGAATGAATGAAGCCCCCATCTAGCGGCGAGGATATGAACTGTGCCGGCTGCCGAGGCCTGACGCACCCCTCTGGGGCAATGATTAAATGAATGACAGATGAAATGAAATGATAGGGGAGAGTGTTGCTGGAATGAAATGTTGACAGGGAAAACCGGAGTACCCGGAGAAAAACCTGTCTGCCTCCGTTTTGTCCAGCACAGATCTCACATGGAGTGACCGGGATTTGAACCACGGACCCAGCGGTGAGAGGCCGACGTGCTGCCGCCTAAGCCACGGAGGCTTTCTCTTTTTGGTTAGTAAATTACTTTATTTAAATTTTAATCTTTCGATATGATGATTTATAGAGGTGATAAAAGGTCGCGTTAAGAAGACCATTGCTGGGCATTTTAATGTTTTCCACCCTTTTGAGAATACTTTTTTTTGTTTGTTATTATCGTGTTCTCTGAGCCTAACTTTTCTTTTGTCATTGAGGCATGGTCTTTCTTAATGCCACCTTTGTTAAGTATATCTGGTACCCTATTATCCCCTTCACTTGTTGGTAGGACCTGGGGATTATTAGCCGATGATTTTCAGGTGCTGCGATCCAGTTACCATCGAGGGATTTCTTCAAGTAAAGGGTAGGTAATACGGGTACAGTATCATCCCAGCATTTTCCTGGAGACGATGTGGGAAACCACGGAAAACCACATCGAGGATGGCTGAGGTGGGAATCGAACCCCCTCTCTTCATTTGGACCACCCGAGACTGAATAGACCCCGTTCCAGTCCTCATGCCACTTTTCAAATTTCGAGGCAGACGGTTTGAACCTCAGACCTCCGGGGTGGCAGTTAAGAACACTGACCACTATACCACGGAGGCGACATAGGTGGATAAATGCCGTATTAAATTAGTAATAAAAGCACAAGCGGTGCTGGAAATAAAACATGGAATGTACTGTACATGGAAGAATATGAATCTTTAGTTGGTTTCTGTGGTGTAAACCGCACCCATTTTGACTCTGCTAAAATGAACTGAGCTGCCACATACAACCTCGCAGGTTAACTTGGCCATAGAATTGACTCTGAACGTAGGATTGTACCATGCTATCTGCTCTGCATTCAGTTTGAATACGTTTTACGCACCAATATAATAAATACCATAAGTCCCATAAATGTAGTAGTATGCTAAATGAAATAGTAAGTACTATTATTCTAACCACAGTATAGTAATCATATACACTATGGACACATCAGGCCTTCACCATGTAATTTTTTCGTCATGGGTTGGAAACGGCCGTCACCGGAAGCACCGCACGCACGCACGAATGACGGCCACGGTTCACCATGTATCCGCGAGAGAGCAGTCTACCCAGATTCATTATTGAGTGCGGCCTGTCGATTTTGTCTGAAGGTAACATTGCTTGTAATTATTAAAAACAACTCAGAAATATAATTTAACCAATAGCAGAAATTTGGGAAACCAACATCTGTGCGGTAATTTTTGCGCAGTTCTTATCACACCGGACATGCCAGCACTCCGGTTCCCTCGGGCATTTGAGTGGTAAATACAAATATCAAATGTTACACCGAATGATTCTGGTTTTAATACCCATGAAATATCAGTCCCGCAAACACCTATCCATTAATTCACAAAACAAAAACCACATTTCCCCCACACTTTTCAATATATCGTGTTATTTTAATCATTTAAAACATAGCATAAATAACCTTTCATCGTTACGATGCAATCACAGTGTGACACCACAGAACTGAAGGAATGTGGTGTTAAACATTAAATCACACACTTCCTAGAATTAAAACGCAGTAATATTTCTATTTTCTTGTTACTTTAAAATACGGTATCTGATTAAAAAGAGAGCTAGTGTGATGAAATCGAGTTAAATAAATTACATAAAATATACATTCAGCACCCAGCTGTTTATCATGTGTTTGTCCATAAGTGGTGCTACCAAGCGGCTTACAGGTGAATTGGTGCTGCCCCTTATCAATTGTTTTTTTGAAAATCCGTTCTTCCGGTTTTGCCTAAGTGTCCATACTGTAATGATATCTATACTGTGTTCTAACATACTGTGATCGAATTATCATTTCATAACTAATGTTATAGAGTATGCCTACCCCTAATTTTTCCCGTTTCCAACAGGGTCGGGGATGAGATACGATGAAATCCTATGTAGCGAATAGTTTAACGGCCGGATGCCCTTCCCGACGCCAACCTCATGAGAGGAGGTAATGAGAGATGAATTGAATGAAGATGAATGAAACTGGGCAAGGAGATGGAAGGAATTTGCCGTGGCCTGTCGGAAGGTACCGTCCCAGCATTTGCCTGGAGTTGAAAAAGGGAAACTACGGAAAACCATTTCAAGGACGGCCGACGGTGGGGCTCGAACCCACGTCTCCCGAGTCTGCAGATACGTAGCTTGGCCCCATGGCCTAATGCTGCGCTTAAGCGAGCGTAGCTACTACTGTCGGTATTGAGTGTTATAGTGATCTAGTTTATTGATTCCATATGACTTAAAATTCAATTTATCACAGAATAATATTGGGGGTGATGTAGCTATCTTCCTCCATTAATTGTATTTGTTGCTATTTCCTTTGTTTGTATCAACTACGAACTGATGTGTATACTACATATTTCTGGTTCACCAGATTTGACTTATTCATTACTTTGTTACTTGTAAGCACACTTCACTGGGTGAAGCCTGTTCTTATTTCATTTTTGAACACTCACTAATGTTGTTTGTGTGTTTTAATTTCAATATACCTGGTGAGTTAGCCGTGGTTGTTACGGCGTGGCTACAGGCAGTCGCTCACATCCGGGAGGCGAGGAGGTTCGAATCCCCCCGCCGGCAACCCTGAAGATGGTTTCTGTGGTTTCCCATCTTCCTTCCATGCAAATGCCCGGATTGGTCCCTAACTATAGGCCACAGCCGCATCGTGCCATTACAGCCAATTAACGGTCCTCTCGTTCTGATGTCACACGTGGTCGGCCCTGTCCTGGTCTTCGGGATACATTTTCGCTCTCTAAAATCTGTCGCCACATCCGAGAAACAACAGAACGATTCACATTAAGCCACATCACTTTGCGACTGACTTGCTTCCTATGGCCCTCCACCGAAGAGGAGCTTCTAGGCGTATTCTCTGTGCCATACTGCACCTTCTGTGCATGTGTACACAGCTAGTGTTGATGTGGAACTACCCAGTAAACACTACCTCGTTTGACAGTTGGACTGACGTCATAGTTGGCATGGTTGTACTATGACAGGAATGCCATCTTCCGTGCGGTACACGATTGTACGGACATTTGTTGACAGTTTTTCTGATTATATCGTCAATTAGCCAGAGGAAGGAGGAATAACAGTTTGTTGCTTTAATTTCAGACACCAGTGAATATACTGTATTAATAGACTATGTATTTATTCACTAATTTAGTGTTAATATCAGTGGTGGTGCGTCATTAAGGGCCGTTAGGCCGTATTGCAAAAGAATTGTTTAATTAATATCTTTGAAAATTACTTTAAATTACTTATATTCTACTTAAAACAAGTGATTTTCCCTTCTCGCATTTTAAAAAAGGATTCAGTATAAATAACTCATCCCTAACTTAAGTTTCTGACAAGTCTCGTGTGGTGTATTGCAATCTTGAGGGCTGCTCTACAGAACCTTCCATGTAGAGTGTATGGAGTAAAGGGTCGGTTCCGAGAACAGTGCATGCAAATTCTTGTGTGCTATGAAAAGTCCTTCCTTTCACTTCAAGGGCCTGGAGAATTGGCCCATAAGCGAAATAGAAGATCTCTCCATTTCACTTCCTGCTTGTATCTCTGTTTGAAGGTCAAACCGGATAACGGGAGATGGGTCCACCCCAAGCCCTTAAAGAGGTACAGTATTTAGTCATTGTTCACAGCTTGCAGAAGTTAAGATTTTACACAAATATATATTTATACATTTTCGGTTGCCTGGTGTTCCAAGTACAATACAAGTGTGTTAGGGAGTTTTGTGAATGAAGTTAATTTCTATAAATTAATGTGTTTTTAACTTTTGTGCTACGGTACGTAGTTGTTTAATATGCGGATGTGTGCGACATAGGAAAATGAATGAAGTGGAATTTCTAAGAGCAACTCCATTTTCTTCTATGGCTCTGAACATAAAGTTAGAAGTGAAAAATAGGACCTCATCAACCAAGGTGATAGATACATTTACTTCAATCAAGCACACGAGTGGAGAGTGTATTTAGAAATAAGGAGCCATGTGAGTACAATTTTTAATGCCTAAACTATTTTATAAATTTTGATTCAAGTTGTTGGTTGGTTGGTTCCTCAGTTTAGGGGCTGCGACTACGTGGTCATGTAGCCCCGTGTACTTTGGGTGTGTGTAGAATCTGTCTGATAACCGGTGTTAATTGTGATGACTGTATTAGTGTGTGTTGTCTGTTTACCATTCAAGTAAGGGCAGCAGACGATAATTGCAAGTTGTTCCTACTTTCGCTACATGCCATCGCAACCGGCGCCTGGTGACGAATGTTGGAACTTAAGAGCATTAATCAAACCTAACCTACAAATTTTGGCTTCACACAAGTTAAGTTACAGGAAGGTTCTTTTTCATGCCATAAATCTATGAAATGGGCCCGCCGGCTTTACTTCCCCTCCGAAGGAAGGCATACTAAGGGATTTTTAACACTCATAAAAAATCCGATGACTTCGGCTGGGTTTGAACCCGCGACCTTGGGCATAGAAGCTCAGCATGCTACCAACTACGCCACCGAAGCCACCTGATTCAAACTGTGTTGTATGGAATGATGATACTGGCAATATTGGTAAGAGCGAACGTCAAATAGAAACCATTGTTTAATATGTAACAACAATAATAGCATCTGGTCCACCCTAAAATTTTAGTCAGGAGCCGCCCCTGGTTAATATACTGTATATTAATATTTTGGCACATCGTTGAAAAATTGTAATGACAAAAGTGTTACTATTTTAATATACAACCTATGACAATAAAGTTCGGTGAATAGTCCTATACTATCAACATAGATGAACAATGCACTACAGTGACCCTATTGTCCTTCGAAATAGTCCCCTCCCGTAACTATGCAATGCTGGATCAGCGATAGATGTCCTGGAAACTTTGCAAGAAGGCGTCCATTGGGATGGTGTTAAAAAGGCTCGTCACGTGACCGAAAAGTTCGGCGAATGGGTCTATATTACGAACAGATTGTTGGCTTACCTGAAACAGCTGTTACTGTCCTTCGAAGTAATCCCCGTGGATGGTTATGCAATTCTGAGAATGTCTGTACAAGTCCTGGAAACTCTTTAGGGATAGTCTTCAGTTGGGTCGTCACATTACGTTGGATGTATGAAATGTTCGAAAACCCCTGGCCCTTCAGGGCTTTTCGGTGACCCTAGACCTGGACCCCGCCAATCCATACTTTGACGCTTGACTTCGGTGTCGTACCTCAGACACCAGGTCTCGTCTCCCTTGACGATGGTTCTCAGATAAGCCATTCCATTCCACAGATCATTCACTCTTCTCACAGCCACCCGCCAAATAGATGAGCATGGTAGGTTGCATAAATTCGTCCTTCTCACTGCAACCAGCCAAACAGGTGTGCATGGTAGGTTGCATAAATTCAGCCTTCTAAACACGCACTGCGTCAAACAGGTCTCACACACGTTGCGTTGTGTGTCGCCAATGATGCCAGGTGGACCGTTCTCACTTTATTCACCGAACGCAACGTGATGAGCCTTTTGAACACCATCCCAATGGACGCCTTCTTGCAAAGTTTCCAGGACATGTATCGCCGATCTCAGCATTGCATAGTTACTGGAGGGGACTATTCCGAAGGACAATAGGGTCACTGTCGTGCATTGTTCATCTATGTTGATAGTATAGGACTATTCACCGAACTTTATTGTCACACTTTGTACATTATTAGACCTATTATTATTACGTGCTTTATGATTATGAAGAAAATAAATTTATTGAGATATAACTTATTAATTAAACTGAAATGACAATTATCAATAATGTTACTTATTTACTTATATATACAGTATATAACCACGATGCTCATAAATGCGAGAACACTACAATTTTTAGGTAGATTATAAGTGCACCTTTCTTGATTTTCCTGATGAAAATTCGTCAATGACAGAATCAAAATCAACTTTCTCAGTTTCTTCTCTATCAACACGCAAGATCACACAATCGATCTTGTCCCACTGAAGCTCTTAAATAGGATAATGCCAATTTTAACTTGCTAAAATATCTGTCACAGCTTGCAATAGAGACAGCAACGGTTAACATAATTTGAATAGCGATACGTACAAGTTGTGGAATGCCAAGTAGAGCCCCTTGTGAGAGGCGCACAAGGCACGTGCCATGTCTGCCATACCCTAGACAGGCCTACGCCTCTGGTCTTATGCGGGTTTTCACCTAGGACTCCACTGGGATAGTGGACCTTAGATAGTTATTGAGGTTTTAAGAGGCAGAACAGCGAAGTCATCTGCCCCTATAGTGGACCTTGCACTATGTCCCATATCAATACTAATATAATAAACCTGAAGAGTTTTTTTTTTGTCGAATTCGAAAAATTCTTTTTGTATATGATAGCCAGATTCAATAAGAATAGTTTAGGCTATGTAGCATTAGGCTACACCTCACAGGTAACCTTAAAGATTGCTTCTTGTTCAGTAAGTCGGAAGAACAAGCGGTCCCGAACAGTCTTATACGTGTGCGCTGGCGTTATGGTTAGTAATACGAACACAGTTTCGCCTATCTGAACCAAAATATGTATACTTACCCTTTGGAACCCTGCTGGTGACACTGTCTACTTGAAATTTCGGACAGATCACTCCATTCCCTGCATTTAGGCACTTTGGCACAAATCTACACCATTTCACCGATCTCAACCAAAATTTGTATAATTACCCTTTGGAACCCTGCGAGTAACACTGTCTTCATGAAATTTCGGACAGATCACTCCATTCCCTGCATTTAGGCCCTTCGGTACAAATCCACACCGCTTCACCGATCTGAACCAAAATGTGTATGCTTACCCTTTGGAACCCTGCGATAACACTGTCTACATGGAATGTATGACCGACCAGTCCATTCCCTGCATTTCGGCACTTTGGCACAAATCTACACCTTTTCACCGATCTGAACCAAAATTTGTATACCTACCCTTTGGAACCCTGTGAATAACACTGTTTACATTAAATTTCGGACAGACCACTCCATTCCCTGCATTTAGGCCCTTCGGCACAAATCTACACCATTTCACCGATCTGATCCAAATTTCAATTACTTACCCTTTGGAACCCGACCAGTAACACTGTCTGCTTGAAATTTCGAACAGACCACTCCATTCCCTGCATTTAGGTCCTTTGGCACAAATCTACACCGTTTCCCTGGCAGTTGTGTAATGGAATGAGAGTGACCTGGCTATGTCCGCATGCTATTTTCAGTCTTCCTGTTTACTGCATATTGCCCACATCACATCACTATAACCTGCATCAAAGAACTAACTGTGGAGTATCGGACAAAGTGACATTCCCGCGGTAATGAGCAGTTCTCAGTAAACTGCCGTCACACTCTTGTCACTCAAACTGTCATATCTTTGGCATTTATAGACGAATCAGTGAGGTGTTTGCACTCTCATGATTAATATACCGCATACCACAAACTGATATTGCTTTCTATCAGAAACAGTTTTTAGTAGATGCAATTATCTGATAGGAAATTATGTACAGTATTTTGCCTAACGTTTCTGAATTCCTATATTAATTTTCATTTCGTCGTTTAAAAGGGTTGGGCACAACAACCACAGTGACAACACAGGCTTAATTATGTTATAATCAACGCATTTATTCCGTTCATAGAATACTGTAATGTGTAGATAATCAAAATCAAATCTCTTATGCACGTGTGCCTTTTTCCCTCTCCACTTCGTCCTGAATCCTTGCGGAAATAACTGAAAAAAACTCAATGAAGAGGATAAATTAAGTACGGAATTCTTTAGTGCTGGCGGACCTGCGACAATGACTTAATGTACATATTAAAATCAGAAATGTAACAAAACTCGCCCATTTAGTTCATTTCGAACGTCTCGTCTAATGTTAATTCTTACGAGTCCGGTTAATCATCAATCATTTTGAAAATGTACACATTACAGCAGGCTGATCCAATTCCACGAGTTTGGGTATGCGTACACGCGAGTACTCAGCAGTGATGCTCGGAGCACTGTTGGAGAGGGACTGGGGGTGATAGCCAAATACGTCACTGGGCGAAGGTCATAGCACAAGTCCATGCACTTCCTGCCAGTCTTGATGTATCCACGACGCAGTGACGGCAGCCCCCACAGCAGAGCTGTATTGCATGTTGCAGGTTTACTCACGTAAGGCGGCGAGTACTCCATTGCTCACTGGCGAGCAACTCGGCTGGTACAGCCTGCATTACAGTATGCATAGAATGGAATAAATACGGTATTTGTGTTTAACAAAAAGTGGTACACATTCCAGCGGCTGCCGCATCGCTTTCTGTCTAATGCCGACTTTTAATATCTCAAAACGTACTCGTCGGATTTGCAAAATAAGCACATCACCTTGCCACTTGATTCTTAGTTGTTCCAGACGATGAAATGAGTAGTCTGTAGTTCTATTTAAGAAACCAAAGTTGCTGCCGGTTTCTCGGTAAATACTGTACGTATGTGCTGGGAGCAAAGTGGACCATGTTGTACGAGCCCCTTAATACGATTTAAGAACCGGATGAGTTAGCCGTGGTCGTTACGGCGGGACTGCAGGCAGTCGCACACATCGGAAGGCGAGGAGGTTTGAATCCCCCGCCGGCAACCTTTCCCATCTTCCTTCCAGGCAAATGCCGGGGTTGGTCCCTAACTATAGGCCACAGCCGCTACCTTCCAAATCCTCGTCCTTAAAATCACACTTTCCTCCCCAGACAACACACCACACGCGACGGTATTTGTAGCTCACCCTATGCGTGTCCGCATAGAAGCAGCTACAAACTATGGCGATCCGAACATGTCCTCAGACACTCCCGGAACTAAAAGCCATACGCTAAAAAAAAAGATTTAAGAATTTGAAAACAGAATGACGATATCTTAAACGGTTCCGTAGATATTTGAGGAAGCTCTCTTAGCTGAATCACCCTATATATACAGTAGTCTATATTATTTATTATGTACGCCTATGAATGGAATGACCCTATTGATTTGTTTACTAATGTCTTTATGTAGGTAAATTGTTGAAATTTTTATGTAGGCTTGCTGCAAAGAAAGCATTTAAGTTGCTCAAGTATGCATGTACCTAAAAGATCAGAAAGCAAAACAACTTTGAGCTTAATATCAAACAAGTGTAGGCTATATGTTATACGATACGGAAATCTTCCATGATCATGGACATACAGAGCCCGTATGGCTCATGGTTGGTGATATCTTCGATTGTTTTCAAGTTGGAATTGCACCAAATCGGCCAGGATGAGCCGTAAGAGCTTTCATCTCGCTTGTATCACGATTTCGACTGTGGCAGTGGACATTCTCACATTTTTTCTTCCTGTCCGTCAATATATTTTCCCATTATAAATTTTACGACGTTGAAATTTGCAATGTACTACACCTTTTTATTAATGATCTGGACTGATTTGAGATTTTTTGATAGTCCTGGATTATAATTTAACAACGCAAAAAGGTGGTAAATCACATTATGCGGAGACTTACAGTTGCTCAATGACTAGAGTGTTCTTCAGGAACCTTGGCCTACGTCACGAGTGACGTCACTAACTCTTCTTGATCTGTGCGATCGACGCAGGTCAATTTTGTACCGGCAGAAACGAGTGTGTGAATTAATTGAATTTGTGCTACGAGGAAGCAAAATAAGTTTCGCGTGATTGCTAAACACGCTATCACATTTGTATAAAGTGAACTAGGTGACAATCTAGCGATATTTCGCATATCTGGTGATAATTCTGCTATAGTGTGGAGACCACATGATCTTATTTTAAGTGGCGAGACCACGAGGTGATCATATAACTTTCATCTGACAATAAAAGTACACCAAATGTACCGATAATCAACAACAAAAATCTCAAAAACAACGCAAGGACACTATTTATATTACTACAAGTTTCGAGATTGCCACAATTTCTTCTGATAACCGCTCTACTTCATAATCAGTAAGCAGACGCCATTACCGTAGTGGTAAGCATTTATTCTATTCATCAGTGTTACTGCAAACACATAGAGGCAATATTGCTCCATCCATCTTTAACTTAACTTCGCTGATCATCTAGATCTAGAACATCATGACTGAAACAAGCGACTACATGGAGATAAGGGGCAGTAGTATCCTGCGTATCCAGGCAAGATCGTGGTGTATTAAACTCATCAGCATGAGGGAGAAGCCAAGACGTTAGCTTACACAATGGGAGGAAGAAGACGACGTCTTTCAGCCCATTTTTTGACTTGCCCTGGTCATATCACTTGCCAGATGACGTCACGTGATACGATGGCGAACGCCACGTGTACGCACGTACATCATTTTGTTAGGAGAGAATGCCTGTATTCTCTGATACACTCAACCTGTAAATATTTTAGCTTACTACAAGGCTACGTTATTGATTTGATTGTTTTTTCTTTCACATGTACTTTTAATGATAGGAAGTACAGAAGGACTTAATCGGCGTATCGTATGGTAGAAGCTGAAGTTTACTCTACCGCTAAATAATGTAACATTTCAGTGAGCTCTGATGCCACTAGTCTTGGTTATTATGAACTTGCATATGTGTTAGAGGGTAACACAGAACTTTTTAGAAACCAGGCAGGGTGATTGCCTAGTCTACGTATCGGTTGATAACACTTAAGGTGTAGGTGTTGTCGTTATTTCTGACTTTTAGTGCTCAGGGAGCACATTATGTTTTGGTTGCAACGTATTTGAAGTATACTGTTACATGCCACCCCCTAGTGGCAATTCCGTTAACTGGATTACGGAGGGTAGACAGCACAACACCAATTACTGCTTTAAAGAGAAGTTAGCTTTATTGCTTGCAGGAAAGATACACCACTCAACAGCAAATACAAGCAATTAGAACCTTACTCCAGTCTCCTCAAGTCTCTTCCTTGAGCGCTCTTGCCCCTTTCACTTCTCAACAAACCACAGAAGTAAAACCGTCTTAATGAGTCCGGTGGCCTTGAAAGAAGCTACCTGCACCTCTTCCTCATGTACACCAACTACAGTTACTTACGATATTCCGCTACACGCTATTTCGCTGTCCACAAGCTGGGGGAAACAATGTCACTGGATTTCGTAACTCGCACGGCACTTCGTCACCACACTTCTGTCGCTCAGGAAATACGCTCGCACTAGCTCGTAAAACACACACCCACAGAAAACTCGGTCCCCTAACTGTTGAAGCCGCTTATATAGCAGGCTGGTGACTCAATGAATTCTAGAATCGTCCAGGACACACGGCTTCTCGACATTTCCTTCACTGGCTGGGTCACGAATATTCTGGACCATCCCTTTCACTTCGCAGTCCGTTGCCTAACGCGCACGTAATACACTGAGGCAGAGAACACACGGCCCGGGGGAGCTGTGACTCATGCGGCGAGCGACAAAACAAACTCACAGCCGTAACACCACCCCCTTCCTAAAAGGCTGATCGTCCCGATCAATCATTGGTCCGTCTGTGTCCCTCCGTAACTTCGTCACACGCACTTGGACTGCTGGGGCTTGACGACTGTCACAAGCCAACCTTTGCCCCCCAAGGCTGGCTAATACTCGTTCCCCTGGGCCACGCGGTTTTCAGACGACTGATTTCCCGTCGGATACCCTCGGCGGCGGCGATCACCGCAGTCCTTTCTCAGGTGGCCTTTCTTACCGCAGGCCCAGCAGGTCGGTTGTCCTCTTCCAGGCCGCCTCTCCGGTTGTCTTCCGGCTGTGTCGTTGCTGGTGGTACCGCGACTATCGAAGAAACGGCTTAGCGCCTCCATCAATTCGTCGGCCAGGGGCTTGGTCTCGTTGGTTTTTGCTGGTTCGTCGACGTCCACTTGACGCACCCGCGCGTGCATTCTAGATGCCTGTTTTGCCGTCTCGAACTCAAGTGCGTGGCTCAGCGCATCTGCCAGGGTCTTATTGCGCGTGAGTCGCAGCGCCTGTTAAGTGTCCGAGTCCCGTAGCCCGTCGGTGAAGGTCTGCGTCGCAATCTGTTCCAGAAAGTCGGCCGGCGCTGTTGGATAGGCGAGCCTTACGAGGCGTGCGATGTCCATCTCGAACTCCTGCAGGGTTTCCGCGTTCTTCTGTACCCGGGTCCGGAGCTGCATCTGGTAGGCCTGCTGAAGATGGCTATCTCCATATCGGGACTCCATATGGGCGATCAGTGAAGCGTAGTCCTGGGATCCAGTCGGGATGGCCTGAAGGACGTTAAGGGCGTCACCTCTCAGCGCTACAATGAGAGCTGTAGCCTTTTCTGTGTTGTTCCAGTTATTTATGGAACAGGCCGCCTCGAACTGACGTAAGTAGGTGCTCCACGGGACCTTTCCATCGAAGGTTGTGGGTGTCACCCTACTATGTCCCGTTCCTGATATTCCCGGTGTAACGGTGGGTGGGCGTTGGCGCAGCTCGGCAACTTCCTCTTGTAGAGCGTTGAATCTCGCTTCCATCCCCGTCGGCGGGCGTTGGCTCAGCTCAGCAATTTCCTTTTGTAAAGCGTTGAATTTCTCTTCCACGCCCGTCAGTGGGCGTTGGCGCAGCTCGGCAACTTCCTTTTGTAAGGCGTTGAATTTCTCCTCCACCCCCATCAGCGGGCGTTGGCGCAGCTCGGCAACTTCCACTTGTAAGGCGTCGAACTTCTTTTCCACTGCCGTGACTTCCTCACGCAGACCCAGTTCTAATTTGTTCAGGTCCTGTGTCAACTTATTCTGACCGTCTTCCATCTTCTTCTGACCGTCCTCTATCCTCTTCAGGTCCTCCGCTAGCTTATTTTGACCGTCTTCCATCTTCTTCTGGCCGTCTTCTAGTTTGGCAGTTAGGTCCTCGGCTAACTTCTTCTGGCCGGCCTCCATTTTGGTTTCCATGCCATTTAACTTTTCTAACAATGCTGCCAATTGCGCCTCCATTTTGGTTGTTTGTCTTGTAAAGGGCATGAACTCACAGGAAAATTAGAGAAAATGACCTGCTCGGGTTTTGAAACCAGGACCGTCAGGTGTTGTGCTTGAGTTCGTAATCCGGCTTCTGACACCAGTTGTTACGTGCCACCCCCTAGTGGCAATTCCGTTAACTGGATTACGGAGGGTAGACAGCACAACACCAATTACTGCTTTAAAGAGAAGTTAGCTTTATTGCTTGCAGGAAAGATACACCACTCAACAGCAAATACAAGCAATTAGAACCTTACTCCAGTCTCCTCAAGTCTCTTCCTTGAGCGCTCTTGCCCCTTTCACTTCTCAACAAACCACAGAAGTAAAACCGTCTTAATGAGTCCGGTGGCCTTGACAGAAGCTACCTGGACCTCTTCCTTATGTACACCAACTACAGTTACTTACGATATTCCGCTACACGCTATTTCGCTGTCCACAAGCTGGGGGAAACAATGTCACTGGATTTCGTAACTCGCACGGCACTTCGTCACCACACTTCTGTCGCTCCGGAAATACGCTCGCACTAGCTCGTAAAACACACACCCACACAAAACTCGGTCCCCTCACTGTTGAAGCCGCTTATATAGCAGGCTGGTGACTCAATGAATTCTAGAATCGTCCAGGACACACGGCTTCTCGACATTTCCTTCACTGGCTGGGTCAAGAATATTCTGGACCATCCCTTTCATTCGCAGTCCGTTGTGTAACGCGCACGTAATACACTGAGGCAGAGCACACACAGCCCGGGGGAGCTGTGACTCATGCGGCGAGCGACAAAACAAACTCACAGCCGTAACAATACAATGATAAGATGTAAACTGCGAGACTTGGGAGTCTCTTTCATTACTTTAATGTCTTTTGAAAGATTGGCAACATTCCACGAGGAGAGTGAAATATGGCTTTTAACATTCTTTGCTTTTTTCTTTGATTATACCTACGAGACTCAGTTCTAGTCAATCTTAATTATACTACAAGTGTTCTTATGTGTAAGTGAATTATCTTACGAGCCAGACAATAGGACTGTATTCAAGCTGCTCAATTTTAAATGGAAGTGTAACGTATTGAAATCAAAGCATAGCCCAGTGACACGCCAGGTCTCTGTGAGCGAACCGCAGGTGGACAGGACAGCTAGCCGATCATATGGCAAATGCTAACGGCTGATTGCAACTCTGAGAGACGACTGATGTAGGCTTTGACTGTATGAATTCTGTAACTAGCTCCATTGCTAATTCTCGATGAGATTTACGGTCGTATTTTTATGCATTATTATGTTCAGTAGGAGGCTTTCATGTCTATATTTTGAATCTCGTTCATGCTTACGACAACGTTTAATGGTACAGGTTCCATGAGTATTCCACCTAGATGGATCCCCCCCCCCCCTAGTTTTGAATATGATTGACCAGAGACCATGTATAAATTAATAAGACATGTTATTGTTGTGTCTGTTTTTATGGTAAAAGATGGGATTGACGTGATTCACCCACATTATTATGAGGAATTTTTATTTCAGTGATGATGATTGGTTTTTCGTCACATCAACTGAGGTTTAGCGAGCCAGTGTGCCGGCCTATTTTCGCTATTTTTAGCGCGTGTTCTTGTATTACCCATGGGTGAGGTAATAATGTATTATGTTACAGACAACTCCACTTCAGTGTTTTTGCTGTTGTTGCTTTGTGTCATCATGGTCATTAGGTGAAACTAAATACCACTATGAGGGACTAACTATGAAAATAAACGGGAATTAAATCATAAAACTAATTAACTTAAACCAACGTTATAAGTCAAACGAACTAAATAAGAGATGGTTTTTCTAAAGTTGAATCATATTTTGTTACATCACCGACACCTGGAACAGCCGATTATTAGGATTACAGGCTTTTAGGACAGCTGACTCGATCTTCCGAGACGACAAGTTGCAATATCACGGAATCTCAGTACACGTGAACATTTGACAACTAGGGGGGGACATAAAGCTTTCTAGCAGTGTCACCGCCAACAATTTACACGCATTCAGATGGCGATCCATTGCAAACAGTACATGGATCTGCGTACGAAGGAGTGTGATTATCAATATTTTGTGTTTAAGATTAAGAGTGTTAACCATTTGCTTTGATTTTATTATGTGTGTAATAGCTTAATGATTTGTATGGATAGTCTGATTGCTTTATTAACTTTGAATTTTTCTTCGTCACAGATGCTCATCATCTACTGTTAAATTTTCAAATAGGGAAATACTTTTTAAATTTAAATACTGGAAGTGACACCTTTATAACATATCCTATATTCGATTGGTGCAATTAAATGTAAATTACACTCTAGTTGCTGCAGGTCAATTGACATTTGTGCTTTGCTGTAAATTCAGTCGGTGACTATTCGTATTTTTAATCGGATATTTTTGTAATTGCTTAGGGACTTGATTACGTGTCAAATTCTTAGTTTTGAATTTGGACTTCATTCTTTTCTGTGTAATTAGGACTTTCGAGAGGGTTAACTTAACGTCAGTTTAGGAAACAATAATATTAATTTATTTCATTTTAATTTATTAGCTTTGCGGACTAGCCGATATTTCAACCCCCCAAAGGAGGATAGGGATTTGTTCTGCTTCAATAAACTTTTAATGAATTCTACTTAAGCCTGGAATATTCATTCTTAGATTTTATTTCTTTTGGGGGTGTGCTTCCTCGGCATGCCTATGACTTTTTCTCTCGCTTCACCCGATACCCTTAGATTATTGGTCTCGTGCCGGAGCTTGTCTGAGGACACATCCCATCCTCCCAACGTGTGGGTCTTTGGGGCAGATGACCTCGTTGTTCCACCCCTTAAAACAACAATAACTAACTAACTAACTAACTAACTGACTAACTAACGTGTGGGTCTGCAGGGTGAGGAAGTCGGGAAGGTTATTTACGACAGATAGTTGCTCGATGACCTCGTCCAACGGGCCCAATACGTAAATAAAATTATAAGGTGCGTTCAAAAAGTAACAAGCCGGAGGCTGTAATGCGCAAACAGGTGACGACATCGGCTAATCGTGGCGTGTGTAACGAGGTGTGGTTCCGACCAAAGCGTGGAAGGTCACAGTCCGTTTCTAGAGGCCACGCGTGCACGTCACGTGACGATACAAAGTGAGCAGCAGCATGCATCAATCGTCCAACCAAGACCGAGTCAGTGGGCCATTCGACATGCTTCCTGGTGTGGTTGAAGACTGTGGGGCACCCATTGGGCACACACTTTGGGCAAGTGCAGTCGTTCCTTCATGATGGTGTGCACACTTCCGACGCTCAATCCGACCACGGCGGCTATGGCGTTCACTGTCACTCGGCGGTCCTGGGTAATGAGTGAATCTACCAGCTGGACGTTGTCATCGGTAATGCAGGGGGTGCCCCAGACCGGGCATCATCGGCTAACGACACCCGTCCTTCCCTGAAGCGCTTGTGCCACGCCTTGACCCTTGCAAGGCACATGCAGTGTTCGCCGTACACTTGTGACATTCGGCGATGAATGTCCGTTCCCCCTACTCCTTTCGCTGTCAGAAGCCAAACAACACCGATATGCTCTTCGTTTGACGCCTCCATGTCACTGTTTGCAATGCGGCTGGCAGCGTTGGACGATTGCTGCATGCTGCTGCTGCTCGCTTTGTATCGTCACGTGACGTGCACGCGTGTCCTCTAGCGACGGGCTGTGACCTTCCACGCTCTGGTCGGAACCACACCTCGTTACTCACGCCACGATTAGCCGATGTCGTCACCGGTTTGCGCATTACAGCCTCCGGCTAGTTACTTTTTGAACGCACCTTATATTAATCCCAATATGTAGGCCTATCACATTTCCTTTCCTATTTATATTACCGTACATTTCAAAATAAAGAAATGTAGTAGAATGACTTAGTATATACCTAGTGTCTACTTTTTAATTTATAAATCATGATGCCGATTTCCTTTCAGAATATTAGCGTGTTAGCTGTTAGTGTTAATAAGCTTGTGTACGCATTCTTTCAACGGGCGCGCCATGTGGCTTGAGCGAAGCGTACCAGGAACACGAAGCATATACAACCGAAAAGCCAGACCTCTCTTCAGCTGTGAGAGTGAGACATAGCCTACAGTAGTAATATATACAGTAGATATACTGTATATTCTTCCACGAGAACATCTGCCCGGCATTCCAGGAGACCATAAAGATCCAACGATCCTTACTTCCAACTTGAAGTTTCAGTGCTACGCTAGAGACATCTAGCGGTCAGAAGATCAGAAAGCAAAACTGCTTCCAGCTTAATATCAACCAAGTGTAGGATATATTTTATACGATACGGAAATCTTTCAGGATCTTTAACCAGCCAATCACAGGCAGCCATTCAAATCGATATATCGATGATGATGATGATGATAATTGTTGTTTTAAGGGGCCTAACGTCTAGGTTATCGGCCCCAATCGATATATCACAACAAATCGAGTTTCGTTCACTAAATCGCGACATCGTGAACGAAACTAGATTTGTCGTGATATATCGATTTGAATGGCCGCCTGTGATTGACTTGTTAAAGTGATTTCATTTCTGACCGCTAGATATCTCTAGCGTAGCACTGAAACTTCAAGTCGGAAGTAAGGGTGGTTTTACTCTTTTTATAGGTACATTGTTGGCTCTACATACTGTATACATTGCGATAAACATAAAAATTATTATGTAGCATGTAGATTGAGGCTCTCAGTATGCTAAAGCAGATTTTTTCAAGATCATTTTCAATAATGCCAAGTTCTTTAAAGATGTTCATGACGAACTTGAAGGATGTTCCTCCGAGTTCCGAAAAGGATGCCTTTCACTTTCCATGCATTTGCAGGCAGAGTATATCTCTTACTCAGGTCAGGTATGCATGGTCGGCAAATAGCCTCATCTCCTCGTTGACTCTTACCGCTTGTTGAATGTCCACTTCCATTCGTGCCGTGGAGTCCAGGATCAGTAATTACTATACAGAGAGTATACTTCTGTTACATCCTCCTTGACTGCAACTATGGAACGAAGCCGAGTCCTTGGATCGTTGCCTACGCTATATACAAGGCCGGGAAATAGAAGCTGTTTTGCGCTAAAAATGAATCACCATCAAGTTCTGCCAGTGACCGCTAGGATCGCTTTGTAACACCCTATTTCCAGCTTTCGCGCCAGTTCAACTCAATAGTGGCATTGAAAATAGTGGTTGTTTACATGCGTATTTAAAAAATGGTTTACTGCTGTGTTCTGTTTTGTACGTCCCGGCAGGGAATGTGCAAATCAGTTTCATTTCACTCGTTTCCTATCAATCAGGAATTAAGCAATAAGTGGATTATAGCTGTTTCTCGACGAGGTGATACGTCAGGTAGTGTGTGGACTCCTTCTATAAGGTCGGCAGTTTGTAGTAGGCATTTCAGACAAGACAATTACAGTGTAAGCACAACTAGATGATTTCTTCTGCCTAAATCCGTACCTTCAAAATTTACAGACTTCCCTCAGCATACAGAAGTGACAACTACAGCTAAGAAAACACCAAAACGACGACAGTGTCAAACCGACGACACTCTTTCATCCAAAAGAAAATGTGACTCTCCAGAAACTGAGATTAATTTTATTCCTATTTGTGAAGACGAGATAAGTTGTAGCAGTATAGGGACACAGTTTTCACCCATTTCAAGGCCAGTAGTTAGGAAGTCTCTTCGAAAGAAACTGCGAAGTGCTACGAAAAAAAACCGCCAAGCGAGACACTGTAATTCACAAGCTTCGAAGAAAACTTCATAATCTTCAGGCTGAATTGAAGAAATATAAAACTAAGAAATGTGACATGAACAAGCAGCTGTCTGCGAATAAAAATGATTCTCAAAAAGGTAGCCTCAAAGCCATTTTATCTCGAACAGCTGCAAGCAGGGGCGGTTCTAGGCGTAGTGCCACTGTGCCATGGCACTGCCCTCTAAGAGAAAATAAATTATTCATAGTCCTGAAAGAATAATTTCGAACGCCTACGTTTAATACCGGTATCTAATTAGTTTCAAATTACTTTGTAGTTAAAATATTCCGTCCGTAAAGTATGATCATTGATTCCATCTTCGCCCCAGTGATATTTTGAGCCGCGGTCTATACGGCACGGTTGACGCATGCGCAGTCCAATTTACGATCTTTTCCGTAGCCTCTCTCGTCACTCGCTATGAGGAAATATGCTGGTCTCCGTGCCGAATCGAGTCTGGCTCAAAGCGGTACTGAAAGTGAAGTGCAATGCTACCTGTCGGTCATTACGAGGTACTGGGCCAGTGACATGCCTGTCACAAGCTGTCACAAAGGCAGGAAGGGAAGAGGGTGTGGGCCAATGGCCTGATTGGCGGGAAGTAATTTGACTCATTGGTTATTGGTGGGGTGGGGCGTTGGTTGACACAAATTGATAACCAATCGCTCTCACACAAAGAGCATTAATTCTAGATTTCTCTAAAAGGGCTGTGTCCAACAGTGAAATTTAAACTTGCCGTAATAAATAGTGAAAATAATATGTATGTATTTATTAATTCCTTATTTGGTAAAGTGAATAACTAAGCGAATGAATAAAAGAGAAAAAAGTAAGATCATGACTACCGTAGGCCTACATCTTCACGGATTACTCTCGGTAGCTAAATATTTATGGTTGATAAACCATCTGCAACTGTCAGGCCTGGATGAAATCACGCGAATTCCTGTTTGTAGTCTAGTCCAGGTCTAGTCTATCTTCAGTTCTTGTTAACGGTTCGTGGTTTTTTTTAGTGAGTCAAGGTATTAAAGAGTCAAACATTGAGTTTGTGTTGTAGGCTATTAGTGAGTGAATGGTTGAGTACTGAAAAAGTTTCTTTTATATAAGTTACCGGTATTTTAATATAT
Source organism: Meconema thalassinum (assembly GCA_946902985.2). Taxonomy (NCBI): domain Eukaryota; kingdom Metazoa; phylum Arthropoda; class Insecta; order Orthoptera; family Tettigoniidae; genus Meconema; species Meconema thalassinum. The sequence continues at coordinate 170,417,698 of OX336389.2, read as the reverse complement.
TTTCTTATCGTATATATTATATTCGGTTAAGTCCCGATGTGAAATGAAGACTATCAAGATTAGTGTAGGCCCTATATAAACATCGGAAATCGAAACCTGCTCTGATATAATGTTAAGAATATACCAATATTTTCATATTTTTTACTTGGCACTACCCCTTGTGTGGGACTGGAGCCGCCTCTGGCTGCAAGCATATGGAAATAAGAAATATAAGTACCAAGAAACTACAATTAAAATTTGTGTTCTTCTATCTAATAGGTCACCGACAGGCTATCGTTTTTTACGTGAACTAAGTATCTTGCACCTACCCCATCCCAAAACTATGAAGACATACGTAGGGTACTGGAAAGGAGAGACTGGCATCACCTCATTGATCAGAGCAAGATTGATGGCAGAGGAAAAGTCACTGGAACACGAGAATCCAAAAGTGGGCTCCCTTATCATTGACGAAATGGCTATAAAGCCTAGGCGGCGATAGGAACTTAGACCTGTTTCTCGGCATGAGTGACGCAGACTTAGACGCTCTTGGTACTGAAGACAAACTAGCCAACAAGTTACTTTGCATTCTTTTCAAAGGACTATCTTCTTAAAGAATTCCTGTATCATTTTATTTTACATGTTCTACAGTACTGTTTGTAGAAAGTGAAACTCCAAGAACAAGAGATGTGACCACATTGCATTTTATACCACAGATTAGGGACATGACAATACATTACTGATTAGAAGGACAGCCCGGTACATGCACGTTGACGGTCGATCTTCAGTACGGCGTCGCGCCACCACGTGCTGCACTCAGGTTCGCTAGACGTCGTGGCATGGAATCATACAGCGCTTGAATACGCTGCTGGGGAATTCCGTCCCACGTGGTTTGTAGACTCGTCCACAAAGGATCAACAGTGGCGGCAGGTGGACCTGAACGAACATGTGGCCGACCGACCATATCCCAGACATGTTCGATAGGCGACATGTCAGGCGAACGGGCAGGCCAGGGAAGCAAAGGTATCCGTCGTTCTGCAAAGAAGGATTGCACATTCCTCGCCACATGCGGGCGGGCATTGTACTGCTGAAATATGGCCTATGGAACGGCATGCAAGAGGGGAAGTGCCGCAGGCTCTAAAACGTCCATGATGTAGCGGTCACTGTTCAGATTGCCCGTAAGATGTACGAGGCGCGATCGCCTGTTATAGGCAATTGCGCCCCAAACCATTACACCTGGTGTTTGTCCACTATGCCGCTCAAAAATACAGTCTGCCTGATTGCGTTCTCCACGGCGGCGTCGAACGCGTATGGACAGGTTGAAGCGGGACTCGTCCGAAAACACTACATTTCGCCACTCAGCCTGCTAGTGTCGGCGTGCACGTGCCCACTGTAGTCGGAGGCGTCGGTGGTTGCCAGTCAATGCAGCCGACGCAGTGGCATGCGTGCTACGAGTCCAGCCCTCAAAAGACGGCGCCGCACCGTCGACGCAGACATGTCCACCCCCGTTGCAGTGCTCCAACATCGAGCCAACACAGAGGACGACGCTGTTCTGTCTGATACGGCCATGCGGAGAAGATGGCGGTCGTCTCGCGCCGTGGTCACATTGCGTCGTCCTGTACCCTGTCGTCGCTGTGTACGGCCCTCCTCTCTCCACTGGATCCACATAGGCCTTACTGTTGACGCAGCGTGCCCTGTACGAGCCGCAATGTCCCGGAACGACAGACCCGCCTCCCGGAGCCCAAGCGTTCTGCCCCGTTCAACCGCACTCACATGCTGATAGCCTACCCTGTGATGTCGGCGAGGCATCGTTGCATTTGCTTACACGTTTCCACTTGGTATGACGGCCCCACGCCGACAGAGCTGTGCGTAACACTGACCTGTCTGGTCCCACGACAGAGGGCACTGGTGGGCCAATGTGCACACCATCTCTCTGCGATTTTAATCACCTAATATGGTACCACAGGCCTACACGACCCCTGTTCTGGGAGTGTCTCCGACCATTTCTTCTGGGTGTTTCACTTTCTACAAACAGTAGTGTATTTCTGGAGCGCACTTGGCATAATTGGTATTAGATGCTCTGAAGGTAGTCGAAGAAAGTGGTTTCAGAGTGTTAATAAATGTAACTGACAACTGCCAAGCGAATGTTTCTATGTTTGAAACAATATGCGGGGGTCGTATAACACATGGAATTAAACATCCTCTTGATGAAAATCGAATGCTCTTCATAACTTTTGATCCAAGTCACATTATCAAGAATGTACGATCGCAGCACTTGTCTAGGGAGTTCTTTGTAAATGGCAACAATGTGACAAGTGATCATTTGAAGATCCTTTATAATCTTCAGAAAACTTGGGTAATAAAACCTGTCAGGAAACTCTCCAGGAAGGTGTTTTATCCTAGTAATTTGGAAAAGATGAATGTTTCCAGGGTCAAAGTTGTGTTTTCACCTTTCACCAGGCTTAAAAAGAATGGAAGTCGTATGCTCTGAAAAAATTAAAGACAAAGGCAGCTTACTTGAGACTATTTACTTTATGGAACATTTTCAAAAAATGGTTTGATATCCATGCATGATGTCTGTAACACATCCCATGGCACACACTCCAGAAATGACAATAAGATGATTTTTTGTGAGATGGACGATGAAAGACTGCACTGGTTAACAGACGTATTTCTGCCATACATTGAGAACATTCAGCAACATCCCGAAAAGTTCAGGACATTTACTAAAGAGACAACACTCTGGAGTTGACAACTCTCTCTTCAGTGACATGCATGCGATATTTAATAAGCATCAATTTCCACTCTGTCCTAACGAGGAATTTATCGAGTGACGATGTCAAGATCTTTCTCAGTCACCTCAGACGAAAGGGAGGGGGGGTCAGTGATATGATGGATGTGAGATCTTGTATCCATGCTATTGAATCTACCTTTCACACTGGAATTATCCCAGCTTCGAGCCATGGAAACGTCGATCTAAGGAATTAAGACCTAGTATCCAGCGTAAGGTCCAGGTTCTTTTCTAGGAACCAACTTCAAGAGCCAGGTGAAGAAGGACATGTCACGGAATCTGCCTTCGTACCGGAGCTTTCCGAACACGTCCTTGCTATAGTTGGAAACCCCGTTGAAGGTACATTTTTAACCTGACCATTTATTTTCATTGCATTATGTTTTTATCTAAACACGATTACGGTATCCAACAATTTGGTTTTATTTTTAGGAGCTCCAGCTACTGCATCCAACATAGCAGTAGCAATGGTGGCAGGCTACCTAGTGTGCGAGTCATGTCCGTTGCCCAGTAAACCCCTTACTAGCCATGACCAAGAAGCATCCCTTACTAATTTTGGTTTTTAAATGATAATAATAATTATTATTATCATTTCTGTCGTTCATGAGAAACAAAGCATATTCTCTTCAGGAAGTCAGAATGTTACAACAGCTCACTCCAAGCCCACGGGCAGAACATGTATAAACTAAAAGCATACTCTTGTGAACAGTAGCACTTTAAGTGGACATATTTCCATTAGATATTTCTTAGAAGACTTAAATTGAGAGTTTGTCACAGCAAACATTCTTAACTTTCCAGACTGTCTCCGCATTTTCGAACGGGACACATATTTCTGTTCCTTTCTCATAACATTTCTTAGTATTGGAGTTTCCACAACAATTGTAAGGTCAAGCCAACCCAGCCCTAACGCTTATGGTCTGATTGGCTGCCACCCCCTCTTACCATTAGAGATACACGCTATTGGTGAATCTCTATTTGTGACAAGCATTTCTCCCTCCAGAGAAAGCTTATGTTATATACTGATGCAGAGCCCATTTTCGCTCTCTTCACATACAGTAGGCCATGTAGGTCTCTACACAACAAGTAACAACTTAATTACTTTCAACGAGACCCAGTGGTCGCTGCTAGAGAGCTGTCTCTGTATTAGACAGACTCTTCATATTTAAGGATTCATGTAAAGTGTATTATAAAAGTACTTAAGGTGTTGGTAACCAATAAACAAACATATTATCAACGTCTTCAATTCTTTGTGAGTATAACAATATACAGCGCGGTAGAACTTGAGCGGACCTAAATAGTAGATCCTCAAGCATTATTCAAATTAAACGAGTGTCGATAAGTTCACTCTTCTCCAACTAGACAACTGACCGGAGATCTACGAAAAACTTATCTCGCGTAGCAGAAGAAAATACCAGCTGTGAAGGTTGTTTGCAACATATTTCTTTTCCTGCGAGTTAAAGCCCGGTCCTCAGCCTCATACGATTTCAAGATCGCGGAGGACTGAGGTACCCTAAAACATCATGTGTGGTGTTACTAGAGCAAATTATGCAATGCGTATCACGTGCTGTCCAGTATCTGCCACGGAAGAACTTACTGAAAAAATGCACACTTTTATTAAAAGACAAGTTCTGTCAAACAATTAAGTGTGACCAATGCAACGATTCTGAACTTCCGATTCTCCTTTTGAAAAAGTTCACGAAGCCGCTCCTGGACAACCTAGCCTTCAATTGCACGAGCACGAATGAACGATTTTTACAGCTTGACAATAAGCCTCTGAACAGGAAAGTACTAAAGCTCTAAGAAAATACTGCTTGTTTATGATATTCCGGTGAGTTATACTGTAGATATCAATGACTAGCATTACCCGTCGCGGCTTCGCCCGAGAAAATTGTAGTTGTCTAGAGTACACTTAACAACGTCTCAATCATGAATGCTATGAGTTATTTATCATTTTATTTTGAATAATTATGATAATAATTTGGTAAAGACCGTAAACAATCAGACAATAAAGACAATACAACTCAACAATGGCATATAAATATCAAGTTATCACAAACGTCACGTCGCATCGCATGTATAAGATTCGACTGAAGAACACAACACGGTTACAGACCACAAACGTAAATATAAAATCAATTAGATATATTAAACACCCTGACTAAACACAAAATCCATTGACCTAAATTCCTATGAAAAAAAAAGTACACATCGTAAAATTACACAAATCTAAATCTTATACGCCCTCATTTTTCCCCTTTCACCTCATAATATACACCACATTGAAAAACGCTTACACGCGAGTCTGCTTATTTTTAGCTACAGGTCCCCATCCCCCTGATGGCACACACGTATAGAGGGAAATCTAAGGCTGTGCAGCGTTAGTCCTTCTTTAGTGGGCTGTTTTTTAAGAATTTCACCCCTCCCCATCCATGGTTCCCTTAAATTGGATTTATGAAACAACGGTCGAACACCTATTTACTTATTTTTAAGCTGATTTCTTCCCCTCAAGTTTCTTACTTTTCACCTATATCGTTTAAGAGATACATGCTCCGTTAGGAATCCTTCATCCCCAACTTTTCACCCCTTTCACCTCGTAATATACACCACATCGAAAAACCCTTAGACACGTGTCTGCCGAGTATCACACCCCCAATGTAACCAATCATGAGATATTGCTATTCAATGAAATGCAGGTCTACCCCCTTAACACCCCTTTAGAACCAGAATGTCCAAAAATCTTTCCTTAGTGGACGTTTTCGACATACAGCGAACATATCCCCAAAATTTCATGTTTCTAACTTTGATAGTTTTGGCTGGGCGATGATGAGTATTCAGTCAGGACACTTAGTTTTATATAAGAGATTATTCCAAGCATTTTCAAATAATTCAAATAATATTTTTTCAGCTCATAGTGTAAATTAATTATGCTTCGTCGATGCAGCAGGTCACCATCCCCGGGATGGTACACACGTATAGAGAGAAATCTAAGGTTGTGCAGCGGTTGTCCTTCTTGAATGGAAGTTTTTCTTTCAGAATTTCACCCCTCACCATGGGCCCCTTAAATTTGATTAATCAAAAAACGGTCGAACACCTATTTACTTATTTTTAGGCTGATTTTCCCCCCTGAGTTTTATACATTTCAAATATATTGTCGTTTAAGAGATACATGCTCTGTTAGGAATTCTTCATCCCCCACTTTTCACCCCTTTCACCTCATAATATACACCACAAAGAAAAACCCCTACACACGTGTCTGCTTATTTTTAGCTGCAGGTCCCCGTTCCCGTGATGTCACACACGTATATAAGGAAATCTAAGTTTGTGCAGCAGTTGTCCTTCTTACTGTTTTTTTGATGTGTAACATCTTTACGCTCGGTTGCTGGATAGTTTTGTGGGAGTGATTTTGAAAATTGGGGACGGAAGTGAATCGGGCGGAAGTGGATCGGACGGAAGTGAAGACGCACTGCCAGAAAAATGGGACGGAAGTGAATCGGGCGGAAGTGGATCGAACGGAAGTGGATCGGACGGAAGCGAAGACGCACTGCCAGCTGGATGCACAATTGAAAATGCGTGTATTGGAAACAAGGCAGTGTGTGCTCTGTAGCGCGAGAATGTTATGGCAATACAGTAGGCAGTTCATTTAGCAGGCACTGGTGTGACGAGCACAGTGGCAAATGTTTCACCGACTTTCATTTGTCTTTGAGCAGTTTATGAAGCTTCACGTTCAAGGTTGAATATCACATGGGGTAGGACAAAGACGACAAATGACATTTAAGTAAGCGGCATTGTTGTCAAGCTGTGGGTGAGTAGTCAAATATTAAATGCATAACAGAATGTTGTTATATGAGTGGAATAAAAGCTGTATTTTCATCATATGTGAGACTAGGTCATTTCATGATTGTAGGAAGCCATGTTTTGATTGTTTACGACGAACTGTATGAGAGCCTTGAGAATAATGAATGTTATAGTTACTGAGGAATGTTCTCACAGTATTTGAGAGTACTGTCGAAGTAGTGTGTCACTTTGTTATTATGACAAGAGTTTAGTGCTTTTCAGTCGGTCAACACGATTGTACCCAAAAGAGATGGGTTATGCCCTAATCCTGAAATAAATTACATGAGATTAATTATTTATTTATTTATTTTTTATTAAACTCATGTAATTTATTTCAGGATTAGGGCATAACCAATCTCATTTGGGTACATTCGTGTTGACCGACTAAAAAGCACTAAACTCTTGTTTACTAAGGCAACACTGAAAATATGGCTTCAAACACCACAATTGTTATTATGAATCATTAATGTAAAAGGAAGGAAGCTTGTAGTTTTGCGTGTCTGTTAATCTCACGATCATGATCCACGGTACCTCGCTTATACGTGGAATGCGAACCACAGGACATGGAATTTCAATTCGAAAATCTCACATGTATTGACCGGGAATCAAACCCGGTCTACCTTGGTGAGAAACTAACAGCTTGACCGCTGCGCCACAAATGTGACAGTAGCATATCTCCAATTCAACCTATACATTCATCATAGTACCAGTATGAAAATGGAGTGTAAATTAACATTTTAAGAATATCCAAGCTGTGTAGTATACGAGTAGGATAACATGTCAGATGTTACACATCATATGCGACTACTGTAAGGCTCGTATCTTAAAACAAAAAACAAAAAATCACCCTCCCCATGGGCCTCTTAAATTGGATTTATGAAGAAACGGTCGAACACCTATTTCTTGTTGTTTAAGCTGATTTCCGAGTTTCATGCCGTTCGTCTATGTCGTTTAAGAGATACATGCTCTATTAGTAATCCTTCATCCCCCACTTTTCACCCCTTTCACCTCATAATATACACCACATCGAAAAACCCTTAGACACGTGTCTGCTTATTTTTAATGTTAGTTTATATGCCAAGTATCACATCCCCCAATGAAACCAATCGTGAGATATTGATATTCGATGAAATGCAGGTCTATCCCCTTAACACCCCTTTACAACCAGAATATCCAAAAATCCTCCCTTAGTTGGCGTTTTCGACTTACAACGAACATATCCCCAAAATGTCACATTACTAACTTTAATAGCTTTGGCTGGACGATGATGAGTCAGTGAATCAGTCAGGACACTTTATTTATATAATAGATTTTAGAATTTCACCCCTGCCCATGAACCCCTTCAATTGGATTTATGAATAAAAAACGGTCGAACACCTATTTACTTATTTTTATGCTGGTTTTTTTCCTGAGTTTGATGAGTGAGTGAGTCAGTCAATCAGTTAGGACACTTTCCTTTCTGTTTTTTTTTTCACGGAATTTTACCCCTATCCCATGGGCCCCTTAAATTGGATTTATGAAAAAACGGTCGAACACCTATTTACTTATTTTTCAAGCTGATTTCTTCCCCCTGAGTTTCATACTTTTTGCCACTGTCGTTTAAGAGATACTTGCTCCGTTAGGAATCCTTCAACCCCACTTTTCACCCCTTTCACCTCATAATATACACCACATCGAAAAGCCCTAGACACGAGTCTGCTTATTTTTAATGGTTAGTTTCTATGCCGAGTTTCACATCCCCCCAATGAAACCAATCGTGAGATATTGCTATTCAATGAAATGCAGGTCTGCCCCATTAACACCCCTTTAGAACCTGAATATCCAAAAATCCTTCCTTAGTGGACGTTTTCGACATACAGCGAACACATCCCCAATATTTCATGTTTCTAACTTTAATAGTTCTGGCTGGGTGATGGTGAGTCATTCAGTCAGGACACTTTGTTTTATATAATAGATAAACCACACTTTTGTAAATATGCATGAAAATAGCCCGGGTATTCTCTCATCTCAATACTAAATTCATATAGTGCGCTCATATTGAGGGTGTTCCAATGCGACCCTAGCGGCAGAATGTTGAACTCAGTCGCCCCCCAGTCGCGGTGCGGCACAGGTGCGGCATCTCCCAGCCTTGTACTGCATTATAACGTAGGCAACGGTTTGGCTCAATACCGGTGTTCGCGCATGCTCGATCGCTACTCAGCACGACGTAACTTCTAAATCACCTACTGGATGGCAATGCTGTCGGCCGTTATACCAGAAAACACAATAATCCATTATTTTAATCGTTTCTTACATTACTTGAGTAATTCATTACGATGATTTCGCGGATTTTAATTATCAAATGTCAATGATTTCTTCTTGTTCTAAAGTATTCCCTAAAACGATATTTCTGACAGTCTTCTTACATAAGTACAGCATACTACTGTGGACTACGTAACTTCTTCATTGCCCACTAGATGGCAATGCTGTCGCTGTCATCCTTCTTGCTGTACACCTTTGGTCCGGAAAACGTAATAATCCATTATTTTAATCGATTCTTACATTTCCTGAGTAATTCATTACGATGGTTTCGCGGATTTTAATTATCAAATGTCAATGATTTCTTCTTGTTCTAAAGTATTCCCTAAAACGATATTTCTGACAGTCTTCTTACATAAGTACAAGTACAGCATACTACTGTGGACTACGTAACTTCTTAATTGCCCAGTAGATGGCAATGCTGTCGCTGTCATCCTCCTTGCTGTCGATCTTTGGTCCGGAAAACGTAATAATCCATTATTTTAATCGATTCTTACATTTCCTGAGTAATTCATTACGATGGTTTGGCGGATTTTAATTATTAAATGTCAATGGTTTCTTCTTGTTGTAAAGTATCCTCTAAAACGATCTTTCTGGCAGTATTCTTACTCAAACATACCTATATGCAAGGAACTTTTCTGACTATATTCATTCATTCATTCTCAACAGCAAGTACGACTCTCTGTTCAGTATCAAAGAAGCTGTTACGCTGACCGTGTGTCTACATATAATTACAAAACTTTTACAAATTCTCAGTGCTACGACCGGTTCTCACCAGTTTCTGCGTGTGCCCGTGCTAGCGAGTATATCTATACCAGTGCTTGTGTTCGTGTGCGTCATGGTGAAAACACCGTCTAATGCGGCTAAAATGCCGCCTTCTGCTCAAGCTTCTTCTTCTCCAGCTCCGTCCATGCCGTCGCTGCTGATGGACTCGGAATCTGATCACGACCAACCTGAGGTGAGTGAAAGTGAAATGGAAACTCTGCCAATTAAAATGGCCCGCAAGGAACGCTCGCCTCCTCCCATCGAGCGTGCTAAGAAGCCTTGTTATCCAGGGCAGAGTTCTGCTTCCACTAGCACTACTTGTACGCCCACGGATGAGGTCCCTGAAGAGCTGGGTATTAAGAGCCTTTTGGAGATTGACTCTCCGCTCCGCCGCCTCTCACCATCTCGTATCGCTGCCCCGTTTCACTTCCCACCTCGATCGCCGCAACAAAACCAATCTCAATCTTCCGACGTCTACATGCCGGCCAATATTGTACCCGGCCCACTTCTCCGCAGCTACGCCGACGCAGCACGGAACCCCGCCTTACCCTCTGCTGTCCGCACGCGTAGTGTCACCGCCCCCTCCCTCATCCCGTCTCCCACCTACTATGTCGTCCGTCTTGTCAAACTCATGCCTGAGCACAACCACCCCCGCCATCTCCACCAAGTCCTTTCCAAATTTATTCCCAACCTTGCTGCCTACAACCTCGAAATACAGAGGACCAAGGAGGGACACAACCTCAAATCCACTGAGCCGCTGTTCAGCATCATAGTAAACTCCATCGGCACAGCCAACCTCTCCCCCTCCTGTCGGGCTTATAATGTCACTATGGCACAGCCTTCACATCAGCCTCCCCCACCTCACCGCACTACGCCCATCATGTCAGCGGTTATCTATGGGGTCGAACGTTCATACTCCGCCGACGAGGTTGCCGCTCAGCTCCAACTCGCCGGCCTGGATGTCTTCAAGGTGGTACGGATCAACAACGCCCATGGCCCCACCACCCTGGTGCGGGTGCTGTGCAAGAACGTCACTTCCATCGACGCCCTTCTGCGCAACGGTGCATCCATCTATTGTAAGCGTCATCGCGTGGAGCCCTCCCGGACTCCCGCCCCTCAACGTACGCGCTGCGACCGGTGCCAGAAATTTGACCACCCACCTGGAGCCATCTGCCCGAACGATCAGGTATGTGGAATTTGTGCTCAAGAACACCCTACCGCTCGTTGCGTAAATCGGGAGCACCCGAAGTGCGCAACCTGCGGTGAGGCCCACCCCGCCTTCGCATACCGATGCCGGGGCCGGCCTCTTCCCGACCCTGCTAAGCCTGAACAGGTTGTCCCCGTCATATCCCAGGATCTTCCCACCCCCCCTTCCGCATCCCCTACCCCTCCCCCTACCACGGAGAACGTCGTCCGATTCGTGACGATGGTCCTCCAAAACGTCCTTCCCTTCGCCCGTCCACTCATTGTTTCCCAAGTCCAACTCGCCGCCCGTCTCACTCTGAATACGCATGTCGACATGTCGTATAGTGGGAATAAGATGCATTTTGCATTTTTCCCGCTGAGTACCGTCCCTGCATATTGATAAATGCCTAATCTCACCCTTTACTTTGTCAACATCCGCTCCCTCTTCTCCAACCGACCATTGTTGGACATCTCCCTTTCCCAACATGCCCCGGACATCATGATTTTCAATGAAACCTTCCTCAAACCTCCACAAGCAATTCCCCCCTTTGATGGTTACCAACTCATTCGCGCCGATCGTCACTTTCAGCGGTCGGGTGGGGTTGCAGTTGCTGTTCGCAACTCAATTCCCACTCGCCAGCACTTTTTCAATTTCCCTGACGGCTTTAATGAATACCTCATTCTTGACCTTATCTTTCCTAACCAAACTCTCACCCTTGTCACTATGTATCTGGTACCCCGCTCCCCTCCCCCTATCGCTTTCTTCCGCTTCCTCGAAGCCAATTTTCCTACTTATTTCTTTGCCGCCGATATCAATGTTACCTCCTACACCCCTGTCCAAGCCCGTCTTTTCCAGGACTTCTTATCCATCAGCCGGGGCATGTCCGTCCCTTTTCCCTCCCCCACACTTCCCTATTCCAACTCCACCCCCGATTTTCTTATGCTTACTCCCAATCTCGCCAATATTGCTAATGTTACTGTCCTCCCCACTATCGGTAGTAACCACCTTCCAACCCTCATTTCCCTGTCTAACTACCTCCCCGCCCCTTTCCAACCTCCTCCACGACCTCCTCCCACCCGTCAATACTCTAAAACCGATTGGAACGCCTACCGTACCACCTTAACTTCCTCCCTCACCCCCCTTCCTCCTACACCCCCTGCCTCTCTCCCTGCCCTCTCACAACTCATTCATCGTGTTGAACAGGCCTTAATTACCGCCGATCTCCGCCATGTTCCCCGCCGCTCCTATCACCCTTCGAAACCTCCTATCCCCCCCCGCGCCCTCCGTCTCCTTCGTACTGCTCATGATCTCTACCGCTCCTACTGTCGAACCCGCGATCCTGCCACCCTAACCGAACACCGTAAAACCCTTCGTCACGCTCGCTCCTTTATCAAAGCCATCCGCCGCAAGCAATGGAATGACGCCTGTTCCGACCTTTCCCACAGCCCTGACCCTACCATTTTCTGGAAAACTTTCTCCCGCCTTTCCCAGCGTCGTAAATCCCATCCCACGTACCCTATACTCCGTAATGGTTCACCTGTAGTTTCTAATCAAGCAAAAGCCGATATGTTTGCTCAGCATTACTCCCATGTTTTCTTCCCCACTATCGCCCCTCACCTCTCCCACCCCGACGAACCTACCATTCATGCCTATACCGACCCAACCTCCCCTCGTCTCACGCCTTCCTTTGCCCACCTTCCCTCCACTGATTACCAACACCCTCTCAATTCCCCCATCACCCCACTTGAAATCCGCAATCTCCTTAAGCATCGCCGCACTACGGCCCCCGGGGGTGACGGCATTACTTACCGTCACCTTCGCGAGGCCCCCGACATCCTCTTCCTTTACCTTGCTCAGATCTACAACACTATCCTCTACACCGGACATTTTCCCCACCACTGGGGAAATGCCAACATCCTTCTTTTTCTCAAACCTTCTAAACTTCCTTCGGACATTAATTCTTACCGTCCAATCTCCCTTCTCCCTGTTCTTTCCAAACTTTTCGAACTTATTATCACCAAACGCCTCTATCCCTATCTTCACTCCCTTAATCTCATCCCCGCTCATCAAGCTGGATTCCGCCCTAACTTCTCCACCCACGATCACCTCTTTCACATCACTGCCTCCATTGAAGCCTTCCTAGCCTCCCCCAATAACAAACATGCCCTTCTCCTCTGTTTCGATGTCGAAAAAGCTTTCGACAAAGTCTGGTTCCCTGGCCTCCTCTTCAAGCTCCTCCACCTCCCCTTACCCATCACGTACGTCCGCCTCATTGCAAACTTCTTGTATAATCGCACGGCCCAAATCCTCATCCATGGTACTTCTTCCTTCACTTTCCCTATCCACGCCGGAGTCCCTCAAGGCAGCCCCCTTTCTCCCCTTCTCTATGTCCTCTACACCCACGATATCCCTACCCCTTCTCCTCCGCTCCGTTTGTATCAATACGCCGACGACCTTGCCATTCTCGCCCTCTTCCCTCGTTCTCACACCCTCCAACGCCATGTACAACGCTACCTTCATACACTCCAAACCTGGTGCAATCACTGGCACATTCAAGTCAACCCCCAGAAGTCCCAATACATCCATATCAAACGCTCCCGCACCCGTCGCCGCCCTTCCCAGCGCCTCCATTTCACCTTTAATGATTCTCTTATTCCTCAACTTAATCAGCTTAAATACCTCGGCATTACCTTCCAAAACAACCTCAAATGGAACCTTCACTTCGATTCAGTCTACAAGCGCTCCCTCTCCCGCTTCCGCATTCTCCGTCTCCTCACCGGTAAGACCTGGGGCCTACGGCCCCCTCAGACCCTTAACGTTTACAAGACCTTCATTCGCCCAGTTTTCACCTATGCCTCCCTTACCTGGCTCACCGCCCACCCCCGCCTCTATTTTCGTCTCCTCACCCTCGACCGTCACGCTATCAGAATCGCCTATCATTGTAAACTCGATACCCCTTCCGCCACCCTCACTGGTATGCTCACTTTCCCTTCTGCACTCGCCCATGTTCACTCCCTTCGATTCTCCTACCTTACTCGCGCACGCCGCTCCCACGCCACACAACCCCTTGAAGCTCTCGAGCTCTCCCCCTATGCCACTGCTATCCTCAACTCCACACGCACCCCTGAAACCGGTCATCTCTTCCCTCCACTCATCGACTAGCCCCCTCTCACGCTCTCTTTATTCTGTTCTGTGCACATTTTTCACATGTTCTACTTTCTTTTGGGGGGCTATAGTCAGCCCCGCCTCTTTGTTACTGTCGGCACCACAAGTGCCCTCTCATTGTTTATTTTTCGTTCAGTTTTATCCTATTCACATCGCCCCTGTCGCAGTTACATAAATTTTTTTTTTTTTTTTTTTTTTTTTTTTTTTTTTTGCCCCACTAAACCTTATTTAGTCTACTTCGTTCTCCGGAATGGCTCCACGCATCGTCACACAGTGCTCCCAGTGCTCCAAAAATTTAACGGCCTTGTTGCCGCTTCACCCCAGTGCTTCAAGTGATGCGTGTGCTTCCGAATTATTTTTGTTTCTCTTTCAGCATGGACAATAGACACTCTTTTGAACTTTAATACATATCAATTTATTCATTTCCTGTGCTTTTTCCAGTGTCTTTATCTTTTCCAGCCATACGAACAATAGACATTCTTTCTGGACATTACTTTTCAATTTGTTGTATATACTTCTGTATTTTGCCCACGGCAATATTTATTTTATGTATTATGTATATTTTTGAATAAACGGGGCTAGTGGGGTAATGCTCCGGCGAGTGTGGTGGGGGGCCTCGTCTGGGGGGGTCCGCCTTGGGGTCGCGGTGACTTCTGCGCCAATGCATCCTCCTTCATCCCTCCTATCCATATGCCTAGCATATCTTCTTCCAATATAACTTATTCTCTAACCCTTTTCTCTTCTTTGGCACAAGAGCTCCCTGTTGAGCTGGGTGCCCGCCCTGCCTCGCTTTGCGGGGCAGGGAATGAAATAACTCCTGTTCATTCATTCAACAGCAAGTAGTAATGCTCCGGCGAGTGTGGTGGGGGGCCTCGTCTGGGGGGGTCCGCCTTGGGGTCGCGGTGACTTCTGCGCCATTGCATCCTCCTTCATCCCTCCTATCCATATGCCTAGCATATCTTCTTCCAATATAACTTATTCTCTAACCCTTTTCTCTTCTTTGGCACAAGAGCTCCCTGTTGAGCTGGGTGCCCGCCCTGCCTCGCTTTGCGGGGCAGGGAATGAAATAACTCCTGTTCATTCATTCTTCATTCTCAACAGCAAGTAATAAGAAGATATGAACACTCGAACTCTATAAACGTTCATCACCCAACAGTTTGTAACTTCGAAGTACCAACCAATTTTTGGAATGCCTTTCCCAGTGAAGGGCACAGATACAAATGAAATATTAAAATATTGTGCATTAGGAAATGTTGAGCGCACTCGGTTAATCTCGGCCATGCCCCAGGGTGGAAACTTCTGTAACAAACAAGCGGTGAATTTTCAATTTGATTTAAAAATGCTGGTTCTGGTTCATTCTATTTCTAGTGATGGTCATTTCTGCTGTTTTGGGAAAACGCCAACGAACTGTTCGTTTGTTGAAAACAACAGATTATAAAATTCGTTCACAAGACAGTACGGCAGAAGCTGATTAACCAACGCAGTAATGTTTTCGCAAACTGTTTGAAGACAACAGGTCATTCGTTGACACTTCATAACGGGACTCGGTGATAGACGAGTGAGTCACACGCACAAGAGCTGTGAGATAGGAAATATATTTCTCCACCTTTCACTGTAACTTGATTCGTTGCGTAATATCTACACAGTAGACACTGAGGCTGGCTGCGTGGCTCAGGGGTAACGTTCTCGCTTGCTCCCCAGGTAGCAGGATCGAATCCTGGCGTAGCCAATTGGCGTTTGAGGGTGCACAAATGCGAGGGAGCCTTGTCAGTAGATTTACTGGCACGTTAAAGATCCCATTTGGGTCAAAATTCCGGCACCCCGGCGTCTCTAAAAGCCAGAGTAGTTAAAAGGGACGTAAAAATAACATTATTATTATTATTATTATTAGACACTGACAGGCAACACAAGCTGATGGCCGACAAAATACTTGTATAAAGGCTACACGGGTAGAACGGGAAGATGAGTGAGACTCCACTCTTAGGCAAAGTCAATGCAATCAAATTAGTTATTGTTGTTTTAAGGGGAGGAACTACGAGGTCATCTGCCCCTCTCAACACATATTAAAGTATACAAAAAAGTACACGGGGCTACATGACCGCGTTGCCGCAGCCAGAAATTAATTTAAATTCTCACATGAAACTTGGAATTAAATACATTTCTCAGAATGCTAGAGGTGTCTCTCAGACACCACGCGACCTTCTATGCATGGGCGCCCACAGGCTTTTTTTTTCCAGGGGGGAGAGTCATATTTTTCATTTAATTACCTAGCTGTCACTAGGTCGCCCCCCGCAATTTTCGTTTAATTTCGTACTTGCTTCGTGATATTCGTTATTTGGCTGCTCTGAAACCGTTGGGTACATTATCTTTATGACATGAATGGGAAGAATAGTTGTTTTCTTTTAGTTCAGAGTTTTTGTCCTTGGAAGTTCGCTTTTCTTTGTGAATCATCGTCATAATGTTCATTTCTTTAGTGGTATCACCATGTATCGACAAAAATAAAATTCAAGCAGTTCATTAAAATGGTAATGTTAAATGTTAATCCAGTTCGCCGATTTTCTAAATAACTGCAGATATTTTCAAATAATTCCAAATTACTCTAAGTTAAATAAAATTGTGGAATTATGAGTTAACTATCAGTAACTTCAATTTTTGTAATAGGGGCTTTGTGGCGCAGCGGTCAAGCTGTTGGCCTCTCGCCAACAAGCATTCCCGGTCAATGCATGTGAGATTTTCGAAGTGAAATGCCATGTCCTGTGGTTCGGATTCTACGTAAAAAGGCGGTCCCGTGGCTCATTATCACAAGATTCACGGTCACGTTAAACTACAATCTTTCTTCCTTCAATTTATGTAATAAACTGGTGTGAAAATTAAGAATGTAAATATTCTCGGTAATCCACCCCCTACCTCTCCCCAACCCCCGAACCCCTGCGGGCGGGTGCCCATGCTGCTATGCGAGAGCTTTGAGGAGATTTAAGAACACAGCCAACAGCTCGCAAACAGCAATAAGCGAAAACGTTGAAGAAGAACAGTTTGGCTAAGAACTGCTTTTCCCAACAGCTCTTGTATCCTGGCTGCTAATAATAATACCGGACAAACAATTGATTTGACAGAGAGGGGATGGGAGTGGTTAACTGTCGAATAATGACGACCTCAGCCGAATAGCTCCGGCGAAGCTATTCATTCAAGGTTACAGCAGTGCCAGTGAGTAGCAAACAGTGCAAGACAAACAGCGGATTCGTTCCAACCAATCGTAATAAGACTGAAGGAAAACTGTTTGGTGTAACATTAAAAAACAGTTCGTTCGTTTTTCATCGGACAACTGCTTTCTCCAAACAGTTGGGCGTTTTCTGTCCATCATTATCTATTTCCTACATTATGCGTTGAAATTTACTTTTCAACCTTTACTGATAATATAGCAGGAATCGCCCTAGGGGTTTGTTTTAAAGTACTTCAAAAGGCGATTGTCGTTATTGGTGGCTGCAAGAGTGTTTACAGAAATGTGCATTCATACAGTATTTCCAGTGCATATCTTCAAAAAATCTTCATTTGAAGGTCACCATCATGAGACTGTGCATTAGTGTGGATAAGAGAGTGGCCATTGCTCTGTACAGTATGCACTGTCCTCCAGTAGCGAGTTCAGAACTGTGGTTCATCTAATTGGTGTACCGGTATCGAAGAGTTCAGTGTGTCTGACAGTCATAGAATTTTGCCAAACTCTTGTCGATCTACTTTAAGCAACCACAATCAATTCCCCCCCCCCCCCCCCCTCACTTTGGAACAGGGAGGTATGTTGTTGATGGCTTTGAAGCAATGTGGAATTTTCCTCAGTGCCTTGGGGCCATCGATGGAACGCACATTGAAGTAAGTCTACCATAGCAAAATGCAGTGGATTAGTATAATTAACATGGGTGGTATTCCATTGTTCTTTTGGCTGTGGTAGACCACAACTACAAATGTATTTATATTTATGTGATTTCACCAGGAAGGAGCAATGATGGACATTACTGTTCACGATCACCTGCAATGCTGGAGTCAAATCCAGTTATTGCAAGTTATACAAGACAGTTGGAAGGTGTCACCCTTCCCTTGGTGCTGACCGGAGGCTGCGTTTACACTCACGTCTCGACTCATAAAAACCGTTTCTCCACGGCACCGATGATCCTAGTGAGCGACAATACAACTACCGTTTGTCACTGTTCGGCGAGTTGTGGAGAACGCATTTGGAAGATTGAAGGCACGCTTTCGCATGTTTCACTACAGAATAGAGGTCAGCATAGACATAATTTGTATGTATTTATTAATCTCATGTAAACTTTTTTTCCAATATTAGGGAACCACCCATTACAATTGGATACAATCGTGTTGACCGACTGAAAAAAAATGATAAAAATAAATTAACCTGAAAAATTCGCATCCTACTTGTAGGCTATATTGGGCCCTGAGAGGGTGCAACTACTCGAGTCAGTAGAAGTACTCTTTTTTTTTTTTTTTTGTCGTGTGTCCTCCTCAGAGGCCGAGTGCAGGTCTTTCTATTCGACGCCCGTGGGCGACCTGCGTGTCGGGATGAGAGATGGAATGGGTGAAGATGAATGAAACTGGGCAAGGATGTGGAAGGAAGCGGCCGTGGCCTATCAAAAGGTACCGTCCCAGCATTTGCCTGGTGTTGAAAATGGGAAGCCACGGAAAACCATTTCAAGGACGGCCGACGGTGGGTCTCGAACCCACGCGTCTACCGAGTCAGCAGAGAGCTTGGCCCCATGGCCTAGCGCTGTGCTTTAGCCAGCGTAGCCACTGCTATGATAATATATAGTGTCACTAGCAACCCGCCCCGACTTCGCCCGGGAACAGTTATGAATGTGCAAGGAATTCCTGTCAGACGTAATTTAAGGATGTCGAGGTGCATGAGACAGAAATCCCCCTCCCGTCCAAACTAAAAACACTTATAGTGGGCGATGTATCGATGATAGAGATATGCTCTCCCGGACTTTTTTGTAGAATTTTTCATGCTGAACAATTCTTACACTCATAGTATATTGATATTTTTAACGGTTTGTCTCCAGCGTAAGCCTAAAAAGCGCACGAACGTCAAGTTCTTTTTTCGACCTATTCACTGAAATCTGAAATAGTTACTGTTTGGCTCCCATTGATCATAAATAGATTATTTTCTACAGAAATCTTCCTCGATATTACCTTTACAAAATGGTGAAAGCCGCATCAAAATCCATCCAGTGGTTCTCGAGATTACCCGTGACATCCAAGAATCACTGACCTCAGTGCATGTGGGTGTTATTGTTCATATTTGTGTGGGTGGTGAGGGGCGAAAAAATGTTTAATAAAATAAAACCAATCAAATAAATAGATAAATAAAAAAAACAATACTATTTATGGTTTTCCTTTGGCACTAGTATTTAATATGAAATCTGTTAGTGTATCATAGGCCTTATAGTACATTGAAAATGAAAATCCACAGCCTGCTTCCAGTCTCCGACCGGGTCAGGAATGGAATGAATGAAGCCCCCATCTAGCGGCGAGGATATGAACTGTGCCGGCTGCCGAGGCCTGACGCACTCCTCTGGGGCAATGATTAAATGAATGACAGATGAAATGAAATGATAGTGGAGAGTGTTGCTGGAATGAAATTTTTGACAGGGAAAACCGGAGTACCCGGAGAAAAACCTGTCTGCCTCCGTTTTGTCCAGCACAGATCTCACATGGAGTGACCGGGATTTGAACCACGGACTCAGCGGTGAGAGGCCGGCGTGCTGCCGCCTAAGCCACGGAGGCTTCCCTTATAGTACATTATGATATCAAAATAGATTTCATTTAGGTTTTGGTAGGGATTAGATCTTTGTGCGGTATTTATTTCCAATTGTTCCAGTATATTCATTAATGTACCTTTGCTTTTAAAATGTAGAATTTTAAGATCGTTACCTATAGGCCTATTAGTGAATATCCTGAGGCCTCCATGTAGTTGGCCATTACCGAGAATTTTTTATAGGCTACTTCTCTAGGGTTATGTAATCAAAGTCCACGAGAATTTAAACGTATTGATTGGCCGGAAGTTATTTCGTCTTTTTTGTCATTTTGTTAGTTTGTTAATTTGTCAATACGGACCTAAAATGGATTTGAGCAATACAGGTGGTTTAACATACGAACTGATGAGCCCAATGGTACACTGGAATAATACACTGCCAAATAGTTTGAGAAACCAAAACAAGTTCAGTTTCTTTATAAATTGAATAAGTATTGATCTGCTCAGAGTAAAAATCTCCAAGTTTCATCAGAAACACTTGGATCTGCAAGAGAAGCAACTATTTTGTTATGATGGCACTGCTCGTGGCATCAAAGGAACCTTACAGTGGCCTTCCCAGCATGTACTAACCAGTATCTTGGAGGGGTGTGCCATACCAACTGATGAGGCCTGGGGTGATACACTGGCAAAATAGATTTGAGAAATTTGGACAATTTCAGTTTCTTAGTAAATTGAATCGATACCTCCTCGAGTAAGCTAGAGGGGTTCTAACGCATCACCAAGATATCTTACATAGCGCACCCAACGTGACACTTCAGACCTACTGAAAATGTTCACAACACCCTGACTTTCCATTCCCCCAGAAAAGACATCAAATTTTTAACATAGCTATGGGGAGTTTTCTGTTTGTTTGTGCACCCTTGGCAATGTTTTGTCATACACTGAAAATCTATAATTTACCCGTGTCCAGTGAGGTAGCACTTACCACCCCATTGAGGGATGTATGGCCACGTTTTTGCCACGAACCACCAAAAGCAACTACAATGTCACTGCTATTGTTTTCCAGCAATACTTCCTCAATAGCTCTTTTCATTGAAGACTCACTCACCTCACCTGTCTTAGGGCATCATGCAAAACCCCATTACAACGATCAAATTTAGCAGGTGGTGGAGGGATGTCCATCATTCCACACAGTACATGCGCTGATAGTAGCGCTGAATGAAGATAGAACGAGCGATAACATTCTCTATAATACATGAATTAGCCAAAATACCTTATGTAACGATGAGAAATAAATCAGGGAGCGATGTTTTAATACATGTTTCCTCCTCCCCCGTCTGTGACCCACCCAACCATCCCAAATAGGATCACGACTTATATAACCAAAATTAGAGCTGCGGCCACCATTAGTCCATATCAATCATCATCGGTTGCGGTCATGAGTATTCGGGTCTCTTCTTTAGCCCCACTGATCCGCTGGTCTGTCATCAAAACAATACTGCCAACCTCGCCAACTATGTAACACAAAGAAGCGCCCAGTTCAGTCTCTAGTGTGCATCATTCGTGCGTAGCACTCGGTTCACCGCTCCAATTAGGCTAGTGTGTGCAATATTTTGCTTTTCTGTAATGATTATTTTTTCCAAGGCTGAAATGAGTGATTCTTGTTATCTGCTCTGTAATTACTATGCAGTATATCGCTGCGCTGTAATAAATATGTGTATTCTTTTCTCACAACTGTGGTTTTGACAATGGTTACAGCCTAACGCACCCAGATCAACGGTTTTGTGTCAACGGTGCCCCACTAGCTGCGCGCGGCCAAGGCCACACCAACACCTGACCTTCTAACCTTCGTTTTGTCCAATCCCATGGTTTTTGACAATGGTTACAGCCAAACGCACCCAGACCAATGGTTTTGTGTCAACCATGCACCGCTAGCTGCATGCGACCATTCTAACCTTTGTTTTGTCCAATCCAATGGTTTTTGAAAATGGTTACAGCCTACCACGCCCAGATCAATGAGTTTTGACAATAGTTACAGCCTAACGCGTCCCGATGATTGTTTTTTTGGATCAACAGTAATTTTGTATCCCACTTCTTCTTATCAACAGTGATTTTGTATCCCATATGATGGCTACAATGTTTGCGCCTCTGTGCGTGCCGCTAGAGTGAGCCTTAATGACAGTTGAACGAGATGCAAGCGCTGTCGAAACATGGCAGCCATCTTTAAAATACTGTAGCAATAAATAAAAACATATATTTATGAACTGAAGCACATATATGAAGTTCAGTAGTGACCAGGGTTCCTAATTCCAATACGCAATATCACCCTGAAGATGAAAAAAGGACACAAGGTATGAAATAGTCACATTCATGTCTTCTGCAAGTGTATAAGCCGCGTTCTACTTACATTCAGAATTAATGCGCTGATGTTCTGCCTTTATCTATGCACCGCATAGCATTACCTAACCCAGTATTCCCTTCATAACAGTTTTGTGTCCTCAGAGAACTCATACTGTATGTACATCAAAATTACACCTAAGTTACTTGCAAGTGCCACCATACTAAAACTTGCAAGTAGTGCATCGTCCCTTTTCGTAACTTTTCACAAGGTAGATTATTGAAAATATATCATTTATGATTTACATACCTTTCTGGGAGTCCTTACGAGTTCATTTCAATTTCAATTGCCACTGCCTGCACGGGAAATAATTGCTTTTTACGTAAATAAAGAATTTTTTATCGTGTTAATTTCACTGTTGCATTGACGTCGGACAGTACGTCATACCCCATGTGACACGTTGCCAACATGTCCGATACAAAATGCACCACACGAAAGGTGAATAATGAAATAAAAAGCAAAACCATTGGCCTGGATAAAGATTATTGATGCGTGACTACCCCCACTGTGCGTGACAAAATATTGGTCTAGGCAAAACCATTGGTCTGCCGGATGCGATATAGTACCGAATGCGTGGGGTTGGCATTATTGACTTCTTCACAAAGATGGCTGTCAGAGCTGCAATTTCAACTAGATACCGTAAGTCGTGTTCCTATTAGGGACGGCTGGGTGGGGCTATGAAAGCGGAGGAGTGAACATCTATTACTAAATCTTCTCCATATATTATCCAGACTATTAATTCAGGTAATTTCAGTACTTAATTTTTTTTATAGGAACGATGCACTACTTGCAAGTGCCACCAAAATTACCACAATCTTTACAGGATAAATTTAACTTACATGACAAACCTCTCCTTGAAGTAACTTTCTCAGACAATGCCAGAGGGCTTTCACTATCACAGTACCGACACCATGTTGAATAGAATACATAGTGTCATATTACCTAGAGTTCAATGGTTATCACCACGGCCGACTGAATGCGAGCTGCGCTCTATTGGCAACTCCAGCTATCTGATATGGCATCTAGCGGTAAAATGAGAAACTTACCAAGTAGGGTACATTTGTCACGTGGTGACTGTTTGTATATGGTTTCTTGTATTCGTAAGCAGATCGTGGTAAATTCTTCGTGTCTTTATACATAAGTAATAACTTAAGTACTCGTTGATAGAGTGTAAAATGAGTAAAAGCAAAGTATATTGCTCAGTTTACGGCTGCAAGTCGATGTATAAGAGGGCTACGGATATAAGTTTTCATCACTTTCCAAAAGATAGCAATAGCCGAAAGGTGACGATACCAAATAAATACGGGCAACACAGGATGGGTTGTTCATTGTTACGCAGAGCCAAGCCGCACCTAGACAGCCAAGCTTCATCAGTCAGGTATCCTTCCCCGATCCGTAGTTCATTTCCAATAACCCTACCAACCGCCATCACCTCGCTCTGCAATATCCGAGCCATTCCACTACGAGTCATATAGGCCTAACCTGACTTCGCAAGGTAAATATCTACTCTGCGAGAACCTACTACCATTCCGATATTCAACACCAAACCCACCTGCTAACCATCCAAATCAAGCAATTCCTGTGTCCCCCGAGCTTTAATAGTCAACCCCTGGCACTATACAACCCATGAGGGTTTAAGGCCGACCGAGCGACAGCTGCCCAGCCATTTGGCCTGCAGATATTGGGGTGATGCGTGATCAGCGCATCGGGTCCCCTCGGCCGTTAATCTTGGTTTTAGTGATCGGGGCGCTGCCTCACTCAATTGTCCTCGCGAGGCTGAGTGCACCCCGTTCCAACCCTCACGTCAGTTTTAAAATCCGTGACGGAGCCGGGAATCGAACCCGGGGCCTCCGTGTGAGAGGCAGGCGCGCTACCCCAACACCACGGGGCTGGTCCCCGAGCTTTAATACAAGTTAAACTCATCCCTTCGCCTTACCAAGCAGCAAATAATTTCTAGAGTCTATGGTACAGTGAGCATACTCAAATATAGCTTTTAAACGTAACAGCGCCATGACTCGAACTGCTCAAAAACAAATACCAGCAGACAACTGATGCTTGATAATATGCAATTGACACATAAAATCCAGTGGCACACACAAATTAGATCACGTGTATCGCACAGTTATACATATATACAATTAAAAATAACACTGTCATTATTTTAGGGACCACATTTACTGATTATAACCGAAAAATAAAATGTGTTCCATATCAAACGCGTGTTAATGAGTATTTTTACCCTACTTATCCAGATCGACCGCAGCGCCCCAAGTGTTAGTTTGAGTTGCCAATACCGGCCTTGACAATCCAAGTTAGAGCCCATGCCACAGATTACCTACTACTACAGATAGCCGACAGCCATGCTAATTCTTGGTACCTAAGACTTCAGCGCTGTCTGGTGAATGTTGACCGGTAGCGCCATCTATGAGCAGATCTCGTAAACACTAACCCTCCCACCCCCTCCCCTCCACCCTGCCCCTTCCCCTCGTTCTGCTAAATTTTCTCGTCCTAAATGCTCTGCCCACTTCAATGTTCCGAAAATCACTTATGGCACGTTTTTAAGTGTGGAGATAATAATATGATCTACAAGAAATAAATCACATTCAAAATAGAAAAAATTAATAAAAATAATACCAAAGTGGGAAATTGTGAATTCCAGAACTTTGAAATGAACAATCACAGCATTTAGAACATAACCTCGTCACTAATATGAAATTAAAATCCACAGCCTGCTTCCAGTCTCCGACCGGGTCAGGAATGGAATGAATGAAGCCCCCATCTAGCGGCGAGGATATGAACTGTGCCGGCTGCCGAGGCCTGACGCACTCTTCTGGGGCAATGATTAAATGAATGACAGATGAAATGAAATGATAGTGGAGAGTGTTGTTGGAATGAAATTTTGACAGGGAAAACCGGAGTACCCGGAGAAAAACCTGTCTGCCTCCGTTTTGTCCAGCACAGATCTCACATGGAGTGACCGGGATTTGAACCACGGACACAGCGGTGAGAGGCCGGCGTGCTGCCGCCTAAGCCACGGAGGCCCAACCTAGTCACTAATATACATGTTTAAATTTCTTT
The DNA here is from genome assembly GCA_946902985.2 of Meconema thalassinum. Classification (NCBI taxonomy): domain Eukaryota; kingdom Metazoa; phylum Arthropoda; class Insecta; order Orthoptera; family Tettigoniidae; genus Meconema; species Meconema thalassinum. Next base: position 170,392,455 of record OX336389.2, on the reverse strand, counting down.
CAGTTGCAATTGGAGCATATTGCATTGGTGACAAAAATTAGTCTACTACAAGGCCTGCAGCATATTATTACTCAGCTTAAAAAATGGCCCAAGTAGGCCTATAACCAATTAGTTATTAGAAAAAACTACAATGGAAAACTACTGGGAAGGGAGAAAATTCATATTTTAAAATGCTTGATGCTGTTAGCAATAACAGTAAAATTTTAAGAGAGAATGCCAAAGGAACAGGTGGTGTAACCAGATCCTCATCACACTAAAGTACCGGGTGAGTTAGCCGAGGTCGTTGCGGCATGACTGTTGGCAGTCGCTCACATCCGGGAGGCGAGGAGGTTCGAACCCCCCGTCGGCAACCTTGAAGATGGTCTTCTGTGGTTTCCCATCTTCCTTCCAGGCAAATGCCGGGGTTGGTCCCTAACTATAGGCCACAGCCGCTACCTTCCAACTCCTCGACCCTCCCTTCCAACTTTCCTCCCCAACGGTACTTGTAGCTCACCCATTGGGTGTCCGTCTCGAAGCAGCTACAAAACTGGCTAGCCGAACATGTCCTCGGACACTCCCGGCACTAAAAGCCATACGCTTAAAAAAAATAAAAAATAAAACACACTAAAATTGTTAGTGTAATTAGTGCCAAATTCATTAGGGGACAGAAAAAGAATTGGATATCACAAAATTTCTATACAGTACGGTAATTCAATGCCCTTTAAAATATATCCAGTTAAAAATTTTGAAGGGTGAAATGCAGTAAGTAGGCTACATCAAAAAATATCATCTCACACTAATACAGTACATTCCATGACGTGCTGTGAAGGGGAAAGGAGAAATAGGACATTCAATGAAAAACAAGAAAAACACTCAATACTGCTAGAATCCATCATGTTTTATTTAAAAAGTTGTCATCGAAGAGAAGATAACAGCGAGAGCAAAGATCAAACTTAGCAAAAATACAGTAATCAAATCTGGTCCTCCTAAAAGTATGTGTTGAGGCATGTTCCTTTCTTCTTTCTTGCCAAAGTATAACAGTAGGGTCCAGCACATAATAACGGACCTAGTTCCTCCTTGATGTAATGGCTGACACCGATTCCTACAACACATTCCAGTTTGTATGTTGAAACAGTAAACTTAATAAATGTGTAACTTAATGCTTGAAACGGGGAACTTGAATTTGCTGACATGTGTATGTTTGCACCTACTATAAGTTAACTACATTTTAAAAGAATCATTGTGTTTTTGATATTAATTCATTTAGGGTTTCGATAACATATTCATTTAGCCCCGTGTATTTGTAATTGTGGATGATTTGTTGATGATGATATTTGTTGTTTTAAGGGGCCTAACATCTTGATTATCGGCCCCTAATGGTTTGGGTGATCGTGAAGATGAAAATCAAATGTAAACTATAACTGAAACTAACTACAAACTTATATACTAGAAGAAGTGGAAAACAAAAGGAGAATAAGGCAAACAAAGGACAGGAGGAAAAGAAATGCCCTCAAACCCTTGAAGAATGAGGATCGAGGGACTTGGAAGGAAGGAGAGCCACGAAAGGCCCCAGAGGCAGTGGAAAAAAGGGGAAAAACCGGACCCAGCTCATGAATCCCTCGGGGTCGCCATCTCCCGAACTCACCAGCCGTGAGTCCCTGAGGGTGTAGCAATATCCAGGGTGCACCAGAAGTGGTGGGGCTACATACACCCTGCCTCCTTGAGGGCCTTGAGCAGAAGGCAGGAGATAACAAGAAAAGAAAAAGAAGGCTGACCTCTCGCAGGAGGAGGGTATCAGAAAAGATGAGACAAGGGCCAATTAAGGCGGGAAAGGAATAGACTCCCTAGGCCTCGGATACCCTAATACCGTCGGGGTCAGAAGAGAACAAGAGTTGACCAAGCGAGGTCAACAGGAAAGAAGACAGAGAGGAGCCCGGCACAAGTAAGTGGAAGCAATGCCGGACTCAGCTGGGGCCCCGTGGTCGCCAACCCACATCCCTCTAGATGTGAGCCCCTGGGAGAGTGTATGATTAGTATGATAATCTGTGATATTGTGGTATATGTAGTAGTGTGTATACTTCCTGTAATTCAGGTGAGGACTGGAAAGGAGGCAGCCGTAGCCTTAAGTTGGGAACCATCCCTGCGTTAGCCTGGAGTGGAAATGGGGAAACCTTGGAAAACCACTTCTTGGATGGCCGAGGTGAGTATCGAATCTACCTCTTCTCAGTTCTGCCTCACAAAGAATAGTGTGCGCCGTTTCAACAGTCAGACCAGAATTAAATTACTTAATCAAGCTTGGAAACTAGCCCAGGACCTCAGGAGTGGCAGCAACCACACCACAAGGTGGTCTTATTACAGAATCAATTGATGAAAAAATCCCTACATGCAAGCGTAGACATTGGCGTCCTATGTGTTGCAAGATATTGTAAATAACGTGAGGGAATAAAATACTACCTATAGGTATATCAACCATTACATTGGCATACAATAAATCAATTATATTTGTCTTGTATCTATCTCGCTGTTACAGAATATCATCGACAGAACCTAACACTTATTACCAAGAGTATAAAATAAAAATTGGCAGATGAGGGTGGGGTTATCGGGCCACTGGTTCCAAGTTTAATTGGATTTTCACGTTGGACTTGGTTCCACAGGACAAGAACACATTAATGTATATAGTTACACATTGGTAAGACCATAATAGGATCCTAGGCCATTAAACCTATTAGACCATGGGGGTGTATGTTAAGTTTTAATAACCTGTAATTACAGTCCTACATCAGTATTGCCATTACTACCAATTCGACCAACTGAACACCCAGACCAAACACTGCATTCCTACCATAACATAAACCGTACAGCTTATTTTCCTGTGTATCTACAAAAATCAATAAAAAGTGCCCATAGCATGAATATGCAAGGAAACACATCTACATATTTGTTTGTTCTTAGCTTATTATAGGAGGACAGGTGCATTTGAATGGTATTTGGGTCGCAGAACTATACACGAGTAGTCTACTTTAGCACCATGACTTAGAAAAAGGATTTTCACGTTGGATTTGGTTCCACAGGACAAGAACACATTAATGTATATAGTTACACATTGGTAAGACTATAATATGATCCTAGGCCATTAAACCTATTAGACCATGGGGATGTATGTTAAGTTTTAATAACCTGTAATTACAGTCCTACATCAGTATTGCCATTACTACCAATTCGACCAACTGAACACCCAGCCCAAACACTGCATTCCTACCATAACATAAACCGTACAGCTCATTTTCCTGTGTATCTACAAAAATAAATAAAAAGTGCCCATAGCATGAATATGCAAGGAAACACATCTACACATTTGTTTGTTCTTGGCTTATTAGAGGAGGACAGGTGCATTTGAATGGTATTTGGGTCGCAGAACTATACACGAGTAGTCTACTTTAGCACCATGACTTAGCAAAAGGATTTTCACATTGGACTTGGTTCCACACGACAAGAACACATTAATGTATATAATTACACATTGGTAAGACTATATGATATAGGCCATTAGACCATGGGGGTGTGTGTTAAGTTTTAATAACCCGTAATTACAGGCCTACATGGCACTAAGTTACTACCTATTCTAACTAACATGTGCAAGAACTGATCTGTTTTGAATACTGTAATAATTTGAAATTCAAGGAAGGGGAAAAATTTAAAGCTTAGACTCGTCATGAATCATGAGATTATATTCTATTGCAATGTGAAATTAATTAATTGATTATTAACACTCCTCAAGAACTTCAGTACACACATTCAATAGGCCCATTTAAATATCTCTGCGAGCTGTAATCAAGTTGTTGCAATGGTTTCTGGAACCCAATCTTATTCATCTTATACTCTATCCTAGGTCTACATTATAGGCCTATTAAAAAACTCCATTACGAGAACCCACAGTACATAGTTCCACTACCCACAGCCAAAACATTACGGTAACGCAGACTTCTTACCTGGTCATAGACTGGATCATTTCTTAGGAGAGTAATTGCCATATATTCCTCTGCTATTTCGAGAACAGTTCCTTCTTCCGGTGATAGACACAGTTCACAGAATTTGGTAGGTCTACCTATGGGATAAATAATAGTGACAGTTAATTGATATGTCAAGTAGAATGTCACCTGCGTCTAATATCAATTCAAAACTAGGCCTATATTTTTCACAGCCACTACAGAAACACAAAACTTAAATTCTTAAAATAAGCGTACTTACTCACCGTAGCAGAAGAAGAACTGTTCACTTCTCATTGCCACGAAGAGGATGTGGTGTAAGAAAGATGAGAAAGAAGACATTAGCTTATTTACGGCCAATATCATTTCACAACACGACACCATACGACATACCAAGCATTCAACACAGGGGGATGACAGATGTTGTTGTTGTTGTTGTGGTAAGATTGATGGACACAGTTGCCTCAAAGCCCAATAGCTTCTGTACAGATTTCACCACAGTAGCACATACCCGTCACACTTCATGTTTGTAAACACAGACAGAAATTTACTAACCTAAACATTCACTATAAAACGATCCATATGGTCCGTAGCACAAGGTTATGCACTATACTCTTGGAAGGGTTAAGAATAAAACAGTACACACATACTTCGTGTCAAATCGTACAACGTAGAAAAATACAGCAAACAAAAGAGGGGACCATAAATTATAACGTAAAAGGGAGATGGTCCAAATACTCCATTATGGCCTCGACCAATGGAATTACAGGATTAAGGTCGATTCACACTATACGTTACGTAACCTTTCCGTTTCCTTTCCATCACATCACCGTGCATGAAAGTTTACTGTATTTTAAATGAGTAATGCACACTGCACGTTACATACACCTTCCGTGACCCTTCCGTTTCCCGACAGGATTGTTTGGCAGCAATGTTTACGGAACGTATGCGGTCACTTATTGACAGTGTGCACTAGCAACCATTTCCATTCCGTGTCTAGAAGGCGTGTTTTGGCGCTCTGTGTTTATTCACTGGCATTAACCTGGGTTAGGTTTGGTTACAGTTTGCGATTACACTCGCCAAAACGAAATAGGTTATAAGAAAAATTAGCAATATGGCGACGAAAGATGTATTGGAATTGATATTGTGAATAAATAATGGTATTGGAATTGATATGGTGAATAAATAATGGTATTGGAATTGATATGGTGAATAAATAATGATGATGATGTCGACCATGTGTGTTTCCTACAATATATAGAGGGCGAAACTATTTTTAAAAATATCGCAATGGCTTTGAATGCTTCCAGAGAACAGTATTTCCCCCCAGGGGCTCACATCTAGTGGGACGTGGGTTGGCGACCACGGGACCCCAGCTGAGTCCGGCATTGCTTCCACTTACTTGTGGCGGGCTCCTCTCCGTCTTCTTTCCTGTCGACCTCCCTTGGTCTTGTTCTTTTCCGACCCCAACGGTATTAGGGTATCCGAAGCCTAGGGAGTCTTTCACTTTCCCGCCTTAATTGGCCCTTGTCTCATCTTTCCTGATCCCGCACTGTTTTTGTTAAATGGCTTCCCGTGTATCTAAATTCCCTTTAGCGGTTTTTTTCACATCTACACACCATTTTGTGGGTATTTTCAATCTACGTTGCATTTTGTAAGTCCTTTCGATCTAATTTGCATTTTGCGAGTGTTTTCAACCTCAATTGCAATCGTGAAATATAAAATTATAAAAACCACAAAGAATTTGATATTAGCCTACCGGTAAATGATTTCATTTGTTGAGTGCTGAGTGGTTCGAGTTCAAATATGATTTGATATTATTACTTTCAATAGTAGTTTCAGATTATGTTTGAATTGGCGCTTCTAATGTGGTTAAAATTTCAGTAACCACAGTAGTAGCTTGGTTAGTAATTTCACCACCAGACTAAGTTGCACCCGGGTTAAAATCAAAGCTCGCCAAATCGGTCTGGTTAGCTTTTGTATTAACCAAAGTATACAAAACGCCAAACGGCGTCTTATATTCCAGCATCATGGACGAAATATTGATTGAGCGTGTAAGAAAACATCCAGCGCTGTATGATTTTCTGTATTTCGCTCTTTTAACATGAACCCATTTTCTTCGTTTCCTCATTCTTGTACTACGCTCCTCCTCGTCTAAAATAATAGCACATAGAACTAATATTTTTCTGGACCACATTCTGTCACTAAGTCCTGAAATTGCTAACTTTTCTTATAACCTGTTTCGTTTTGGCGATGTTGCGGTTACCGCAAACTGTAACCAAACCTAACCCAGGTTAAAACCAAAGGGAACGCAAAAACACGCCTTATAGACACGGAATAGAAATTGTTGCTAGTTGATCACTTTCGTGATGCTTTCAATGTTTAGCTTGGCCCATTTGTCGGTCAAATTTGTTTCTTGTTACCGAGATCCCCGAATGGTAATTATTTCTTTGTAAATGTATTAATTGCTTAAACCAAATGCATAATCTTGTTATCAAGCACCTATTCATAGATATCATAGCTCTCACCTTGAGTGTTCCATTCGCTCGCTACCTCAAGCTTCCTCACTCCCGGCATACACGGCATCTACTGGCTCATCTGCTGTCTGCTGAGCAGGGTCGACTGACGTCACTCTGACTTTCGTTCGACCAATGGCAGGTCTTTGTCTGGTCGGGCAATCTCCAGCCTTCGAGATTGTTCCATGATCACTATTTAAGACGCCACCTGCTGGCGTTCTCCACCACTTCTGATCAATCATCATTCTGATCACATCGTCATTCAGATCAGCTCATCATTCAGATCAACGCTGCCACACCGCATGGCACTATTGCCAGTCGCTGCTTCACCTCGCTGCTACGTCACGAGGCCTCTACTCTGATACATCGCTCAAGAGGACAGGAATGTTTGCCAGCCGCAGCACACTGCAAGTTTCACCTTAGATGGTGTATCTCACTTTAAACTTCGAGGAAGCAGCAGTCTTCCTGGCCGCACCCAATGTCGACTTATACTCAGTCACCGCCTGGACACTACCAGTGTCAAACCGTCACCAGAAGGGAAAAGAAGAGTTGAATATTCATCTTTTCGGAATATGCATCTTGAGGCCATGAGCGCCTCCCCCCCCCGAAGAAACCACGGAGGACTTTTAAAACAGTTTTAGGCTAACTGGAACTTTTATGGAGCTGGCTCAACAATTTGGAACATAAGTTCAAACTTGATAAAGAATTGAATTTCTTACTCTCATCATACATTTCATCTTTTTTATGGTTCTTTTATTAATATGCATATTATATTTCAATTCCAATTTCTCTCAAATCTAGGCAATCCTTAACATTGGTTTTTCCATCATTAATCAGGGTACTGTCACCAGACCCTCTCCATTTGTTAAGATTTAACACTAATTATTCTCTGCATATCCCAGTTGTGTGCATTTATTGTGCATTTTAATGTTATTTAAAGAAAATTGTTGTCTCAATAAATATTATTTATATCTTGTTAACTAAACTTTTGTTTTCTGGTGATGTACTTTTATGCCCATTGCACCGCACCGCTTCAGTCTTTTCGCTGTTTAACAGTAGCTATTTTGGTTAAGCTTAAACCTACTTCGCGTTCTCCCGTATGGGGAAGTTTTAGGGCAGAACTTTCTACACTAGTGCACTCTTTCTGTCAATAAGTGTCCGCATACCTTCCGTAAACATATCGTCGTGACAAGGAACGGTACAGTATGGTGTGAATACAACAACTTTTAACGCAACGGGTATGGAAAGGAAATTGAAAGGTTACGTAACGTATAGTGTGAATCGACCTTTATGCAACATAGTGGCCAGATTTAAGGGCAATGTATAACCTAACGAACTTAACTTTCTGAGCATCACTATCCTCGGTGCATTGAAAACGTCACACTGAAACATCAGATGGCTAAGTGTACCCCTCATTCTACCACACACACACCTAGCATTCTCGCGAAGGTTCATTCGTGCCATATACACCGGTGTCAGAGCATGCTGAAAACGTAAACGTTTGATAGTAATAATGTGGCGTCTCGTATATTTGCCAACCCGAAACCATGGTGTTGTTCTGATAGTGGGTTGTACCAGAAAATAATTACGAGCCTTAACGGGTGCGATATTAGACCATTCAGTTTGCCATTCATCGAGAAGCTGGGAAGAGATAACAGGCAGGAAATCCGTATAAGGTACAGCGATATTATAAACGACCCCATATCCCTGTGCTGCCCACTTGGCCATGCGGTCAACATCCTCGTTTCCTTGGATACCCGAATGCCCCGGGATCCAAGTGAGCATAACCTCCTGATCCAAGGTCTGAAAATCATACAACATTTGCGCAACTTGGTACACATACCAATTGTCAGAGCTACTCGGATTGGATAAAGCCTGGATGACACTCATTGAATCCGTGCAAATCATTGCAGGGGAAACTCTGTGTGTACGTATATACTGACAAGTTTGACGAATGGCAAATACATCAGCTGTAAAAAATCGTTAGATATTTTGGCAAACTATATGTTCGTATAATCTGTCGATCCGGAGCATACAAAGCCGCCCCCACTCCATCTGGTGCCAACATTCTTGAACCATCTGTATAAAAAAATATATAATGGGAATAGGAATTGACAATATCCCGAAAGCATCGTGAAATTACTTGCGGAGAACGCTGATACATCCGGAATAGCGCCGGTAAGGAAGTGTGCAATATATTTGGCTGGGATTGTAGAACCCTATATGAAACCGTGTATGGTAAAGGTTTGAGCGTCTGTAGTATATCTGACCGAAAAGCTTGCAAGATTTTATATGCCAATACCAAAGCCGGCTTATGCGGACGTGTAAATCGATTTCGCGCATAATACTCCACAAGCAACTGTACTTTATTGAGAATCGGTGACGCCGACAATGACATTTTAGAAGCCAGGTACTTACAGGCTAAAAATTTCCGTCGTAAGTGTAAAGGTAATTCCCCAGATTCAACTAATAATGCACAGGTGGGACTGGACGAAAGCGCCCCCAAAATAATACGTAAGGCCCGATACTGCAACCTGTCAAAAGTGACCAACCTACTACTCGCCATCATGTCGTAGAAAAAGCAACCATAATCCATGTGGGCACGACTGATATTCCTATATACCGTAAGTAATAAATGAGGATCCGCCCCCCAGCTCCGGCGTGCTAGCGCTCGGAGAACGTGTAGTCTTTTGTCATTTCGAACAGTGAGTGTTTGAACCTGTCGCGACCACAGTAATTGGTCAACAATATGTAATCCCAAATATTTGATGCTACGAACCACTTCTATGGCTCCCTGTCTAAATAAAATTGGAGAGCGATCAACCTGCCTTTGATGAGTTATAATTATGGCAGAATTTTTCCTCGCCGACGTGTCAAATCCGTGATTATGGAACCATGTATGAGCAGCAGTCAATGCATCATATATATCCTGACGACAGAGCTGAATAGTATCACGCGAACAATAAATAATAAAATCATCTGCGTATTGAATGATCCGTGCATAAGGAAGGATGACCGATTCTAATGTCTGAGTATAAATTGAAGAAAGAATACCGCTTAAAATATCACCTTGAGGCAATCCACGAGAAGTCTGACGGTTATCAAGTACACCAGTGGGGGTGTGTAAAAATAGTCGACGATGGTGTAAAAAATTCCGTATTAAACATATGAAAGGTAATGGGAAAAGCAGCTCCCCTAGACGATGTTGTAATATGACTGGATCCACCGCATCATAGGCCCCCTGAATATCCACACATACGGCAACCGTGTGTTGTTTGCGAGCTTTCGCTAATAAGATATCCGTCAAAAAAATCGTAAGAGCGTCGATTGTACCTAACCATTTGCGGAATGCAAATTGTGACCTCGAAAATAAATTATAGTACTCCAAACACCATTGCAATCTACGTAATAAAATTTTTTGAAATAATTTTCTGAGACACGAACCAAGATTGATGCCTCGATAGCTTAGGGGGTCTCTGGCATCTGTCATGGGTTTTAATATCGGCAGAATTTCAAAATTATTCCATTCCACAGGATACGCACCATTTGTCAGTACCGTATTGTAAAGCGCAATCAAGACCGTCAGCGCTGGGTCCGGGAAATGAGCAATCATCCCATATGTAATGTAATCCATACCCGGACTCGTGGATTTAGTGTGACGCAACGCAGTCGAGGTATCATGGCGCGTGATTGTTTGTTGTAAAACCTGAAACTTATCCGAAGTCAAATAAGGTGGTACAAAGGCGTGTCCGGAAACTGAATCTGGCGTTAGAGAATGATAAAACATTTCAAAACCTGTCTGAGTGAGTCCCGTACAAGGACGAGTACGACGAGTATTCGATAATTGTTTTATCAAAGACCATAAGGTGCTCAAAGACGTATGGGAATTGAATGTACTAATATGAGTTTGCCACGCCAGCCGTCGTTTTTCATTAAATATCTTCTGAAGCTGAGCAGTGAGACTTTTGTAACGTAGATAATTATCAACCGTCCCATGTACGCGATATCTTTTTAAACATGCCTTTCTCCGACGAACAAGCAAAGCACACTCTGCGTCCCACCAATGGACCGTACCCGGATGCTGTGACGAATACGATGCTATCGCGCGTTGGAGGTGATACCGATCAAGAAATCGTTGTATCAGTTGTAATAAAGAATAATACCGTTGATACGTCGATGTTCTCGAAGTTCCCAAACCATCATTTATAAAGTGTTGAAAAAAATCATAATCGAAATGCCGTAAATTCCTTTTGATGGTAAAAAGACATGGACGATCAAGCTTCTCACCCGTTTTCGCATAATATATAAGGATTGGAAAATGATCGCTCTGATGAGTGTCCCCAAGTGTTCGCCATTCCAATTGATGGGCAATATCCGCTGTTGTAATAGTTAAATCTACCGCACTCTTTGGACGTCCCGGTGGTGTTATGCGCGTAGGCGACCCATTATTCTGAATATTCAAGGCATAAGTTTGAAGTGCATGCACAATATGGCGACCTTTAGGATTGACCCGCTCACTGCCCCAAAGTCCATGATGGGCATTAAAATCCCCGAGAACTATATGTTTAGAAAATTGTGCAATATATTTGAAATACATCGACCATTGACGTTGCGATCCCAGAACTTGGGGAGGGCAATATAAATTACTAAAAGTAGTATTGCCGATCTGAAAACACTGATGAAAACTACGTGGTAGAAGATAAGAAATTGGGATCACTGAAAAAGGGATATCATTTCGAATAAGGGTGCTTATACCGCCATAACCAGGACCATCTTCTCTCACAATATTATACAGTGGGATCGTAAAACGATATTGGGGCGATAGCCAAGTTTCTTGTAAAAAAATAACATCCGGATGGAAGTCATCAATTAATTGAAGTAATTCATGCCTCTTGTTGACTATACTCCTGCAATTCCATTGAAGGATCCACACGTCTATTCAAAAACAGAAAGAGAAAATCAGTTAAACTAGTGACCCAGGGTCTGGTTGTCATGCTGTGTTGATTTTTCCAACGGGGGTAACAAAGGTAATAAATACCCTATCTAACAAAATTTTAACACAATGCGCCCATTGCGCATTATGCCCTAACAACTCCATAAGGTTAGTAAATTCTGCCAAAATAGTTTTTGTTGGCTCCGATCTAGGAGACCCTGAACCAGGCCCGTAACTGTGTAGATTACTTGTTTCCGACGTCTTGGCTGAGAAGACCGGTGGGGTCTTGTCCAATCTCGGTTGGTTAAAAAGCTGGCAATAAGCACTCCTATCATATCCCAAAGGTTGAACCACTTTAGGGGCCGCATGAACGATTTCCGTAAACTTGCGCTTTCGGGCCGGCTCATTCTACCTGACACTTGGAGCTGAACTTCAGGGCGGAAATTGTTGTGGTAAAGTTAATGGATTAAATGTGGACCCCATTTGACTTTTCATAATCTCATTACACGATTTATTTTCCACACACATCCTTCTTTTAATTTCAATTTGCTGTTGATGTATTTCGCAACGAATGGCACCTGCCGGGTGATTCTCGGCACAATTGGCACATTTAGCTAAAACTTCCTTACATTCCGAGGTGAGGTGTTCAGCGGCACAATTGCCACAGCGAGGGGCTCGCGCCCGGCAATGCAACTGCACATGTCCTTAACGTTGACACTTGGTGCATCGTAAAGGCGAGAAAATATATAAATTAACTTCTAGCATAACATTAAAAATGCTGACATAAGGTGGTAAGTTCTGAGTCTCAAAAAAGATTTTCACAGTCCCCGTAGCTATGCGTTCCGTTTGTCCTTCCACAGTTCTGTTTCGAAAGAAGCGCTGTACCCGTAAAATGGGGACGGGAGCCTCTATATACTTGATTAGTTCTTCATTCGTAAGAGACGTGTCCACCCCTCGAACAAGTCCAACCCGTTGGACATTAGAGGAGGGGATAAAAGCTGTCAAATTCCTCTCCCGTAATATCGTATTTTCCAAAAAAGCATTTGCATCGCGATAATTTGCGAATTGGATTTGTACTCTATTTCGTCCCTTTTTCTGAATTTCTCGTATGCCCGGGATTTTTCTTTCATAGAAAAGCCGACCCAAGACCATCGGATGTAAATTTCCAATCGCCTGAGCGCCCTCCCCCTGAACAAAAACAATATATGGTCCAGTATGATGGCTAGGATAACGATAGTCCGTGGCCGGAGTTCGTACTGGGTCAGTTGAGGATGCCATCATCGGTTTCGTTATCTCCTGGTTTGTAATAATCGGTTGCTCATGAACGATTGACATACCCTCCATAGGGATAATACCATCCACGATAATATTCCCTGTATTGTCTGGGGGTTGGCCCATTAACGTCCCATCACTCTGAGCCGCCATCGCGACCCCACACAACTAGTATATAAAACTTATTAACAGCCCTATAATACTACGTCACGAAACACCAACACCAATCACGAACGAAACACAAAACGAAAAGTACACTCCAGCGGATCACACACACGCAAGCCGCAAGCTTTTGAGGTGTTGCTGTGAGTACAGCGGTCGTGAAACTGGGATGACAGATCATAGGGAGCGCGTGGGGTTCGATAAAGCTCCGCTATAGATGTTCTGCCAACCAATGAAGAATTAATTTCAGTACTATGTTTCCGTAGTTGGCACTCACCCAACGCTCACAGCAAACAGACTGACGGAAGCGGGAATGTTCTGTTTTGATTGATTTTCCTCGTGGTGGTGTTGGTTGTTGTGATTTGTTGGGTATTTTGATTGTTTATTTGAATTGAATTGAGAGTCAATCATGCCACTGCAAGGGAGGAAAAATTGCCAAGCACCGGGATGTAAGAATTATAATGATAGTAAGAACAATACAGCAATTTTCATCTTCCTGGAGTCGACCATGTGTAAAACTAGTGGACAATATGGACTATTCTCGAATAAAAATATATAGAGAGAATAAATGTGTGCATTTCATCTCTTGTTTGTTTTCCTACCCATTCTCCTTTGCATTGCAATAAAATTTGTGGTTTACGGCTATGGGGAGGGGTGGGTGGCAGCCGGCATGCTAGGCAAAAGTGAGGTTATGTCAATATAGAGTGTGCATTTGGACAGTTTTCTTTATATTCATCGAATATCCCAACAATTCTGTAGAGTAGGAGAGCAATGTTTAATTAGCCTAAAGGTGAATTAAGCTCTAGAACGGCATAATTCTCTCCTTCGTGACAAATCTATTGCCAACATTGATATATATCAAAGAGTACTATTTTCCTATCAGAGCATACATTTCTACGCCTAGCGAAAGGCGCAGTTATGTTTGTGTTATTTTCATCAATAATCAATAACTCATCGCAGAACATATTGTTCAATTACGTGTAATAAAGGCTACATTCATATGGCTTTTTACTTTTTATGTTGCCAGACTTGGTATAGCGGTACATAGCCTCAGGCGGTGCTCTCTCCCAGAAATTCTATAACCAAAAGTGACGAATCTCTTATAGTTTACATGATCCTTGATTCAACACATAAACAGAGCCGCCATGATATCAATGCCGCCAACCCAGTAGAAATAATGTTTATTTAATGAAAAGTGCCGTAATTATGGCCTGTGAGCAAGATAACTAACTACAAGGAAATGTCAGTTATGATTTCAGAGTATATTCAGTAAATGCATTAACTGAATATTGCGATATTTTGTTACTTTCAATTTCAACGTTGTATCATGCATATGTTGGCAACACGATATACAGTGTTCCAATCGGCTGACTGATGTACTACACCGATGGTACCACGGCCGACTGAATACGAGCTGCGTATGAGCGCAGCTCGCATTCAGTCGTCCGTGTTATCACTGACCGAGTTCAAGCGCGCCCCGCTGTTAAGTAGCGCTAGCGGCGCAGATCCGAACAGTACACAGTCAGCCGCAGTCAGCTGTTCAAAAATGGGATACGTGCTGGGGTACGTAAGCCTGTTTATGAAGGCTGCGGTTACGCTGATTACAATAAATTGTTTGTTTAGACTTACGAATAATAGGAACTGTGAAAATGTTATTAGTAATATTCTCAGTCCCCTTGTAGAACTATCTTTTAAAACCTTCCGGTAGCCGCGCATTGGACTGACAACTCCATGGTTCGTTTTATTTTAATATCGAGCCAACAGTTCAAGTTATGATCTTATCTTCTCGGGACATCTTACACCATACCTTAGTAAGCATGTTCCTGCAGTTGTGAAATGAGGAGCCTAAAAATAACTCTACACGTGTAACATTTTGTCAGTGTAGGATTGATAGTACCAGCGCGGCCAATGATGTAACATTCTGTCAGTGAGTTGCAGGTGTGCTGTTATACCGATTATGTGGCTTGGTTCGTTGCCTTAGTGTATATCAGTAAAGAGATTGTGCCTTACGAAAACCTAAGAATGCAGCCTTCTGCTGAAAGATAACAAACAGCTAGTTCATGATTCATTAATTTCAAAGGAATTTGTGACTCCGATACTGAAGACCAAGTTGAAACAAGATCCGAAAACTCGGAAACTGACCATTATATTGATCAGTAGGACGGTAACAGAAGCGAAGAATTGGATGGCCTTTTATTTTATTGGCAGGTTGGCCTTTGTTATTATATGTCTGTTTTATTCTTGGCTATAACCGGGAAGGTCCAGGTTCGATTCCCAGCTCTGCCAAGAAATTAATTCTGGTGTGAGCGCTGGAACGGTGTTCACTCAGCCTCGTGAGGCAAAATGGAACTCCCTTGGTCAACTCTAGTTTTCTACAGACCTTCATAACCCAGAGAGTCTGTCATGACCTTTTTCTTTACTCACTACCCCATTTTTTTAAGGAGTCTAAATTCTTCCTTGTACCGTATAGCATAAATAAGGCTTAAAATGTTTGCTACTTTCTACTATGGCAAGTAGTTCTCTTTCTATTGTTGAATAATTTCTCTCGGCGGGATTTAAAGTTTTGGAATAGATAAATCAGAAACCTCTATGGAGATCAAATTGGCAGGTGAAAAGCTGAAGGAAGTAGGAGACTTCTGTTACTTAGGAAGCAGAATAACCAGTGATGGACGAAGCAAAGAGGATATAAAAAGTAGGTTGGCTCAGGCAAGGAAAGCCTTTCTACAAAAAAGGAATCTGTTGACATCGAATATAGATTTAGGTATTAGGAAGTCATTTTTGAAAGCCTTTGTCTGGAGCGTAGCGCTCTATGGAAGTGAAACTTGGACTATTGGTGCAGCAGAAAAGAGGAGAATTGAAGCATTTGAAATGTGGTGTTACAGGAGAATGATGAAGATCAGATGGGTAGATAGGGTTACAAACGAAGAGGTATTAAGGCGAGTGGGAGAGGAGAGATGTTTCTGGCGACTGCTAATGAAGAGAAGAGATAGGTTGGTAGGACACATACTAAGACACCCAGGAATAGCAAGCTTAGTTATGGAAGGAAGGGTCGAGGACAAGAACTGTAGGGGTAGACAAAGGTTAGAATATGTTAAACAGAGAGCCTCGGATGTAGGGTGTGGTAGCTATGTAGAGATGAAACGATTGGCTCAGGACAGGGAGGCATGGAGAGCTGCATCAAACCAGTCAAAAGACTGAAGACTCAAACAACAACAACAGGCAATAGGATGTCCCTTCTGTGTGAGAACACTGCCTAATGCGAAGTCTGAGCTATCCGTGGTTAACACGAATGGTTCTTCAAAATCTGGGTAAGCTAATACTGGCGCATTTATTAACAGGGTTTTTAGGGTTTCAAATGCAGATTTGTACTCGGGATTTTCTGCATCAATTTTGGTTCCTTTCTTTAAGCAGCGGGTCATTGGATATGCAATTTTGGCAAAATATTTTAGGAACTTCCTGTAAAAACTCGCAAGACCAAGAAATTGTTCGATTTCTCTCGTGGTCTTGGGTATGGGGTAGTTTTTAACTACTTTAATTTTTCAGGGTTTGGCTTTACACCGTCCTGCGAGACAACATGCCCTAGGAAAGCTATTTCCTTGTGAAGAAATTCAGTCTTATCAAGCTGTATATTCAGGTTCACCTCTCGTAATTTCTGCATTACAAGGGTTAAGTGTTGTCTATGTTCCTCTAGGGATTTGCTGTATATGATGATGTCATCAATATACACAAAACAGAACTTGTAAAGAAAAGGGCGTAGGACGTTGTCCATTACACGCTGAAAAGTGGCAGGAGCATTTTTAAGACCAAACGGCATTCTACAATATTGGAGATGCCGATTATCTATAGTAAAAGCTGTCTTTTCTATAGATCTAGGATCCATCTCAATTTTATGAAATCCTTGCGCGAGGTCTAAAGTCGAGTAATAGCGACTGTGTCCTAGATTATCTAGAATCTCTTCTATCCTAGGGAGAGGATATTTATCTTCAATGGTCTTTCTATTTAGTTGCCGAAAGTCTATGACCAGTCTCCATTTCTTTTGTCCTGAAGCATCTAGCTTCTTTGGCACTATCCATACTGGATTACTATATGGAGATTCACTGTGGGTAACTATCCCTTGTTTAAGAAGCTTTTCTACTTCTTCGCTCAGTACTTTCTTTAGCGCGGGAGGATAACGGTAATTTTTCTGGTATACTGGATCCTCATCGGTAGTTCGAATGAAGTGTTTTACTACATTGGTGAATGTTAAATCACATCCGCGATATTCAGAGCATATTTCTGATATGACACTTCTCTCTATGTCATTCATATGCTGTGTGCGGAGATATTCCTGAATCTCGTACACCGAAATAGAATTTTCCAAAGGTTCAACTAACACTGGTTTACTAAATTCTGGTTTTAAATTTGTTTCTGCCGGATACAAGACCTGATAATTTTCCGCATTGTGCTCGAAAGAGGTTTCAAGTGACAGGTGACCAGTGTCATAATCAAATACGTGTTCTAACTCCTGGTTGAATGCGAATTTTGCATGCGGATTCGAATTATTGTTTCCTCAGGATATTTCACTGTACTTTAAGAGAGTGAATAATTGTTTCATTAACTTCCTATCCTCTCCTTCTATTTCTTTCCCCTTCATCTTCCTCATCGTCTGACATTTCTGCGGCTACTATAATTCTCCATTTGGCTAACAATAACCTTGTCGCGGATCCAACTTCTCCCTCACAATGTTGAAAGGCGTTTACCGTCCTTGCTACAAGAGTTTATTGCAAATGCATCGTGTAGATTGGTAAGTTATACAACTTTTTAATACAATAGAACATTTCTTTTGGTTTTCCTATGCAACTTTCCAATCGATTTTGGTAAAATTTTATGGTGTCTATTATGTTCATGTTACTTAATGTGAATTACAAGGTTGGGTGTTCGGAGCTTAAGTAGTATAGATTCTGAGGCCTCAGATATGCAAACGGATTGTGGGGTTAATTTTAGGTGAAGGATTAGTATAATGTGTTTTTGTTAGAGTGGGGTTAAAATTTGAGAATATATTTCGCGTTGAGTGGTCGAGTTGTTGGAAACTGTTTTGGGAGTTTTTTTCTTCAAATATTGACTATTATATATATATATATATATATATATATTGTGTTTTAGTTGAGTATGTAAAATAAAATAATTAAAGGCTTAAGCAAATTAATTAAATGAAATTTAGTTTCAATAGAATTTCTTAAAATTAATTACTTTCTCGATATTGATCTAAAATACTGCTCGCTTCTCTTTTCAATTTCGACTTTATGTCGTTGAACAAAAATTCAATAATTAATTGATTAGTATAATTTAAAATAATTAAAGATTATTATTTACTTATTTATTATTGCTTGGTTAAAGAAAAAAATATTAACTAAGAATGATACGTGAAAGTGCCCCGTTTAGGTTTTCACGATATAGGAGAATAATGATTTATTTATTATTAATATTATAACTTTTAATATTACTGTTTATGAATTATGGATTAATTCAAAATAATAATGTCATGCGAAACTTGTTCTATTTTTAACGCGCACTCTCTTTAGAAAGGCAAAATATGTTATTATTAATGCTCTTTTTTAAAATTTTCTTTTGAGTAATGAACCATGTTATTAACAAGTAATATGTAAGGTATCACAAAAACAGGTTACTTTGAATGTACTCACACCCAGGAAATGATGATCAGCATGGACTGCATTCCGGTCTGCGTAGTCGGTTGGTCTTCCTTCTGCGATGTCGTGCTATCGAAAGGCCCCTTTTTGGAGTTGTCGGAGCACACGTACAGCAGCTACGGATGGCGATAGATGGCGGTCAGAAGGCGCTTGTTTCAGCGTTGCCGGCTCACCTCCTCTCGTTCCGTAGTCGGTTGGGTTTCTTCAATGTCGTTCGAGCGATCGAAAGGCCCCATAAAGGAGTTGTCGGTATACTCGCACGGCGATGGCGGTTGGTTACTGTCGAAAGGCGCTTATTTCAGCGTTGTCGGCTAGCTTCCTCCCTTAGAGCTGGCTGGTTTAGTTATGGACGAAAGGCCTCCAGTGAGGTTGTCGGTACCACTTCCTTCCAGTCGGCTTAGTTCAGATGATCAAGATGACTTCAGTATTTTTCGGGATGATACTGGCTTTCTTGGATAGGTAACGAAAGGCGCCACTTGAAGTCTTGGCTTCGTTGAGCGTTGTCAGTATACCTGGTCCAATCAGCACGTAGATCTGGTGGCGGTCATGTATCAATCACGGCACGGGCCCCCAAATAAGTTTGTAGTCCCGGATGGGTCTCCAATTAATTATGTAGATCCCATTCGAATCCCAGACAGGACTCCGATTAAGTACGCTGCTTCCAGGAGGGACAACAATTATGACATGGTCCACTCAGGTTCTTCTCGAGACTGGTATATCTTGAATCAACTGAACACGAAGATTCCCAATGAATGTTATTTATTTTCAGTCGACCGACAAATAATACATTCACAGCAGTTGTTAGTTATGTACAAGGCATGTAGTCTGACTGCTTGGCAGTCTAGTTAAGCAGAGTTACATTACTCAAAAGTTACAAGTGAAGGAAGATCGATCTGCTCTCGTGCGCCAAGTTAAATACTGGATAATACCTGGTGGGGGTTATGAGTTTCTCTGAAGGACCAGCCAATCAGTAGCTTGGTTCATTAGAAGGGGAGCTGTCTCCCTAAGTGGGGAAAATAATAATGCGTAAAATGTTGAAGGTTAGCTAAGGATTCCTTCTAGACCATTCTAAAACTCCGTAGTAAAGAACTCTCAAGGCTTTCTTAAGAAAAGAGAGCTGTTTACTGGCGGTTTCCATGTCTTTAAATGGAGACAGCTTGTTTCAGATTATCTGTCTGAGATATCTTGTTTTTAGATGGCTAATGCTTGTAAGGAAGAGATGGACTAAAAGGTTCATCTTTTAACTTTATGGCTTGGCGAGGCTCTCTCTTATGGTATGTCAACAGATTTCGTTTCCAATGAGAAGAAATAATAATATATTTTAGAAACCAAACTCATTGGAACACATAGTCCTAGGTTCTGTACTTGACGGCGAATATAAGTCTTGTAGGTTTGGAATTTTTAATTTATATTTTAATATTTTGTATCGCAGTTGGAACACAAAAAGTGCCCGTTTCTAAGCGTGTTTCAACCATGCGTCATATTTAAGATTTATTATCTCAAAAGCCCGTCATTAGATCGAATCCAAATTTTAACACAATATACATTGGAATGTTTTATAACTGGTTTATTAATTTCAAAATTTTGTGTGTCCAAGAAACTAAGTTGTTATCATTTTTGTAATGTAACGCTTTCTCGGCTCGGGGTGGTTGGAAAATGTAGTTCTTGGTCGCGTTGTAATCCTCATACATCAAAAGGTTATGCTGTATGACTGTGAAATACGTAAATTAATTCACATATTTTATATCAATTTGTA
Source organism: Meconema thalassinum (assembly GCA_946902985.2). Taxonomy (NCBI): domain Eukaryota; kingdom Metazoa; phylum Arthropoda; class Insecta; order Orthoptera; family Tettigoniidae; genus Meconema; species Meconema thalassinum. The sequence goes on along the minus strand of OX336389.2, from coordinate 170,372,161 downwards.
TTTCTACGGGGAAATAAGATATGGTTCCGCAGCTAGCCGATCCGTAGAACGCTGTACAGCGTTGCCGAGATGCAGCCCATCAGTTCCGAGTTAGGAGTGCCATGACGCGTGATGGGCTCCAACCTTGCAACGCTGTACAGCTTTCTCCGTATCGGCTAGCTGCGGGACCATGTCTTATTTCCCCGTAGAAATACAAACTGACTTAAAATAAGTGAATTAATTTACGTATTTCACTGTCATACAACATAACTTTTAGATGTATAAGGATTACAACGCGACCAAAAACTACATTTTTCAACCACCCCAAGCCGAGAAAATGTTACCTTACAAAAATGATAACAACTTTGTATGTTGGACACACAAAATTTTGAAATTAATAAACCAGTTATGAAACATTCCAATGTGTATTGTGATAAAATTTGGATTCGATCTGATGACAAGGTTTTGAGATAATAAATCTTAAATGTGACGCATGGTTGAAACACGCTTAAAAACGGGCACTTTTGTGGCCCAACTGCGATAAAAATATTCAAATATAAATTAAAAATTCAAAACCTACATGAACTAACGTAAAAGAGAACGACGAAAATGACGATGTTATTGGATTTTATGTAGGTCTATTGGTTACTTCACAAACAACCTTCAAACTCGAGTGCACATAATATTTTGGTCCACAGTAGTGGCACTGTACTTTATTTACCACCCCCACTACTTCCTCAACCATGACCCAGTTCCCGTCCTCATTCTCCTCCTGCATAATCTCAAAGTCTGCCAAACTGCCAGATAAGTCTCCATTAACATTTAGCAAGTTTTCGAAGTATTCCTGCCATCTTCACAGTGCTTCCTTGGTATCTACAATGAGTTTCCCTGAACTATTCAGAGTACTGCTGATTTTTCTTTTCCCTCCATTTCTAAGATTCTTAATAGCACTCCGGAAAGGTTTTCCTGCCGCTTGAGCTAACTTTTCTAATTTATCTCCAAATTGCTCCCATGAGTACCGTATCCTGGAGACTTTCAATTGTAAGACCTATTCTGGAATACGCCTCCGTGGTTTGGGATCCATATCAATGAGTTGGATATGGTACAAAGAAAGGCCGTTAAATTTGTGCTCAGTGACTTTAATCCCAGGAGCAGTGTGAGCCGTATGTTAAAGAAACTTGGGTGGGAATCACTGGAGGCTAGGAGGATGAAATCTAGACTCTGCGCTATGTACAATACTGTTACGGCTGTGAGTTGTTTCGTCGCCTCGCCGGTTGAGTCACAGCTGCCCCGGGCTGTGCTCTGCCTCAGTGTATTACGTGCGCCTTACGCAACAGGGCTACTAGGACAAAGGGACCCAGCCAGTGATGGAAACCTCGAGAAGCCGTGAATCCTGGACGGGTCTAGAAACATTTATTAAGTCACCAGCCTGCTATATAAGAGCGACCTGGCAAGCGGGGTGGACAGTGTTTTTCGAGCTAGTGCGAACGTTTACCTTGAGCGACAGTTGTTGGCAACGTGACTTGCAAAACCCTAGTGAAGCTGATTCTCTTGACAGCGAAGGAGTGTGAAGCCTACAGAGGAACTGTGTCTTGAACGAGTGTGTTTTCCAGTGCAGCAGAGGTTAGTGTGGTGAATTGCGAAAGCGCCGGTGGCTGTTTCCCTAGCCAGTGGACAGCGAAGCAGAGTGTAGTGGTGAGTGACCGGCTATCGTAAATAACGGTATCTTGCGTATTCTAGGAAGTGTTGCAGGTAGTTCTATCGAGGCCACCGGTCTCATTAGGAGGAATTAACGTCTGTGGCTTCTTGACAACTGAAAGGCAAGTGTTCCCTACGAGAGGAAATTAGAGTGGGATACTAATTGCTTGTATTTGCTATTTGTGTGGTGTATCTTTCTGGCCCGCAATAAAGCTAATACGTTTCTTTAAAGCAGGGGTCTCCAAACATTCCAGCCTTAGGGCCATACTGATTACTCCAGTAAGTTCCGAGGGCCAAAACCATATTATCATTGTTGCCGGTGGTAAAAAGTGAAATAGTCCACTGATGAAAAAAAAGTCCGAAAAAGTACGCAACGTTGAAAAAAGGCTGCAAATCGGACTAAAGTCCGCAAAACGGCAACACTGCATATTATTAATTTTCCTGTCATTATCTGTAATTTCTAGATTAGTCGTAGAGTACGAGCCATGAGGAGTAACGTGACACGACATCTGGTGGACACAAGCGGAAATAGGTAGTACCTTCTATCGCTAACAGATGGCGCTAATAGCACGTACAGAGTAATCTCGTTGGTTCGAGAGAGTTCTGGTGTCTTCCACTCACTTCTAGATGGCAGTAATTGGTATATATAAGAAGGCTAGTTGCGCAACCACAAGTCAGTTCCTATGACACTGTTGTGAAATAAAATAGTGCGTACCTCCTGAAAACGTGTTTGTGCGTGTTTAAGTTTAAGACATCTTTGTAACAGTATTTTGATTTGAATTGTTGCTTTTGTGTGTGATTTAGTAGATTGGAAAAGAAGCGAAAAATTGATAGTGAATGCAGAAAATTCAAAGATGAGTGGAACATTCAGTATTTCGTAATTGAGTCCAGTAACAAGGCGCTATGTTTGATTTGCAATGAAAGCATAGCCGTTCTCAAGGAATATAACATTAAACGTCATTATGAAACAAAACATTTTCAAAATTACTCAAAATATACTGGAAGTTTGCGGACAGAAAAATTCGAAGCTATGAAGAGCGGATTGAAATCGCAGCAATCTTCATTTACAAAACTCAAAACCGAACAAGAGGCTGCAACTCATGCCAGCTTTCGTGTGGCTCTTGAAATTGCAAAACGTGGAAAACCATTCACCGATGGAGAAATGATCAAAGAATGCATAATTGCAGCAGCCGAAGAAATGTGCCCTGAAAAGGTAAATTTATTAAAAACTGTCAGTATGTCAGCAAACACTGTGGCTCGAAGGGTAGAAAACATCGCTGAAAATATATCCTCTCAACTGTTCGACAAAAATGGAGATGTTGAGTGGTTTTCTTTGGCCTTGGATGAGTCAACGGATGTGTCAGATACTGCTCAGGTGTTGATTTATATTCGAGGAGTAGAAAAAAGCTATGAAGTGCATGAAGAACTTCTTGATATGTATAGTATTCGTGGCACAACTACTGGTACAGATATTTTTAAAGGAGTTGAAATGGCCATTAATCAAAAGAACCTTCGATGGAAAAACTTGAAATGTATTACAACTGATGGAGGCAAAAACATGAGTGGGAAAGATAAAGGAGTGGTCGCTCTTGTGTCAAAGGCTGTAGAAAATGACGGTGGTTCAAAACCATTAGTCTTACATTGTATCATTCATCAACAGTCTTTGTGCGGAAAATGTTTGGATATGTCTGAAGTTCTGAAACCAGTCATATCAACTGTTAATTTTATGAGATCTTTTGGGCTGAATCACCGACAATTCCGACAATTTACTGAAGAGATTGGAGAAAATGACTTACCTTATCATACTGCCGTACGTTGGCTTAGTTGTGGGAAAGTCCTTCAGCGCTTTTTTGAAATTCGAGCAGTGATCGAATTTTTTTTGAATGAAAAGCATCGCCCTCTTACTGAATTACAAAACAACGCATGGCTGTGGAAGTTAGCATTCTATTTTGATTTGACAAAACATGTGAACGAACTGAATTTGAGATTGCAAGGAGAAAACCAGCATCTTCCTGATTTATACACTAATATCAAATCATTCCGGAAGAAATTGATACTGTTTCAATCACAACTACGAAGTAAATGTTTTTCACATTTTAAAACATGTGAAATATTCAGCCACACCACTGAGACTGAGTTTCCTATCGATTTTGCAATCGAAACTTTGAGTGCTTTGAAAATAAATTTTGATACTCGTTTCTCGGACTTCGATGCCTTTGCGAATCAAATTAAGATTTTTCAGGATCCTTTTGATACTGACATTGAAACCCTAGCCCCGGAACTTCAAATGGAAATGATTGAACTACTGTGCAGTGATATAATTAAGAACAAATATCAAAACTCATCTTTGTTGGAATTTTATAAGAGTCTTCCACTGACACAATTTGATAAATTGCATAAATTTGCTCGTGGGCTGTTTTCTGTTTTTGGTACTACTTATTTGTGTGAGAAGACCTTCTCCAAAATGAAGTACACAAAAAATGTTTACAGATCTAAATTAACTGATGAGCATCTTAAATCTCTTTTAATAATTGGTACTGTCCCCGTTTACCTGGATAGTAGGCTGTCAGATATCCGCCCCCCCAATCGGATTGCCAACTATCAATCGCACCGGCACAGTTACATCAATGAAAATGGCACTGACAGATACTATCGAGATAAGAGCACAGAAGTTCACAGGAAATCATTGTGGAACACACCAAAATAGACGGGGGTTCATACTTACCGTTACTTACCTCTTAATTATCTCGGGGTTTGAGTGGACAACAGGATCACTAAAGTCTGTTCACACAATAACCTCCACCATGACATTTAAAAATGAACCAAAAACGAAGACGAGAACTTTGAACTGTACAAAAGCTTTATTTCTAATAAAGGGTATGATTTTACTAACACAACAAAAACAACGTGGCTATCAGTAGCCTAAGTCAATCTGACTACGTCCTCCAGTAGGACTTGCAAAAATTATCATACAACATGATATAAAACATTTTAGCTCCCAAGAGCTTCAAATAACGTAATATTCATAACACTATTGGATTGGAGAAGGACGTCAGGGTGTGACATATATAGAGCATTTGGTTTCCTTTTAATAAACATGAGAATGGTATTTATAGTCGCAAGGCCAGAGTGTGTACGACCTCACTCCCTGAGAACCAGATGTTGGCACAGCTGCGGGCTACCCTCCAGCCTGTTGCATACTGGTCAAATGCACTCCCTTCTCACGTGCTAAGTTACGTAAGAGTACAGCTTGCTCTCTCAAACTTTTAAATGTCTACAAGACAACTCACATTATATTTACGCAAATCTTTCAAGTACTTTGCTCACATCCTATTGGATCATTATGTTAATTTCTTAAACTTGTTAACTTCAATCCAAATGTTTAATTAGCTCTTAAATGTTTATAACAAAATCACATAAATTATTTATAACAATTAGAAATTGTTTATAATATTTGTCAAAGACAATAAAAATATTATAAGCACGCCTTTAACATCACTCTCGTTTTACATTATTTTCAAAAATATTTACAGCAATTATTTACAATATTAACATTTAAATTGTTTAAATTATTAATTTAAGAAATACATTAACCACATGTTCATTCGGTTGGTAATTTTCATAATCGTGTTTAATATAATCGACCAATGAAGGTTAGTTATACATGTTAATGTCACAATCTGGTTTAATAAAGGTTTTAATAATGATTTGTGACGGCAACCTTCATTCAAAATCTTATCTCAAATTCTTTCAAAACTCGTGTTAATTATAACAGTAACTCACTTGATTAATTTTCAACGAACTATGACAATCTTACTCCAGCGGAAAATCCTTCGCTAACAAGTTAATGCACAATCTGCATTAAAAAATATGCCCAAAATCATCATATATTAATCTATATGGCATTAAAAACTTCCACATAACTTACAAAACTTCCACAAATAATTCTTTAACATTTATTCCTGTGGGAACCTCCTTCATATTCAAGGGCATTATACCTCAGCGACTTTCAACACGCGCTGCACTAGCGATTATACATTCATAGTTCCACTTAAAAAATTTTATAATCATTAATTGTTTCAAAACTGTTTTTCTATTTAACATTCGTGGATTTCATTCATGAACCGAAATGAAGTCAAAACTTGCCAATCACAAACAAATTTAATAGTGAATACGCTTATATACGCCTGTCTGGTCTATCAAAATTTAAGATTAACATCTTAAAAAAAAATTGTAGTATGAAAATACTATCTTCAAATTAAGTGCGACTAAAATGCAAAGTAGTCGAATAGAATCCAATTAGACTGGGGAATGCAAACATCGTTATATAATTCTCTAATTGAGAAAAACTCCTAACAAAAGTACTTGACTTTAATGCATTCAATAATTCATTATTAAAGTTAATCTTTCACAAAAGCGTCTATGATGCAATGTTCATTCATAACTGACGATAAATGTCTGTGTTGCAATCAATACAAATAACGACTAGTATTTCCAAGATCGTCGACAACGTAAGAGATTTTAACGCTCTAAAATCATTTAAATGTTCTTCCTTCTTGATGATGACAGAAAATTGGTCAAAGTAATTAAACTGGGGTAGAATTACTTTAATAAAATGACACGCTGTCTGAATTTAAATCTGCCATAAAAATCATTAACTTACAGTCAAATCGTGACTACAAAGAAAATATTAATTACTGAAAAATCGAAATATCAGTCTCAACTGATTCAAAATCATTTACTATGCCCATGACATAACAATGTCTTAATAAATCGTCGAAAAATGCAAAACTCATCAAGATGTACTGAGAATAAGAATCTCAACAAGAAAATAGGGCAAAAAACATGAGGATAAAAATATGGGAAAAATAGTTACTCAAACATCATTACTAAACTCAAATACAATAAACGTTCACGACTACCTTATCTGCCGATTGACGTTCCAGAGGAAAATTCCCCAAAGAAGACTGCTGATGGATCCATTTCACCACGTTAAAGTTGAGCTCCATCCTCGAAATAGGAAATAGCACCCTCGGAGAATCGAACTGCTTCCTTCTCCGGAAATCGCTCTGCTCCTTGAAGACGAATAGACATCCTTCCGGCAATAATCTTCTTTGTGAGTCGGGATATCCCTGACCTCTCTTGAAAAATTCCCTGAAGTTCCAGTAGACAATCGCCATGAAGTTTTGTAGAAATTTCCGAAGAAATTATTCATATACAGAGTATGAAATTGTTTCTATGGCTGTTCGATGGTATTCAGCCTTTAATTACGAAACATGGGTGTAGATGGTATTCACCGCATGTTCGCTTGTGTGGAATAGCAATTAGCGAAGTTCCATGTCGCTATCTTACTCCGTTGAAGTATGTCCCAATTGCAATAAGCCCTTTTAGCCTTCCATCTGCTCTTCGGTTGTAGTATTAGAAGAACAAACTGCCGTATTCAATTGCTCCATTATACTGTATCGTTCTGTAACCAAGCAATCTGAAGTCTTTCTATTCCACTCGCAGCGTCAGCCGTTGCGTTGATTCTGGCTATACAAAAGTGCTTCTCTTGTGGCGAGATAATCACTTTTGTCAGTCGTATAAAACTGCTGATATCTTTTAAACTAATCGGTCGAAATTGTTCAGCTTTTCTCTATTACTTTATGAAGCACAGCACAATACAATTAGCTTATCGGAGACCGCTAACTGTTCGAAGCTAAACTTGTAGAAGCTTTCTAAAGTCCGTTTCAACTTCACCTAGTTTGACTTGGATCTCGTTAATATAGTGGCCTCGCCACGCGTTATAAAGACGATTCTTTTCACTGCTGTTCACTTCGACGTCTCACTATAATGAATGTATAAGAAAAGAACTTTCACAAATATACCTCGATGATCTGAGAATGAGATCTCAGAATAATCGGAGAACGAAAGAGACTCCTCTCTTCTGCGCAAGCCCTTTTATTAACTTCACGAGGGGCGTTTCCATCCCTTCCAGAGCGTGATACTGCGTCATCGCTAAAACTTCCAACTTCGTTAATACATGACGGATTTTCAAAATTCAAAAACTGAAAATAAATTTCACCAAAATTCCAAATCAATGCTTTTACTGCAAATGGATTTCCACAATTCTGCATTCCAAAAGTAATAAAAATACCATAGTTTCAGCAATCTCCGTCTTCCTTTAAACTATCGTTCATTGGTTCATGCCTCCCCTCCAATAGCATAGTTTCTTCCTCAGCAGAATTCCTCGTTTCCTGCGACTGCGTCGTAAATCTTGGAACATTCTCGACTAAATGCTGACGTCACTGAGAATCTCAGCTCAAGTAGCCTGCTGGCATAACATTTACGTCATCCGTGCTTACGTCATGACTACCCACGTCATAACTATGACAGCCATAACTCTCCTAATAAATTTCAATATAGCCACCGTGGTCTCTACATAATTCAATTACGGGGGCATTCTCCTCTCACCACGTTTTAAAAACAGTTGCAAATTGTTTTTAAACCCAATGTTACAAGTATCTCAACTCTCTTGAACACGAAATTGAATTATTACTGGCTTACTCTAGTATGATATTTCCTCTATGTTCCTTAATCATAATTTTCTTCTACTCTGGGTTGTGTGTGGTTAATGTATTCTTTCCTCTCTACTTTCTCTTCTGACCAGTATTTCTATTTTCTAAGTTCTGCTGGCTCGTAGAAGGACCAGGATCGATTACAACATCCTGCCTTTTCTTTTGATTGTCAGCTTCTTTATCCCTTAATTCTTTTAAGTATTGCTGGCTTTCCTTCTCTCTTTGCTGATACTGATCAGGTGTCATAACCTGACCTTGAGTATTCTGGTTTCTATTTTGGTTTTGGTTATTCGTATTATAGTTACGGTTATACCCATTATTGTTGTAATATCTGCCTCTTCCATTGTAGTTTCCTCGGTTGTAGTTCCAACCTCTTCTCTGTTGATACGGTCAGTAACCTTGTGATCTGTAATTTCTAAACTGATTATTCCTGTGAGGACCTACATTGTCAGTTTTCTCCTCCTCTGGATTGTCAGTTTGTTGGACTTGGTCCATATATACCGTATTGATTTCTTTAAATTCCTGCCTTTGACCTTTCTGGACTACGTTAGGCATTGGACTTGTGTAGTCTAACCTTCTTAGTAATTCATCCATGCTGGATAAATCCCTGATGTTGGACGAAATTATAAGTCTCCTCACCTCAACTGGCAGCATACGAGAAATCGCATCTATTAGTTGCTCCGTGGACAATGGGGGTTGCAAAAATCTCAAGCGGGACAACTGACTCGTAAAGAAATCAGCGTACCTCGTTGGAAGAGTACCTGAGTATTTTCTTGAATACACCTCCGCTCTTAACGAATTCTGCGCTTCTATGGACCAAAATCGTTTGATTAATGCCTCTGCAATCTCGTCAAAGTTACTGAATGTGTATCTAAATGCGCGAAACCATTCAAGGGGTCCTCCAATCAGATATCTCTCTACTATCTTCATCTCTCTCTCTCTGGGAATGTGAGCTTCGATGAAATAATCTTTGAGATTCCTTACATACTCTATAGGTGTCAAACTATCAGTGTTACTGAATTTTTGTGGTTTGTCTTCGAAATTCCTAATGACCGTCACGTTCCTCGGATATGAATCCGGATAGTTTTTCCCACTATCTCTATAATTCCACTCAGGTTCCATATTCCTCTCGTCATCCTCCTCTCTGAATCTGGATACACGTTCTTCAGGAGTCACGTCTCTTTCTTCTGGATCTAGGTTATGTCTTCTAGCATAATTCCTATTCAATTCGCAAGCTAAGCCTTCTGTATCCTTGTCAGTGATTTCTGTTAAGACTTTCTTGATTATCTCTTCTTTGTAGTCCTGCATTAAACTAGCCTCTCCTAACTTCAAATTTTTCAGTTTACTCGTCGTTTCATTTACATCCGAGACAACTTTATGAATTTGATCCTCTAATGTAGATTTTAAAGTTTGCATATCCTGATCTAGTTGTGTTCTATCGTCAACTTGTTTTTCGGATAGCGAATTTATCCTGACGCTTAAATCTTTCCTAATCTGTACTACTTCATTGTTAATTTCTATCTGCGTACTGGCAAGTTTTCTTTCAATCCTTTCCTGAATTTGGGTTACATGTTCCCCACTTGACTTATTCCACTCGTCTTTCCATACCGCTACGTTTGCTGTTAACATTTCTGCTATGTCTAATTCGATATCCTCTTTTAATACTCTATTGTGGTCTAATACCTGGGTTCTCATGACCTCTACATCATACTTCAACTCTGCTAAAGACGTTGTTGTTCTAACTGATTCATCGACTAACCTAGTCGCTAATGCAGTTATATTACGCGTACAAAGAGTTTTTGAGTTTTCGATTTCTTCCCTGACTTTATTTACATCAGTTTGGACTTTAGTCATATCTACGAAAACTGTGTTGACCTCTACCTGAATCTTAGTTATGTCACTTTGCACCTCAGTTATATCCGCACGAATGTTATTAACGTCTACCTGAACATTGGATACATCAGTTCTAGCTTTTTGAATTTCTTTTTGGACTTCCTCGACCTTGTCTTGGACAGTCGCAACATCGTTTTTGACAACAACAACTTCGGCTCTAGCACAAGAAATATCCCCTCGGACATTAGCTACATCTAGATTTAACATTGTAAGGTCTTTCTGTACCTTAGACACATCAAATTTAACATCCTCAACACTTTTATGCACAATAGACACATCTTTATGGACATTAGACACGTCTGTGCGCATGTCCGTTACAGTATTCTCAATTCCTAGGGTATTAATCTGTAAACGCGACATATTATCCTCCAAATTAGCAGCACTAGTCTGAAGAACCTTCAAACTTTCACCCATGCTAGCTTTCAAATTACTAGCATTCTCCTCCATTCGACTAGTATTCCTAGCTTCCATCTCCTTCATACTACTATTCAAATTAGCAGACATATTACTAGCATTCTCCTCCATCCTTGCATTCAAATTAGCAGACAAATTACTAACATTCTCCTTCATGCTTTCATTCAACATCTGCTTCATACTGCTATTCATGCTAGCTTTCAAGTTAGCAGACATCTCCTCTAGCATCAACCTCAAACTTTCATCTGCCATTACAATATTATTCAAAAATGGATTGCTGTAGGGACATACATCAAAAGAGCAAAATAACAACATTTGAGCAACACTTTTCACCATATATAAATTTGATCAATTTTCTGTCTTAAATCTAACTTATAACTACCTTATAATTAATATTCGAAGATACTTCATGTTGAAACAAACTCAAGCACATGTTCAAATTTCTCTGGCTCATTTTAAAATAGCCTAACACAAATAATTTACATTTACAATCCAAATAATTTAATTTTATCTTTAATATGACTAAAATGTCATAAGCCGGTCAAATAAAATAAGATTCCAGATTATAGGCGATTTTTCTAAGTTTCCTGCCCATTTAACCTTTCTCAAGTTGTATAAGATCTGATCTTTTCTGAGTGTAATTTTCCTAATACAATACAACATTTAATTCCTATATAATCACACTCTTAAATTCTACAATTGGCCTAGACATCTAACAAAGAATCAACCTCTTTATTTGAGTCTAATCGAACCCTACGTTTTAGGTTTGCCACTCTTTCTGGCGTTCAACCTGGTAATCCAGTTTTGTTGAATCGAGCCCCAACGTTTTAGGTGCGCCAATCTTTCTATTGTTCAACCTGGTGATCCAGTGTTGTTGAACACGCCCCACACGTTGACTGCGCCAATCTTTCTGTCCCCGTTTACCTGGATAGTAGGCTGTCAGATATCCGCCCCCCCCCCCCCCCCAATCGGATTGCCAACTATCAATCGCACCGGCACAGTTACATCAATGAAAATGGCACTGACAGATACTATCGAGATAAGAGCACAGAAGTTCACAGGAAATCATTGTGGAACACACCAAAATAGACGGGGGTTCATACTTACCGTTACTTACCTCTTAATTATCTCGGGGTTTGAGTTGACAACAGGATCACTAAAGTCTGTTCACACAATAACCTCCACCATGACATTTAAAAATGAACCAAAAACGAAGACGAGAACTTTGAACTGTACAAAAGCTTTATTTCTAATAAAGGGTATGATTTTACTAACACAACAAAAACAACGTGGCTATCAGTAGCCCAAGTCAATCTGACTACGTCCTCCAGTAGGACTTGCAAAAATTATCATACAACATGATATAAAACATTTTAGCTCCCAAGAGCTTCAAATAACGTAATATTCATAACACTATTGGATTGGAGAAGGACGTCAGGGTGTGACATATATAGAGCATTTGGTTTCCTTTTAATAAACATGAGAATGGTATTTATAGTCGCAAGGCCAGAGTGTGTACGACCTCACTCCCTGAGAACCAGATGTTGGCACAGCTGCGGGCTACCCTCCAGCCTGTTGCATACTGGTCAAATGCACTCCCTTCTCACGTGCTAAGTTACGTAAGAGTACAGCTTGCTCTCTCAAACTTTTAAATGTCTACAAGACAACTCACATTATATTTACGCAAATCTTTCAAGTACTTTGCTCACATCCTATTGGATCATTATGTTAATTTCTTAAACTTGTTAACTTCAATCCAAATGTTTAATTAGCTCTTAAATGTTTATAACAAAATCACATAAATTATTTATAACAATTAGAAATTGTTTATAATATTTGTCAAAGACAATAAAAATATTATAAGCACGCCTTTAACATCACTCTCGTTTTATATAACAGCTTAGGCTTTCACGGCCGGCGTTCATAATTAAATACAAGTTTTTCGGGCTTGTAGGCCGTGGTCCAGACAGGATATCTCCCGACGTTTCACCGGAAACTGCGTCCGGACGCAGTTTCCGGTGAAACGTCGGGAGATATCCTGTCTGGACCACGGCCTACAAGGCCGAAAAACTTGTATTTAATTACTCTCGTTTTACATTATTTTCAAAAATATTTACAGCAATTATTTACAATATTAACATTTAAATTGTTTAAATTATTAATTTAAGAAATACATTAACCACATGTTCATTCGGTTGGTAATTTTCATAATCGTGTTTAATATAATCGACCAATGAAGGTTAGTTATACATGTTAATGTCACAATCTGGTTTAATAAAGGTTTTAATAATGATTTGTGACGGCAACCTTCATTCAAAATCTTATCTCAAATTCTTTCAAAACTCGTGTTAATTATAACAGTAACTCACTTGATTAATTTTCAACGAACTATGACAATCTTACTCCAGCGGAAAATCCTTCGCTAACAAGTTAATGCACAATCTGCATTAAAAAATATGCCCAAAATCATCATATATTAATCTATATGGCATTAAAAACTTCCACATAACTTACAAAACTTCCACAAATAATTCTTTAACATTTATTCCTGTGGGAACCTCCTTCATATTCAAGGGCATTATACCTCAGCGACTTTCAACACGCGCTGCACTAGCGATTATACATTCATAGTTCCACTTAAAATTTTTTATAATCATTAATTGTTTCAAAACTGTTTTTCTATTTAACCTTCGTGGATTTCATTCATGAACCGAAATGAAGTCAAAACTTGCCAATCACAAACAAATTTAATAGTGAATACGCTTATATACGCCTGTCTGGTCTATCAAAATTTAAGATTAACATCTTAAAAAAAAATTGTAGTATGAAAATACTATCTTCAAATAAAGTGCGACTAAAATGCAAAGTAGTCGAATAGAATCCAATTAGACTGGGGAATGCAAACATCGTTATATAATTCTCTAATTGAGAAAAACTCCTAACAAAAGTACTTGACTTTAATGCATTCAATAATTCATTATTAAAGTTAATCTTTCACAAAAGCGTCTATGATGCAATGTTCATTCATAACTGACGATAAATGTCTGTGTTGCAATCAATACAAATAACGACTAGTATTTCCAAGATCGTCGACAACGTAAGAGATTTTAACGCTCTAAAATCATTTAAATGTTCTTCCTTCTTGATGATGACAGAAAATTGGTCAAAGTAATTAAACTGGGGTAGAATTACTTTAATAAAATGACACGCTGTCTGAATTTAAATCTGCCATAAAAATCATTAACTTACAGTCAAATCGTGACTACAAAAAAAATATTAATTACTGAAAAATCGAAATATCAGTCTCAACTGATTCAAAATCATTTACTATGCCCATGACATAACAATGTCTTAATAAATCGTCGAAAAATGCAAAACTCATCAAGATGTACTGAGAATAAGAATCTCAACAAGAAAATAGGGCAAAAAACATGAGGATAAAAATATGGGAAAAATAGTTGCTCAAACATCATTACTAAACTCAAATACAATAAACGTTCACGACTACCTTATCTGCCGATTGACGTTCCAGAGGAAAATTCCCCAAAGAAGACTGCTGATGGATCCATTTCACCACGTTAAAGTTGAGCTCCATCCTCGAAATAGGAAATAGCACCCTCGGAGAATCGAACTGCTTCCTTCTCCGGAAATCGCTCTGCTCCTTGAAGACGAATAGACATCCTTCCGGCAATAATCTTCTTTGTGAGTCGGGATATCCCTGACCTCTCTTGAAAAATTCCCTGAAGTTCCAGTAGACAATCGCCATGAAGTTTTGTAGAAATTTCCGAAGAAATTATTCATATACAGAGTATGAAATTGTTTCTATGGCTGTTCGATGGTATTCAGCCTTTAATTACGAAACATGGGTGTAGATGGTATTCACCGCATGTTCGCTTGTGTGGAATAGCAATTAGCGAAGTTCCATGTCGCTATCTTACTCCGTTGAAGTATGTCCCAATTGCAATAAGCCCTTTTAGCCTTCCATCTGCTCTTCGGTTGTAGTATTAGAAGAACAAACTGCCGTATTCAATTGCTCCATTATACTGTATCGTTCTGTAACCAAGCAATCTGAAGTCTTTCTATTCCACTCGCAGCGTCAGCCGTTGCGTTGATTCTGGCTATACAAAAGTGCTTCTCTTGTGGCGAGATAATCACTTTTGTCAGTTGTATAAAACTGCTGATATCTTTTAAACTAATCGGTCGAAATTGTTCAGCTTTTCTCTATTACTTTATGAAGCACAGCACAATACAATTAGCTTATCGGAGACCGCTAACTGTTCGAAGCTAAACTTGTAGAAGCTTTCTAAGGTCCGTTTCAACTTCACCTAGTTTGACTTGGATCTCGTTAATATAGTGGCCTCGCCACGCGTTATAAAGACGATTCTTTTCACTGCTGTTCACTTCGACGTCTCACTATAATGAATGTATAAGAAAAGAACTTTCACAAATATACCTCGATGATCTGAGAATGAGATCTCAGAATAATCGGAGAACGAAAGAGACTCCTCTCTTCTGCGCAAGCCCTTTTATTAACTTCACGAGGGGCGTTTCCATCCCTTCCAGAGCGTGATACTGCGTCATCGCTAAAACTTCCAACTTCGTTAATACATGACGGATTTTCAAAATTCAAAAACTGAAAATAAATTTCACCAAAATTCCAAATCAATGCTTTTACTGCAAATGGATTTCCACAATTCTGCATTCCAAAAGTAATAAAAATACCATAGTTTCAGCAATCTCCGTCTTCCTTTAAACTATCGTTCATTGGTTCATGCCTCTCCTCCAATAGCATAGTTTCTTCCTCAGCAGAATTCCTCGTTTCCTGCGACTGCGTCGTAAATCTTGGAACATTCTCGACTAAATGCTGACGTCACTGAGAATCTCAGCTCAAGTAGCCTGCTGGCATAACATTTACGTCATCCGTGCTTACGTCATGACTACCCACGTCATAACTATGACAGCCATAACTCTCCTAATAAATTTCAATATAGCCACCGTGGTCTCTACATAATTCAATTACGGGGGCAGTACAAGTAAAATTAGTCCACAACTACAAACTATTGTCAGTGGAAAATCTCAATTACATAACTCTCATTAGTATTTCATATGTCTGCATGTTATACATGTCTACTCATTACAATTCTGTTTCTTTATCCAACTTATCACAAAAACAATAACAATAAGCCTACAACAACGTTATGAGTAGTTAGCCCATGACCATATCAATGTAGATGTCATATTAATAATTATTCAACATAAAATTAGAATACTTCAGTAAACTAAATTTAATTTGCTATAAAAAAATATGTTCTCTAAAAGTATGCTAGCTCTCCGCGGGCCGGACAAAATCTGTCCGCGGGCCGGATGTGGCCCTCGGGCCGTAGTTTGGAGACCCCTGCTTTAAAGGAACAATTGTGTTTGTGCTTTCACCCACCGTAACTCACGGACAGATTTCAGTACCGGCCGTGTCCACCCACGATCTTATATTTCTCGCTTACTCACTACGCGTTCCAAAATATAAACCTAGGTATATAACGTGCAGGAATATGAAAGATATCGATATGTATGAACTAAGTTACGATGCCTACATTCTTCCGTGGAATGACATTTTAAATCTGAAAGACATTGATGCAAAAATAAATAAATTTAATTCGTTAATACACAGTCTATACAACAAACATGCACCCAAAAGACAGATAAGAATATCACGCAAACCTAATCCATGGTTAACCTCTGATGTTAAACATATGATGTCTCTACGTGATACACTCCACCGACATTACAAACGTACCCAAGACCCAAGTGACTATGAAAATTATAGATTAATGAGGAATAGAACTAAACAAATCATCCGTAATCTTAAGTTTAAATATGTTCGTGAATCAACAAGGAATATAAATACGGCTAGTGCTTGGAGGCATCTCCGAGCCATGGGCATAGGCAAAACACGGGAACAGCTTCAGGTACCTGACATTCCACTTGACGATTTAAATGCTTATTTCACGGAAGAGAGAGTTCAGTCTAATCCGCTTAACATACCTCATGTAAATAATGACCCATCATTTGTCCCACAAAGTAGCCCATGCTTTGCTTTTCGTACTGTCAGCACTAATGAAGTTAAGAAAGTCTTGTATTCTATTAAATCGAAAGCTAGTGGTGTCGACGATATTCCTATAACTTTCATACATAATATCATTGGCGCTATTCTACCCATTCTCACCCATATTTTTAATCACTGTCTCAAAAACGGCACATTACCTGCAATTTGGAAGTACGCTAATGTAATCCCACTTCCCAAGAACCCAGGCTCTAAACTTCTATCCGATTACCGTCAAATTTCTATTCTCCCCGCTCTTTCCAAAGCGTTAGAACGGTTGGTACCTACTCAAATACTGGAATACCTGCACGCTCACTCTCTTCTGGATCCACTTCAATCTGGCTTCAAGAAGGGCCATAGCACAGCAACTGCTTTACTAAAAGTGACTGATGATATCAGACAAGCAATGGACGAAAGACAAGTGACAATACTCACACTCCTTGACTTCAGTAGGGTTTTTGACACGATACATATCCAGACATTGTTGAAGAAACTTGCATGCCTTTTCGGTAATGAGGCTTTAAAATTTTTCACCGCATATCTTACAGATCGCATGCAACGTGTAATAACACAAGATACTGCTTCACAGTGGCGACTCAGGAAGGCAGGAACCCCTCAGGGTTCCGTTCTTGGTCCTCTTTTGTTTGTCCTTTATATTAATGACATCTCCTCAGTAATAAAATATAATAGATATCATCTTTATGCGGATGACCTCCAAATTCACTGTCACGTTGGTATCAAAGATATAGCGAACGCGATACGAGATGTAAACACCGACCTGCAACAACTCAGTGTGTATGCTAGCGATAACGCTTTCCTTCTCAACCCCAAAAAAGACCCAAGTTATTATAATCGGCTCGCAGGGATTACTGAATTCCATGTATAAAAACTACACTATCCCTCCTGTGACTTTAAATGCAACCGTAATCCCGTTTAGTAAAACAGTGAAAAACCTCGGTATGACTCTGACTGAAACTCTTGACTGGTCTGCACATGTAAGTAATACTTGCAGGAAGATGTACGCGACGCTACACCCACTCAAACGGCATAAGTACATTTTACCACAAGACGT
Source organism: Meconema thalassinum (assembly GCA_946902985.2). Classification (NCBI taxonomy): domain Eukaryota; kingdom Metazoa; phylum Arthropoda; class Insecta; order Orthoptera; family Tettigoniidae; genus Meconema; species Meconema thalassinum. Next base: position 170,354,451 of record OX336389.2, on the reverse strand, counting down.
GAGGATAAAACTTATTGAGACTTTGATACTACCAATACTTGACTATAGCGACGTGGTCCTTGTTGATGCAACTAGCGAACAAACTAAAAAATCTGCAACGAGCATTGAACTCTAGTCTTCGGTTTGCTTTCAACTTGAATTACGATTCTCACGTAACCCCTAGCTACAAAGCTCTTTCTTGGCTGAAACCTGAAGGGCGTCGAATTTTTCATATTTTGACGTCGGTATATCGAACCCTAGACGAAAATCTCCCACTGTATATTTCATCGAAATTTAATTTCCTGTCCTCATTTCATAATATTAATACTAGATCTGGCTCTTCCCTCGCTATTCCCGTTAACCACTCTTCCAAGTACAATAAATCCTTCGTTGTGACTGGGTCGCGACTTTGGAATACACTCCCAGCTGACGTAAGGAAATGCAAGACCTACACAAAATTTAAGACTGCTTGCAGATATTTCCTTTTGAACACCGCTGACTGTTTCGTGTGACTGGTGATGGATGATAGACAGCATGATTGAGCCATTATGGTATATAAATAAAAATCAAAATACCCAGTTATTTACTAGATCTAACACTATCACTTATTATTATTATTATTATTATTAGTATTAGTATTAGTATTAGTATTAGTATTAGTATTAGTATTAGTATTAGTATTAGTATTAGTATTAGTATTAGTATTATTATTATTATTGTTTCAGGTAACTATTTTATATGTTTCTTTGTTTGATGTGCATTGCTATCTTATTTTTTATGTCCTGTTTTATTCTAACTTAATTTCTAGTTTACGTATCTTATTCAATGGTAGTATTTGTGTATTTTATTATAACTATGTGGTTAAGTGTAAGAGAGGACCACGAGCCCTAACTTCGCCACTGCAAAAGACATAAATAAATAAATAATCCAGTTAACGGAAGTGCCACTAGGGGCTGGCACGTAACAACTGGTGTCAGAAGCCGGATTACGAACTCAAGCACAAGCACAACACCTGACGGTCCTGGTTTCAAAACCCGAGCAGGTCATTTTTTCTCTAATTTTCCTGTGTGTGCATGCTCTTTACAAGGCATACAACTAAAATGGAAGCGCAATTGGCAGCATTGCTAGAAAAGTTAAGTGGCCTGGAAACCAAGTTATAAGACAGCCAGAAGAATTCAACCAAGGACCTAACTGCCAAACTAGAAGGCGGCCAGAAGAAGCTAGAAGACGGCCAGAAGAAGATGGAAGACGGTCAAAATAAGCTAGCGGAGGACCTGAGGAAGATAGAGGACGGCCAGAAGAAGATGGAAGACGGTCAGAATAAGTTAGCACAGGACCTGAATAAATTAGAACTGGGTCTGCGTGAGGAAATCACGGCAGTGGAAAAGAAGTTCGATGCCTTACAAGTGGAAGTTGCCGAGTTGCGCCGACGCCCGCTGATGGGGGTGGAGGAGAAATTCAACGCCTTGCAAAAGGAAATTGCTGAGCTGAGCCAACGCCCGCCGACGGGGATGGAAGCGAGATTCAACGCTCTGCAAGAGGAAGTTGCCGAGCTGTGCCTACGCTCGCCCACAGGTACACCGGAGCAGTGGAGTAATGACAGCTCTAACCCCCCCCCACCACTACTCCCAATGCGAGCCGATAACTCCCGAACCCGTGGTCGGAGATTCACGAATGAGGTGTCGTTGGACTCGGGCTGACGGGAGCTCTGCTATGGACTACTTGTTATATTTTTGAATTTTTGTTTGAAAATTTTTGTTTTCGAAAGTAGGTGATAGTTTGAAAACCAAACATGGTAGAACGTTTTGCCATGGTTCAAACGAAAGGTCCCTATGTCCTTTATTTTCTATAATAAAACTTTTTTATTTTTTATGTTTTTTTGAAAACACTCGAATTTTGAAAATCCTATATTTTGGAAACTAGGAATTCTACAAATAAAATGTTTGACATAAATGAAAGGTCCCTACGCCCTCTACCTCCAAAAAAATTCAAGTCTCTAGGATAAAAACCTGACAGTAGTGTGGTGAGGGGAAGCTGCACCACTTAGGAAGTTGTGAGCCCCTGCGACCTTGGAATGGAAGGAGTCATGCTAGGAGGGCGTGCTTGGATTTGTTTTTTTTTTCGTCTCGTTGCGCTCTTTACGGGAATGTAGGTCTCGAAAAGGTGAAAATCTGGAAACATGGTTTTTTTTTTTGGGTAAAACAGTGATTTTAGACTTTTTGTTATATCTCGCGAACCAATCATGCCAGAGGTGGGTACAAGGGGTCCAAGGACTCTCAGTGACGTCCTCTTTGCTATGGACCACTCGTTATAATTTTTTTTAAATTTGGAAACTCGATTTTGGGGTAAACAAGTGTTTTTTGTGATTTTTGCTGATATCTCACGAACCAATAAGCCTAGAGACTTGCACGAGGTGTCATTTTTTTCGTCGCGTTGTCCTCTTGCCTAAGATGTTCGTGCTAAGCAGGAATGAAAAACCATTTTGAGGTAAAGCCGTGATTTTAGGCTTTATGCTCTATCTCGCAAACCAATAACGCTAGAGACGTGTACGAGGTGTCCTAGGACTCGGGCTAACGTCCCCCTTTCGAATGTGTTAGATATTTTCTCAAAAAAATAATTCACAAGGGGCCTAACGCCATACATGTTGAATAAAACCTTTTTTTTCTTTGCCTGCTTAAAATGTTCATGAAGCGTGGTTGTTGAGAGTGACGATACCGCTGTGTGGGTATGGGTTTCAACGAACCTGTCGCTAACTACAATGACCATGCTTAATAGAACACTCGCTATTTCGACGGGTCGGTTTATGACAGAGCGAGGGTTCATTTTTTCTGATATTTTACCCACGAAGAGAGCCTTTAACGTGTAAACGGTGATGAGAACTTGGTTCTATGTTGGTCGAAGCGAGTACAGAAAACAAACTTGCCGAGGAGCAGACTAGCAGGAGGTGAATGTCATTTGAGCTTATTGGAATGCGCTGATCTGACTTGACAACAGGTGCAATGGAAAATGACAAAGACGCAGAGGACACTTCAAGGTTAAATAATCTGACGACCGTGGTGGCAGGAAAGAGCGAAATGCATGTGAACACGTGTGAGATGACATGAGGGCTAAACTAGTTACATCCTGTTTGCTTCGTACGTGACAAAATGCCAGTTGACGTGTAATATGATCCAAAATACGTGTTCACCTTGGACGTTAGCTGTCCACGTGCACGATAACAGAATGTTCAAAGCGTGAGAAAAAATGATTATACATGCAACGTAACATATATAAAGACATGTCATTATCATTTCCACTCTCACTTCGGTGACTACCTTTGAACACACTGCGTTGCGTGAAACACTTGGTCTTGTTTAACAGTTTTGGTGTTGGTGGGGTAGGTATTTATTTATATATTTATTGATTCATATATATTTACATGCAATTATTTATTGATTGTTAAAGTTATAATTTAATGTTTATTTATTTGTTTGTAAATAACGCGTATAGCCTACCTGTGTGTGTCTGTGGGAAAGAGATTGAAAAAGAGAGAAAGACAGACAGCTAGAAAAGAAACCATTTCCACACTAGCCCAAGAGACGAGAATAAAGCAAAGCATTACAAGTCAAGGTGAGGTTTGTTTTATATATATATAACCTGTTTGATTTTGTTTTGTTTATGATGTGCATAAACTATATGGAATTGATAAGCTTATGGTGGTTTATTTTAATTTCTTTTTAGATATTTGGAGATAAAAATCTCTACTGCTTTAGCCACAACAGCTGAAAACCAAGTGGCTTTAGAGTGGAACCATTGTCAAGAAGTCTACAGCTGAAAACTCAGTTGAGAGTGTTCTTTCAAAATAATGTATTTTGCTGCTGTGGATACGTTAACTTGGGAACCCCTAAACAGTTGTTTCAAATCATGAGTCTGCTCTGGCCGCATAGTGAAAGTTAGGGAAAGTTTGATTCCCAAAGAATTTTTAGAATCTTGTTTTGAAATTTTTAAAATTGAAATTTGTACAGCGCAAAGGTTGCATACGGCTTTAAAGGTGAATACAAAACTGGTGTGCGATTTCATATATAAAAAGAAGGACGTAGAGCATAAAGAGACATTTTATATTTGCAGTAAAATGCAAGAGCTTTTGATAGCCGATAATCTGAACGAGTGGTAGGTATCAAAGCAATGTGGTGAATGCCTTGCTATCAAAATTTGATAAACTGCAACAAGGACCCAGTGGTTTAGCATTAGACAAAATTCATCATCTACAAATCAACATTTGTCAATTCGACCCGTTGAATGCTGGGTCTAGCTATATTAAAAAACCGCCAGCAAAAGCTTCGAAAAAGGCTGTGGTGAATATTGAAAATTTTGATGATGAAAGTTTTCTGTGGGCTGTGGCTGGATATTTGCAGCCAGCACAACGTCATGTTAACAGACCAGCAAAGTACATGGCCAAGTTTGATGAATTGAAACAAACATTAAATTTAACTCGAGTGTCGTTCCCTATGGACTTAACCGAGATTCATAGGTTTGAACAAGACAACCATGACTTTTCGTTCATGGTGTATGGCCTTGATGGTGATGAGATTGTGGGTCCTCTTTATGCTACAAAAGAACCGAAACGACACCACATTCATATTTTATATCTGTCTGAGGGAGAGGTGAATCACTATTGCCTCATTAAAAGATTGAGTAGATTGCTAAGCCGTCAAATGTCCAAACATGATGGTTAGAAGCACATTTATGATCGATGCTTGCAATATTTTACAACCCCTACGCTTTTAAAACGTCATAGGGTAGATTGTGTTTCTCAGGAAGCGGTGAGATTGATATTGCCACAAGGGGACAAGGCTGTGTTAAAGTTTAAGGACATTCATAAGCGTGACACTGTTCCCTATGTGGTATATGCAGATTTCGAATCACTCACCACACCCATGGCGGGATGTGAACCAGATCCCACCATCAGCTCAACCACACCCATTCAAAAACATGAACATTTTGCCATAGGATTTAATGTGGTGTGTGCCTATGACCCCACACAATCCGTTTACAAATACCGTGAGGGACCAGATTGTGCCAGATGGTTTTCGGATGAACTTGTAAAGTTAGCTCATGATGTACAGGAATTACTTGACCACCCAGTACCCATGAGCCTATCTCCAGAACAGCAGCAGCAGTATGAGCATGCCACGACATGCCATATTTGCGAAAAGCCTATTTTAAGTGGAGAGTAAAAGTCAGAGACCACTCGCACTTTACGGGGGAGTTTCGTGGAGCTGCGCATAGTAAATGCAATTTGAACTTTCCAGCTCCTCGTTTCATCAGTGTCTTTTTCCACAGTGTGGCAAATTATGACATTCAGTTTTTGATTCGTGAATTGGGTCATGTCAACAAGGGCTCGTTTACCATTATCCCCCAAAACCATGAGCGTTTTACAGCCCTGACATGGAGGTTGAGCGACTTTAGCATTCGATTTTTGGATTCCTTCAAGTTAATGGCATCCTCGCTAGACAGCCTTGTGAATGGCATGAATTAGGAGGAATTAAAAAATACTAGAATGCATTTTAATGATCCTGAGCAATTTCAATTGTGCATTCGGAAAGGTATATTCCCGTATGATTTCTGCAACAGCTGGGACGTGTTAAAGCAAAGAAAACTCCCACCACAAGAGAAATTTTACTCAAAACCAACACGCAGTACCGTTTCTGATTAAGACTATGCACATGCATGTCAAGTTTGGCGAGTGTTTGGCATTAAGACGCTAAGTGAATATGCTTTGCATTACCTAAAACTTGATGTATTGCTGCTCACCGATGTGTTTGAAAAATTCCGTGAGTTGTGTCAACACATTTCCGGTCTTGACCCGGCTCACTATTATACAAGTCCTGGGCTCTCGTTTGATGCCGCTTTGAAATACACTCAAGTGGAATTGGATTTACTCACTGATGTAGACATGGTTCTATTTTTTTAAAAGGGCATTCGTGGTGGCTTTGTGTCACTTAACCAACGCCATGCCGAAGCGAACAATGTCTACATGCCTGATTATTCACCAGACAAACCAGAATCATACTTAATGTACTATGACGTGAATAATTTGTATGGTTACGCCATGAGTCAGCCTTTGCCCTATGGAAAGTTTGCTTGGCTGACAGACAAAAAAGTGTCAGAATTTGATGTGATCAAGGCTAGCCAAGAAACAGACCGTGGATATGTGCTAAAAGTGGATACTGAATATCCCTCATCCTTGTATGATGAACATGCCGATTTCCCATTCTGCCTTGAGCAAATGGTTCCCCCTGACAGTAAAGTGAAATTTGAAAAACTCATGGGCACACTTTACAACAAAAATCGGTATGTGCTACATATCCAAATGTTGGTGCAATGCCTCGCCCAGGGCTTGGTGTTAAAGAAAATCCACAGGGGTATTTCTTTTGCTCAAAAAGCATGGCTCAAGCCATACATGCGACTCAACACAGAGCACCGACAAATGGCAACATAGCAGTTTGAAATTATTATTTTTTAATTAATGAACAACTGCATCTATGGCAAGTCCATGGAGAATGTCCGCAAATACCGTGACATTAAATTGGTCAATGTCTGTGAGGGGCGTTGGGGTGCCCGGCGGTACATTGCCAAGCCAAATTTCAAATCGATCAACATTATCGACGAAGATTTGGCCACTATTGAATTGAGTAAGACCAGCGTGACCATGGATAAACCCATTTACTTGGGCCAAGTCAGTTTAGACTTTTCCAAATCGGTCATGTATCGATTCCACTATGAGTTTGCCAAACGCCATTCTGAGGACGTCTCTCTTTTGTATATGGATACGGACTCATTCATTTACCACATTCGCCTTTGCAACCCCTATGACGTCATGAGGCAGCATAGCGACTCGTTCGACACCTCTTCGTCTAGCGCTGACAACATGTTTCAGCTGCCCATAAAAAACAAGAAGGAAATGGGCGTTTTAAAAGATGAATGCGGTGATTCCGTCATGACGGAATTCGTAGGTTTGTCTTCGAAAATGTATGCTTATCGCACACTCGACTGTAAGGAAGCCAAAGGAGCAAAAGGTGTAGGTAGGGCAGTGGTAAAATCGCTACGTGTAAATGACTATCTAGCGGTTTTACACACTGGCAATGCTATGTCCCATACACAGTGCAGGATACAATCCAGCAACCATCCTTTGTATCTTGTGGAACGGAGAAAACGCACCCTCGCCTCCATGGATAACAAACGTGTGTGGGCTGATGACCTGCTCACGAGCCTTACTTACTTACTTACTTAATTTCTGCCGCTCCTTCCGGAGCATAGGGCCTTGGCGAAATTTCTCCACGCAGTACGGTTCCTGGCCATTCTCTTCACTTGACTCCAGTTCTTGTCCACCTCTGCAATTTCATTTTCGATCGTCCTCTTCCAGGTCTTCTTAGGTCGACCTCGCTTCCTGGCGCCTTGAGGATTCCAGTCTAGCGCCGCCCTCTCAATAGCTCCGTCCGGCTTCCTTAGTGTGTGACCAATCCAGCGCCATTTCCTCTCCTTGATCTGGATGCTAATCGATTGTTGATTAGTGATGGTCCAAAGATCATCATTTGAGATTATGTCCGACCACCTCACATTCATGATGCGACGCAGACATCTGTTAATGAACACCTGTAGCTGGTTGTTGATCGGTTTTGTGACTTTCCATGTTTCACAGCCGTAGAGAAGAATCGACTTTACGTTGCTATTGAAAAGGCGGAGCTTGGTCTTCCTGGAAATATTTCTATTTCTCCAGATGTGGTAGAGCTGGACAAAGGCACCATTTGCCTTCCTGATACGGCTTCGAACATCTTCCTCTGCTCCCCCATCATTTGTGACTATACTTCCAAGGTATAGGAAGGACTCAACTCGCTCAATGTCCTTTCCGTTGACTGTCAAACTAGTCGTGATATCAGAATTTATCCTCATTTCTTTGGTCTTGTTGGTGTTGATCATCAGTCCTGCACGTTCTGCTTCTCTCTGCAACCTCCCCACCTTATCTTCTATGTCTCGGTACCGTTGTGCCATAAGACAAATGTCGTCTGCGAAATCCAGATCTTCAAGCCTGTCATTTATACCCCATTGAATACCCCTCTTCCGTCCTCCCATTAACTTCTTCATCACACTATCCAGGACCAACAGGAACAGAGTGGGGGAAAGGACACACCCCTGTCTCACTCCGGAACTGACCTTTATCTTTTCTGTTAATTTGCCTTCGTGAAGAACCTGGCACTCAGACCCTTCGTACATCTCTTCCATGATTCTGATGATCTTTGTTGGAATTTTATATTCCTCGAGGGTCTTCCACATGATTCTTTGATTTACGGAGTCGAAGGCTTTCTCGAAGTCAACAAATGTGAGGTAAAGGGTATTCCGCCACTCCACACTCTGCTCCAGGATGATTCGGAGGGTGTTGATGAGATCCACACAGCTGCGAAGTTGTCGAAATCCAGCCTGTTCCTTCCGAAGCCTTTTTTCTACGCAGTCTTTTATACGATGCAGGATGACTCTCGCCAGCACTTTGCTTGGAATGGACAGCAAGGTGATACCCCTCCAGTTGTTACAGTTTGTGGTGTCCCCTTTCTTCGGCAACTTGACTATCAACCCCTTCTTCCAGTCGGTTGGTATTTTCTCCTCCTTCCAGATCTTCTCCAACAGCGGGTGCAGCAGATCGATCGTAATATCCAGGTCTGCTTTCAGTACTTCCGCTGGGATATTATCCAGACCTGGTGCCTTCCCACATTTCATCTGCTTCAACGCTGTCCGTATTTCGCCCCGAGTTGGGGAGTCGAGGCTGATGCTTGGGTCACTTTCTGCTTCCCCTTCATCTTCTCCTCGCTGCTTACTTTCTGGTCCTCTATCTCTATTAAGAACCTCCGCAAAGTGTTCTCTCCATCTTGTCAGCTGCTGTTCACACGTCGTGAGGATCTCGCCCGTCTTGCTCTTCACAGGCCTAGTTTTATTAAAACCTTTCTTTGAAAGCATCTTTGTGATGCCATAGAGCTCCTTAACGTCCCCCCTTCTTGCCGCTTCTTCTGCTTTCTCCGCCTGCTCATCAATCCACCTCCTATGATCCTTCCGTACACTCCTCTTTACCTCCCTGTTTGCTGTTGAATACTTTGCTTGTGTGAGAGCCTTCTGCTGCCTAGTCTTGCAGGTGTTGAGCTTGGCCTTAATCTCCTTCCTATAATTTATCTTGTCCCAGGTCTGATCGGATATCCATTCTTTCCGCAGGTAGTTCTTGTACCCGAGCTGCATTTCACTGGTTTCCACGAAGATATTCTCACGAGCCTTGGTGTATTCTTGGAATACACGGTAAGATAGAGTATATTTTTAATACTCTTTGCTTGTTCATTCCTTCCCTTTTCTCAAACACCAACAGTGATCTTCTAGTTTCTCTTTGGTGGTCATGTCTCTTATGTTACTTGTGAGTCTGTTCTAGATATATATCTTCCATGACTCACCTAGCGTCATCTAGCAGCGAATCTTTGAAGTTCCTCAATTCTTCCCGGTGCAAGAGGACTTCCTTATCCATCTGGCCACCAGATCTCGTCGCCATCGCCAGCTATCAAGAGAACTTCGTCTACTTTTTCACCCACCATGCTGCGCTAGTATCGTCTGCTATCAACTCTTTGAAGACCATTCATCAAGAAAAACATTTATTTTTTCAAGGTTGTCTATTCTGATATGTATTCCTTTTGTCTCCTACCCCCACTCTTTTCCCTTTCCTGGTCCCTCTGCGCTTCGCTGAGTGGGTCTCACTTGCACGTCGGCCCTCGACTTAGTCAGTCAAGGCTCAACTAGAGCCAGCCTCCTGATTTAAAGAGGCATTCTTTAGATTCCACGCCATGTTGAAACTTTAATCGTCAAAGGGAACTTCTTCATCATCGCCATGCAGCAAAGATAAGTACAAACTCCAGGTTTTAACTTCATCTTCATCGGTTTTAATATCTACATGCTTTTAATAACCATTTATAGGCAGTGTGAGATTACTTATTTGTGGCAATAATCATCCTTCGCGGGATTTTCCATATTGAGCTTTGTCTACCCACCAATCTTTGTAAAAGCTGCATTTCTGATGCTTATTAAATGAGAGACCTTCTCACAACGTGGGATATTATGGAATACCCACTGTCTATAAACTATTAAGCTCGTTCCACCGCTGGAATAACTTTGGCCCTATTCTTCTATTAGGATCGATCTGGAACCTTCCAGAATCTGCACTCTATCTACAAGTCGTGCCGTCATGTATTTTCCACTCACTTGTGGGAATACTATTTAAAAAGAGGAATCTTCCTTATAAATTACTGCTCAATAGCTAATGTTCCTTCCTCCGTTGGAATTTTCTCTGGCGTATTTAATGATAATCTACAACCTTCTCAAGCAATAGACTTTCGCCTACCTAGTGCAACGAGTTATTTTCTATCATTGCAATAACTTTCTTTGCCATAAACTTTCGTACTGCTACAGTGAACTTTTCATCCCTTTCAACAGACTATAGTGAAAAACTGTGTTCTTTCAGTATTTCTTCCGCGTCGCGCTCGTCCGATTATTATAAATACGGCCATCCCAGTTGATCTTTCCTAAACCCCTTAATAACAAACCATAATAAAATTGTTACTTTAGGTCTTTTTTAATGAGGTGTCACGCTAGAGACGTGCCCTCCCACTTTGCTTACATACCATTAATTAATTTCTGTATAACTACGTGTCTTGTACACGTTTCTAATTATCTTGTTTCTCTCTTCTAATTAGGGAATACAATTCTTTCAACTCATGAGTGAGTTATTTCTTGGTTTCACGAAAGGGAATCTTGCCCCATTTGGCTCGTGATTCCTACTTAAACACAGGAGGTCTAGAACCTTCCTTTCGACTTTCTCTTCAGGTTTCACATTAAGTGACCTGCCCAATTTGTATAACCAAGAAAAAATATAGGTAATTCCGCTTAAATATAAGAAGTTATAGGAACTTCCATTTTATTCTTCCTGTTTTTGTTATTGTTATTTTCTAAGTTGTTACTCTTTCTAGAATACTTTCTTAGAAATTTCTGGAAGTACACCCCTTGTACTCGATTTACTGTATAACTTTAATTACTTTAATTGTCCTTAATTTTTGTACTTTATCCTCTCTATTTTAAAATCTTGCGAGGATTTTAAAACATATAAAGTTTTAAAACCTAATGAATTGTTAATTGCCTGGCGCAAACTTTAAATTTTTTCTGAGGTCTGCGACCCCAAATTGTTAATAAAATTGAAAATATATATTTGTTAAATCCATCAAATTCTTTTGAATTGTCAAATAAATTAAGAGTTCCTTTTCGCTTTTTCATTTTTCTGGTATTACAGTTAGGCAAGATCCTGTCTTCCTTGACTTTTCCCTCTTAATGCCATCAAATCTATTGATAGGGCTTTCACCACTTGTTGCATTTGAGCAAGAACTCTTAGTGGTTATCTTGGTAAAGTCTCTCTTAGCTTTAATAGCTAATTCTAACTGGCCAGTAAGGCAAGTACAGCTCGCTACGCCAGCTTCCTGCTTGTGGAGATCCTCTCCAAAAAACTTATGGTTGGTTTTCCAAAATATAAGTGTTTCTCTTTGCCTAAACGTTTAGTCGGCTCCTTGCTGGGTAAAAGCTTAGCCATTTCCAAATGCAACTATTGGTTCACTTACCAAAATTATTCCCAAAGGTATAATTCTTTTATCACTATCCTTCTTGGAAGCACTTGGTCGCTTCTCAAGAACTCTACAACTTCGAAAGCTGGAAATATCAAAACCCATTCAAATTATTGGCATTCTTCGAATCACTTGTTCAAAAACTAATTCCCTTGAACAGACATACTGTGCCCGTTTAGACCGGAGTCCGCACGACCACATATGCATTTTACCAATAATCAGTCAGCACGAGAGTCTAAATATCCCGGAGCGCCAGAGGGGTTAAAGCTAATCGCAAAAATGACATCAAATGAAAAAATGCTTTACTGATTTTTGGCTCAATGCAACAATAAGGATAGAACGAGATTCAATTGGGTATAACACATCACGTAAAATTATCTCAGTTTATTTTGAATTTAAAATTGACTGCAAAGATGCTCAAAGCAGCATCACTCACGTGCGGCGACCCACACTCCTATTTACACAATATACAGAAATTTTCCAAACACATTTGACAATTATTTTTTGGAAACACAAGTCTGATTGTTAGTCCTGTAGACTGTGTTCCAAAATTATGTATGATTAAATCCAGTTCAAATTTAATTGTCTCTACTGGAAATATCGTAGTTCACTGTTTGAATTTTTACATAACATTAACACTCGTAGAATAAATGTTCATAGAATTTTTAACTTTCACTTATTTTTCCAATTTCAAAAATATATTGTCGAAAAATATTATTATTCTGAATCAACACAAATTATTTACACATATTAATAACATCTGAAAAGTATTTGACCTTGAGCATAGCATCGAAGAACTGTGCGAAGCACAACAACAATTAATTGTTCTTCTGACATTAAACATTCGAGAAGTGACTCGATTATGAACTTCAAGTTCCTAACAAAATATATGATTTCTGAATCATCAACTTGATCAATAAATTGTTGAACCATTCAACTATTCAATTTTCCACTTGGAATCATTATTATAAAAAATATTTATATTCATGGCCATTTTAGTAATTTTCACAACTTGCAATTCTTCGACAGAATGCGGAAATAAGAATTGTAGCTTCATAATAAATTCATTTAGTTCATGGCACTAGGATTGAAAATATCCTTCAAATTATTCGTGGTTAAAGAATTATTTTTAATTGGCAGTGGCCCATTCTATTATTTGTGTAAGAACACAATATTCCAACAACAACGGCAAAGGTCTTCCTCTGAAGAAGAATAAACTACTATCATGACAAATCCGGGTTCTAGCAAAATCAAAGTTCTAAATGGAATTCGTAAACAAGGTTGAAATAAGAACTGATGGTTTCTAAGAAATAACCTTCGGGTCATTCATACGACGAAATGTGTAGTTCCAATACTCCTTCTATAAACCTGAGCCATCGAACCTGCTATTTGATTGATGCTCGAAAAAACCTCTTCATTCCTGCGACTTAAACATGCGCACCTGGGAATGGCATTTCAACTACTCCACACATATAAATTTTCTTCCCAAAATTTATACAATAAACCAAGCCTCTGCTTGTTATCAACACTGGAAGATTAATAAACTTACAAGTTTATTTTATTTTACCATTCCGTTCAACCCGTGAATTTACCATACTTATGAAAATCTTTATTTCACTTTCGAGTGTGTTTACGTCATGATTTTATATAAATACAAAAATATCCTATTTGATACAAATATCATTTGCTTCCCGTTTCATGCCTCTCCGTGTTATCTGAAAAATATACTTTGCTCATTGCAAATATCAACTGTTCAACCAGAACTGAAATGTTGGTTGAATGCGGGCTTGCGCTAACCACTCTCCTTCGGAAAATCTCCTGTTCCAGACTAGAAATGATTAAACTACTTCATAGGCTCTCTCTCAATACATATGATTATTATAAAATATAATATCCAAGAATTATTTAGAAAAATTATAAAAATTATTATTATTATTATTAGTGGATTATTATTATTATTAATATTAGTTATATTATGTTAAATATATTTAATTATCATTTCATTATGTGAGAATCCACATGTTCGAATCTTCGAATATGAAAAAAAAAACATCCATTCCTCAACAAAAAAATAACTCAACCTTTACATCGACGGTTTTCCGTGATATCCCTAAAATATGAAATATTCAAATAAATGCTCGAAATGCTCGGTCATCGATCCTAAACTGTTCTGAGTGCTGAAAATACTCAGAATAACTCTAACAAGTCTTGCGTAAATCATTGCAAGATTTAAATACGAAGAAAAAAAATGTGTTGGTCATCTGCAGAAAAATAGTTTGTTCCAATTAGCTAGGCATAATATAATTCAAATGTGGCTTACATTTCTTGATGGTCGTGAAGCGTAGTAAACCTGGTCTGTACCAGATTTATCCATAGACATGCCCTATCGGACAAGCATGTATAATCCTTGTATCGGCCGCCATTATATACCCACAATACATCTAGTAAGACATAGTGGTAGTATCTATTGACGTTTGAAGTAACTGTTGATCCATTTTAATATTGGTTTCTGTTAACTCCATAACAGTTTGCTTAAATGGGGTCAGATCTAAGTGATCTATTCTTAGATATGTCAGTTGTAACATAACTCACGGTAATCTTTTCAGTACAAGAAAACACTGACAGTCTAACCAATCAACGGCTGTTCTGAAGATCGTTCCCTGGGCATGGCTTCACACCATCTACCATGCGCGAAGCAACATGTAGTTTCCCTGCGTTGGCTAATGAACACCACCGTGATAGACTGGTCTTCAGTGTACTGATAGATCGGAGTGGTTATTAAGTTACAAAAATGAAAACTGACTGAATTGGACTAAATATCCAAGTATTAGGTTATTACTGGTCTGTGACAAAGTACTAATTCTAGACAAAGTCTAGCATATGTCCATGTAGAAATAAAAATATTTCACCAGTGTCTGTAGAAAAATATCAATCACCCTAGTGATTCTCCCTGCCGGAAACTTACTAAGTTCCACTCGAAGCGCAGCACTTTTGTGACAATCACAACTTTGAAAATAACTTCTGCGTAGATCCGGCAACCATGTGCCTTGGCTCAGCGTAGCGGCACCTTGCTAGGCAAGTGCTTGTGTTGAAGTGAGCTACTGATGCCTGCGCCAGCCGGCTTTTATTCAAAACTGTCAGGGTCACGCTGCATCAGCTGATATCTGGAAATCCTCATATCTCTGGTATCCCTGGTCCGATTTACTTGATACTAATTGCATTCTCTTTCATTTGGCCGTGCCAGTAATCTGATCCCAGTCTCAAGTCTCTACTCCATGGTTAACTATTTAATCAATAAATAGCCTCGACCTCTGCTATTACTCGCTACGTCACTTGACATGCTCTTAGCGGTATATTCTTTCTAATTCCTTCTCGAAGCAATGTAGCGCGATATTCAAATATCTCAACTTTCAAAAGCGACTGTAGCCTTTCCCTTGATATCTAGGTGTCTGAATCTTGGAATACCCATTCCTAGAGTTGGGCACATCCACCCCACACCTATCAAAAAAATAAAAATTGAAAAATTTTTATTTTTCCTATCTACACATTAAATCATCTGGTTCTTGAATAATAAATCTTCAAATTCGATGCATTATAAGTTCCCACGATGTTACCAGTTCGTGTATTGGCGACTTCATAGCTTCCATTGTTGTTTACTTCCACAATACGATAGGGTCCAGTATAAAGGCTTGCAAACTTCGAGTACACTCGATTTTGCACGTCAGAGGGTGTAGGTCTTTTCACTAAAACGAGAGTTCCTACGCGCAAGTGTCTGCGAAAACGCTTTCCTCTCACTCTGCGCTCTCTTTTCTCAGCTTGGCTCCTCAACTTGTCTAAAGCTAGAGTTTCCCTCATCTGAAGACTTGGTTCAATCTCAGGTGGAATAGAGATGATTCGATCCCATTGTCTTGTTGGTTTAATTCCATGATGAAGCAACATGGGAATCTGTCCAGTACTCTCATGAATTGTAGAGTTGATGGATTCGGATGCTAAAGAAAGAACATCCATCCATTTCCAATGCTCATTTGGACAATAGAGGCGGCAAAATTTTGCTATTTCAGCCATCACGCGTTCCGCTGGATTGCTCTCAGGATGTCTGATAGAACAAAACAATTGTCTAATCCCAAGATTATTCATGATGGTTCTAAATTCTAAAGATGTAAATTGAGGTCCACGATCTGATAAAAGGAATTCCGGTTTGCCTGCTTCCGGAATTACGTTGTCTCTAATTCTCTTCGCACAATATTTTGCGTTTGCCTTCTGAATTGGATGTAACATAGTGTATTTGCTAAAAACATCCAT
The DNA here is from genome assembly GCA_946902985.2 of Meconema thalassinum. NCBI lineage: Eukaryota > Metazoa > Arthropoda > Insecta > Orthoptera > Tettigoniidae > Meconema > Meconema thalassinum. The sequence goes on along the minus strand of OX336389.2, from coordinate 170,338,498 downwards.
GGTCACCAAAATATATCGGTTACCTCTTTTAGACATTGGGAGAGGACCATATAAATCAGTCGCGAAGATTTCACAAGGCTTAGAAGGAATAATAGGCCTTGGTAATTCTCTCAATAATCTAGAATTATGTTTACTCCTTTGGCATAAGTCGCATTCTCGAATAGTGTTCCTGACAGTTTGTCGCATTCGCTCCCACGAAAATTTCTCTTGAATCATGTTGACCGTCTTATCTACTCCAGCGTGACCTGCGATTCGATGTGCCATCCAAATAATGGGTTTTTGCATTCGTGGAGGTATCACTACTCTTAGCTTCGTATGGTCAGGATCTGCAAACTTGTAGATTAAACCATCTAACATCATAAAATCTCTTGAAATTCTTTCAGTTTCCACAAAATCATCATCATTTGGATCCATGTCTCCCTGTAGAAAACGAAAAATGTTTCTAAAACGTCGGTCTCTCCTCTGGGATAAATGCAACAACCTTAACCATCTCAAGGTATCCTCATCCTTCTGCGTCAGGTTAACTTGAAAAACCTTAGATGTAGACTCCACTGCTCTACTCAATAAATCAGCTCCCACGTTCAACTTTCCAGGAGTGTGTTCAATAACTAGGTTGAATTGTTGAATAAAAAGTGACCATCTAGTTATCCTATCAATGGCAAAGTTTGTTCTCAAGATAAACTCCAATGCGTGGTGATCAGTCCTCACAATGACTGAATGTCCAATTAACATTTTCTTCCACGACTCCAACGCGAATATTACATTAAGTGCTTCTAACTCTGTGGTGTAATAATTCCTTTTTGATGGACGAAGTTTCCTGCTAATGAACGCCAGGTAACGTCTCTTGTGATCCTCATCTTCTTGAAGAAGAATAGCTCCAATCCCTACGGTGGATGCATCAGATTCTATGATGAAATTCTTGGTAAAGTCAGGATACTCCAATTTCACGCTGTTTACCAATAACCTCTTGGCATCTTGAAATGATTGTTCACAATCTTCATCCCATTTCCATTTGTTTCCTTTCTTTAATAACTCCTGCAATGGCGCTACCGTCTTGGTGAAGTTTGGACAATGCCCTGCAAAGAATTGGCATGTCCCGAGAAAACTGCGGACATTCATCACTCTAGTAGGTCTAGGGAAATTTGCAATTGCCTGTATCTTCGTCTCATTGGGACGGTATCCTTCACCATCCAAAATGTGACCCAAAAATTTTATTTCCTTCCGAAAGAACTGACATTTTCGAAGGTTTACTTTAAAGTTCGCTTTTCTTAAATCTGCGAATAACATCTGAAGATGTAACAAATGTTCCTCCTTAGTCTCAGATGCAATTAAGATATCATCTATATAACGAATTGCTATCTCTTTTACTTCAGGACTCAAATTTTGTTCCAGTGCTCTGATCAAAACAGATCCAGATGTTTTGACTCCAAATGGTAGACGACGGAATACATATGTCTGCTGGTCAAACATAAATCCTGTAAACTTCTTGGAATCTTCACTAAGCCTAATGTGACGGTAGGACGAAGTGAGATCAATATTAGAGAACCAGACCTTGCCTTGGAATTTCCTTAACAGTTCCCTAATGATTGGTGGTCTGTCATACTCTGGCAGTAATCTTGAATTCAAATTTCGCGCGTCTAAACATAGTCTCAGACTTCCATCTTGCTTAGACACTACTGCTAATGGATTGACATAAGATGTAGTGTACTTTTCAATCACATTGTTGCTTTCCATCTCCTTGATAAGCACTTTTACCCTTTCTCGATGCTTTTCCGCAACCGGATACAATTTAGCATGAAAAGGTGCATCATCATTTACCCGAATATGATATTCAAAATCTTTAATTTCACCAGGTTTAATATCAAAAATATCGTGATACTCTTCCAAAATTTTCCCTAGCTCTGGGGACTCCTCCTCAGTGTAGACTTCTCTTCCTTCAGCTTCATGAAAAATCAGAGACCATTGAGCATCTCCCTCGATGTCTTCCTCTTCTTTTCCCTCGAAGTTAATCTCTTCAGTATCCTTTAATCTGATCGTCTCTGTCTTCATGTCTACCACTGCTTGATATTTCTGAATGAAATCTGCTCCCAATATCATGTCAAAAGCCATGTCCATCATTACTACAAACACATGTCGGAAATCATGTCCTCCAATCGTAATACATAAGTATAATTGTGTTTTACACAGAGATATTTTGTTGGGTATTATTCCTTGGATCCTAATTCCTGATACTGGAATCTCCTCTAAATTCTCTTTGAGCTTCCACAGAATATAAAGCTTCTCACTCACCAGACAAAGCATAGCCCCAGTATCAATCAAAGTATCGACAGGCATACCGAATACTTCGCATGATATGATTGGCATTCTAATTCTTGTACCCATTTCTTTCCGTTCGTCATTCTGTTGAATTAAGTCATCATCCTCTGCTTGCGATTTAATAATTCTGGAAGTGAAAGTGTTCAAAATTCTATCTTCTACTGTGAATTCGAAGTTTTTTTTTCGTTTCCATTCCCCCGGGATTGTTGTGTTCCCGATGGACCTGGTTCATTGGGCCTCTGCTCCAAAAATTGCGAGTTATCTTGGTGTCTTGCTTCCAAGTTCTTCCTCGTCTCCTTGTTGAACTCTTCATTGGACTGACGAGTATCCACATTCCCTCTGTTATTGTAGTTATTTCTACCATAGTATCTTCTTTCCTGGTACCTTCCTTGATTATCCCGTGGCCTTCTCCATCGAGTATTATATCGATTTCCACCATCCGGTCTCGCATAAGGCTTGTAACTGTATCTGTTACTGTACTGATTCCATCCTCTTTTATTGGGATCTTCCCTCGGCGTTTTCTCTTCTCGCCCCTCTCGAATCTCTCGAGGTGTTTGAGAATAACTATCAGCCATAACTGCGTACACAGCGTTGTTAATCTTTACTCCCTTCTGATGGAAGAATTGAGCGTTCGTATGATCCAGCTTCTGTAATACCTCGCCAAATTGCTCCATATTATAGATGTCAGCAGCGATCAAAGTCCTTTGGACGTTTGCTGGAAACTGACGTATCAATGCAGTAATTAATTCGTTATCTGGCATCGGCGGATCTAGATGTTGAAGTTTAGAAAGCTGTCCAGAAAGGTACGTAGAGTATCGAGTAGGTTGTGACGTCGAGAATCTCTTCGAATATAATTCTGCTCTGACTTGCTGTTGGGTTTCCGGGGACCAAACTTTTTCAATAACCCACGAGAAAACTCCTCAAAAGTGGTTAGAGTGGATCTAAAAGCTCTAAACCAAAGAAGTGCAGGACCTTCCAAAAACTTCCCTATCACTCGGATCTGTCTTTCTTTAGGGATCTTGGAATCTTTCAGGTAATCCCCTGCTTCTCTCAAAAATTCCACGGGTGTCACAGAATCTCGCCCTGAAAATTTAGAAGGCTTATCCTCTACATTCTTGAATACAGTTATGGGCTCTTTGGAAATTACTTGAATATGGGATGACAAAGATTCCCTAATCTCCTTGATTCCCTCTTGGTTCTCCAGCTTGAGTGTATCTTTAATTTCATTGACAACTGTGGTTTTAATTTCAGTTTGCAATTCATTAATCACACCTTCTCTTATTTCTCCCATTACAAGTTCTTTGAATTGTTCTGTCAACCGTTGAACAACTAGAATTCCCATCTCATTACTCTCCTTCTTCACTCTGACTTCTAGGTTGATCATGTCTTCACCAACTTTCCTAAGACCATGTTCTATCCTATCAGCTAAGCTTTGGGATCTAAGATCGGCATCGCGAAATTTATCGTCCATTAAACTTGCGTTAGTAGCTAATGAAGTTTCGAGCTCATGTGTTTTTTCGCATAATTTATTCATTTTACTCTCAAGTGACATTTTCAAAATTTCAGAATTCTCTTTAAATTTACTTTCCATAGAATTAAATTTACTATTTAAATTTTCTTTCAAGTTTCCTTTTAACCTGCTTTCTAAAGAATCAGAATTTTCTTTAAGTTTATTTTCTAAAGAATCAGAATTTTCTTTAAGTTTATTTTCTAAAGAATCAGAATTTTCTTTAAGTTTTTCATCTAAACTTTCTTTCAAGTTATCTTATAACCTGCTTTCTAACAAATCGGAATTTTCCTTAAGTTTATTTTCTAAAGAATCAGAATTTTCTTTAAGTTTCTTTTCTAAAGCCTCTGTATTTTCTTTCATAATGGCGGCTACACGCCGTCCAGCTTCTTTGGAACTCTCTTCCAAACTCCTCATCATCCTCATCATTTCTTCCATAATTTTCAATTATTATTCAAAACTTAGGGGTATACAATATTGGCAAACACAAGCTTATAACTAGAACAAGAAATATGAATAGCTAATTGGAACACTCTAATAAAATGAGATTTGTCCTAATGTCGACGTGATGGAAAAACAAAATTCTCTACTTTTACGAATTACATTTACCACAATATCACAAGAAAAATATGCAAGTTCTCAAATATCCTCCACCTGGATTCTAATAATGCGTATGTCCAGTCATCGAACGTTTACTACTGAATTTACTTGACGCCCTAATGATTAAGCCATTATCAAAAATAATCAAACCCATTCTAATTATTAATCCAGTTAAATTTTTAATTTTCCCCACTAATTGGGTTTCCTACTAATTTATTCATCCAAACCAGACATTTCTCAACTCCCAAAATATCTATAAAAATTATCACAATTTAAATCGGCATGCGATTGACCGTGTCTAACTCGAGACCCACGTTCGAAGCCATTTCTCTCTCTATCTTATTTTATGTGCCCGTTTAGACCGGAGTCCGCACGACCACATATGCATTTTACCAATAATCAGTCAGCACGAGAGTCTAAATATCCCGGAGCGCCAGATGGGTTAAAGCTAATCGCAAAAACGACATCAAATGAAAAAATGCTTTACTGATTTTTGGCTCAATGCAACAATAAGGATAGAACGAGATTCAATTGGGTATAACACATCACGTAAAATTATCTCAGTTTATTTTGAATTTAAAATTGACTGCAAAGATGCTCAAAGCAGCATCACTCACGTGCGGCGACCCACACTCCTATTTACACAATATACAGAAATTATCCAAACGCATTTGACAATTATTTTTTGGAAACACAAGTCTGATTGTTAGTCCTGTAGACTGTGTTCCAAAATTATTTATGATTAAATCCAGTTCAAATTTAATTGTCTCTACTGGAAATATCGTAGTTCACTGTTTGAATTTTTAATTTAACATTAACACTCGTAGAATAAATGTTCATAGAATTTTTAACTTTCACTTATTTTTCCAATTTCAAAAATATATTGTCGAAAAATATTATTATTCTGAATCAACACAAATTATTTACACATATTAATAACATCTGAAAAGTATTTGACCTTGAGCATAGCATCGAAGAACTGTGCGAAGCACAACAACAATTAATTGTTCTTCTGACATTAAACATTCGAGAAGTGACTCGATTATGAACTTCAAGTTCCTAACAAAATATATGATTTCTGAATCATCAACTTGATCAATAAATTGTTGAACCATTCAACTATTCAATTTTCCACTTGGAATCATTATTATAAAAAATATTTATATTCATGGCCATTTTAGTAATTTTCACAACTTGCAATTCTTCGACAGAATGCGGAAATAAGAATTGTAGCTTCATAATAAATTCATTTAGTTCATGGCACTAAGATTGAAAATATCCTTCAAATTATTCGTGGTTAAAGAATTATTTTTAATTGGCAGTGGCCCATTCTATTATTTGTGTAAGAACACAATATTCCAACAACAACGGCAAAGGTCTTCCTCTGAAGAAGAATAAACTACTATCATGACAAATCCGGGTTCTAGCAAAATCAAAGTTCTAAATGGAATTCGTAAACAAGGTTGAAATAAGAACTGATGGTTTCTAAGAAATAACCTTCGGGTCATTCATACGACGAAATGTGTAGTTCCAATACTCCTTCTATAAACCTGAGCCATCGAACCTGCTATTTGATTGATGCTCGAAAAAACCTCTTCATTCCTGCGACTTAAACATGCGCACCTGGGAATGGCATTTCAACTATTCCACACATATAAATTTTCTTCCCAAAATTTATACAATAAACCAAGCCTCTGCTTGTTATCAACACTGGAAGATTAATAAACTTACAAGTTTATTTTATTTTACCATTCCGTTCAACCCGTGAATTTACCATACTTATGAAAATCTTTATTTCACTTTCGAGTGTGTTTACGTCATGATTTTATATAAATACAAAAATATCCTATTTGATACAAATATCATTTGCTTCCCGTTTCATGCCTCTCCGTGTTATCTGAAAAATATACTTTGCTCATTGCAAATATCAACTGTTCAACCAGAACTGAAATGTTGGTTGAATGCGGGCTTGCGCTAACCACTCTCCTTCGGAAAATCTCCTGTTCCAGACTAGAAATGATTAAACTACTTCATAGGCTCTCTCTCAATACATATGATTATTATAAAATATAATATCCAAGAATTATTTAGAAAAATTATAAAAATTATTATTATTATTATTAGTGGATTATTATTATTATTAATATTAGTTATATTATGTTAAATATATTTAATTATCATTTCATTATGTGAGAATCCACATGTTCGAATCTTCGAATATGAAAAAAAAAACATCCATTCCTCAACAAAAAAATAACTCAACCTTTACATCGACGGTTTTCCGTGATATCCCTAAAATATGAAATATTCAAATAAATGCTCGAAATGCTCGGTCATCGATCCTAAACTGTTCTGAGTGCTGAAAATACTCAGAATAACTCTAACAAGTCTTGCGTAAATCATTGCAAGATTTAAATACGAAGAAAAAAAAATGTGTTGGTCATCTGCAGAAAAATAGTTTGTTCCAATTAGCTAGGCATAATATAATTCAAATGTGGCTTACATTTCTTGATGGTCGTGAAGCGTAGTAAACCTGGTCTGTACCAGATTTATCCATAGACATGCCCTATCGGACAAGCATGTATAATCCTTGTATCGGCCGCCATTATATACCCACAATCCGTCTAGTAAGACATAGTGGTAGTATCTATTGACGTTTGAAGTAACAGTTGATCCATTTTAATATTGGTTTCTGTTAACTCCATAACAGTTTGCTTAAATGGGGTCAGATCTAAGTGATCTATTCTTAGATATGTCAGTTGTAACATAACTCACGGTAATCTTTTCAGTACAAGAAAACACTGAAAGTCTAACCAATCAACGGCTGTTCTGAAGATCGTTCCCTGGGCATGGCTTCACACCATCTACCATGCGCGAAGCAACATGTAGTTTCCCTGCGTTGGCTAATGAACACCACCGTGATAGACTGGTCTTCAGTGTACTGATAGATCGGAGTGGTTATTAAGTTACAAAAATGAAAACTGACTGAATTGGACTAAATATCCAAGTATTAGGTTATTACTGGTCTGTGACAAAGTACTAATTCTAGACAAAGTCTAGCATATGTCCATGTAGAAATAAAAATATTTCACCAGTGTCTGTAGAAAAATATCAATCACCCTAGTGATTCTCCCTGCCGGAAACTTACTAAGTTCCACTCGAAGCGCAGCACTTTTGTGACTATCACAACTTTGAAAATAACTTCTGCGTAGATCCGGCAACCATGTGCCTTGGCTCAGCGTAGCGGCACCTTGCTAGGCAAGTGCTTGTGTTGAAGTGAGCTACTGATGCCTGCGCCAGCCGGCTTTTATTCAAAACTGTCAGGGTCACGCTGCATCAGCTGATATCTGGAAATCCTCATATCTCTGGTATCCCTGGTCCGATTTACTTGATACTAATTGCATTCTCTTTCATTTGGCCGTGCCAGTAATCTGATCCCAGTCTCAAGTCTCTACTCCATGGTTAACTATTTAATCAATAAATAGCCTCGACCTCTGCTATTACTCGCTACGTCACTTGACATGCTCTTAGCGGTATATTCTTTCTAATTCCTTCTCGAAGCAATGTAGCGCGATATTCAAGTATCTCAACTTTCAAAAGCGGCTGTAGCCTTTCCCTTGATATCTAGGTGTCTGAATCTTGGAATACCCATTCCTAGAGTTGGGAGCAATACAATAAGTCTGTTACTCTCTGTCTTGCCAGACCATCACCCTTCCCCATAGTAGGCATATGCATGCTTGAGAGGAAATACGCTAAAGCCATTCTCTTGCAAACCGCCCAAGTCTTAGCTGCGTTTCCCGTTAGTTTCGACCAGGTCCTTGCCCACTTTAGGTATCAGAGAGCGGATTTGCAGTGGCAACCGCCTTTGAGTGTATTTAAAGTTAAATTTATAACTTTTGTGGGACTCTCCTCCTATTTCTCCATCCTTTTTTCTCCAGTCCGAAACCCACTTCTTTTTCTCAATCCTCTTCCCTTGGTGGTTAGGTTATTCCCCAGTCAATAATCTACCCAAAATTTGGTCCCAAAAACCCGTGAGAGTCCATTTGTTATTTTCTATTCTTTTTCAAGGGTCATTTGACAATACCTTACAAATTATTAATACCTGCATTGAATCTTTCAGCTATAACTACATCGTGCAAAGCCTGTGAAGGGGAAAGAGGCCGCACCTGTCTCCTTTGGTGTGTCCCGTTCTTTCAACTTATTTGCTGCTGCCAGCTTGACAGCATTTCCAAGGTTCCACAGTTTCGTGAGTTATATTTTAATCTATTTACCTTATCATGGCTCCTACTGAAAAGGATAAGGATGAAAAACTTACTTCTAAACGAGCATCCTATAAAGGACAAATTACTTGATACAGAAAATACATCAAAGAGCTAGATCCCTCAGAAGCTCAATTAGACTTGTTGAAACATCGTGTAAGGGATTTTGAACGTTCATATGAAAATTATTGCAACATCCAAACTGAAATAGAAACTTGTATGCTCAATCAAACCGAAGATCGAGTCGAAGTAGAAAACCAATATTACGAAGGCATAGGTTCTGCTTTCAAAATAATACGCCAACTCGAAGAGGAGCAGAAAAAGGACGCTTCTGTTCTTGGTTCCCTTCACGAACCACAAACTTCTTTCCGCGATAGTACTCACAAGCCCAAGCCAATTTTACCTAAAATTGATTTACCCCACTTCTCCGGAGACGAATCTACTTGGGATTCTTTCTATGAATTATTTTGCTCTCTTGTTCATGACAATGAAGACATTCAAGTCATCTACAAGTTTCATTACTTGAGATCTATGCTCCGAGGTCAAGCTCTGCAGTTAGTTGAAGCACTCCCTTTAAGTGCCGAAAATTACCCCTTTGCCTTTAACTTATTGAAAGAAAGATACGGAAATTTACGGTTACGTATTCAACGCCATATGAAGGCTCTATTCAACCTACCTGCGTCACAGCACAATGACGTCACTAGTTTGCGTACTCTCGTTGATACTACTCAGCTTCATGTTAAAGCTCTGTCCCCATTAGATCAACCCACTGAACACTGGGATACTTTCCTAATACATTTAGTGGTTTCTAAAGTTGATGCTACTACCCTCAAAGCTTGGGAAATTGAACTTTCTAGAGAAGACGATTACTCTTACGAGCATTTAGTCACTTTCATAAATGCTAGATGCCAACTCTTAACCGCTTTAGCTAATCAAAGTGAACCCTCATCTCCGAGTTCTAAATTTGAATTAATGTCTATCAAACCTAAAAGCGAACGCTTAGCGTCTAGTACCCAAAAACCTGGGTCCAGCTCATCTAAATTTAAGCCAAACACCACTGGTTACCCAACTAGGTCTAGTGAATGCTGTATTGCTAGCTCTCTCGTTTTAAACACTCAAAGCGAACCTCGCAAGAGTTTAAATGAACCATTAAAGTGTATACTTTGTAAAGATTCCCAGGCCTTATATCTATGCAAATCCTTTAAAGAACTGTCAGTCGACGACAGAAGAAAATTAGTTTCCCAAAACAAACATTGCTTCAATTGCCTAGCGCCCACGCATTCTGCTTCAAATTGCAAGTCCACAAGACTTTGCTTCCATTGTGAAAAGGCTCATCACACTTTGCTACATCGTCATGATCAGGCAAGGTCATCGACAGCATCTACTTCTCAGAAAAGTGATAATGCTAACAGTTCCAGTGCTTCATCGTACATTCAAAATGCCAAGTCCATTCGTAGTGCCCAAGTATTGCTGTCCACTGTCCAAATCGAAGTTCAGGATAACTCTGGCAACTGGGTCCGTGCACGCGGTCTTCTCGATTCAGCGGCAACTCATGATTTTGTGTCTAATTCTTTGATCAGAAAACTAGGCCTACCTGTAAACCCTACTTCTATTAACGTGTCGGGCATCAACAGCTCAAAATCGCAAGCTTTACAGTTCTCAAAGCTAACCATAAGAGATATTTGTCACAGAAACAACTTTCTCAAACTGAATTGTCTCATTCTCAATAGCCTTGGAGAAGACACTCCATTCACTCTGTGGATATTTCAGGTTTAGACATTCCCTCGCATTTAAGGCTAGCCGATCCTTTGTTCAACATACAAAACCTCATTGACATACTCTTCAGTGCAAATGTTTTCTGGAATTGCCTTCGTAAACAGGTTCGTAAGTTATACTCAAACGTGGTCGCCGGAGACACTAATTTTGGATGGATCGTCACCGGTCAACTTCCCCATTATTCTCACCAACCCGCATCGCAATGTTATTTCGCTAATACTGATCTGGAACAGTTTTGGAGACTCGAAAGCGTTGATCCTCCTAACGTGACTTCTTCAGAAAATGAATTCTGTGAGCAACTTTTTCTGAACACCACCACTCGCTCTTCTGATGGTCGGTTCATTGTTCAAATGCCAAGATTACATAGTCCCCCTAAACTTATCAACTCTCAACCCAAAGCTCGAAAAGCTCTCTTTGCTATCGAGAACAAATTCAAGAAAGAACCTCTCGTTAAACAGCAGTACACTGATTTCATGGATGAGTATGAAAGCTTAGATCATATGGAAGTTGTTAACAAATCTGATGATGAATTGCACCCCACAATTGAAACGGTTTTCTTAAATCATCATCCCGTGTGGAAAACCCTCTTGTAAAGGATAAAATCCGAGTTGTTTTCAATGGTTCATCACCTGACGTTAATGGCAACAGCCTTAACGACACTCTTTACTCTGGTCCTGCTATTCAGTCAGATCTATCGGCTATACTCTTAAACTTTCGATTATTTCCCATAGCTGTTATAGCGGATATAAAACAGATGTACCGCCAAGTTTTAATTCAGCCTGAACAACGAGATCTCCAAAGAATCTTGTGGCGCGACGAAATCAGTAAGCCCATTAAGATATTTCGTTTAAAAACAGTTACTTATGGCTTAAAACCTTCCGCTTTCCTTGCTATCCGATCCCTACACTTGTTAGCCTCTCAAGATGGTCATTTATTTGATTCTAAAGCTTCTGAAGCACTAACCACGTCATTCTATGTTGACGATTATTTGCAGTCCTTCCCCACTCTGGAGGAAGCTTCCTTCGTGTCTTTAGAACTTCAGGCATTGCTAAGGAATGGAGGTTTCCCACTTCATAAGTGGAATTCCAACTCACTTGAGTTTCTCGCCCAGTTTCCTATTGAAGACGTAGATCCCTCCTCTGTCGAAATTTGTGGAAACTCCGAATCCATAAAAACTCTTGGAGTTCATTGGTGCACTAGTACTGACACTCTCATCTATAAAGTATCGCTCGCCGAAGAGCTCCCTAACACAAAAAGACAGATTATCTCTGAAATTGCAAAAATTTTTGATCCGCTTCAATTCCTCGCCCCAGTTATTGTTATAGCCAAACTCTTCATTCAAGAGCTGTGGTCGCTCAAATGTGAATGGGATGACACTGTTCCCCTTTCTTTTCTTAACCGATGGCTCTCTTTTCGCAGCAATTTGCTGGATCTTTCCCTAATTGAAATTCCCAGGAATTTAATTAACGCTCATTCTAATGCATCTTTTTTCCTTCATGTGTTCGCGGACAGTTCCGAAAAAGCTTATGGTTGCTGCGCATATTTAGTTTATCGCGGTCCATTAAATGGATCTTCAGTTTCCAACCTTGTTTGTGCCAAATCGAAGGTAGCTCCTCTTAAAACTATCACTTTGCCTAGGCTTGAATTGTGTGCTGCACTCATGGATGCAGAACTTGTTAAGAAATTACGGGAAGTATTAAAAGTCGAATTCTCGCAAATCTATCTCTGGAGCGATTCCATGATCACACTTTCTTGGATCGCCAAGAACCCCGCTCACTGGCAAACTTTTGTTGCAAACAGGGTTTCCAAAATTCAAACTCTTTCTTCGGGATGTCAATGGAGGCATGTGCCCAGTGCTGATAACCCAGCCGACATTATCTCTCGTGGATGTCTACCCTCTCAATTGGCAGCTTCCCAGTTGTACTGGCATGGGCCCTCGTGGTTAATCGAAGACTCTTCTTCTTGGCCTGCTAAACTTCCAGCTACAAACTCCAACATGCCTGACGCTAAAGCATCTTTATCTACTGCTTCCTGTCTTGTTTCCAACGTTTCTCATCCCTTGTTGTCCCGCTATTCTTCCTTTCACTAATTAATTCGAATTGTCGCCTATCTTCTTAGATGGAAATATCTTGTGATTGACCAACCTCTTCTCCCCAAACCACACCTTACCAATCATGAATTGAATCTCGCTACCATTAAGGTTTTACGACTGACACAGCAAGAAGCATTTTCTTCTGAATTGTCTTTACTTTCTTCTAAAAGGGATCTTCCCAAATCCAGTCGTCTTCGTGCTTTGGCCCCGTTCCTTGATGACAATGGGTTACTTAGGGTAGGTGGTAGGCTCTCTCAATCTTTGCTCTCTGAGGACAAAAAGCATCCCGTTATTTTGCCTTCTAAACATCACGTTACTTCCTTAATTATACGTGACTTTCATTATCGCAATCTGCATGTTGGCACACGCACTCTGCTTTGCCTCTTAAATGAAAAGTACTGGATTATAAATGGAATTCATGAAGTTTCCTCTGTAATTCACAAGTGCATTCCTTGCTTCAAAGCGAAACCTAAAGTCAATACTCAATTAAAGAGAGATCTGCCTTCTTTTCGCTCTTCTCCTATACGTCCATTTGCTCTGACTGGTGTGGACTATATGGGTCCGTTCCAATATCAACGAAATTCCCCTGAAGCTAAACGCAAATTGTTTGGTAAGCTCTATGTTTCTCTCTTTGTTTGCATGGTTACTGGCGCAATCCATTTGGAACTAGTAACGAATGCTTGTACTTCTTACATTTTATCAGCTGTCTCTCGCTTCGCTGCTAGGCGTGGTGTTCCTTCCGAGATGTTCTCTGATAACGCTTCCACCTTTCAGGGCGCAGCGTCCTTGTGGAAGAAAGCCCTCACATCTTCTCCTGCCATGGAACAGATCTCTAATTTTTCCTATTCAAAGGGTTTCAAATGGCGTTTTATACCTCCCTACGCTCCTCATCACGGTGGTAGGTGGGAATCCTGCGTAAAGCTCACTAAACGTCATTTAAGAAAGGTTTTAGGTAATCGCATTCTGACTTATGAAGAATTAAATTCACTGTCCGTTCTGATTGAAGGTGTTGTTAATTCTTGCCCTTTAACTCCGCTTTCCAATGACCCTGATGACCTGCTTCCACTCACACCTGGTCACTTCCTTATAGGCACTTCTCTTTCTGCCCCTCCTCCCCTTTCCAGCTCTTACAGGGATTCTAATCTACCTATTGTTTGGCGTAAACTTGAAGCCCTTCGCAATTCTTTCTGGAAGAGGTGGAACTTGGAATATTTAACTTCCATGCAACGGAGACAGAAGCGGTTTCTTTCCAGTCCCGACATTAAAGTGGGGGACCTGGTCAGGGATGTTTCTCCTCCCCTGGTCTGGATTTCTGGTAGAGTGACCGAGTGTTATCCTGGAAGGGATGGGAGAGTCAGGGTGGTCAGAGTCTTGACCACTAACGGTCAGATCACAAGACCACTGTCTTCAATTGCTCCATTACCTTTAAATTTTAATTGTTTTTCCTGCTCTCTGTAGGTGTTTGCCCCTCCCAGCTTGGTGTATTCTTGGAATACACGGTAAGATAGAGTATATTTTTAATACTCTTTGCTTGTTCATTCCTTCCCTTTTCTCAAACACCAACAGTGATCTTCTAGTTTCTCTTTGGTGGTCATGTCCCTTATGTTACTTGTGAGTCTATTCTAGATATATATCTTCCATGACACACCTAGCGTCATCTAGCAGCGAATCTTTGAAGTTCCTCAATTCTTCCCGGTGCAAGAGGACTTCCTTATCCATCTGGCCACCAGATCTCGTCGCCATCGCCAGCTATCATCTCCGTGATCAAGTTAACTTCGTCTACTTTTTCACCCACCATGCTGCGCTAGTATCGTCTGCTATCAACTATTTGAAGACCATTCATCAAGAAAAACATTTATTTTTTCAAGGTTGTCTATTCTGATCTGTATTCCTTTTGTCTTCTACCCCCACTCTTTTCCCTTTCCTGGTCCCTCTGCGCTTCGCTGAGTGGGTCTCACTTGCACGTCGGCCCTCGACTTAGTCAGTCAAGGCTCAACTAGAGCCAGCCTCCTGATTTAAAGAGGCATTCTTTAGATTCCACGCCATGTTGAAACTTTAATCATCAAAGGGAACTTCTTCATCATCGCCATGCAGCAAAGATAAGTACAAACTCCAGGTTTTAACTTCATCTTCATCGGTTTTAATATCTACATGCTTTTAATAACCATTTATAGGCAGTGTGAGATTACTTATTTGTGGCAATAATTATCCTTCGCGGGATTTTCCATATTGAGCTTTGTCTACCCACCAATCTTTGTAAAAGCTGCATTTCTGATGCTTATTAAATGAGAGATCTTCTCACAACGTGGGATATTATGGAATACCCACTGTCTATAAACTATTAAGCTCGTTCCACCGCTGGAATAACTTTGGCCCTATTCTTCTATTAGGATCGTTCTGGAACCTTCCAGAATCTGCACTCTATCTACAAGTCGTGCCGTCATGTATTTTCCACTCACTTGTGGGAATACTATTTAAAAATGAGGAATCTTCCTTATAAATTACTGCTCAATAGCTAATGTTCCTTCCTCCGTTGGAATTTTCTCTGGCGTATTTAATGATAATCTGCAACCTTCTCAAGCAATAGACTTTCGCCTACCTAGTGCAACGAGTTATTTTCTATCATTGCAATAACTTTCTTTGCCATAAACTTTCGCGCTGCTACAGTGAACTTTTCATCCCTTTCAACAGACTATAGTGAAAATCAGTGTTCTTTCAGTATTTCTTCCGCGTCGCGCTCGTCTGATTATTATAAATACGGCCATCCCAGTTGATCTTTCCTAAACCCCTTACTAACAAACCATAATAAAATTGTTACTTTAGGTCTTTCTTAATGAGGTGTCACGCTAGAGACGTGCCCTCCCACTTTGCTTACATACCATTAATTAATTTCTGTATAACTACGTGTCATGTCGCCTCCGTAGCGTAGCGGTCAGCATAGTTAGCTGCCGTCCCGGAGGCCCTGGGTTCGATTCCCGGCTCTGCCACGAAATTTGAAAAGGGGTATGAGGACTGGAACGGGGTCTACTCAGCCTCGGGTGGCCCAAATGAGTAGAGGGGGTTCGATTCCCACCTCAGCCATCCTCGAAATGGTTTTCCGTGGTTTCCCACTTCGTCTTCGGGCAAATGCCGGGATGGTACTGCCCCCGTAAATTGAATTATACTGAGACCACGGTGGCTGTATTGGCATATGTGAATAAAGTTATGGCCGTCATAGTTGTGACGTGTATATCCATGACGTAGGCGTGGATGACGCAACGCTCGAGCAAGTAGGCTGGCTGAGCTTAGATTCTTGCTGACGTCACGATTTTGTTCGAGAAGGATCTTAGATTTACGACGCAGTCGCAGGGAAGCAAGTAAACGTGCTGAGGAAGAAGTTACGCTATTGGAGGAGAGGCTCGAACCAATGAATGATAGCTTGAAGGGAGACGGAGATTACTGAAACTACCATATTTAATAACTTTTGGCATGCAGAATTGTGGAAAACTATTTTCAGTTATGGCATTGATTTGGAATTTTGAAGAAATTAATTATATGTCTTTGAAAACTGAAAATCCGTCAAGAATATCCATAGTTGGAACTTCGAGTAATGATGGAAGAAGAAGCTATGGTAGGGATGGATACGCCCCTTCAAAGTTGATAAAAGGCCTTGCACAGCAGAGAGGATCTGCTCACTTCGTGGTTTTATTCTGACTTGTTAGTCTGACTTCGTGTTCTGATAGAACAAGCATATCGTCATAAGCAAGCGTGGCAGAGCCCACCGCATCGAACAGTATTGGGTATCCAGCAGTGCAATTTTACTGTTACTAAAACTAGGCGAAGTTGGAGCGCACACATAAACGATTCTACAAGTTTATCTATCAAGAATTAGCTACTGCATTTATACTAATTCAATAGTGCATTACAATATTGAGGCGTGTGCGAAAGTTGAACATTTTCATTATAATACTTCAGAAGATATTCGCATATAAAGACTGCAGAGAAAAGTGTTTTTCTCGAATCCTGAGAAGCACTTTTAATACCACATTCTACGCTACGGCAGACACGTGTATTGCAACCGTGATACTGAAGATTACATTTGGTGATACAACGCTACATTCTACAATGGAACTATACAATCTGGCAGTACTTTCGACTAACATTATAATGGAAGTGGAGATGGAAGACTAAAACTTTAATGCAATTGGAACATACATCAGTAGTGTGAAGTAGCAACATGGAGCTTCGATAATCGTCATTCTACAAAGACGAGCATGTAGTGAACCTTCAGCTACACTCATGCATCGTAATCCATAGCTGAATTACATCAAATGGCAGTGGAAATAAATTCATACTCCACAATTATGAACATTTCTGCGGAAATATTTGCAATGAACTTCATGGCTGATTTCTACAAGAACTTCAGGGAACTTTCAAGAGGGGCAAGGGTTTTTCCCAGCACACAAAGAAGAGTTTTGCCAGAAGGATGTCTATCGTCTACACGGAGCAGTGCGATTTCCGGAGGAGGAAGCTGTTCTATTCTCCGAGGGCGCAGGTTCCAGGTTCGAGGTCGGTGCACATCTATCCTGTGGTGAATTGGAACCAGCAGCAGTCTTCTTTGAAATTTTCTTCTAGAACTTCAATCCAACAGATAAGGTAGCCGTGAACGTTTCTTGATTTATTTGAGCCATTTTAGTGAGATCTGAGCAACTATCTTTCCCATATTTTCTGTCATATATTTGATTGCCCCATATTCTTTTGCTAGATGTTTCTGTACTCTGTACACTTTGCAGCTTTATGCCATTTTCTTCGATTTATTGAGACATTATTATGTCATTTGCATATTTAAACATTTTGGATCAGTTTATATTGAAGTTAAATATTCTTTCGAGTATTTGAATTTTTCTTGTAGTCACGATTTGACTGTAAAGTTAACGATTTTCTATGGCAAGTTTGAATTCAGACAGCGTGCCGTTTTATTAAAGTAATTCTTTCCAGTAAATTACTTTGACCAATTTTCTGTCATCCTCAAGAAAGAAGAATGATTAAAAGATTTTAGAGCGTTAAAATCTACTACTTTATCGACGATCTTGGAAATACTAGTCGTTTTTATGAACATGATTGAAACACAGACATTTTAGTCAATTCTGAAATACCATTGCATTATAGACAATTTTATGAAATATGAACTTTGAATACGATTTATTCAGTACACTATAGTAATGAACATTTGATAGGAGATTTTCTCAATTCTAGATTGAAACAATAATGTTTGCATTTTCTGGTCTATTTGCATTCTATTCGACTATTTCTGCAGTCAAATGAATTTTGCTTGAATATAGTATTTTTTTATACTGCGATAATTATGATGAGATTAATTCATTTTGATAGACCAGGGAGGCGTGTCTAATCGTATTTGCTATTAAATTTATTTGTGACTGGCAAATTTTTACTTCATATCGCTTCATGAATGAAACCCATGAAGGTTAAATATAATAACAGTTTTCGATACAATTGATGAATATAAGAATTTTTAAAGAGGAACTATGGATGTATAATCGTTAGTTCAGTGGACGTGTAAAAGTCGCTGATGAATAATGCCCTTTAATAAGTGAAGGAGGTTCCCACAATAATATTGATGATGATGATGAATTTATAAGTGGAGGTTTTTGTGTGTATTGTGGAAGATTTTGATGCCATATATAATGAGATATATGATGAATTATGGGCCAATTTTGTGCGTTTGTGCGAGGTATGTTTCCGCTGAGTTGTATTGTTCAGTTCCATTGAAAATTATTCATGTGAAGTTACTGTTAAAATTAACAAGAGTGATAAATTGATTGAATTATAGATTTTGAATGGAGGTTACCGTCACAAATTATCATTATTAAATCTTATTAAACCTGAATCTAAAATTGTAATATAAGTAACCTTCATCGGTCGATTATATTACCACGATTTAAGAAAATATCAACCGGATAAACGTGTGGTTAATGTATTTCAAATATAAATAAAATATGAATAATGTAAATAACTATGTAAATATCTATAATAATAATTTGAAACAAACGGGATTAATAGAGGCGTGTAAAAATTTTTCAATTGTCGTTTGATTAAGTTATGAACAATCTTAATGTTATAAATAATTATTGAACACTATGATATGACATTATGTGTTTTGCTATTAACATTTAAACAACGCTAGTTCGATAATTGGAATAAACTTTTAAATAATATTTGAGATTAACAGAGTAATCCATTGCAATGTGAACGGAACTTGTATAAATTTTGCGTGATAATATTTGAGTTGAGATGTGAGCATTTAAATTGTTTTGAATGAGAGCTAGACTCTGCGTTGGCCAGCATATGGTGACACTGGTTAGGCAGCTGCGTCCATTTGACGAAGCAAGCATGCAACACTGCTTAGGGTGTATTGCAGGTGGCCAGATAACTGAATGGTGGAGGTCAAGGTCAACTACTTAGCGGCCTTGCGGTTATTAATAAATGTGTGTCAATGAACTAAATTATGAAGTTCATGAACAAGGAAACAAATGCTATATGTCTCGTCCCAGCTCCCTTGTCCATTCCAATGTGCATTGTTATTATTACGTTCTTTTGAGCTAGAGAAAGCTGAATTTTTGTATGTGAAGTCTACAGTCCTACAGGAGGACATGGTTGCATTGACAATGGCTTCAGACAGCCATAACTATTTTGTTGTTAAATTTTGTTACAATATTTTTTTTCTTTATGTGAAATAAATTATTGTGCAGTTTAAATTTTCTGGTCTTCGACTTGGTTCATTTTAAATATCGTGGTGGAGGTTATTGTGAGGGCATACTATTAAGTGATCCAGTTGAAAACCCAGACCCGAGATTAATTTCAATAGGTAAGTAAAAGGTAAGTATGAACCCCCGTATATTTTGGTGTGTTCCACAATAATTTCATGTTAACTACTGTGCTCTAATCTCGGTGGTATCTGTCAGTGCCATGTTCATTGATGTAGCTGTGCCGGTGCAATCGATTATTGGCAATCCGATTGAGGGGGCGGATTTCTGACAGCCTACTATCCGGATTATCGGGGACAGTACCTACTGTAAGGCCACGGCCGCCTCCTTCCCTCTTCCTAGCCCTTCCATCCCTTCCCCTCCCTCATGAGACCCCTGTTCGCTTTGCAGGAGAGTCCGCCTGGGCGAAGTGCTGATCACACCTCCCCAGTTGTATCCATCCCGACCAGATGTTCCAAGCTCCAGGACACTGCCCATAGAGGCGGTAGTGGTGAGTTCCCTCGCTGAGTCCGTGGGAACCACCAACCTAGAGGGTAAATTGCCTTTTTTTTTAATAATAACTACGTGTCTTGTACACGTTTCTAATTATCTTATTTCTCCCTTCTAATTAGGGAATACATTTCTTTCAACTCATGAGTGAGTTATTTCTAGGTTTCACGAAAGGGAATCTTGCCCCATTTGGCTCGTGATTCCTACTTAAACACAGGAGGTCTAGAACCTTCCTTTCGACTTTCTCTTCAGGTTTCACATTAAGTGACCTGCCCAATTTGTATAACCAAGAAAAAATATAGGTAATTCCGCTTAAATATAAGAAGTTATAGGAACTTCCATTTTGTTCTTCCTGTTTTTGTTATTGTTATTTTCGAAGTTGTTACTCTTTCTAGAATATTTTTTAGAAATTTCTGGAAGTACACACCTTGTACTCGATTTACTGTATAACTTTAATTACTTTAATTGTCCTTAATTTTTGTACTTTATCCTCTCTATTTTAAAATCTTGCGAGGATTTTAAAACATATAAAGGTTTAAAACCTAATGAATTGTTAATTGCCTGGCGCAAACTTTAAATTTTTTCTGAGGTCTGCGACCCCAAATTGTTAATAAAATTGAAAATATATCTTTGTTAAATCCATCAAATTCTTTTGAATTGTCAAATAAATTAAGAGTTCCTTTTCGCTTTTTCTTTTTTCTGGTATTACAGTTAGGCAAGATCCTGTCTTCCTTGACTTTTCCCTCTTAATGCCATCAAATCTATTGATAGGGCTTTCACCACTTGTTGCATTTGAGCAAGAACTCTTAGTGGTTATCTTGGTAAAGTCTCTCTTAGCTTTAATAGCTAATTCTAACTGGCCAGTAAGGCAAGTACAGCTCGCTACGCCAGCTTCCTGCTTGTGGAGATCCTCTCCAAAAAACTTATGGTTGGTTTTCCAAAATATAAGTGTGTCTCTTTGCCTAAACTTTTAGTCGGCTCCTTGCTGGGTAAAAGCTTAGCCATTTCCAAATGCAACTATTGGTTCACTTACCAAAATTATTCCCAAAGGTATAATTCTTTTATCACTATCCTTCTTGGAAGCACTTGGTCGCTTCTCAAGAACTCTACAACTTCGAAAACTGGAAATATCAAAACCCATTCAAATTATTGGCATTCTTCGAATCACTTGTTCAAAAACTAATTCCCTTGAACAGACATACAATAAGTCTGTTACTCTCTGTCTTGCCAGACCATCACCCTTCCCCATAGTAGGCATATGCATGCTTGGGAGGGAATACGCTAAAGCCATTCTCTTGCAAACCGCCCAAGTCTTAGCTGCGTTTCCCGTTAGCTTCGACCAGGTCCTTACCTACTTTAGGTATCAGAGAGCGGATTTGCAGTGGCAACCGCCTTTGAGTGTATTTAAAGTTAAATTTATAACTTTTGTGGGACTCTCCTCCTATTTCTCCATCCTTTTTTCTCCAGTCCGAAACCCACTTCTTTTTCTCAATCATCTTCCCTTGGTGGTTAGGTTATTCCCCAGTCAATAATCTACCCAAGCCTGCCCTGGGGTTATGACCGCAAGGAGGAAGAGGTGTGATTTTCTGTTTGTTCGTTTAGGGACATGGCTTTTTGTAACTTGTAGATTTAGTATTTTGTAAATATTGGTTTTTGTCATTGTAAATAGTGGATTTTGTAAATAGTGGCAATCCACTTGGACCTTTCGCTCTTTAAAAAGTTCTATGCAACCTTATTTAATTTTTTTGATTGGTAGATAGTTTGAATTTTTTAAAGCTGTACAAAAGTGTTATTTTTTGTGTGTGTAAATATTCAATGAGTAACAGTATTTTTTAGTAAATTTAATGACGAGTTTTTAATTATTTTTGTAATGGTAAAATGTTAAATTTAGAATGAAAAGTTCTTTTGGGATGAGTGTGCATGTCGAGAATGTGCTTTTGGGAATAAATAAAGTGGTTGTGTTTGTTCCCAAAGACAGGTGTGAATGTATGAGTAGAGAGAGAAAGCTGGTGTGTATGTATGACCAGAGCAAACACGGTGAGGTAGGGTGGGTGGGATGGGGTAAATGGTTACTTATATACTCATTTTGTTTTCAATAGTTTTGTTTTCTTTGAAAAGTGGCAGACAATAGACATTATTTTTGTAAAAACAGTCTTACCCAGTAGTCATAGACCTCGACGTTTCCACAATCCCAGAAACACATTGCAGCATCATCATGGTCAAGCACTCGCATCAACATCATTGACAAATCTCAACTTTCAACATACACCAAATGGAAAAATGTCAAAGCTGCAAAATGGGAAATCCATGTTTCGATATCACCAAAAACGCAAAACTTAAAACGGACATTTTTAAAAACTGGAAATGGCCATGTGTGAAATATGAAAATTCAGAAAAACTTCAAACGAACATTTTTAAAAAGTGTCATTAACAAAATGGAAAATCCATATCATGGAAAACACAAAACTTGAAACGAACATTTTTTTAAACTGTAAATTGCAAATTGGCAAAATGGCAATGTATGAATTCATCATGTGTGAAATGTGAAAATGAAAAATCAGCCCATCAACATCATGATTTTTTTTAATTAAACAACATCGTGCTCTGGTAAACCTTTGTTTTTATTTCATAGTCATAGTGAATTGACAAAAGAAAAACAGAATACAAACAAATCCCAATTCCTCACTCCTCAATGTTTATGTCCATGCATCATCAACTTTCCTTTCATAGCACTCATGACAATCAGGGCTGCCATCCTTTCACCCACTGAGGCATCAATGGATGTGAAACGTTGTTTAGCTTTCTTTAATAACAAATTATCTGCCACATGTCTTAAACCAGGATGACTATGGCGATAAGAAAGGTCATGTTCTTTGCATGCTTGATCCAAAAGATTAATGGGTACATCACCACGTTGCAAACGTTTTTCAAGACGAGTTCCAGGGCCACAAATCGATACCCTGGAAGATGGATTTCGAAAGGTAAGTATTCAATCACTTTGTCAATGACGCCATTGCCAGTACAGGTCTGGCATATCCTTTTCCATCGACGGTAAAAAGGTTGGGTCCTCCTCCTCTTCCGTGGACGATGTTTGTGTTTGTTGTTGCTTTTTCTCACCAAGACACTCGTGGAATGATTCAACAAAGTCTTTACACTGACTTTTATGACCGTGATACAGTTTCACTAGCTGGCAAGTCGCGCACTGACGCATGGACGGTATTTTTGCCATAGCCACTTGCTTATGGTGACCGTAATCCGTACAGGGTTGCAATTCACTCAACACTGGGTCTTGAGTCCATGATTTTGGTACATTTCTTTCACCGCGTTGGCGGCCACATAATAAATGAACGACTTGGGGAGCGCCAAGAGTTCCTCTTTGGTAAAACTGTCTAGTTTCTTTTTGCACACAAGGAACTTGCCAATGGCTTTGTCCGTAGCATTGCCTTTCTCCATGGTATCACGTGCTGTAGATGTTTACACTTCGCTTGTAGAAATCTCACTGGCGTCATTCACAGGTAAATCTTGAGTTATAATTTTGTTCAACAACTCCCAGCAGGCATGGGTGGTTAACCAATGAAAGAGATGCCACGCATGGGATAGGGCTGTATGGGTAATGTTGACACAGGAACAAGTATCCATGAGCGTTTGCAGGGATGGGCAACCCAACTCCATGAGGTCGATACATTGACAGTTAAGACGCCAAAAATGGTTGCAACCATTGACGTTTTTCATTACCTTTCACAAATACCACATTGGCCGAGGACAAGTGTGCTTTCATGATCACGTCCAAATATATATAGGAAATGGTTCCTTGATTCCAGTCTAGTTGCTTATGATTTTCAATCCACTGGGTTTGTTTACGGTCTTCTTCACACAACAAATCAAAAGCATGGAGCGGTTTAAATAGCAAATGCGTAGCTTGCGATATCCAAAACGTGGTACAATCGATAATGGCCACTTGTTTAAATATAAATTTGTTGTCACCAATTTTAAACCCTTGGTAATCCACAATGAGTGTTCGCAACATGTTGGCACTTGCCTGGACCAAGTTCAACTGACGACTGACTCAGAATCAATGACTAAGGTGTGGTCATGACATGGACTTACCTGCCACGCTAGTTTGAGAAAAAATGAGGTTAGGGTAGGACAGAGGGACATGAAAAAAAATAAGAATTTAAGAATTACATAATTTTATTATCATAACACGTCTTACAGGCCTTTGTCATTTTGGGACAAAAACTAGGCGTTTTTTATGGTGAGTTGCTCACCGAAGCACCATGGATACCATATGGTCCACACGTATCGTAACTTGTTTTTTCATCACCCCGAGACACAAGTGAGGGATAGCTTGAATGACAGGGTATATTTCCCACTTCCATTCTACACAGGTAGGGGCAGGCGGGTGACCAGAGCTGATGTTCCTGCATGGGTTCATCGCCCTCCTGCCATTGGTCTATGATGATGGGACAAAAGGCACATTTCACTTCATCTCTTGTTTTTAAATAGTAGAATCCAGCGGCCGCCAAGGCTTGAGGGTTTATGAAAGGCACTGGCCATGTTGCAAAAGTCTTGAAACGTTGTTCCTCAGAGTTTAAATTCATGGATGTGACTTTTCTTGATGCTTTAAAGCAAGACATGACTGAGCGGCTTGACGTGGGTTGACCTGTTATTTATACACTCGTCACTTGGTTGGGCAGTGGATAATAGTTGACTTGTTTGTGATGAATAATCAAACAGTAGACCGTGGTATTGGCTGGTACATTGTCATGCGTTTCAAAATCTAGTCGGATGTCAATATTGGATGGCTTGACAGACTCTTCCAGGTAAGAACAGTCAAAGACAATCAGTGGTGCTCTTGCCTTAAACGCTTGGGGTAGCAGCATGGGGCCGTTCTCTTTTTGATAATACGACCATCGAAATTTAGAAAACAAGTCGTACAGGGGGCCAAACTTATTTTTTGAAAAATCAAAATCCAGTCCTTCATAGGGAAACACAGCACCGTTGAGGGAAAGACGTGCATTTCTCAATTGCAGGTGATCAAATTGCGTGGCATTTTTGGTTTGTTTATACTTGCGATTCGTTTGAAAACCCACGATCAGGTAGAGAGGTCTCTCTGTATTGTGCCCTTTAAGCAAGAAATATGCAAATCACAGTATGCCAGCATTGCTCAATTCGGGATTTTCGGGGTTTTAGTATGTTCTCCCACTCTGTGACTTACACATTTTGGATTAAATAGAGGATACACTTACAAAATAACAACAAAATCAACTCCTATTTCAAAACATTTAATTAATCAAAATTATGGCGCTACAAACAATAAAACAAATAAACTACTGACCAAAATCCTTCTACTTGTTCAAAGTGAACAAGGAATAATATAAGAATTAAACAAATATTATATTAAAACACATGGTTTCCTTTAAAACCAACAATTCATAATTATTTTTACTTCCATAAAGTATCTATCTTAAAGTTCCATATAACTATAAGCTCCTTTGGCTCGATGCTTTCTATTAATAATGGTGTCATTCTTTTGTACACCTCAATAACTATTTTTATATTTTCTTATCATCAAAACAAATATATAATTACATTTAAAGTACATGTTAATTCTTTACTTAAATATTTGGGCATTTCACGTGTTCTCAGCATTTACCACCTCTCTCAAGTTTTACAAATTCACCATAGTGATCGGGAAAATACTTGTGTACTCCAGAGTTATAAAGATTACTTGACAAAGTCAAAAACTATGATTACTCCCGGAACCTAGTTATCTTCATTTAACTCGTGGAATCCTACTTCCATACAACATTACAATAGGGATTGTTATTTATTTTATTTGTCTTATAAGACCATTATCACATAAGAAAACTACGATCTGAACTGGCAAGCGATAATTTCATCTACAAGGACCTCGGTTCAACGCCCGGGTCATTAACAACTTTTAAATACTCACGGTGTATTATTTCTTCTTACAGACGGCCTTCACCAACCCTCCTGCTATTAGGGTCCGACCGTATACTTGAACGAGATTTATGACTGTTAGGGTGACTTCCCGTCTAGTCTGCGGTTGGAGCTCTCCTCAATGCTTTTAAAACAAATCTCCCTTTCTTTCAGTTCTCTGGAGAGACCTGGCATTTTACTTCTCTTTTTACTTTCAACAATATTATTGGGCTCATAAACCACTTTCGTAACCTTGGCATTTATTAATTATGAAAGGTCCTCATTGATTGGGAAGAGTAACACACATTCTACGACGAATAATTAGGGGCTTCAATAACAAGAAGATTCTAGGTTCGAATCTCTTAACATGCCTCGGGAACCATTCCCATATTGGAGGACTTATACAAAATGCGATTTATGGTCGGCCGTGGTCTACATAACCTACGCTCATAATACCATACATTTGCTCCCTTTTATAATAATAACACACACATGGCCTCGTGATCTATGTCACTATTGGAGGACTTACAACATATCTCAATTCCCCGCAATCAACTACCCTTCATAAGTAATTTACCAAGTACATATAAATTCTACGCGTTCCTAGCGTGACATTTTATTTTAATTACGATCCATTGCGCTATATATTATTTTAAGGCCTAGCGTCTTCCAAAGAACTGATAAATTCCATATTAACAATTAATTCATATCTCAATTTTATATTAATCTTTTCCTTTGACAATAATCGCTCTATTTTTAAGAACATGCATTAACATCAGGTCTTATACTTTTATTAAGGCTCCAACGCTCTTATTTTCATCATTCAATTTAATCTTTATTTAGATTTCCTTTATATTATTATTATTATTATTAATACGCTTGCTTTTATAACATTCGTCAAATACACTGACATTTTATTCATACATTTCCTCTACAGGATTTATTCTTTCACATAATTATTTATAATTTCTCAAATTCTATTCTTTTTGTTCAGACCGCGTTCTTATTTTGTAATTAGTTATTTAGAAACATCCCTTTTACTCAAAAACTCCGGTGGATTTGTACACAATCATTTCCCCGACACCAAAACATAATGAAAATCTTTACTCACATGCTTTAGGTCGTTTCCTGACCTTCCTTCTCGTGCGATGCTTCATTTTTGCCCACTTTTTTTAATTACTCCATCTTGTACAAATTCATTGCATGTACAGACATATCTTGACACATATTTAACACGTATACATTTAACACTGATAACATTTTAAATACACTGGTGTATCCGTTTAGAACACACAATAAAAACACTGAAAATATATTACTTTTAACACAAAATCTTGATATATTTACACTTCACAAATTCTGATCATTAGGCCGCTATTCAAGCCTATCACACGTGACCTCTTGACCTCCCGTCTCCAAGGGTGAAATTTAGTAATGTCGGCTTCCTATCCTCTCCGAATATGAAAGTCTCGAATCATCTACTTCCTCCCTGCAATAGCACTCCTTCGAATCCCTTTCTTGACGATCTGCTATTTCTCTAACTTGAACGGCTCCCCTTTTAGATCCTATTTATTGATCTTAGCGAAAGTCTGTTCTGTTCACGGTCCCCTCGATAATCTATCGGTGACCTATGGATTTTATAGCAACTAATACTTCTCGAGTCCTAGTGCTTTTGAATAGTTCGTCTGCTTTCTTGAAAACAATGTCTATAGTTTCCTTCTCTTCTTCGCTTATTCGGTTATCGCACTTCTAATCTTTTAGAATACTTTGCGAACCTTATTCTGTCTTTCCCTGCTCGGGTTCTTTAGATTTTGACAAACTGTTTATCTCGCTGTTACGGTACTTCGGTACGCTATGATACTTTTGGTCGTTTACTAAAAGACCTATCGCCCTGAGTCCTAAATTCGCAGCCTGCTTTGACTGTATTTTATGAACTTTTCATTGTAAATTTTATACTGTCGGACCTAAATCCTGTAACTAGGATTTTCCTAATTTTCAACACGACGATACTGTAATTTCACTTCTTTGCAACTCCTTACGGAGGCACGCAAGTTATTGATACCGCGACGCCCGTGGCTGTCGGATATTGTCTATGCGATGTGATACAGCGTTTTCCCCTCAAGGAAAGCTTGTATACTGTCTTCGATGCGATGTAGCTTCACGTCCCCTGGACTATCGGATGTAACATCTCCCCTCAAGGAGTACTGGTAAACTGCCTTCGATGTGTTACAGCGTGACGCCCCCTCACGGACTGTCGGAATACTGCATGTACTGATACAGCGTGACGCCCCCTCTCGGACTGTCGAAATGACTGCATGATTGGCTTGGTGAGGCCAGGAGTTTTATACTCTTTAGTCACAAAAAGATAAAATCCTAGTCCTTTTCGTGACCAACTTTTGAACTAATTGTCGTACAATTATAAAAATTATATCTCCAGAAAGCTCGTTTTCTCAACGTCAAATGATCTCACTGCGCATAAGAATCGATCGTGCAATTCGGAGATATTAATTAATTTTTAGTCTTCAGCTGCGTGGGTGTTGCTGTTCATTTTTAAAATCCCCACTCCTTTGGTCTCAGTGAATCCCCAATGACGTATGCTGCATTTGCAGTTCTTTCCTGTGCAATTATTACAAGCTATTTCTTTACACAAAAATCTCTAATCCGAAATAATTCACAGTACAGTATTTATTGACTTATTTTTATTCCTGCAAATGGGTTAAATTTAATTATTCTTCTACTGGCACAGCGGCGCTGTTGGCGTTCTAATGCAAGCTAAGCTGGATTTCCGAGTCACGCTTCTCTGTCTTACAGTAAAAACTTTCCACTCGTTCTATTAATATCCATGACTGGCTCCTCCTCAATGTCAAGAGGCATGATCTCATCTTCTGAACACCTGGTCCCAGCTGCTTGCACAACGTTAGGCTAGAACCCTTGCTTGAAATCTCTCTCCATTCCCTTAGAGACTGTGTGTTTCTTTCATTCCTTTCACAAATACATGAATTCGACCCCTTTTGAG
Organism: Meconema thalassinum; assembly: GCA_946902985.2. Lineage (NCBI taxonomy): Eukaryota > Metazoa > Arthropoda > Insecta > Orthoptera > Tettigoniidae > Meconema > Meconema thalassinum. The sequence continues at coordinate 170,309,736 of OX336389.2, read as the reverse complement.
CCAATGGTACATGGGTTCAGTATAGCGGGCTGTTTTTACAGACCAATTGTGAGTGTTGGTGGTGGGCAATAGCGGGTACTCATGGAGTGCCCAGCTTCTAAATTCCATGGGTAGAGGCATATCTCTCTTTACCATCTTGAGTATGTCCAGTTTTTTGCTATCGTCAAGTGTCACATGGGGCACTTTCCATAGCAAGCGTTGTAGTCGAATTTTTGAATCTATTGGCAACTCCAGCTATCTGATATGACATCTAGCGGTAAAAATGAGAAACTTACGAAGTAGGGTACATTTGTCACGTGGTGCCTGTTTGTATATGGTTTCTTGTATTGGTAAGCAGATCGTGGTAAATTCTTCGTGATTATACATAAGTAATAAGTTTTACTCGTTGATAAGAGTGCAAAATGAGTACAAGCAAAGTATATTGCTCAGTTTACGGCTGTAAGTCGATGTATAAGAGGGCTGCGGATATACGTTTTCATCACTTTCCAAAAGATGCAAATAGCAATAGCCGAAAGGTGACGATACCAAATAAAGACGGGGGGCAAGCGGATTGGACCACTCACCACTACACTCACTGACGACTGGTCGGATTGTTCACTTACGCCGTGCCAAGCCGCACCTATATAGACAGCCAAGCACAGTCTCGCCAAGCCAAGCCGTACCAAGACAGCCAAGCCTAGGCCTAGGCCTACACCAGTCGAGGACAGCCAAGCTTCATCAGTCAGGTATCCTTTCCCGCTCCCTAGTTCATTTCCAATAACCCTACCAACCGTCATCACCTCGCTCTGCGATATCCGAGCCATTCCACTACGAGTCATATAGGCCTGATTTGACTTCGCAGGGTAAATGCCATCCAAATCAAGCAATTCCTGTCTACCCCGAGTTTTAATACAAGTTAAACTCATCCCTTCGCTCTAGCAAGCAGCAAATAATTTCTAGAGTCTATGGTACAGTGAGCTAATTCAAATATAGCTTTTAAACGTAACAGCGCCATGACTCGAACTGCATAAAAACAAATACCAGCAGACAACCGATGCTTGATAATATGCAATTGACACATAAAATCCAGTGGAACACACAACGTAGATCACGTGTATCGCACAGTTATACATATATACAATTGAAAATAACACTGTCATTATTTTAGTGACCACATTTACTGATTATAACCGAAAAATAAAAAGTGTTCTATATCAAACGCGTGTTATTGGGTAATTTTACCCTACTTATCCAGACGACCGCAGCGCCCCAAGTGTTAGTTTGAGTTGCCAATGGGGGCATTGTCGGCTCCCTTGAGTGCATTATTATCACTCCTGTCTCTCACCAGATAAAGCACTTGCCTTGCGTTGACCACAATGCGCTGGTGATCTTCGGCAAAGCCTAAAATCAGTTTAAGAGGTAAATATCCAGTAAAGGTCCCATCGGTGTGTACCATCCAGTCATTGGTCGAGTCAGGGCACCAACCTGCCATGCAAAGTGTTTAACCTTCTTCCTCACTATAAGAGGGATATAGTTTCATGACACTGGAAATACCCACATTTCGAGTGCTATCCACCACGATATCGTTAATCATGTAACGTACTTCAGAAAACAGAAAGGCCAAACCATGGTCGGCCAACTGGGATGTGGTGGGTGTAGAGCCATCGGCTTTGGTGAGCCGACCTTCAATCTGAATTACACTTTCATGCGATAGGGTGTAAATATCTTGGTTGTTGATAACAAATTGAATTTCATCATTGTTATTGAGTCCAGGTGTTTGAGCTTGATAGGAATGGAGATCAATTCTTACCACCCCTGGTTGCTCCTCGATGCGGTTCGCTACCTCTAGGATAGAATTCATCATGGGGGGTTGACGCGGTAACCCAAATGCTGTAAAATCTGCTTGTCTTGAGATGTTAACGTGTATTCACGTGGCAAACAACTAACACTATTCCTAGACGGTGTTGTTGCTTTATACGCAAACTTCATAGTGGCTTTAGCACCAACTTGTAAGTCACTGGTGTGGTAGAATCTAGATCAATGAGTTGTTGATCTCTATTGATCAGTCTTGATGTTATATTACTAATACTAACGACAGCCACAGAATGAAAAAGCACCACTGGAGGGTTTCCACGAATAATATACCCATTGGGCGATGTCACAATAAAGTCATAAAGCGAATGCGATGATTCTTGATTGGTGTACAATTCGCTAATAATATTACACGTCACCGACACATGATGGTCCTCAATGAATTTCACTTCATGGTCCGATTCATGTTTTTGTTGGGCTCCAACACACGTGGATTAAATCCTAGTAATGGACCAATGGAATCGGGGCGTGTTTTAAAGTCAATGTTGAATGTAGAGAAAATACTGCAGCGATGAGTGTTGGTATTTCCTACAAGTTCAAACTTGCGCGTTCCATCGAGAAATGACTTTAAACCATATCCATTGATCAACACCACATAAATGTGTTCATAAATGTCATCGATCGTGTATCCACCAGAGTTCAGGGTGAGCATAGAATCATCATAGTAAAACTTGTTGTTCCCATTTTCACGTATGTTGTATATTCGATTGTACGTTTCAAGAGAAACAAGTCCCAAACCATAGGGTTTTTCACTCAATTCGGTGGGCGGGTAAAAGTCTAGGCTGACTTCAGGTCCACGTCCATGCAGTGTAAACGTTTTACTCTCTGCTGACATACTGTGAACGTTTTTGCTTATGCTGTGTCTTATATAAAAAAAATTAATACGTCCACACTGTTGGCTGTTAAACGTTTGCTCACGTTTCACATTATAATATATCTTGATCCTGTTTCCAAAATAGGTCACTAGTTCCATGGGCGGGGGCAAATTCCCAAAACTGTCAATGTACCATACTGTGGATCCCTCTTTGACATAAGCTACATAATGCGTTCCCGGTCCTCGGTGATCATCCAAATTGACAACAGAACATTCCTGTTTCCAGGGACGTGGAGGTAATTGGTTTCGCATAAACACACCTCGAAAACGAGAAAGCTTTAGTTGGTTAGCATAGCTTTCCACTTGTTCATGCGTCAGGGCATGTCTTGCTATGGCTCAGGTTATTTTTTTTTAATATTTCGAAGTTGTGAAATCCCAAATCCTTGTTGATAAAAGGCTGGCTTTAAATTGGCGTTTCTAGCCCCCATAGCAATCGCTTCCATGGTTTCATTGTGTCGCTGACTTTCTTTTAGTTGTTGCTTGCCCTGCTGCGCGGCTTTAATGGTTTTCGCCACCACACTGGCACCGCCCAAAGGTGAACCCAGAGCAGCCAGACCGGCAAATAAAGCAGGTAAAAATCCCGCTCGTTTGGGGACGGGAATCACTCGCCATTGTTTTGAACCCTGTCGCTGACGTTTTGGAATAACACGTCTCTGTGCTGCTCGAAGGGCTTTCCTTATGGTCAATACATTTTTTTTTTCTTTCGCAAGGGCTTGTCTACGAATGTCTTAAGCCCAGGCTTTGCCAAGGACAAACTCCTTTTTTTTAGTCTTTCTCACCACGTACCTTTGTTTCACCATGATGACCAACAACCTTTCACAAGAAAGTTTAAGTCACAACTAACGTCAGATTGTTATTTCATGGCTGTATATTCCAATTCCACATAAAGTGGGAAATCGTTCATGGTTTTTCCCGCTTGCTTTTCATCCCATGTCAACATGAGATGAAGGGATAATTCGTCTCCTGCATTGACCATTTCATGGTTATGGACCATCCTATGACCATTTATCTGTATTTGTAAATGGTTCTCATCAGGTATGACATATTTGATGTGAATGGTTCCATCATAGTGTAATCGATAGTGGCTTAAACCCGAAGCAAGCACATAGGTCAGGTGCTGGTCATGGACTAGCGGTAAATGGTTTCTCTCATTCGCAGGTTTTTTATTTGTCAGATACACTAAAAATACAGATGGGATAAATTTATAAAGCCTTTTCATTTCATAGGTCACGTAACGCTTGGTACAGACATCGTCTTCGTCTTGTGGGTCTTCCACGTGAATAATACGATGGTGATTAGCGCTATAGCCATTCACCGTAAGCTGGGGCACTTTGTCATAAAACTCATACACTTTGTTATCCACATACTTTTTTTTAGTAACGTCTGTAGACACTTGAGGACGTTTTACATGGGTTAACCGCTTTCCCTTAAAGTCATAATCTCCCTGTTTTTTGCGTGGCACTACAGACCTATCCACATAGTGTTTATTAGCAGGATCTGTTTCTTGTTTAGGATCATGTATGGGGACAGACCTAGCTTTGGCCATCAACGCACGTCCAAAGACATCCATCGTCAACCTGTAGTACCAGTCTACTATTTCTACGACAAGGCTCGGTGTCCTGTATATAGACAGCCTGCTAGCCTGGATAAGCCTTAGTTGAAATGAAGATTATTAAGCAGCAAGTCATTCCCCGTGGGGGACATGATTTCCCATCTCTGTCCCACATCACGTGAACAATGCCATGGTTCACTGTTTCCATCTTCCATTCGCTACATCATTGTGGGGCCTTCCGGCTGTGGAAAGACCAATCTTTTACTAACGCTCATCACAGCGCCTAATGGTCTGCGATTTCAAAATATTTATATTTTTGCAAAATCTCTCTACCAACCCCTCTACGGGTTTCTGGATCAAGTCATGTCTGGAATACAAAAAGAGAATATGGGTTATTTCACATTTTCCATGCAAGAAAATGTGATTTCACCGGATGAGGTAAAGCCCGATTCACTCATGATTTTCGATGATGTATCCACTGAACGTCAAGGCATCATTCAAAGCTATTTCAGCATGGGTCGTCACAAACATATCGATTGCTTCTATCTTTGACAAACGTATTCTAAAATGTCTAAACAGTTGGTTCGTGACAATGCCAATGTCATTGTTTTATTTCGCCAGGACGAGAGGAACAGTCGTCACCTTTATAATGAACATGTGAATCCGGATATGACCTTTCAAATGTTTACAGAATTGTGTGCCAAGTGCTGGAACACTCAACGTCATGCCTGTTTAGTGATTGGCAAACAAAGTGAACTCAACCAAGGACGGTATCAGGGTCCAAGGAAGGGAAAAGAGTGGGGGTAGGAGACAAAAGGAATACATATAAGCATGACCAATATTGTAAACTTAAATTCTCTTGAGGAAATGGTCTTCAAAGAGTTGATAGCAGGCGATACTAGCACAGCCTGGTGAGTGAAAAAGTAGACGAAGTTCTCTTGATCAAGGAGATGATAGCTGGCGATGGTGACGAGATCTGATGGCCAGATGGAAAAGGAAGTCCTCTTGCACCAGGAAGAATTGAGGAGCTTCAGAGATTCGCTGCTAGATGACGCTAGGTGGGTCATGGAAGATATATATCTAGAACAGACTCACAAAGAACATAAGAGACATGACCAACAAAGAGAAAATAGAAGATCACTGTTGGTGTTTGATAAAAAAGGAAGAAATGAACAAGAAGAGAGCATTAAACTTTATATTCTCTCGTACCGTGTATTCCAAGAATACACCATACTGGGAGGGGAAAACACCAACAGAGAGCAGGAAAAACAATTAAACACTTAAAGGTAATGAAGCAATTGAAGAGAAGTGGTCTTGTGATCTGACCATTAATGGTCAAGATTCTAGCCACCCTGACTCTCCCGTCCCTTCCAGGATAACACTCGGTCACTCTACCAGAAGTCCAGACCAGGGGGGGGGGAGAAACATCCCTAACCAAGACCAAGTCCCCCACTTTAATGTCGGGACTGGAAAGAAACCACTTCTGTCTCCGTTGCAAGGAAGTTAAATATTCCAAGTTCCATCTCTTCCAAAAAGAATTACGGAGGGCTTCAAGTTTACGCCAAACGATAGGTAAATTAGAATCCCTGTAAGAATTGGGAAGGGGAGGAGGGGCAGAGAGAGAAGTGCGTGTAAGGAAGTGACCAGGTGTGAGTGGAAGCAGGTCATCAGGGTCATTGGAAAGCGGAGTTAAAGAACGAGAATTATCAACACCTTCAATCAAAAAATAGCTAGAAGCTGCGAGAAGTATAGCTCTAGTAAAGATTGCGATAAGATGCGAAAGAAGAATTAACAAGTTTAAACAAAGCGTATAGAAACAAGTACATCTATTAAGGATAAGAATATACCAAATAAGCAAAGGAACTATGCGAGTAGAAGGCAAGAACGCCATAGGTAACAACAATCTAGTAGCCATAAACAATGACCTCAAGTTACAATAAGTATCAAAGGGGTTAATCAGAAAAATACTTAAGTCAGCGAGAAACGTGACGTGGCAAGCATAAATACAAAAAAACATCGAATGTGACGACGAGAAAAAACAAGTTTGTTCATCAATGAACAATAAGATTGCAAAATATGTAAGAAAGGAGCAATACATGAGCGCGTGAAAAATACGCAACGATGTTATGAAACAAGAATCGAAGCAGTTGTAAGATACGAGCGTAAGCAAGTGGGAGAGACAGGCAAACACGGCCTTGACCCACATAGTACAGCGGGATAAGGAATATAAATAGCTGAAAGGGTCCTTGACCGGAACAAGTTTATTTTGGTAATGAGGTGAGCAGCTTCTGAACTTACAGAAGCAACTCGCAAGACAAGGGTTGGCAGTCAGCCAGAGTTGAGATAAGGGAAACTTGCTCTGACCTTTGGCAAGCATACAGGAAATAAACGACAGCTTGGCGTTATCCGAGCTTGTATACAAACAAGATTGAAAAACAAGCAGTTCGAAATAAACAAACAACACAAGTGAAATCAGCTGAGACTTAAAGCGGATATTCAGGTTAGACGGCATGCAGTCATTCGTGGCTTGGACGTGAAAAACCAATTTAGAGACATATGAAATAATTTTCAACAGAAAGAAGCTTAATTCTTCCGAAAAAGGAAGAGAAGCTGGGACATTGAGAAGGAGTTTATGCGTAAGAATAGTTATTCTAGGTGCTAGAGAATTCAGATTTTCAAGCGGTTTCAAAAGCGGCTTCCAATTGTGAGGAAGGGGGAAGGAGCCGGCCGTGGCCTTCCTTCTAAATAGCGAAAGAAGTGAAACATAGCTTACAGCGAAGTGATGGAGACTGATAGCCATGGTTTTACACAAGGGGAAGATAGTTTTCGATAGAGAGTTTAAGCAATTACCTGCTATAAAAATGACATGAGAAAGTAAACGAAGTAACACAAGGTGAGGCGAACTTGAATTGCCATCTTGTGCGGGAAGAAGGCAAAATCATTTAAACAACTTACAAAGGTGGCGTAGTTGTTTACAATGAGACATCGTTTCGGCAAGTGTTTTTCAAAAGTATCGAGATCGAAAACATAGGTGTTCTCTTTTTCAGAAAGGGGATTTATATCAGCAGTAACGAAATGACATTGCGATTTGTTTTGAAGACTGGGATGTTGGATATCACCGGTAATAACCCAACCAAAATCGGTGTCTCTGGCGACCACGTTTGAGGATAACTTGCGAACCTGCTTACGGAGGCAATTCCAAAAAACATTGGCACTGAAAAGTACATCAATGGGACCTTGAGCATTAAACTGAGGATCAGCTAACCTTAAGTGCGAAGGAATCTTTAAACCGGAAGTATTAATAGAGCTGCTAGGAGTGTCCTTGCCAATACTGGTAAGAATGAGACAGTGTAAGTTAAGATTGGTGTTTCTTTGGCAAACGTCTCTGATTTTCAATTTTGAAGACTGCAAGGCTTGAGTTTTCAAATTGTCAATGCCGGATACATTGATGGAAGTGGGCGATGAAGAAAGACCTAGTTTTTTAATTAACGATTGCGAAACAAAGTTGTGAGTTGAAGCGGAGTCGAAAAAAACCGCGGGTTCGAAACCAATTTCCAAATTTATCTTGGATTTCGAATTGTACAGTGGACAAAAGGACTTGCGCACTGTGAGAAGTTTCGGCGTTAGAAATGCAGGAAGATGCATTAGTTTGTTCGGAGCTGCTCTGCATGGAGTTTGAAGAAGCGGATACTGGTGACCTCGATTTATCATGAACATGCAATAAAGAATCGTGCGGTTTTTTGCCATGGAAACAGAGGTTGGAAGACGTACAGTTTGAAGAAGAATGCTTAGGTGACAAGCAGTTGAAGCAATGTTTACTATTGAAGACAAACTTCTTTCGGTCTTCGACAGACAATTCTTTAAAAGATTTGCAGGAGTACAAAGTGTGAAACCTTTTACAGAGCGTGCATTTTAAAGATTTGTTGAGCGGCCTGATATGTTCTCTTGGATGGTTGAAAGAAGCAGAACGGGTTTGCTTGTTCTCGACAGATGGGGGCTGATGACCCTTTGAAGAAGCAAGTTTTTTCTCAAAAATGTGACACTTATGACTCGTTTCGACATTTTCGCACTGAAATGAGAGTGCTGTAAGGACTTGGCACCGGCTGTTGAGAAACGAGATGAGGTGTTCAAACGAATGTTCCTCGTTGCGAGTGAGTTCGATCTCCCAAGCCTTTAATGTCGAAAAATCGAATCCTGATGTAGCTAGATGAATAAGAATAGTGTCCCAAGTTTGCACTGGTAGCTTGAGTTGATATAACGCTCTCACGTGCAATTGAATAGAATCTAACAGGTCTCTTAAAGAGGTGACGTCATTAGGTTTGACGACTGGCAGGTTGAACAGACAGCGGATGTGGCGAGCTACACACAAACGTAAATTGCCATATCTCTCTTTAAGGAGATTAAAGGCGATGCGGTAGTTATCTGCGCTTAAAGGAAGTGACTCCACCAAGGCTAAGGCCTCGCCTTCCAAGGACGTACGTAAGAAGTAGAATTTATGAATGTCGAGAATGTCAGTATTTTCATGAATTAGGGAGCAGTAAAGTTCATAAAAAGAATACCATTCACCTTCCTGGCCTGAGAAGTGAGGTAGGCTTATCTTTGGAAGTAACGGTTTCGGTTTATCCTTGTGAACTGAAGCGGGTGCGAACTGGGCCGGATTGATGACCCTAGTGTCCGGTTCTGAGGTACTGCGGATCAGTTGGTGGGCCTTGGCAATCCCTTCAAAGTACAAGGGTTCGACCTCGTCCCGATCCGATTGAAGTTCTGGGCAAGCGGATTCAATCTCGGTTTGAGTTTGATCGTAATAATCATAGGACCGTTCGTACAACTTAAGGCGTTGTGTCAAGATGTCTAGATCACACTCGGCGGGATTTAATTTGTTGATGAAATTTCTGAATCTGGTGAGTTGCCCTTTATAGGAAGAACGTCTAGCAATGAGAGTTTCATCTTTTTCAGTAGGAGCCATGACAAAGTAAATAGATTAAAATACAACTTACGAAACTGTGGAACCTCGAAAATGCTGTCAGGCTGGCAGCAGCCAATAAGTTGAAAGAAAGGGACACACCAAAGGAGACAGGAGCGGCCTCTTTCCCCTTCACAGGCTTTGCACGATGTAGTTATAGCTGAAAGATTCAAAGCAGGTATTAATAATTTGCAAGGTATTGTCAAATAATCTTTTAAATAGAAAAAATGGCAAATGGACCCTCCCGGGTTTCTGGTACCAAATTTTGGGTAGATTATTGGCTGAGGAATAACCTAACCACCAAGGGAAGATGATAAAGAAAAGTAGGTGGGTTTCGGACTGGAGAAAAGGGATAGAAAAATAGGAGGAGAGTCCCACATAAGTTATGAATTTAACTTTAAATGCACTTAGAGGCGGTTGCCACTGCAAATCCGCTCTCTGATACCTAAAGTGGGTAAGGACCTGGTCGAAGCTGACGGGAACCGCAGCTAAGACTTGGGCGGTTTGCCAGAGAAAGGCTTTAGTGTATTCCCTCTCAAGCATGCATATGCCTATTATGGGGAAGGGTGATGGTCTGACAAGACAAATAGTAACGGATTTATTGCGTATTAACGAGGGCATAAACCTAGGAAGAGTCAGGAAAGCCAGGATCTTGCCTAACTGTAGTATTTGCGAAATAATAAATCCAAAAACAAATATTTAATTTATTTAACAAGGCAAAAGAAGTCTAAGAAATTTGACAAGTATATAGTTTCAATTTTTAGTAACAATTTGGGGTCGCAGACCTCCTAACATTGAAAGTTTGCTCCAGGCAATTAACAATTTATTAGGTTTCAAACCTTTATAAAATCCTAGCAAGGATTTAAAATAGCGAAGATAAAAATTCAAAATTTAAAGACAATTAAGGTGATTAAAGTTTAACAATAAATAGAGTACAAGGTGTGTACTATAAGAAATTTCTGAGAAAACATTCTAGAGAAAGTAACCACTTCGAAAATAACAATAAGAAAAACATGAAGAATAAGATAGAAGTTCCTATAACTTCTTATATTTGTGCAGAATTACTTTTATTACAATTATACAAAAGAGGGCAGGTCACTTACTATGAAACCTGAAGAGAAAGTCAAAAGGAAGGTTCTAGACTTCCTATGTTTAATTAGGAATCACGAGACAAATGGGGCAAGTTTCCCTTCTGTGAAACCTAGAAATAACTCACTCCTGAGTTGAAAGAATTGTATTCCCTGATTATAAGGGAGAAACAATGTAAGCTTGAACCGTGTATGAAACACGTGGTTATGCAGAAATTAATTAATGAGATATAAGTAAAGGTGGGAGGGCACGTCTTTAGAGTGACACCTCGTTGAAAATGATCTAGAGTTACAATTTTATTAATATGGTTTGTTAGTAGAAGGTTTAGGAAAGATCAATTGGGATTTAGGATCAATGTTCATGGCCTTATTTAAGGTAAACGGACGATCGCGACGCGGTAGAAAAGTTCAACAAGCACTAGTTATCACTATAGTCCGTTAAATGGATGAAAAGTTCACTGTAGTAACACGAAAGTTTATGGCAAAGAAAGTTATTGCAATGATGAAAAAGGACTGGTTGCACTAGATAGGCGAAAGTCTATTGCTTGAGAAAGTTGTGGATTACAATTAAATGCGCCATAGAACATTCCAACGGTGGAAGAAAATTAGCTATTGCAGTAATTTATAAGGAAGATTCCTCATTTTAAATAGTATTCCCACAAGTGAGTGAAAAATACATGACGGCAAGACTTGTAGATAGAGTACAGAATCTGGAAGGTTCCAGAACAATCCTAATAGAAGAATGGAGCCAAAGTTAATCCAGCGGAGGAACTAGCTTGGTAATTTATAGACAGCGGGTATTAGATAATATCCCACGTGGTGAGAAGATTTCTCATTTAAATAGCTTAAGAAAAGCTACTTTCTATTAATGTTGGCTTAGACAGACAAAAGCCCAAAATAGCAAATCCCGAGAAGAATGATTACCGCCCCAAATAAGTAATCTCACGCTGTCTATAAAATGATCAATAAAGAATATGTAGATAATAAAACTGATGAAGATGAGGTTAAAACCTTAAGTCTGTACTTATCTTGGTTGCATGTCGAAGGTGAAGTTCCCTTTGACGAATACTTAATGTGCCAACATGGCGTAGAATGTATAGAGTGCCTCTTGGTTTGAGGAGACTGGTTCTAGTTGAGCCTTGACTGACCGAGTCAACTGCCGACTTACAAGTGAGACCCACTCAGCGAAGCGCGGAGGGTCCAAGGAAGGGAAAAGAGTGGTCGTAGGAGACAAAAGGAATACATATAAGCATGACCAATATTGTAAACTTAAATTCTCTTGAGGAAATGGTCTTCAAAGAGTTGATAGCAGGCGATACTAGCACAGCCTGGTGAGTGAAAAAGTAGACGAAGTTCTCTTGATCAAGGAGATGATAGCTGGCGATGGTGACGAGATCTGATGGCCAGATGGAAAAGGAAGTCCTCTTGCACCAGGAAGAATTGAGGAGCTTCAGAGATTCGCTGCTAGATGACGCTAGGTGGGTCATGGAAGATATATATCTAGAACAGACTCACAAAGAACATAAGAGACATGACCAACAAAGAGAAAATAGAAGATCACTGTTGGTGTTTGATGAAAAAGGAAGAAATGAACAAGAAGAGAGCATTAAACTTTATATTCTCTCGTACCGTGTATTCCAAGAATACACCAGTATCGCCTAGGGTTTGATCATTTTATTGCTATTTAAGGCCCTGTCTCATTCCCTCTCAAGTCATTTGTCAAGACACCATGGCGTTAGCAGAGTCAATTGAAAAAGCATATTATTAGAGCAAAAAATACTATTCGCCAAAAGTTTCGTCAATTGAAACGATCACGTGCAGATCATGCTTTGTTTATCCAACAACATTTAGCACCTCCGCTAAAAGCCATGTTGAAACCCTCTTTCAAGCCATCTGAAACGCTACCCACCGTTTCGCAAGCCCCGCAGACGCTGCACGAGGACCCTGAGGAAGAGGAACAGGAAGATTTGACTAGTGTTAGCGAAGTTGAGAATGACGAGGAACAAGTGTTTACGCCTAAAAAAAAAGGCCGCACCCCTTGCAGAGTTTTTAAGAAAAAAGAAATCCTTGGCCAAGGTCGAAACACCTTGCCCTTCCAGAGCGTCTCCGTTTTCACAAGTCTTGGCCACCTCTCAACATAAAGCTCAACTGAAAACCATTTTAATAAAATATTATGGATCAACACTGGAACCCTATCTCACCGATCTATTTATTGGAAACACAGATACCACGTATGGTGTTCGCTATGAGGATGATAGTTTTAAAATTGGGAATTCATCCATTAAATTTGTTCGTACTAAAGCTGTCATTAAGAACATCAATTATAAATTAACGCCAGGACTGTTAAAGCAGCTCTTTTCTCGGACCCCCTCTTTCCATGATTATACGTCAGAGGACCTTGGCAAATATAAATCCATTTTATTGGACACCCATGCCCCCAAAAGACAGTATGATCCAGCTCAACAAGTGAATGCCAATATATCTCAAAAATATAAAACCATAATTGCAAAAATGTTTCCCACCAGTCAAAGTGGTCGTCGTAAAGCATCCGCTTCGGGAGCGACATTTAAACCATTAAAACCCCTTGTGGATGTTACCTACTGGCACAATCCCAATAAGCTCGTCCAGCGGCTACAGTTGTTGCATGCTTCACGTCAAGCTGGCCATACCGGTCACGATTGGGAAATTCAAGAAATTGAACAAGAACTTCGAAATGCCAAAATTATTGTTTAAGCCATCACCCATTAAAATGGGTATTGCTCACGAGTTGCATCGCCCAGCTAGGCGTCACTATCCGCGACTCAAGGTGATTTCACGAGGTGTGGATGAACTTTGGCAGGCTGACTTGGTTGAAATGATACCCTATGCTGGCGTTAACGACGGTGTACGCTATATGTTGACCGTCATTGATGTCTATTCCAAAATGGCCTTTGTTGAACCTGTGCGTCGCAAGTCTGGTCCACTAGTTACCAAGGCCTTTCAACCAGGGACCCGTAACTTAACGTAACGGGTAACGTAACGAAACTCGAGGTGTAACAGTATCATTCGGTTACATGATTTCGTTCGGTACTGTAGTAACGTTATAGACTCTTCGTTACATGAGCACGGTACAAATTGGAACTCTATTCCCATACTGTACACGGTGGAGTAACGTTACCCATTTCGTTCCATGCACCATTCGGTACAGTTATAACGTTATTGCCTCTTCGGTACATGGGCACGGTACAGATTGGAACCCTACTGCCATGCGGTATACGGCGGAGTAACGTTACTCATTTCGTTCCGCGCACCATTCGGTACACTTGTAACATTACGACCTTCGCCTTGCATCGATACGTTACTGAATGGAACTCTAGTTTTGTACCGGAGTAACGCTCCTTTCTGTTACAAGCAAGTGTACGTACATGAACGCTGTTGTTATTTCGAGATATTATTGAAGTTTGGATGGAAGCCTTGTGTAGGCAAATTGATGGGAACGTTACAACCAGGGCTAGATAACTTAACTGTAACCGTAACGTAATTAGGCAATGTACCGGAAAAATCCATGATTGCATTTAGGAAAATGCGTTACAGAACAAAATTCTTCGTTTCGACAAGAATACCGTATTTATCATATACTATCACAATAACGTTAGCGGCTTCGGTGGCGTAGTTGGTAGCAAGCTGAACTGCTGTGCCCAAGATAGCGGGTTCAAACCCAGCCGAAGTCGTCGGAATTTTAAGAGCGTTAAAAATCCTTCAGTATGCCTTCCTTCGGAGGGGAAGTAAATGATGATGATAATTGTTGTTTGAAGGGGCCTAACATCTAGGTTATCGGCCCCTAATGGTCTGGGTGATAGCGAAAATGTCAATGAAGTGGAAACCAGAACGAAAATTAAGAGAGAAGGATAAGACTTACAAAAAGGAACTCTGATTGAAACCAGTCACAAAATGGAGAGCGATAATACTTACAACAGGGAATTTAGAATGAAAATACTCACAAAGGGAATAGATAGAAAAATACACACAAAATGCAGGTTAAGTTCAAAATACGTACAAAATGCAATGTACAGTCGAAATACCTACAAAATGCAAATGAAATTCAAAATACTTAGAATATGCAAATGAGATTGAAAATACGTACAAAATGCAATTGAAGTTCAACATACTTACAAAATGTAATTGAAATTGAAAATACACAATGCAATTTGGATTGAAAAATGCAAATATTATTCCAAATAATCACAAAGTGCAATTGATATTCAAAATACTTACAAAATGCAATTGAAATTGAAAATGCTTACAAAATGTATGGTAGATTCAAACTACTTAATTGGATGGACAATATTTACAAAATGCAATTTAGATTGAAAATACGTACAAAATGTAATTTATATTCAAAATACCCACACAATGCAATTGAGAGTCAAAATACTTGCAAAATGCACACCCTACAAAATGCAATTTAGATTGAAAATACTTGCAAAAAGAGGTTTAGATTGAAAATACAAAATGCAATTGAAATTCAAAATACTCACAAAAGTCCCAGCCCCTATATTGAAAGACTTACTAAAAAGCAATTTAGATTGTCAATCCGTACAAAATGCAATTGAGGTTGAAAACACTCACAAAATGCAATTTAGATCGAAAAGACTTACAAAATGTAACGGAGATTGAAAACACCTACAAAATGGAGTGTAGATTTAAAAAATCGCTAAATGGAATTTAGATACACGTGGTTCCAATTAACAAAAACAGTGCGGGAATCTTGAAGAGCAAAGGAAATATAATGAAAAGAAAACAAGAGGTCTGACCCCTCGAAGGAGGAGGAATCAGGAAAGATCAGACAAGGGCCAATTAAGGCGGGGAAGTGAAAGACTCCCTAGGCTTCGGATACCCTAATACCGTCACGGTCGGAAGAGAACAAGAGTTGACCAAGGGAGGTCGACAGGAAAGAAGACGGAGAGGAGCCCGGCACAAGTAAGTGGAAGCAATGCCGGACTCAGCTGGGGTCCCGTGGTCGCCAACCCACGTCCCACTAGTTGTGAGCCCCTGGGGGAAGTAAAGCCTGTGGTCCCATGTCATAGATTTATGGCATGTAAAAGATCCTTCCACAGACTAAACTTGTGTGCAGCTAAACTGCTAGGTTAGATTTCGTAGGAACGCTCTATCAAAAGTTTCAACGTTCACCACTAGGTATCACTGATATTTGGTAGCAAAAGTTGGAACTACTGGAAATTGAACGGAACTTGTAGCTCACCCTAGGGGTGTCCTCTGGAAGCAGCTACAGACTCATGCGAGCCGAGCATGTCCACGGACACTCCCGGCAATAAAAGCCATACGATAAATAAATAAATAAATAACAATAACGTTAAATTCAGTAACCGAATTAAAGAACCCTATTATTCCGGTCCTTACCAATAACGTTAATTGACGGGTGGCTCACATAGTGAATCACTGAATAACGTTATTGGCATCATTTCGTTATTAGTTCAACCTGATGTCGAAGAACGAATTTTAACAAACTACTGACAATAACGTTATCGGAAGGTGGGTAATGGACTTTCCTCATAAAAACGTTATACGTCTATTTTCATTCTTTGTCATACCCAATCTTTAAGGAACGAAATTGTAAGAGCTACCGACGATAACGTTGTTAAAAACACGGCTGAAATTGAGTTCTACAAATTTATGTCATTCCCATTTCTTGTTTATTAATAATCAAATCCAACCTTTATGGAAATAAATTGTACATATTCCGTCAAGAACGTTATTAAGGAAACAGCTCGAACAGACGGCCATAACGTTATTGATTAGGCCTATATGAAATATTTTAGCACCGTGCAATAATAAAGGAGGTGCCTTTTCCCATGTGGTACTAATTACATTTTTGTGAACCAAAATTACCCTTGTTGCGAAGAAAAATGAACAACGGAGTCCCAATAGCTTCTAGAGAAATTTCATCATAAACGTATCGATATAACCTTTAGAAAACATGGGAATGAAATTTGTAACAAACAGAAACGTCCTAAGTCCACCAGAAACGTTTCAATTGATTTGTCTCGAATTTAAATCGGTAAGTTCCACTTAAAGTTTGTCTGTCTGCAACGCAGTCCACCTAGTGGCGCAGTACCCCTGAGGTCCAGTCCCCCACTTTTACGCTATTAACGTAAGGCCACGGCCGCCTCCTTCCAAATCCTGACTTTAATAACAGGCACCACAATAACACAGGCTAACCGAAATATTCATTATTGTTTATTTATTCACACACCCTAGTGCACAGAAGTAAATGACCACAACGCCCAATATTTTACAATGAAACAACAACAAAAACATGTCTATCATGTAGCACCATACCATTTGTCCATCAATATTTCTATGTTCAGTGTCCTATTGCTGCTTATTGACATAGTAGACTTCGTGTGGCCTTCTGGAAGGCAGAGTTCGTCTAATTGACACCCGTGGATGAATTGATAACGACTCCAACCAAGATATGGTAGAGTTTGTAACTTTGTACCGCCAGCATTGACCATCAGAGAAGAAACGGTACAGGCTGTAACGTTAAGATGGGATGTAACCGCAGTTTCGGTACAGGCTTGTGTAACGTTACTGACATGTATACCGGCTGTTTCGATTGGCTCAGCAGGGCTAGGTGCAAGGAATCAAACATGGTGGACGGTTGTCAATTTAGGTTGGTATCTGCTGTTGATGGGAATTATTAGAATGCAAATCAGTCATTAACATACGTAACTGTAAGTTGAAAACATGCCAGGCACTGATGAATGCATTCCTGCCGGTCTTAAAGTTTGAACTGAAATCATTCGACCTTCAAACATTGCATTCGGATTCAGTTACGTAAGCTACCTGTGAGCAGGCCGATCTACTGGAAAAGTGTAGGAGGGGTAAGGCTGCAGCTTTGTAACGGATACGTCGTGGGTTTAAGCCTCCATAGTGACCAAAAATTTATTTCTTTTTAAATAATTTTATTGTATCCATCCGACTTTGAGCTGTCCATTCTCTGAGTCGGAAACCATTAATATTCATCCTATTCGTGTAAAATAATACAACTTGATAGCACAATGATATTTTCACTCCACAATAAATAATTCTTCTTTTCTTCTTTCCTTTTCTTAGTCCTTTACCCTCCAGGTTGGTGGAACCAACGGACTCAGCGAGGGAACTCACCACTACCGCCTCTACGGGCAGTATCCTAGAGCTGGGAACATCTAATCGGAGTGGATACAACTGGTGAGGTGTGTTTGGCACCTCGCCCAGGCGGCCACACCTGCAAAGCGACAGGGGCCTCATGAGGGAAGGTAAGGGATGGTCAGGAAGGATAGGCAAGGAAGAGGCAAGGAGACGGCCGTGGCCTTGAAGAAGGTACTGCCCCCGTAAATTGAATTATACTGAGACCACGGTGGCTGTATTGGCATATGTGAATAAAGTTATGGCCGTCATAGTTGTGACGTGTATATTCATGACGTAGGCACGGATGACGCAGACTTCATGCAAGTAGGCTGGATGAGCTGAGATTCTTGGTGACGTCATGATTTTGTTCGAGAAGGATCTGAGATTTACGACGCAGTCGCAGGGAAGCAAGGAATTGTGCTGAGGAAGAAGTTACGCTATTGGAGGAGAGGCTCGAACCAATGAATGATAGCTTGGAGGGAGACGGAGATTACTGAAATTACCATATTTAATTACTTTTGGCATGCAGAATTGTGGAAATCTATTTTCAGTTATGGCATTGATTTGGAATTTTGAAGAAATTAATTATGAGTTTTTGAAATTTGAAAATCCGTCAAGTATAGCCAAAGTTAGAACTTCTAGCAATGACGGAGGAACAAGCTATGGTAGGGATGGATACGCCCCTTAAGAAGTTGATAAAAGGCCTTGCACAGCAGAGAGGAAGTTCTCATGGCTCATTTTCTCATTCTCATATTGTCAGACTTCGAGTTCTTAATTCCGATAGAACAAGTATATATTATTCAGTGAAGCAAGTGTGGCAGAGCCCACAGCATCGAACAAGCACTGAGCGTGCAGCAGTGCAATTTTACGGTTACTAAAACTAGGCGAAGTTGGAGCGCACACATAAACGAGTCTACAAGATTATCTATCAAGAGTTAGCTACTACATTTATGCTAATTCAATTGTGCATTACAATATTGAGGCGTGTACGAAAGTTGAACATTTTCACTATTATACTTTGGAAGATATTCGCATTTTAAGACTGCAGACAAAAGTGATTTTCTCGACACCTGAGAAGCACTTTTATAATACCACATTCTACGCTACGGCTGACACATGTATTGCAACCGTGATACTGAAGATTACATTTGGTGATACAACGCTACATTCTACAATGGAACTATATAATCTGGCAGTACTTTCGACTATTATTATAACGGAAGTGGAGATGGAAGACTAAAACTTTAATGCAATTGGGACATACATCAATGGAGTGAAATAGCAACATGGAGCTTCGTTAATCGTCATTCTACAAAAGCGAGCATGTAGTGAACATCCAAATACACTCATGCATCGTAATCCATCGCTGAATTACATCAAATGGCAGTGGAAATATCTTCATACTCCACAATTATGAACATTTCTGCGGAAATAATTGCAATAAACTTCATGGCGAATTTCTACCAGAACTTCAGGGAACTTTCAAGAGAGGCCAGGGTGGACCCGGCTCACACAGAAGAGTTTTGCCAGAAGGATGTCTATCGTCTACACGGAGCAGTGCGATTTCCGGAGGAGGAAGCTGTTCTATTCTCCGAGGGCGCAGGTTCCAGGTTCGAGGTCGGAGCACATCTTTACGGTGGTGAAATGGAACCAACAGCAGTCTTCTTTGGAAATTTTCCTCTAGAACTTTAATCAACAGATAAGGTAGTCGTGAACGTTTCTTGATTTATTTGAGCCATTTAGCGATATCTAAGCAACCATTTTTCTCATATTTTCTGTCCCATATATTTTGCCCCATATTCTTGCTTGATATTTCTGTACTCTGTACACTTTGCTGATTTATGCCTTTTTCTACGATTTATTGAGACATTATTATGTCATTGGCATATTTATATAATTTTGGATCAGATGAGACTGATATTATATATTCTTTCAGTAATTTGCATATTTTTGTAGTCACGATTTAACTGTAAAGTTAACGATTCTCTATGGCAAGTTTGAATTCAGACAGCGTGTCATTTTATTAAAGTAATTCTATTCAGTAAATTACTTTGACCAATTTTCTGTCATCCTCAAGAAAGAAGAATGATTAAAAGATTTTAGAGCGTTAAAATCTACTACTTTATCGACGATCTTAGAAATACTAGTCGTTTTATGAACATGATTGCAACATAGGCATTTATCGTCAATTCTGAAATACCATTGCATTATAGAAAATTTTATGAAATATGAACTTTGAGTACGATTTATTGAGTACACTATAGTAATGAACATTTGATAGGAGTTTTTCTCAATTGTAGATTGGAACAATAATGTTTGCAGTCCACAGTCTAGTTGTATTCTATTCGACTATATATGCAGTTTAGATGAACTTTGATTGAAGATAGTATTTTTATACTGCGATACTTTGATGATATTAATCTCAATTTTGATAGACCAGGGAGGCGTGTCTAATCGTATTTGCTATTAAATTTATTTGTGACTGGCAAATTTTTACTTCATATCGCTTCATGAATGAAACCCACGAAGGTTAAATATAATAACAGTTTTCGATACAATTGATGAATATAAGAATTTTTAAAGAGGAACTAAGGATGTATAATCGTTAGTTCAGTGGACGTGTAAAAGTCGCTGATGAATAATGCCCTTTAATAAGTGAAGGAGGTTCCCACAGTAATATTGATGATGATGATGAATTTATAAGTGGAGGTTTTTTTGTGTGTATTGTGGAAGATTTTGATGCCATATATAATGAGATATATGATGAATTATGGGCCAATTTTTGGTGCAATTTTGTGCGTTTTGAGCGAGGTATTTTTCTGCTGAGTGTATTGTTCAGGTCCATTGAAAATTATTCATGTGAAGTGACTGTTAAAATTAACAAGAGTGTTTAAATAATTTGAGATAAAGATTTTGAATGGAGGTTACCGTCACAAATAATAATTATTAAATCTTATTAAACCTGAATCTAAAATTTAAACATAACTAACCTTCATTGGTCGATTATATCACCACGATTTAAGTAATTATCAACCGGATAAACGTGTGGTTTATTGTATTTCTAATATAAATAATATAAATAATGTAAATAACTATGTAAATATCTTTAATAATAATTTGAAACGAACGGGATTAATAGAGGCGTGTATAAATTTTCCGATTGTCGTTTGACAATGTTATAAACAATTTAAAATGTTATAAATAATTAATGAACATTTTGTTATAAACATTAAGCGTTTTCGTTAATATACTCTAAACAACGCTAGTTCAACAATTGGAATATACAATTAAACAAGATTTGGGATTATTAGAGTAATCCATTGATATTTGAACGGAGCATTTAAAAGATTTGCGTGATAATATTTGAGTTAAGATGTGAACATGTAAAGTGTTTTGAAAAGGAGCTAGGCTCTGAGGTAACTAGCATATGCTAACATTGGTTGGACAGGTGCGTCCATTTGACGAAGCAAGCATGCGGCAAGGTGCAGGGTGTATTGCAGGTGGCCAGATAACTGAATGGTAGAGGCCAAGGTCATCTACATAGCAGCCTTGCGGTTATAAATAAAATGTGAAGTTCATGAACAAGGAAACAAATGCTATATGTCTCGTCCCAGCTCCCTTATCCATTCCAAAGTGCATTGTTGTTATTATTACGTTCTTTTGAGCTAGAGAAAGCTGAATTTTTGTATGTGAAGTCTACAAGTCCTACAGGAGGACATGGTTGCATTGACAATGGCTTCTGATTGCCATGTATATTTTGTTGTTAAATTTTGTTAAATAATTTTTTTCTTTGTGTGAAATAAATTATTGTGCAGTTTAAATTTTCTTGTTTCGACTTGGTTCATTTTAAATATCGTGGTGGAGGTTATTGTGAGGGCATACTATTAAGTGATCCAGTTGAAAACCCAGACCCGAGATTAAATTGAATAGGTAAGTAAAAGGTAAGTATGAACCCCCGTATATTTTGGTGTGTTCCACAATAATTTTCATGTTAACTACTGTGCTCTAATCTCGGTAGTATCTGTCAGTGCCATTTTCATTGATGTAGCTGTGCCGGTGCGATTGATTATTGGCAATCCGATTGAGGGGGCGGATTTCTGACAGCCTACTATCCGGATTATCGGGGACAGTACCATCCCGGCATTTGCCCGAAGACGAACTGGTAAACCACGGAAAACCACTTCAAGGATGGCTGAGGTGGGAATCGAACCCCCTCTACTCATTTGGAACACCCGAGGCTGAGTAGACCCCGTTCCAGTCCTCATACCACAATTCATATTTCGTGGCAGAGCCGAGAATCGAACCCAGGACCTCCAGGGCGGCAGCTAAACATGCTGACGCTACGCGATGGAGGCGACTTCACAATAAATAATAATAATTATAATTTTATATTGGGTCATCTCCGTTGCAGGGACCCGGAACAGAACGTAACGCGGAACGGAACTCTTGTCTATGTGGAACGGAGAAATTCCGTTATCACCAAGGTTATTTCCAAGTTGTAACGTTACTGCTGTCTGTTCCAAGCGTAACGTTACCGTCCTGGAACGGAAATGATTCTGAAACAATACCCGGTATCTGGAACAGTGGAACGTTAGCCGAGCCTGTACCGGTACAGCGTATTGGAGACGGGTGGAACGTTACGTTGTCCCGTACCGAAATGAACAGAGGAATATCCGATACGTTACAGTTCGGAACGTTCTACTTATAATAACGGAACAAACAGACGGAACGGAACGTTACAAATTTAACGGGATTGTATTGTTACAAGGCTGCATTATGACGTCTCAAGGTCAAACAGAAGGCGTGCGATATAGCTGTTATTTTTATTGGGACGACAGCGTTAGTGGTAAAATCACATCCAAACACGGTGCATGCATTTACTCACTCAATCCCATTTTCCCACTCACCTCACAGCACGCCAGCATTCTGTTTCAGCTAATGTAGAGATCCTGTACCCCAAAAGAAGCTGCGCGACTCCGTCCCCTCGTTGTGATCGGTTGATCAAAATATCTTTGGGATATCGTACACGATTTGTGAGGTAGGGCAATGGGCAAAGCACAGTGCTATCAAGCTGTTCCGTGGCACCTTTTCCGTATATAACTAAGTATATCTAAGTTGCGGGAACACCGTAGTGTTTGTACTTCAACGTTGATTATCACCGAGACATGAGGTTTGAGCCCTTATATAAAATTTATACATTTCAAGCTTCCTGGAGTTGGAGAGGCGAGTACAGACGAATCTCTAGTTTAATCAAATTTTGGTTGGCTTACATATCATTGACAATCATTTCATGTCTCTGCTTTCAGAATAAGGCTATATTATGACTACCCACATCGTCACTCCAAGAGGACAGCGAAATACTTATTATTAGATTATTGTTATTATTATTATCATTAGACAGTTATCTTATATTATTTTCATAATTATTAGTCAATAATGATTATTATTTGTCTTCTCCTTCTTCCTGGCGTTGTTCCCAATTATTTTTGGGGGTCCGCCACTCTGCACCTCGCTCTCCATTTGTTGCGGTTTGCTGCATCTGTAGGACGAAGACCTACGATGCGCATATCGTCGTGTAGGGTATCCATCCAACGCCTTTTTGGTCGTCCTGGAGGTCATTTTGGCTGGAATAGGGGCAATTCCAAGAGTATTGCGGACGTCTTCGTTCTTAATATGATCCAGCCGTGTAATTCCCAAGGACCATCTTAGCATCCGCATCTCCATTGAGTGCAAAGCTTGTTCATGTTTCTTTGTATTAGGCCAGCATTCAGCTCCATACAAAGCAACAGGGCGGACGACTGATTGGTAGATCTTAGATTTGAGGCGCAAAGGGATCTTGCGGTCACAGAGAATGCCTGTGACCTGGCGCCACTTCATCCATGCAGCATTCACTCTTGCACGGGCATCCGAGACTGTATCACCATCAGGTCTCACAACGGAGCCAAGGTATCGGAGATGTGAAGCTTTTGGTAGTGGGGTGCCATCCACTATGATGGTCCCATCTGTCTGGGAACCACATTCAAGATACTCAGTCTTAGTGAGGTTGAGCCGTAGTCCAAATTCACAGAGCCTCGCATTCCAGAGGTTGACCAATTGCTCTAGATCATTACGGGTCTCGCTTGCAAGCATGACATCATCGGCGTACAGTAATGTCCATGGTGGTTGCCTCTGCAAATCGGCAGTCACTGTATCCATGCATTGGATAAACAAGAGTGGAGATAGTGCAGATCCCTGGTGAACCCCAACTCGAATATCGAACTGTTTGGTGAGTCCAGCAGCGCTGCGTACAGAGCTAGTTGTATTATTGTAGAGGAGTTGGACCCAACGCACATAAGCTTCTGGTACGCCATGAGATCGAAGAGAATACCATATAAGCTGATGGGGAACCCGGTCGAATGCTTTCTCCAGATCCAGAAAAGCCATGTGAATTGTTCTTCTTTTCTCCATATACTTTTCTATCAGAAGCCGCATTGCATGGATAGCATCAATTGTTCCGCGACCTTTCATGAATCCACATTGGTTAGGCGAGATGGTAACAATGCTACGTAGGCGAGTGTCAATCACACGTTCTAGAATCTTCATTGTGTGGCATAAGAGACGAATGGGACGATAATTGGCACAGATAGTTACATCGCCCTTGCCTTTCCATATTGGTACTGTGACGCTAGTTTGCCAAGCTGACGGGATCTGGTGGCTCGCAAGGCATTTGTTAAAGAACTCTGCTAGGAACTCTGCAGAGGCATGACCCAACTGCTTCCATAGCTCTGCAGGAATATCATCAGGGCCTGTTGCCTTGCCATTCTTCATTGCGTGGATCGCAGTATTGACCTCGGCAGGTGTGATAGGTGGAACTGCACCTTGTACAGGTTCGGCTAATGGAATCGGTGGGTGAGGGAACTCTTCATTACAGATAGTATTGAAGTGTTCATGCCATCGTTGAAGGATCTCTGTTGGTTTTGTTAGAAGATGCCCGTGCTTATCATTGACATGCATGACATGTCCTATGTCAACTGTGGCACGATGACGAGATCTGGCTAGCTTGTAAATATTATTGACCCCAGTAGATTCCTCTAGTTATTTGTACAATGTACTTAGTTGCTTGGATTTAGCAACTGCAACAGCGTGTTTTGCATCGGATTTGAGCTGACGATATTGAGTTAGATCAGCATCGGTTCTTGATTTAAGCCACTTTTTGTAAGCAGTTTTCTTAGATTTCACAGCTCGTTGCACGTCTTCATTCCACCACCAAGTTTGTTTATCAACAAATTGTCGTCCCGGTTTTGTCATACCCATTACTTGCTTTGCATTTGCCTGGATGTTTGAGGTGAATTCATTCCATGTTAGTTGATCAATGTTGTCAGGAAGAGGACCAATAGAATCTAGAAGTAGCAATTCATGGCCGGGTAGTTTCCACCACTTTATACGTTCAGTATTGGTGATAGGTCGTGAAGGAGTACGAAGAGTAATATGGAAATCTAAGATCAAGGGCTTATGTTGGGGAGCAACATTTTCTGAAGGAATGACCTTGGAGTCCTTCACCAATTTCAGATCTCTTCTACGCACCAACCAGTAATCAATTTGAGTTTGATGGCCACCACTGTTGTATGTGATGAGATGTGATAACCGTTTCTTGAAGAAGGTATTCACCACCACTAGGTCACAAGCCTCAGCACACTCTAAAGTACGCACACCAGCTGCATTTTGCGTCCCATGACCACAACCACCATGTACGCGTTCAAATCCATCACGTGATCTACCAACATGACTATTGAGATCACCACCAATAAGCAAAGACTCATTAGGATCAACAGAATGTATTAATGTCTCAAGATCACCCCAGAATTTGTCTTGTTCTTCAGCTTGGCACCCAGTCTGTGGTGCATAACATGAGACGATATGGAGTGATATTGCGTCCGTAATTATCCGGATACTCATCAGGCGATCAGAGATACGGTTTACTCTGGTGACACTATTCCGTAGCCGTTCACAGATGGCAATTGCCACACCATTTCGGTCAGATGTTTTGCCATTGTAGAAGAGCTTGTAACCATCACCAATATCACGCGCCTTTGCGCCTTTCCACTTTGTTTCCTGGATACAGGCTACATCAATTTTGCGTTGGTGGAGCGATTCAGCCAACTCACGACTGCGCCCAGTTAATGTCCCAACGTTGATTGTCGCAAATCTGGTAATCGAGCCTTGCTTCTTTAGCCTGCCCCGGCCTTGGGTAGGTAGCCCTCGTCCATTTCCCACCCCGATCGGGCGGGGTCGGGGCGCGTCGCCTGCGGGGGACGCCCTAGCCTGGATACTACAATTTACTTGGTGCATCATGATACGACAATTAAATTTCGGCCGACTTGTCGCTGAGTCTGACGCCTAGCATTTTAAAGCTACTGCCAGCATATAAATTCGGCCG
Source organism: Meconema thalassinum (assembly GCA_946902985.2). Classification (NCBI taxonomy): domain Eukaryota; kingdom Metazoa; phylum Arthropoda; class Insecta; order Orthoptera; family Tettigoniidae; genus Meconema; species Meconema thalassinum. The sequence continues at coordinate 170,283,825 of OX336389.2, read as the reverse complement.
CCCCTAACATGGGGTACAGACGCCGTTCGTAGCCGCCCGCTCCAGATCAGACGCTACAACTGATATCTATCCTCGGAGTGAGGATGATACCTTTTACTCTATTAATCCCGAGCACTGGGCTGCCACATCCACCATATACACTGTACCGAAGATTATCCTCTCCACTGTAGCAGCCGTTGTGGACTTCACCGTAACCCTGGCAAGGGACCCTTACAGGGTACTACCAGCCGGGTCAGCTGGTCCCATGGTTTTTTTAAGAGGTGTTACTCCTCTATCACTCGCCCTTTGTCCTGACTTGTGACAGGCAGAGCCTGGCTTCCCAAACATTGGGCCCAGGTTGGTATACTATTATTATTATATTTTTTATTATTCTAGACAATTAAGTTTGTACAAAAATTCGCTATCCAGCAACAGAGAAACTAGCTTATACTATCGGGGCGCAGTTAGCCTGTTATTAGGGACCAGATTCTTAGGTTCGTATCTATTTTTCCCATACTTCTAAATACTTTTACGAATCACACTGAAAAGAATGAATTCCGTACTACCTAAAAACTAAATGATACGCGAGTACCTAAAAATAACTAATTGCAGTTTTGTACCATTTACTGTAGTATATTTCAAATTTTGTCCATAATTCGTGAAATTAAATGTGAAGATAGTGTTTATTCCTAGATCCAGTTGATTGAAAGCAATCCTACCTACCGGAAAAATGAAATATTTTCAGCACTTTCCAGCTTATATATTATTGTTTGATTATTTACCGAGAGGAAAGAGCGAATAAATCTCTTATTATTCCCAAGAATCCAATATTGTAAAGAAACAAAATAATTTGAACGAGATAGAGTGTGAAAATCATCTCTGACATCCTTGGCTTTATTGCAATCCCTAAAAGTGTCAAGTTATCGGTGATAATTTGATTACGCATCATTATGTAAAATATTTACTCTCTCGTTGCAAACAGATTGTCTACTAACAATTAGGTATTAATTTTAAGCCTTATGTAATGTATGTGAACTTTCGCTACCCTTTAAACATAAGAACCTATTGTAAAAACCCATTCTACCTAATAAAAACCTAAAAAGAACAATTTTATGTTTTTGAAAACCTAAAATGACAATTTTAAAAACCACCAAAATCCAGCCCCTAATTATTATATTCTGATGGTTGGGTGGTAGAGCAGCGGACTCCGTACTGGGATAAACGCTAGGAAAGAAGAAGAAGGTTGGGTGGTTTCATAAGTAAGAAAACAGAAACATGGAAACCGAAGAGTGGAATAAGGCAAACTTCAAGCTGCGACACGTTTACACGAGGACCTCGGCCCATGGGTTTGATCACAGATTCAGCGCAGAGAGAGGATACCACACCTGCACCATATGTGGACACAGTATCATATACTGTACTCACCTGCCAAGCTAGGACAAACTCACTAACTTTCTATACTCGGAATGAAAACTTGTAACATTCACCCTATTGTTAACATCTGAACGCATTGTGTTTAAGAAATATTGTCATAACTCAGCAAAAAAATGTATTAATTGTCCGCTTTGAAACGATTTTACCACATTTTCCAAAATGAGGGAATGGAATGAACCCTGACAAATTTATTCGCGGAAACGCACCCATAAAATTTGGCAAATTTTTAAGATCTTCTACCCTTATTAATTTACGTCATAATTGACCCCCTCTAAACGTAGGAAAAATGAAAGGTTTTGGTAAATGCGATAGTACTGCGGAGTTTCGGCTAAGGAGTGTTGGAACTTCACGGACTTGCTATTGTATATAGTTACACCTCCGAACGGAGGCACCCGTGTTCACCTTAGGACCTCCGTGTAGATCTAACCGAATTTCCTGACGCGTGACTTGCCACGGAGGCACCTCGCTAGTTGTCCGGATCATACAGGGCCCACAGCCACTCCTATTTCAATACACGAGCAATCGAGTCTTATACCAACTGGCCGAGTGGTTCGAGGCTGGTTGGCGTACCTCTGGTCGTATTGGTTACTGACGAGCGCTTGATAGTTCGGATATTGCGGCATTTGACGCATATTGGTAGTATATGCTAAAAGCATAAGTTGGTGTCGATAATTTAGAGGTGGAACACCCGATTCGGTGAGTAGGCTGGTTATCGGGCTGGTCCGGAAGGCACCAGTAGCCAGCCTAACGCCACTATGGTGGATACTGTCCAGCATTTTCAAGGTTCCCTGCCATTCTGAACCGTACGCTGCAGAACCATAGTCAAGCCGGGACACGACGAGGGCTTGGTAGAACCGTAGCAGCACCGCTCCGTCAGCCCTCCACGTAGTGCTACTAAGAAACTTGAGCATGTTCAGTTTCCTGAGACACGTCGTTCTTAGTTGCCGTATATGGTGCTGCCACGTTAATGTGCTGTCAAAATGGAGCCCCAGGAAGCGATAAGTGTCAACCAACGGCAACGCAGCATACCTGAGATGTAGTTCAGGGTGTAAGTGTAGCCTTCGGAGCCGACAAAAATGGACGACGGAGGATTTCGCTGATGAAAACCGGTCGTGAGCCCACCTGTCGACCCGGTTAATAGCTATCTGCAATTCCCGTTCCACGATTGACATACTTCCAGAGCTGTAAAGCAGAGCTAAATTGGCTACATACAGCGATGGAACTATCGTGGGCCCGGTGGCGGTAACAATGCCGTTTATGGCAACCTCGAACAAGGTGACAGAACAGAACCCTGAGGAACTTCGTTTTCTTGCGATATGTTCTACCGACCCTTACACGGAAGAGTCGGACGGACATGAAATTCACAATGAAAGTCGGTAGATTACCACGGAGTCCCCACTCATGAAGGGTGGAAAGGATCTCGTAGCGCCATATGGTGTCGTAGGCAATTCGGAGAAATGCCTCCTGTATGGCGCTCACAAGTCGCACCAGATGGGTGGTGGTGGACATATGGGAGCGAAATCTAGACTGGTACTCTGACAGGAAGCCTCTCTCTTCCAGGAACCACGCCAGTCGACGGTTCACCATCTTCTCTCGCAGTTTACATAGGGCATTTGACAGGCAAATGGGCCTATAGCTGCTGACAAGTTTGGGATCCTTTCCAGCCTTGGGAATGGGTATCACGATCCACTCTCGCCATTGAGATGGAAACTGCCCATCAATCCATATACGATTGAAGAGGACCAACAATTGCTTTATACTGGATTCGCACAGATGTTTTAACATTTGATTCTGTATGTTATCCGGTCCGGGAGCCGTATCCCTACACAGTGAAAGCGCATTGCGCAGTTCCCAATCAGTGAATGGTACATTGTAGGACTCCGAAGCAGCAGTGGCAAAGGACAAGGGGTGAGCCTCCGCCTCCCGCTTCAGAGTCAGAAACGTAGAATCGTAACTCCCAGAACAGGATACATCATTGAATTGCGATCCAATACTGTTGGCAATGGCGAGTTGGTCCGTGATGGTGTCTCCGATGATGGAGACCCCGTGTGCCATCAATGATATCGGGAGTCTGGAGATCCGACGAAGCTTAGTCCACACTTGAGATGAAGGAGTATGTGTCGTCATAAACGACACATACTTTTCCCACGTGGTTTTATTACTCTCCCGAATCAGATATCGGGCTCTAGCATGCATCCTTTTGAAGGTGATAAGGTTGGCCATAGTGATTTGCCTCGGATAGCATTTGAAAGCACGTCGACGATCTTAAAAGGCTTCTGCAATATCGGCTGTCCACCAAGGGACAAGTTTCCGGTGGGAGTTGCCGGATGAGGAAGGTATTGTTTCCTCAGCAGCAGCCAAAATACCATGCGTTATGTGAATGGTATGATCATAGACACTCTCAAAGGTATCTTCGGCAAAATCCGCACGTGCTGTGAAAGTTGGCCAATCAGCCCGACGGAGAAGCCATCGACTTGGTAATTCGATGGCTCTCTGGTTCGGAAGAGTAACGATAATCGGGAAATGGTCACTAATACAAAGGTCGCCGTGTACACCCCACTGTAGCAGGGGAACCAGCACACGACAGCACAAGGTGATATCGATACTTGAAAAAGTGCCGTGTGCAATAGAGAAGTGCGTAGGTTCCCCTGTGTTCAACAAATACAGCTCCAGCCGCCTGATCAGTCTCTCAAAATCTCTCCCGCCTTCACTAGTGGTAGCGGAGCCCTAGATGGTGTTGTGGGCATTAACATATACCAGAAGGAGAAAAGGAGGGGGGGACGGAGGCTGAGAGACTAGATCCACCAGCTGGTTTCAATCCAGTTGAGAATCAGGTGGAATGTACACGTTACATACTTTTGCCATTACTGGCAACGAAGTACGAACTGCAACTGCTTCTAGCTGATTACGCAACGGCACCTCTTCACTAAAGAGGCTAGAGTGGACGACAATGCAGACGCCACCGACGGCCACAGCTCCATCCACCGGGTCTTCAGAGAAGAGTTTGAAGTAACGCATTATTGTCTCATGTCCAGGACGAAACCTGGATTCCTGAAGACAGACAATGGTTGTCGGAAACGAAGATATTAATTGACGTAAATCATTGAGATGACCAGAATAGCTATTCCATTGTAAGTAGAATTGGGTCTTCTACTTACGCTTGACCGTTTGCCACCATTCCCCATCTCTAGTTGGATATGATGGGGCAGGAGAGCACACCTCAATCTCCACATCTCCGTCCGAAGACGAAGAAAATGGAGCGGGCAGTCCCCTGGATGGCGCGCGGTCCTCGTCGGACTTCATGAGTCTCGCTCTTGGGGATGAGCGAGAGCGGTGTCGAAGGACTTTCTCCCGGTCCGGAGACTAGGTGTCTGTCCCCGACACGTCCCGAAGAGATTTCTTTCTTGATCGGCGCTGACGTCTATTTGGGGAAGTAGATGGTCGCTTCCCCACAGACGCCAGTTCCTTACAAAACATGGCCGCTCCTGCTGACACCGCTCCACTGATGGTGGTGGGAGTGGAATGGCCAGCAGATACCTGAGCAGCCCTGTTATGTCTCTAGGAGAGGAAGAGAAACGGCGCTGAACCGTTCCTCTCTCCTCCGCCGATGTATTTTCCTATTTGTAGGGGAGTTCCTCCATACGGACTAGTTTGGCTTCAGCGGCTTCGCTCCCTTGATAGTCGTGGGGTCGGGAAGGCCAGCAGAGACAGTAGCCACTCCGTCAGGAGGAGGGCGAGAGAGAGGGCGACGAACATTCTCTCTCATCTCCACTACTACTTTTGTCATATCGGGTGGACTGGAAGAAGGACCAGCCCTGGTCGGCAAACTCTTCTTTCCACTGTTAACTGGGGAAGACGTGTTAGCCGACCGGTTCGGAGAAGAAGAGGACTTCTCCGATTTCGCCGGTTTAGATGGTATAACTGTCGCCTTCTCTTCCTAGCCCGAAGAAGGTTGTGAGACCTCCTTCGGGCAGACAATTTTCGCTGGTACAGCGATGGGTGACTTCAAATCTGCTGAATTTCCGGATGTCGAGGGTACTACAGTGGGAACTGTTACAGCAGGGGTGATTGAGAGCGTCGCTGCGGCCACAAACGTCATCCGAAATTCGGGGGCATTCATATCACGGTACCTCTTGCGAGCATGGTGATATGAAAGCCGATGCAATGTTCTGATTTCTTGGATTTTGGCTTCTTTACAGAACTCAGGGCACTGCTTCGATCGTGGAGAGTGATTTCCTTGGCAGTTAGGACATATCGGGGGAGGCCTACACCTCTCACCCTCATGTGTCCCCTTGTCACACTCTCTACACACGGCCTTGGCAGTGCACCTGGCAGAAACATGCCCGAATTTCTGGCATTGATAACAGCACATAGGTGGAGGGATGTACGGTCGAACATAGCAGTGGTTCGATCTGACCTTTATCTGCTTAGGTAAAACACCACCCTCAAAATGGAGTATAAAAGCGCCGGTATCGACGCTGTTCTCTCCAATCTTTCGGGTGATGCGCCCAATCTTGGTGACGCCTATCTTCCCCAGATTCCGCAACAATTCCGCATCGCTATTCAAAATGAGGTTACGATGGAAAATAACTCTACGGACCTCATTCAGCGTTTCGTGTTTTGAGACCTTAACGGGAATTTCGCTGAAATGCGTGCATTCCAGCAACGTTTCGGTTTGCTGTCGGCTAATTGTATGCAGTAGGAGCTGTCCGTTCCGGAGCTTGGAAATCCCGTTTAGATCTCCAAATTTCCCCTCGAATTCCTCAGAAAAGATTATTGATTTCACCACTTTGAAATAATTCCCGTCTGTCCTGGTAGCTACCAGGTAGCGAGGTGACTTGTCAACAGGGAAACGTGCATTGGAAGTTTTATCCCTGATCCGACACTCAAGAGACGGCTATTTAAGGGGGCCACCCTCTGATGATTTATTGGGCCGCTTTCGCATCATCCCGAAATCATCCTCCCCGAATACTACCTACTCCGAACGAGGGTCATCACTGTGGGCGCCACCCAGCCAAGGCAATACCTACCTGGCATAGCAGGTATTGCCCGGGGTCCAAGTGCCTTGAATAGGCACTGCCCCCTCGGCAGTGATGTTTGGCGCAATTATTCAGCCGTGCAGGGACCTCCGTTGTGAGGCAGATACCACTGCAAGGGTACATGGCGCACCCACCTGACGGGATGGGGAATACCGTCCAGGCTTTCTGGCCAGATGGCCTAGTTGGTGGCCCTTCCACAGGCAGCATGACGTTTATTTCTAAGGGTCAAACCAAAAATGGGACCGGAAGTCGAAAAAGGCCTTTTACGACAGGCAGGGGATACCGTAGATGGATTTTCTCTTCCCATCCACAGGGAGTCTTCAAAATCAAAGTCAGTCATGTCAGTCTGTCTTGTCGGCCCTATTAGTGGCCGCCTACGACAAGCAGAGCATACCGTGTGTGTATTCTAACCCGCAACCCAGACGGGGGTGTACCTAAAAGGATGTCCGTCGCACCCAATGGGGATTATTCACACTCCAGTAATGCATATTGTGGCGATTAACGGTTCCATTGTTGTGGAATCGTGCTTCGTCCGTAAATAAGATGGTCGCTAGAAAAGCCGGATCAGTTTCCACAGAACGCCACCCGGGCATCGAAATCATGACCATGTATCTCCAGGTGTAAGTGCAGATGGTACGGGTGAAACCAGTGGGTATGCATTATCCGCATAACAGACGCTCGACTGATGTTCGTCTCCAGTGCAATGGCCCGTGTGGTAGTATGAGGGTTACGCCGGATATCGTCAAACACAACCTCTTCATTGTGAGCAGACGTCACGCGATTATCTCAAACAGGGCGTGTTTTTCCCAGGGATCCAGTATCTCCCAGGCGTCTTTCCACACTCCGAAATACCATGCCTGTCGGTCGTTGTCTATCCGGATAGCGTTCTTGGTACAGGCGAAGCGCGTGGTATGCATTCTGTCGACCTCCTCCATAAATATAACATACTAGCAGGTACCCGCGGCTTCGCCCGCGATCAAGACAATGGGGACGATGCAGTATTGCTGATAATTAGTCTATTCTATTACAGCAATCGCGGTTACAGTTGGGTCCATTTTAATTCTGAATATTCTGATACATACAGGATATTGATATGAGCAGCAAATTGGGAATTTTATAGAGTTGTGAAAGTCTGCAGGGTTCGATGTTACATTATGCTAACACATTTTAAAATTACGTCTTCTGCTGAGACATAACGATTTTGTTGTCTGGATGCTCGCGAGCACGCCACTTACAGTTGCCCATGGGAAAAAATGGTTTTGTCTAAATGTACACGTGCTACTGTTAAGTGTGTGTCATTGCGCTTTGATTGCGAATATTGTTTGAAGAGGGAACTGCACTCTTGCACACTGGAATGGCAAATCTATCGGAATATGGGGAATTAAAAGTATTCTTCCTTAAGCTATTCTGGATGTAGGCTAATTTTGCCATACTTATTAATGATTTGAACGTCAACATATCGCTATTAATAGACCTACAGTTAAATATCTCTCACCTTGGCCGCTGATGTACAGTACATTATGCAGTCTCTTCCAGTGTTACATCCCAGGGATGAAATTCTCCAAAAACACTTTTGCCTCACATGCCTCTCTAAGTAATTAAAATTCCCGATTGTTGTTGTTGTTTTAGTCTTCAGTTTTTTAACAGGTTTGATACAGCTCTCCATGTCTCCCTCTCCTGAGCTAATCGTTTCATCTCTTCATAGCTCCCACACCCTACAACCGAGGCAATCTGTTTAACCCTGGTTTACCCCTACAGTTCTTGTCCTCGACCCTCCCATCCATAACTAAGCTTGCTATTCCTGGTTGTCTTAATATGTGTCCTACCCTCCTATCTCTTCTCTTCATTAGCAGTCGCCAGAAACATCTCTCCTCTCCCACTCGTCTTAATACCTCTTCATTTGTTACCCTATATACCCACCTGATCATCATTCTCCTGTATCACCACATTTCAAACGCTTCAATTTTCCTCTTTTCTGCTGCACCATTAGTCCATTAGTCCAACTCAGCAACTTTTCTAGGTTTAAGCCGTGCCTTGTGCGGGGATTCAATGGCCGTGAAAGACAAAATACTAACTTAATTGAAACAAGTTTGCCCAATTCCTCAGTAAGAATAATTAAGAAAAAATAATAATTTAATGTGACAGCCGGTAGAATACGACACATCCGTCTGTGATTATGGGTTGCTGATCATGGTAAAAAAAAGAAAAAGAGCAGATCAATATTGGCAAACAGAAATATACAGTTAACAAAAAACAAATTTATGAAGAAAATGAAAGCATACCGTGCAAAATAGAAAGCATCTTAACATTGTAAATTACCGTAAAGATACGAAAGCTCGCTTACAATAACCCCCAAAAACCACCTCTATAAATAAAATATATCTCATTTTACGCGTATCAATGCGAGGAGCAATGTTCGTGAACCGAACCCCGCGTTTTAAGGCCCTAAAACGAACGGTTTTCGAAATATTGCCAGAAAACTATCCCCGGTCTGCGAAATTTCAGCGGTTGCCATAGTAACCTTGATCTGTTTCTTTGAGGGAACACAGTTATTTGGGAATATCTCCGAAACCGTTCATTTTAGGAACTTAAAAAGTGTGTTTCGGGGTCCCTACAGGACCTCCGAGTATTGTTTCTCGTATCTGGCGGCTTAAAATGAGCTAAATCCTATCTTTGTACCAACTGTCCTTGCTCAGTGCCAAAGGGCCGAAAAAGGTCACTTACAAATTGAATTTTAAAATTCCGTTTCTTAGTGAGCCTCTACATACTCGGATCAACCAACATGCAAAATTTCAGCTTTCTAGGTCTAGTGGTTTGAGCCCTGCGTTGATGAGTCAATTTAGGATGCTCAGTGCCAAAGAGCCGATGAAAGTTACTTACAAATTGAATTTTCAAAAACCGTTTCTTAGTGAGCCTCTACATACTCGGATCAACCAACATGCAAAATTTCAGCTTTCTAGGTCTAGTGGTTTGAGCCCTGCGTTGATGAGTCAATTTTGGATTATATATAAGAGATGAGACTTTCCAAGTCGATTTGCTCGTAGAAATATGGAATATAGCTCATTCTGCGCGTATCAATGCGAGGAGCAATGTTCGTAGTTTCCACTTCTATGAAGTGGGAACCGAACCCCGCGTTTTAAGGCCCTAAAACGAACGGCTTTCGAGATATTGCCAGAAAACTATCCCCGGTCTGCGAAATTTCAGTGGTTGCCATAGTGACCTTGATCTGTTTCTTCGAGGGAACACAGTTATTTGGGAATATCTCCAAAACCGTTCATTTTAGGAACTTAAAAATTGTGTTTCGGGGTCCCTACAGGACCTCCGAGAATTGTTTCTCGTATCTGGCGGCTTAAAATGAGCTAAATGCTATCTTTGTACCGACTGTCCTTGCTCAGTGCCAAAGGGCCGAAAAAGGTCACTTACAAATTGAATTTTAAAAATCCGTTTCTTAGTGAGCCTCTACATACTCGGATCAACCAACATGCAAAATTTCAGCTTTCTAGGTTTAGTGGTTTGAGCCCTGCGTTGATGAGTCAATTTTGGATGCTCAGTGCCACAGGGCCGAAAAAAGTCACTTACAAATTGAATTTTCAAAAACCGTTTCTTAGTGAGCCTCTACATACTCGGATCAACCAGCACGCAAAATTTCAGCTTTCTAGGTCTAGTGGTTTGAGCCCTGCGTTGATGAGTCAATTTTGGATTATATATAAGAGATTCATATACTCATCGCTGGAATACATCTCGAGGCAGTGAATACGCTTCGTTTTGTGAATTACTTCGAAGGAGCGAGTTCGCGCAGCTACATACTGACTTGCCATCGCATGTTGTTATCGTTCCAATGGGGCACACTTTGCCCTAACTGTGGTCTACGAAGCTTGGAACATGTACGATGTAGCTAACTGGTTGCCTGTGCCCTAGCCAGAGACAATCACCTCCTCATCCTCGTCCAATCCGGCACCATAGCTTATGCAACGATACATACGGTCTTCTTTTCTTTTTATTTGATCGCTTTCCCTCCAAGCTCGGCTTTACCCTCGGACTTTGCGAGGGATCAGTCCTCTCCCGTCGAATTCCAGGACAGTGTCTCGGAGCTGAACACACCTTGGCAGCAGATACAACTGGGGATGGTGACAAGCCAATCGCCTAGGTGACCACGAACTTGGGTCTAATGAAGGAAAGGGCAGCGAAGGGAGTGGGAAGAAAGATGCCGTGGTCCTGTCGAAAGGAACCATCCCAGCAATCGCCTGGAGGAGAAGTGGGAAACCACGGAAAACCACTTCTAGGATGGCTGAGGCAGGAAGCGAACCTGCCTCTACTAAGTTTGTGTGCCCCACTAGGCTGGGTGAACCCCGTCCCAGGCCTCACACCAGGAATAAAATTTCGTGGCAGAGCCGAGATTTGAACCCGGGCCTCCGCAGTGACATGGTCTTTTACAGAGCCAAATAAACAAATCGTGTCGCCTCCGTGGTGTAGTGGTCAGCGTGCATAGATGCCACCCCGGAGGTCTGATGTTCGATACCCGGCTCTAACAAGAAATTTGACAAGTGGTATGAGGGCTGAAACGGGGTCTACTCAGCCTCAGGGAGAAGAGTAGAGTGGGTTCGATTCCCACCTCAGCCATCTTCGAAGTGGTTTTCCGTGGTTTCCCACTTCGTCTTTGGGCAAATGCTGGAATGGTACAGTACCTAACCAAAGGCCACGACCGCCTCCTTCCCTCTTCCTTGCCTATCCCTCTCACTCTTCCCATCCCTTTATCAGGCCCCTGTTCACTTCGCAGGTGAGGCCGCCTGGGCGAAGTGCTAGTCCCACTCCCCAGTTGTATCCCCCGTTTCAGAGCCTAAAGCTGCAGGACACTGTCCTTCGCTTGGTCTGTGAGAAAAGCCAACCCAGGAGGGTAAAACGATAACGAAAGAAAAAAGAAATAACAAATCAGTCTGTGAAAACTATTAAGTATACAACCTTGCCACTTGCCAGGCAACTCCAATCGCGCGCTTGCCTTGTGAGCTACTGCGACATTTGACCTGCAGCGCGCTACTCCCGGTCTATACAATACCTGCTCTCGGTGTGTGCATGCACCTCTTGTTTTCAAGTGTGTGTTCTGCGTATATGTGCTCGTTTAACGGGTTCATTCAAGGTACCCATACTGAATTAATAGTGTTGCTCACGATTCCTGCTGTCTTCTAGCCCGTAAACACACATCTCGTCATATTACCCCGGTTTAGAGAGAGGGACCTATGTCTTTCAGAATTGTAGTGCATGTAACAGAATGCATAAAACTGGATCGCAAGGGGCTAGTGGACCATTCGTTATGTAGGCCATAGAGTTACGTAGACTACGATTATATGAAGATACCGGTTGAGTTAGCCGTGCTCGTTACGGCGTGACTGCAGGCAGTCACTCACATCCGGTAGGCGAGGAGGCTCGAATCCCTCCACCGGCAACCTTGAAGATGGTTTTCTGTAGTTTCCTATCTTCCTTCCAGGCAAATGCAAGGGTTAGTCCCCAACTATAGGCCACAGCCGCTACCTTCCGATTCCTCGTCCTTACATTCACACTTTCCTCGCCAGACAACCAACACACGGGACGGTACTTGTAGCTCATCCCATGGGTGTCCGCATAGAAGTAGCTGCAAACTTGACCGAGCCGAACATGTACTCGAACACTCCCGGCACTAAAAGCCATACGCTTAAAATATAATATAAAAACATGAAGATTATTGCGTAAATGTATTATTTAAACTTCAATCGCATAATTAGGACACAAGAAATAACAAGTATTTCCGTGAAGAAATGTATAGCCCATTTTCATTTATCCTGCTTATGTTAATTGCCTCTATCAACATACAAAATTTCAGTTTGATTGCTGTAATAGATTCGTAGATATTGAGAACCGTCTAAATATATCGGATAGTCGACATGTTGGATTGTTATACTGTATATGCAGGCCTTAGAGTTATGTGCTATTACATGAAGATTATTGTGTAAGTGTATTATTCAAACTTCAATTGCATGATTAGGACACAAGAAATAGTAAAAACGAGATTTTAAAATTTTGCACAGCCTCCATCTTCTGGTTCTGAAAAAATGAAATAAATTAGATGCCAGTGGATTAAAATTTGTATAAGCATATACCATACCAAGTTTCACTGTGCGCGTCCTTTTAAATATTAGCATTTCGCGTCGCCGGCAGGTTGGATTTGTGATCACCAGGTTATGAAAGTTCCATAGGTGAATTTATGTTTATAGCCTCTATCAACATACAAAATGTCAGTTTGACTGCTGTCAGATTATCAGATTTTGTGATCAGTCTAAATATTTTGGATGCTCGCCATATTGGATTGTAACATATGTAGGCCATAGAGTTATGTACTATTAGATGACTATTATTGCGTAGGTTCATTATTCAAACGTTGACTTCGATCGCATGATTGCGACACAAAAAATGAAAAGAAAATTTAAAATGTTGCACAGCTGCCATCTTGAAGTTATGTAAACAATTTGACAAAAATATATGTCAGTGCATTGCAAAGTGCATAAACAATTGCTGTACCAAGTTTCACTGCGTTCGGATTTTTAACTCGCCAGAAAAGTCTATTGAAATGTTTCAATTCGCATAGCCGCCATGTTCGTTTTGAAGTTAACAGGTTTCTGGAAGTCCTTGAACGATTTTGTAGTAGTGCCTTTTATCGCCGTACAAAATTTCAGGTTGATATGAGTAATAGATTCGGAGATATAGAATGCCAGTGAAATATTTCGCACAGCCGCCACGTTGGATTGTTGAAACATAATAAAATTTGTAGGGCACGGTCGGGGTCGTTCAGAATAGTACTATGACCTTATCGAATTTAATTGAATTCTATCTAGCCACTTAGATTTTATTAGTGGGGGGGGGAGCACACACACGGACGCACACACATGGACACACACACACACGGACACACACACACAGACAAAAGATGATCTCATAAGACTTTTTTTTTTTCATAAATAGAAATAGGCTAAAAACGAGATTTTAATTTTGACACTGGCGCCATCTCGTGGTTGAAAAAAAATTAAGTTTGATTGCTGTCACAGATTAGTTGACATTGAGAATCGTCTAAATATTTCGGATGGTCACCATATTGGATTTTTATATACTTTGTAGGCCATAGAGCTATGTATTATTAGATGATGATTATTGCGTAGGTTCATTGTTCAAACGTTGGTTCCGACCGCATGATTAGGACACAAGAAATTAAACTTTAATTTTAAAATTTCGCACATCCGCCATCTTGAAGTTATGTAAACAATTGAGCTGAATAGGATGTCAGTGCCTTACAAGGTGTATACCATTTGCTGTATCATGTGTGACCGCGTTCGGGTGGTTTAAATTCGAGAAAAGTCTATTTAAATACAACTTCGCTTGGCCGCCATGTTCGTTTTGTAAAGAGGTTTTTGAGAGCCCCATCGTTACACTTCTATTAGTTCTTTTTTTCCACCATACAAAACGTCAGGGTGATATCTGTAATAGTTTCGGAGAAATGGAATGCCGGTAAAATATTTCGCACAGTTGCCATGTTGGATTGGTGAGATGTAATAAAATTTGAAGAGCACAGTCTGGTTGGATAAAATAGTACTATAACCTTACCGAGTTTCGTTGAAATCGATCTAGCAGTTTAGATTTTATTGGGGAGAGGAACGAGGCGACGGACACATGCAAACACACATACGTACACACACACGGACTATATGTGATGTCATAGGCCTATCTTTCATAAATGTAAATAATAAAGGATGCTTTTCAGTCGGTCAACACGACTGAATAGCTTTCATTATTAGAATTAAGCATCACTGAAAAATGGCTTCTATCACTACTAAATGAAAATAGGCTAACAAGTAAACGAAAAGCAAGAACGGGAGGTTTAATTTAGAAAAGAAATAATATTATTGGTCACAAAGGAGCTAAAGTTCCGCTAACACGTACCTTGATGCTCGGTACAGTTGGGAGTCGAGTTCCGACTGTACCGTTCCAGGGCTGTAACGTTCCACTTGCTCGTACCGAGTTCCAAGTTACAGTTACGGAACGATACCGCAAGCCAGCTTGTGGCCGCGTTATGTCATACGTTACGTAACGTGATACTCAGCGGTACGTAACGCATTTTCGTTCTGTTCCGGGTCCTTGATGATTAGTTTAGTCGTTTATTAATGTTAAGTTTTGACCAATTGAGTAGCCACAATTGAGATTTGGTAAAGATGGCGGCAAAATAAACATAACACTGAGGTGCCCTTTTCTAGTGCTACCTCGGTACAAAATTTCGTGTTTTAATTGATAGGGGGGAGCAGACATATACACACACAGACACACAGTGTTTCTTGAAAAAAGTCCCTTAATACTAGCCACGTTCTTCCACTGGCAGTGATATGTGCGAAAATCAGGAATTATTAGTCAACTTTTCACATTTTGCAAAAATGAGGAAAAAGTAGACTTTTGAGATCGATCCGGGAAAATGTGTGTGAGTCTGTGTGTCTGTCTGTCTGTCAATCTGTCTGTCTGGCTGGCTGGCTGTGTGTGTCCACCCCCCCCCCCCTATCAACTCACAAACGGCTGCAGCAATCGAAAATTTTTAGTATGAGTAAAGATGTATACCGGAATATCTCAAGCCCATATTTGAAAATGATGTCACTGCTACCAACTGCTGAAAAAACGCACTAGAAATTTGAGCTTCATGTTGGATATCTTGAAAGGTATGCTTGGGAGCTATTCCAAAATTGGCACACATGTAGATAATGATATTTCTGTTTAATTTCCATGAGGCCATACATGACAGTGTTGCCAAAATAATTTTAAGCTTTCTGATAAGTCAAGTTTTTAAATGCATATAACTTCTGCACTATCAATTGGATTTCAACCAAATGTTGTATGTAATATGTGGACATAAGCAGATATTACTGAGCGTATTCTTAAGAACCAACAGGGCTGCCAAATGTTAATTATTCTCTCTCTATTTTTTATCCAAATACCTGTATATCAGAAAGTATGCAAGCCGACAGCTTTAAACTATGAACACGTATAGTACCTTACATTTTAGATTAATTTGCAGTAACATATATAGTCAGTTCTACCAACATGATTCTAAGCCTGCTGATAGCACCAATTTTTAAATACAAGTAACTCCTATACTATCAGTTGGATTACAACCAAATTTCGTATGTGCTATGTATACCATAACGGATATGACTATGCTTATTCTTAAGAGCAATCAGGGCTGCCAACTGTTAATAAATGCTGTCTATATTTTTTCCCCAAGGTCAATATATCAGAAAATATGCAAGCCAACAGCTCCATACTTTCCACACGTATAGCACCTGGCATTCTAGATAAATTTGGAGTAATCAATGTAAGTCAGTGCTGCCAACATGATTCTATGCCTACAGATAGGTCCAATTTAAAAAAACATGTAACTTCTATACTAAAAAAAAGGATTTCATTCAAAATTGGCACAACAAGATATCATAATATTTCAGATCAATTCTGACCAGCACACGCATGACATTGTTGCGAAACATGCTTTTACGAGTGCTGATAAATCCAGAGTATAACTGCATGTAAAATTAATTGGACTTCTACCAAATTGTGTATTCTGTACCTTAAGAGATGGAACTAAGTCGTATATATTAAGTCGCCAGGGCTGCCAACTGTAGTGCTCTATTAGGCTACATTATACCAGGTATATTTCGAACTAATTAGGCATTTCGATATTACCAACTTAATTTCGTCATTATTCTAGATAGGTTCATATACTGTAGATTAATCATTGGCATGCATCTTAATTTTAGGAAAGGTAGGCTCTTTAGTTCGTCACGGAACTTCTTGTTAGAGTTTTAATATGTGTTTGGAATTTGTTGCAAATGATTATTTTATCATATTTTCATACATCATGTTACGGTATGTTGATTTAGGCGTTCAATTTTCCATCCTTCTTTATGGTGCACCATGTAAGGTTTAATACCAAGGGACTTTTTAGTGTTTCGCTATACATTTATCTTGTGTCTTTGATATTTATCAATTCATTCATATCGGCTGATGTTGTTGCTTGAGTCTTCAGTCTTTTGACTGGTTTGATGCAGCTTTCCATGCCGCCCTGTCCTGAGCTAGGCGTTTCATCTCAACATAGCTACCACACCCTACATTCGAGGCAAACTGTTTAACATATTCTAATCTCGGTCTACCCCTACAGTTCTTGTCCTCGACCCTTCCTTCCATAACTAAGTTTGCTATTCCTGGGTGTCTTAGTATGTGTCCTACCAACCTATCTCTTCTCTTCATTAGCAGTCGCCAGAAACATCTCTCCTCTCCCACTCGTCTTAATACTTCTTCGTTTGTAACCCTCTCTTCCCATCTGATCTTCATCATTCTCCTGTAACACCACATTTCTATCGCTTCAAATCTCCTCTTTTCTGCTGCACCAATAGTCCAATTTTCACTTCCATAGAGTGCCACGCTCGATGTCAACTGATTCCTTTTCTGTAGAAATGCTTTCTTTGCCTGAGCCAACCTACTTTTTATATCCTCTTTCCTCCAACCATCACTGGTTATTTTGCTTCCTAAGTAACTTAACAGAAGTCTTCTGAGATTCGGAGATATAGAATGCCAGTGAAATATTTCGCACAGCCGCCATGTTGGATTGTTGAAAAGTAATAAAATTTGTAGGGCACAGTCAGGGTCGGCCAGAATAGTACTATGACCTTATCGAATTTAATTGAAATCTATCCAGCCACTTAGATTTTATTAGTGGGAGTTGTGGGCACACACACGGACACACACGGACAAAAGGTGATCTCATAAGCCTATTTTTTCAGAAATAGAAATAGGCTAAAAACGAGATTTTAAAATTGACACTGGCACCATTTCGTGGTTAAGAAAACAATTAAGTTTGATTGCTGTCACAGATTAGTTAACAATGAGAATCGTCTAAATATTTCGGAAGGTCACCATATTGGATTTTTATATGCATTGTAGGCCATAGAGCTATGTACTATTAGATGATGATTATTGCGTAGGTGCATTGTTCAAACGTTGGTTTCGATCGCATGATTAGGACACAAGAAATTAAACCGTAATTTTAAAATTTCGCACAGCCGCCATCTTGAAGTTATGGAAACAATTGAGCTGAATAGGATGTCAGTGCATTACAAGGTATATACCATTTGCTGTACCATGTGTGACGGCGCTCGGATGGTTTAAATGCGAGAAAAGTCTATTTAAATACAACAACTTCGCTTGGCCGCCATGTTCGTTTTGTAAAGAGATTTTTGAGAGTCCCATCGTTACACTTATATTAGTGCTTTTTTCCACCATAGAGGGGCGTGGTGGCTCAGCGGTCTAGCTGTATGCGACTCACCAAGGCAGACCGGGTTCGATTCCCGGTCAACGCATGTGAGATTTTCTATGTGAAATGCCATGTCCTGTGGTTCGGATTCCACGTAAAACGGAGGTCCCGTGGCTTATGATCGCGAGATTAACGGTCACGTTAAACTACAAGCTTCCTTCCCTTTTTTCCACCATACAAAACGTCAAGGTGATATCTGTAATAGTTTCGGAGATATGAAATGCCAGTGAAATATTTTGCACAGTTGCCATGTTGGATTGGTGAGATGTAATACAATTTGAAGAGCACAGTCGGGTCGGACAAGATAGTACTATGACCTTACCGAGTTTCGTTGAAATCGATCTAGCAGTTTAGATTTTGTTAGGGAGGGGAGCGAGGCGACGTGTACATGCAAACACACACATACGTACACACACATGGACTATATGTGATGTCATAGGCCTATCTTTCATAAATGTACATAATAAAGGAAGCTTTTCAGTCGGTCAACACGACTGAATAGCTATCATTATTAGAATTAAGCATCACTGAAAAATGACTTCTATCACTACTAAATGAAAATAGTGTTACGGCTGTGAGTTTGTGTCATCGCTCGCCGCATGAGTCACAACTGCCCCAGGGCTGGGCTGCTCTCTCCCAGTGTATTGCGTGCGCCTTATGCAACAGGGCTACTATGACAAAGGGATGGTCCAGAATCTTCGTGACCCAACCAGTGATGGAAATGTCGAGAAGCCGTGTGTCCTGGACGATTCTAGAATTTATTGGGTCACCAGCCTGCTATATAAGCGGATTCAACAGCGAGGGGACCGAGTTTTCTGTGGGTGTGTGTTTGTGAGCGAGTGCGACAGAAGTGTGGTGACGAAGTGCCGTGCGAGTTACGAAATCCAGTGATATTGTTTCCCCAGCTTGTGGACAGCGAAACAGCGGGTAGCGGATTATCGTAAGTAACTGTGGTCGGTGTACATGAGGAAGAGGAGCAGGTAGTTTCTGTCAAGGCCACCGTACTCATTAAGGCGGTTTAACTTCTGTGGTTTGTTGACAAGTGAAAGGGCCAAGAGCGCTCAAGGAAGAGACTTGAGGAAACTGGAGTAAGGTTCTAATTGTGTGCATTTGCTGATGAGTAGTGTATCTTTCTGGCCACAGTAAAGTTAATTATTTCTTTAAGCAGTAATTGGTGTTGTGCTTCCTAC
Organism: Meconema thalassinum; assembly: GCA_946902985.2. Lineage (NCBI taxonomy): Eukaryota > Metazoa > Arthropoda > Insecta > Orthoptera > Tettigoniidae > Meconema > Meconema thalassinum. The sequence goes on along the minus strand of OX336389.2, from coordinate 170,264,815 downwards.
CCACCGTAATCCAGTTAACAAAAGTGCAACTGGGGGGGGGGGGGGAGGCACGTAACAACTGGTGTCAGAAGCGGGATTACGAACTCAAGCACAAGCACAACACCTGACGGTCCTGGTTTCAATACCCGAGCAGGTCATTTTTTTAAATTTTCCTGTGAGTGCATGCCCCTTACAAGACAAACAACTAAAATGGAGGCGCAATTGGCAGCATTGCTAGAAAGGTTAAGTGGCATGGAAGACGGCCAGAAGAAATTAGCCAAGGAACTGAAGGATGACCTGAAGAAGATGGGAGACGGCCAGAAAAGTTAAGCAGAGGACCTGAAGGACGGCCAGAATAAGTTAGCAGAGGACCTAACCGCCAAATTTCTGGATGGCCAGAAAAATCTGGAAGAGTGTCTGCTGACGAAATTAGAGGAGAGCCCAAGGAAATTAGAACAGGGCCTACGTGAAGAAGTCGCAGCAGTGGAAAAGAAGTTCGACGCCTTACAAGTGGAAGTTGCCGAGCTGCGCCAACGCCCGCTGATGGGGGTGGAGGAGAAATTCAACGCCTTACAAGTGGAAGTTGCCGAGCTGCGCCAACGCTCGCTGATGGGGGTGGAGGTGAAATTCAACGCCTTGCAAGTGGAAGTTGCCGAGCTGTGCCAACGACCGCTGATGGGGGTGGAGGAGAATTTCAACGCCTTACAAGTGGAAGTTGCCGAGCTGTGCCAACGCCCGCTGATGGGAGTGGAGGAGAAATTCAACGCCTTACAAAAGGAAGTTGCCGAGCTGCGCCAACGCCCACTGACGGGGGTGGAAGAGAAATTCAACGCTCTACGAGAGGAAGTTGCCGAGCTGCGCCAACGCCCGCCCACCGTTACACCGGGAATATCAGGAACGGGACAGAGCAGAGTGACGCCCCCAACCTTCGACGGAAAGGTCCCGTGGAGCACCTACTTGCGTCAGTTCGAGGCGGCCTGTTCCATAAATAACTGGAACAACACAGAAAAGGCTACAGCTCTCATTGTAGCGCTGAGAGCTCACGCCCTTAACGTCCTTCAGGCCATCCCGACTGGATCCCAGGACTACGCTTCACTGATCGCCCATATGGAGTCCCGATATGGAGATAGCCATCTTCAGCAGGCCTACCAGATGCAGCTCCGGACCCAGGTACAGAAGAACGCGGAAACCCTGCAGGAGTTCGAGATGGACATCGCACGCCTCGTAAGGCTCGCCTATCCAACAGCGCCGGCCAATTTTCTGGAGCAGATAGCGACGCAGACTTTCACCGACGGGCTACGGGACTCGGACACTCAACAGGCGCTGCGTCTCACGCGCAATAAGACCCTGACAGATGCGCTGAGCCACGCACTTGAGTTCGAGACGGCAAAACAGGCATCCAGAATGCACGCGCGGGTGCGTCAAGTGGACGTCGACGAACCAGTAAAAACCAACGAGACCAAGCCCCTGGCCGACGAATTAATGGAGGCGCTAAGCCGTTTCTTCGATAGTCGCGGCACCACCAGCAACGACACAGCCGGAAGGCAACCGGAGAGGCGGCCCGGAAGAGGACTACCGACCTGCTGGACCTGCGGTAAGAAAGGCCACCTGAGCAAGGACTGCGGTGATCGCCGCCGCCGAGGGTATCCGACGGGAAATCAGTCGTCTGAAAACCGCGCGACCCAGGGAAAACGTGTATTAGCCAGCCTTGGGGGGCAAAGGTTGGCTTGTGACAGTTGTCAAGCCCCGGCAGTCCAGGTTCGTGTGACGAAGTTACGGAGGGACAATAGCAGCCTGATGGTCGACGGAGTCGTCAACGGAGAGAGCTGGCCCATGCTAATCGACACGGGAGCATCGAGGACCATCGTCAGTCCCACCGTGATCCCGAAGTGGAGAGTGCAACCCACACAAAGGAACCACCAGCTAATAACCGCGACCGGAGAGACCGCACCGGTACATGGCGAAGCATCACTTGTGTTCGTCATTGGTCGACGGGCGATAAAGCATCCAGTGCTTGTGGCTGACGTATCAAATGAAGTGATCATCGGACTGGACTCCCTGGACCAGAACAACATCATCTTGGATCTGAGTACCAACACTCTGCACTTCGGAGGTGAGGAACTTGCTTTGCAACCTGCGCAAGAGTCCATCACCGCACGACGAGTAAGGCTGAGAGAATACGTCATCGTTCCCGCCAGGACGGAGGTCAGCGCTGCCGTAATTGTCGACGGAACTGCTGAGGGAGTGGCGGCTGTCATCGAGCCAAAATATGAGGACATCCAGACAAAAGGATTGCTAGTTGCCAAGACCCTCATCAACACGACGCCTCGGCCGTACGTCCGCCTGTCCAACCTGAACGACTACGATATTACGGTTCACCGGGACACCAACCTAGGAGTCTGCGAGCCCGTTACCGGGATTGCCCGCATCACAGACAAGACGGACGGACACCTGCAGACGGACAACTGAAGAAGACGCGCCCTGCCAGAAGAACTAGAGAAGCTGTACCAAGGATCCCAGGACCATTTAGACGAGGAGAAATCACGACAACTTCAGGACCTGCTACTCGAATTCCAGGATGTCTTCTCCGTGGGGAGCAAAGACTTCGGCAGGACAAGCTTGGTCCAGCACAGAATCGACGTTGGGGACAGCGCACCGATTAGGGCCCCATTCCGACGTGTCCCGCTCGCCAAGCAAGCCGAAGTCGACCGGATGGTAGAAGAGATGAAGGAGCAAGGGGTGATCGAGCCATCACATAGTCCTTGGAGTTCTCCGGTCGTGCTTGTGAAGAAGAAGGACGGTTCCACCAGGTTCTGCGTGGACTACAGGCGGGTGAACGAAGTCACGAAGGAGGACAGCTACCCTCTACCCCGGATCGACGACACGCTGGACACCATATCAGGGTCAAGATGGTTCTCCACCTTGGATTTGAAGAGTGGCTACTGGCAGGTGGAGGTCCACCCTAAGGACCGCGAGAAAACGGCGTTTTCTGTGGGCTGCGGGCTCTGGCAGTTCACCGTCATGCCATTCGGTCTGTGCAACGCCCCTGCGACCTTCGAAAGGCTAATGGAGTACATTCTGAGGGGACTACACTGGAAGACCTGCCTGGTCTACCTAGACGACGTCATCGTTCTGGGGAGAAGCTTCGAGGAGCACTACAGCAACCTGAAGGAGATCTTGTTGAAGCTACGAGCTGCCCAGCTGAAGTTCAGCCCCAAGAAGTGTCAGCTCTTCCAGAAGCGGGTCCAGTACCTTGGGCATATCGTCTCGGAGGAAGGGGTGCGCACCTACCCAGAGAAGACCGCAGCTGTGAGGGAGTGGCCAGTTCCGAAGGACAAGTCCCAACTACGAAGCTTCCTGGGACTCTGCACTTATTACCGTCGCTTCGTGAGAGGGTTCGCCGACATCGCCAAACCTTTACATCGACTGACTGAGAAGGACCAACTCTTCACGTGGACAGCAGAGTGCCACAGTGCCTTCGAACAACTCAAGCAGGCTCTGTGCACCGCGCCTATTCTGGCCTACCCCAGACCTGTAACAAGGTTCATCGTCGATACCGATGCCAGCGACTTTGGCATAGGGGGAATCCTGTCGCAAGTAGTGGACGGCGAGGAGAGAGTAGTGGCCTACTTCAGCAAGGCCTTATCAAAGCCAGAAAGGAACTACTGCGTCACCAGGAAGGAGCTGCTCGCCATCGTGAAGACCATTGAACACTTCCACAAGTACCTGTACGGGCAAGAATTTCTCATCAGGACCGACCATGCATCCCTGCGGTGGCTCCTGAACTTCAAGCAGCCCGAGGGTCAACTCGCGCGGTGGTTAGAGAGGCTTCAACAGTACAACTTTGAGATTCAGCACAGGAAAGGCCAACTGCATTCTAACGCCGACGCCCTGTCACGAAGACCGTGCCCCGAAGACTGCACCTTCTGTGCCCGAAGGGAGGAGAACACCGGGATACAGTGCCGAAGGACTACCGTGGAACTTCAAGGGAGCTGGAGCCGCGAATCTTTCACGCGGGCACAAGCAGAAGATGATGACCTGGGACTGATAGCCGAATGGAAGAGGGCCTGTGTCCCCAGACCCGGGTGGAACATTGTGAGTGACTGCAGCCCAAAGTTTAAGTCCTACTGGGCACAGTGGGACTCGCTGATTGTAAGGGATGGCCTCATCTGCCGTACCTGGGAGAGCACTGACGGGAAGACATCTCGGGAACAAGTCATCGTTCCAAAGGCTATGACGGAGGAAGTCCTGAAGGATCATCTGGTGGGATAAAGAAGACCCTGGAGAAGCTGAGAGAGCGGTTCTACTGGATCGGATGCCGAACAGACGTGGAGAACCACTGAGCGAGGTGCCACGATTGCGCAGCCAGCAAGGGCCCAGGACGAAGACGACGGGGTCCACTGAAGACCTACAACGTGGGCGGCCCCATGGAGAGAGTGGCCATCGATGTTGCTGGGCCATTCCCGTTAAGCGAGGCAGGGAACCGCTACATATTAGTCGTCAGCGACTACTTTACCAAATGGCCGGAGGCGTATGCGCTCCCTAACCAAGAAGCCGCGACGATTGCAGAGACCCTGGTGAAGGAATTCGTCAGCCGGTACGGAGTACCCCTGGAGCTGCACTCCAACCAAGGGAGGAACTTCGAGTCGCAGGTGTTCCTGAACCTATGCCAGCTTCTGGGAATCCGGAAGACAAGGACAACGCCGCTACACCCTCAGTCCGACGGGATGGTAGAGCGATTCAATCGCACCATCGAGAACCATCTCCGAATAGTCGTCAGCGAGCACCAGAGGGATTGGGACAAACATCTTCCACTATTTCTCCTGGCCTACCGCGCCGCCGTGCATGAAGCCACCGGGTACACACCAGCCCGGGCCATGTTTGGGAGGGAGCTCCGTCTACCTGTCGATCTTGCCTTCGGCCGACCTGGGAATGATCCGATCCCGGTAAGCCAGTATTGTCAAGAACTGGTCGACCAACTGGAGGACGTGCACGCGTTCGCGAGGAGGAAACTGCGGATCGAGACCGACCGAATGAAGACCCGATACGACCAGCAGACGGATGCCGGGGGATTCCACGAGGACGACCTGGTCTGGCTCTTCAACCCATTACGGAAGAAAGGCCTGTCACCCAAACTGCGGAAGTCCTGGGAGGGCCCGTACCGAGTCGTGAAACGGATCAACGATGTCGTCTACAGGATCCAGCGGAGCCCGAGGGCGAAGATGAAGTTCGTGCATCGAGATCGCCTGGCAGCCTACGGAGGGACACAGACGGACCAATGATTGATCGGGACGATCAGCCTTTTTAGGAAGGGGGTGGTGTTACGGCTGTGAGTTTGTGTCATCGCTCGCCGCATGAGTCACAACTGCCCCAGGGTTGGGCTGCTCTCCCCCAGTGTATTGCGTGCGCCTTATGCAACAGGGCTACTATGACAAAGGGATGGTCCAGAATCTTCGTGACCCAACCAGTGATGGAAATGTCGAGAAGCCGTGTGTCCTGGACGATTCTAGAATTTATTGAGTCACCAGCCTGCTATATAAGCGGATTCAACAGCGAGGGGACCGAGTTTTCTGTGGGTGTGTGTTTGTGAGCGAGTGCGACAGAAGTGTGGTGACGAAGTGCCGTGCGAGTTACGAAATCCAGTGATATTGTTTCCCCAGCTTGTGGACAGCGAAACAGCGGGTAGCGGATTATCGTAAGTAACTGTGGTCGGTGTACATGAGGAAGAGGAGCAGGTAGTTCCTGTCAAGGCCACCGTACTCATTAAGACGGTTTAACTTCTGTGGTTTGTTGACAAGTGAAAGGGCCAAGAGCGCTCAAGGAAGAGACTTGAGGAAACTGGAGTAAGGTTCTAATTGTTTGCAATTGCTGATGAGCAGTGTATCTTTCTGGCCACAATAAAGTTAATTATTTCTTTAAGCAGTAATTGGTGTTGTGCTTCCTACCCACCGTAATCCAGTTAACAAGAGTGCCACTAGGGGGGGGGTGGCACGTAACAATAGGCTAACAAGTAAACGAAAAGCAAGAACGGGAGTTTTAATTTAGAAAAGAAATACTATTATTGGTCACAAAGGAGCTAAAGTTCCGCTAACACGTACCTTGATGCTCGGTACACTTATGAGGCGAGTTCCGACTGTACCGTTCCATACGTAACGTTCCGCTAACACGTACCTTGATGTTCGGTACAGTTGGGAGTCGAGTTCCGACTGTACCGTTCCAGGGCTGTAACGTTCCACTTGCTCCTACCGAGTTCCGAGTTACAGTTACCGAACGATACCGCAAGCCAGCTTGGGGCCGCGGTATGGCATACACAGCGGTACGTAACGCATTTCAGTTCTGTTCCGGGTCCCTGATGATTGGATTAGTCGTTTATTAATGTTACGTTTTGACCAATTGAGTAGCCACAATTGAGATTTGGTAAAGATGGCGGCAAAATAAACATGACACTGAGGTGCCCTTTTCTAGTACTACCTCTGGACAAAATGTCATGTTTCAATTGAAAGGGGGGAGCATACATATGCACACACAGACACACAATGTTTCTTGAAAAAAGTCCCTTAATACTAGCCACGTTCTTCCACTGGCAGTGATCTGTAGGAAAATCAGGCATTTTTAGAGTTTTAATATGTGTTTGAAATTTGTTGCAAATGATTATTTTATCATATTTTCATACAGCATGTTACGGTATGTTGATTTAGGCGTTCAATTTTCCATCCTTCTTTATGGTGCACCATATAAGGTTTAATACCAAGGGACTTTTTAGTGTTACGCTATACATTTATCTTGTGTCTTTGATATTTATCAATTCATTCATATCGGCTGATGTTGTTGTTTGAGTTTTCAGTCTTTTGACTGGTTTTATCCAGCTCTCCATGCCTCCCTGTCCTGAGCTAGGCGTTTCATCTCAACATAGCTACCACACCCTACATTCGAGGCAAACTGTTTAACATATTATAATCTCGGTCTACCCCTACAGTTCTTGTCCTCGACCCTTCCTTCCATAACTAAGTTTGCTATTCCTGGGTGTCTTAGTAAGTGTCCTACCAACCTATCTCTTCTCTTCATTAGCAGTCGCCAGAAAAAACTATCCTCTCCCACTCGTCTTAATACCTCTTCGTTTGTAACCCTATCTACCCATCTGATCTTCATCATTCTCCTGTAACACCAATTTCAAACGCTTCAAATCTCCTCTTTTCTGCTGCACAAATAGTCCAATTTTCACTTCCATAGAGCCCACGCTCGATGCCAACAGATCTCTTTTCTGTAGAAATGCTTTCCTTGCCTGATCCAACTTACTTTTTATATCCTCTTTCCTCCGTCCATTACTGGTTATTTTGCTTCCTAAGTAACAGAAGTCTTCTGAGATTCGGAGATATAGAATGCCAGTGAAATATTTCGCACAGCCGCCATGTTGGATTGTTGAAACGTAATAAAATTTGTTGGGCACGGTCGGGGTCGGCCAGAATAGTACTATGACCTTACCTAATTTAATTGAAATCTACCCAGCCACTTAGATTTTATTAGTGGGGGGGGGGGGGGCACACACACGGACGTACACACACGGATAAAAGGTGATCCCATAAGCCTATTTTTTTCATAAATAGAAATTGGCTAAAAGCGAGTTATTAAAATTTGACGCTGGCGCCATCTCGTTGTTAAAAAGGACAATTAAGTTTGATTGCTGTCACAGATTAGTTGACATTGAAAGACGTCTAAATATTTCGGATGGCCACCATATTGGATTTTTATATACTTTGTAGGCCATAGAGCTATGTACTATTAGATGATTATTGCGTAGGTTCATTGTTCAAACGTTGGTTTCGATCGCATGATTAGGACACAAGAAATTAAACCGTAATTTTAAAATTTCGCACAGCCGCCATCTTGATGTTATGTAAACAATTGAGCTGAATAGGATGTCAGTGCATTACAAGGTGTATACCATTTGCTGTAACATGTGTGACGGCGCTAGTTTGGTTTAAATGCGAGAAAAGGCTATTTAAATACAACAACTTTGCTTGGCCGCCATGTTCGTTTTGTAAAGAGGTTTTTGAGAGATCCATCGTTACACTTCTATTAGTGCTTTTTTCCACCATACAAAATGTCAGGGTGATATCTGTAATAGTTTCGGAGATATGGAATGCCGGTGAAATATTTCGCACAGTTGCCATGTTGGATTGGTGAGATGTAATAAAATTTGAAGAGCACAGTTGGTGTTGGACAAAATAGTACTATGACCTTACCAAGTTTCGTTGAAATCGCTCCAGCAGTTTAGATTTTATTAGGGAGGGGAGCGAGGCGACGGACACATGCAAACACACACATACGTACACACACACGGACTATATGTGATGTCATAGGTCTATCTTTCATAAATGTAAATAATAAAGGAAGCTTTTCAGTCGGTCAACACGACTGAATAGCTTTCATTATTAGAATTAAGCATCACTGAAAAATGGCTTCTATCACTACTAAATGAAAATAGGCTAACAAGTAAACGAATAGCAAGAACGGGAGGTTTAATTTAGAAAAGAAATACTATTATTGGTCACAAAGGACCTAAAGTTTGGTGTGTAGGTTACACTCTGCCTTATATGGCAACACTGCGAGAAGGTGAGTTGGATTCCCATCTAAGCCATCTTAGAGTGGTTTTCCGTGGTTTCCCACTTCTACTCCAGGAAAATGCGTGGATAGTTCCTAAGTCAAGGCCACGTCCTACTCCTTCCCAAGCCATGCCATCATTACAAATACAAACGTTACTACAGACATCACAATAACAAAGTTTAGACCTATCAGACAAATTCCATAAAAACCTCAACTACATGGACCGATGAACAATAACCTATGTTCCAAACCTCTATATGGATCAACAATAAATATTTTGAATCAATGGGATCCATCGTATTGTTTTTAGGAAACATATTTCTAACGTAGGCTACAGTATGACCGCGATCGAAACGAGCAAGGTGCCTTGCCCTGTCTGATGCGGCACGCACTCAGACTGAAATCAGTATTTTTATTTTTATTTTTATTTTTATTGATATTTCATGAAGTAATTATCCTATGTTTGAATAAATAATTTGCCTGGAATTGCATATGGCATCGTTCAAACTGGGATAGTTGTTGACGCAGAAAAAAGGATCTTTTCATCAGGGTTCTAGGTAGGACAGTGGATACTGAAAAATATCCTTAGGCTAGATTGAGTATTTCGATATCATGAAAGAAATGCCCCTAGATTAGATAACATGTATGTAATTGATGTAGTTGTTGTGTAATTAGGCTATTATGTGACAGTTGTAACAACCAGCGTAACAGTGTAATAAACGCAGTGTTACAATTGCCGTGGTAACTAAGTTGACTGTGTAATAGCCGTAATAGTCTACGTAAAAATTCGGTGTAATAGCCGTAATGGTTTTAATAGCTAATGGACAGTAGTACCGGTAACAGTCCTGTAATAGTCTGTAGGCCTACATACATTTTGGGAAATGCTGCTGTACTGTTACAGGCTCTGTACCGTTCCACTTTCCTTTGGAACTTGAGAACCTGGAACGTTACGCATAGATACCGGGTGGCTGGTTGGTATAACCTGGAACGGTACACAGTCTAACCGGGTACTGGTGGAAACGTTACTCTATTTCGATTACCAAGAACGGTACGCAGAGTAACTTTCCAACTGGTAACGCTGAGGAATAGTTCCAGTCATGTACCATTCCATACGTAACGTTCCGCTAACACGTACCTTGATGCTCGGTACAGTTGGGAGTCGAGTTCCGACTGTACCGTTCCAGCGCTGTAACGTTCCACATGCTCGTACTGAGTTCCAAGTTACAGTTCCGGAGCGATACCGCAAGCCAGCTCGGGGCCGCGGTATGGCATACGTAACGTAACGTGGAACACAGCGTTACGTAACGCATTTCAGTTCTGATCCGGGTCCCTGCTCCGTTGTGTAGTGGGCAGCATGCTTAGCTGCCACCCCAGAGGCCCAAGGTCCGATTTCTGGGTCTGCTACGTAATTTGAAAAGCGGTATGATTGGAACAGGGTCTGCTCAGCCTCGGGTGGTCCAAATGATTCGAGGTTGTTTGATTCCCACCTCAGCCATCCCCGAAGTGGTTTTCCGCGGTTTCCCACTTCGTCTTCGGGCTAATGTCGGGATGGTATCTAACGTCAGGCCACGGCCGCCTCCTTCCCCGTTCCATGTCTATCCCTCCCATTCTTCCCATCCTGTCCCGTCCCTCATGTTGCCCACTATTCGCTTTGCAGGTGAGGCCACCTGGCCGAGGCGCTAGTCCAGCCTCCCTCCCCAGTTGTATCCCATAATGGGATGTCAAGATCCAGGACACTGCACGTAGAGGCAGTAAAGGCGGGATCATTCGCTGAGTCCGTGGGAAAAGCCTAAATGGAGGGTAGAAAAAAAAGGAATAAACGAAACAAATAATTTTATATTACACCTATTGTAATTCATCACTCAAGTGTGTCAGATTTTTAGTACGATACAATTTGGATATTATATTGAAGACTGTTACGTAACTCAAAATGTCCAAGATAGTTGAGAGAAAGAAAATAATGCACAACAAGGAATCAAAGCAGTTGTGTACGCTCAGTTTGGAAGTGGACGTGTGTCTTTCACAACTTGTGTAATCCGGAAATAATTCTGAAATAAAATTACACAAAGCCACCTTCCATGAGATGAGTGTGCAATGTGACTCCTCTTTTAAAGGACCTGGGTTCGATCCCCATTTCTTCCTGCAAAGATATTTCTAGCCTCAGCGCTAGAAACTGTACACTAAGCCTAGTCAGTTAGTTAGTTAGTTAGTTAGTTATTGGGGTTGAAAGGGGAGGAAGTACGAGGTCATCGGCGCTAAACACTAGACTAAGCCACGAGAGGATAGTTTGGAAGAGATAGGTTAGATTCCTACCTAGCTATGCTGGATGTGGAATGGCGTGGTTCCCTACTTCAAAGCCAGACAAATGCCCGGATGGTACCTAAGTGAAGGCCACGATCATTTCCTTCCCAAACCTAGCCAAAATTACAAATACGCACATTACCACAGCCAACACAATGTCACTGGTTAACACACTAATTCCACACACACCTAAGATAATAATGATAATAATAATAATAATAATAATAATAATGTTGTCGGTACGAAGAACAACGAAATGAGCGTTATCAATGCTGGATTTTACGTAACGCTACAAGAGATGGTAGAGGTTGTAACTTCGTACCGCCAGCATTGACCCTCAGAGAAGGAACGGTACAGGCTGTAACGTTAAGGTTGGATGTAGCCGCAGTTTCGGTACAGGCTTGAGGAACGTTTCTCGCATGTGTACCTCCTGTTTGATTGGCTCAGCAGGGCGAGCTCCAAGCAATCAAAGATGGTGGACGGTTGTCAATTGTGGGTGGTATCTGCTGTTGATGGGCATTATTAGAATACAAATCAGTCATTAAGATACGTAACTGTAAGTTGAAAACATGCCAGGCACTCTTGAATGCATTCCTGCCGGTCTTGAAGATTGACCTGAAGGCTGAAATCATTCGACCTTCAACAATTGCATTCGTATTCAGTTACGTAAGCTACCTGTGAACTAGCTGATATACTGGAAAAGTGTGGGAGGGGTAAGGCAGTAGCTCCGTAACAGTTATGTCGTGGGTTCAAGCCACCATAGTGACCACTATTTTATTTATTTTTAAATTATTTTATTGTATCCATCCGACTTTGTGCTGTCCATTCTCTGAGTCGGAAACCATTAATATTCATCCTATTCGTGTAAAATAATACAACCTGATAGCACATTGATATGTTCACTCCACAATAAATACGGTAATTCTTCTTTTCTTCTTTTATTTTCTTAGTCGTTTACCCTCCAGGTTGGTGGAACCAACGGACTCAGCGAGGGAACTCACCACTACCGCCTCTACGGGCAGTGTCCTAGAGCTGGGAACATCTAATCGGAGTGAATACAACTGGTGAGGTGTGTTTGGCACATCGCCCAGGTGGCCACACCTGCAAAGCGAACAGGGGCCTCATGAGGGAGGTAAGGGATGGTCAGGAGGGATAGGCAAGGAAGAGGGAAGGAGGCGGCCGTGGCCTTGAAGAAGGTACTGCCCCCGTAAATTGAATTATATTGAGACCACGGTGGCTGTATTGGAAAATATGAGTAAAGTTATGGATGTCATAGTTGTGACGTGGAAACTCATGACGTAGGCACGGATGACGCAGACTTGAGGCAAGCAGGCTGGTTGAGCTGAGATTCTCGGTGACATCATGATTTTGTTCGAGAAAGATCTGAGATTTACGACGCAGTCGCAGGAAACAAGGTATTGTGCTAAGGAAGAAGTTACGCTATTGGAGGAAAGGCTCGAACCAATGAACGATAGTTTGGAAAGAAGACGGAGATTACTGAAACTATCATATTTAATTACTTTTGGAATGCAGAATTGTGGAAATCTATTTTCAGTTATGGCATTGATTTGGAATTTTGAAGAAATTAATTTTGAGTTTTTGAAATTTGAAAATCCGTCAAGTATAGCCAAAGTTAGAACTTTCAGCGATGACGGAGCAACAGGCTATGGAAGGGATGGATACGCCCCTTAAGAAGTTAATAAAAGGTCGTGCACAGCAGAGAGGAGCTCTCAGATCTCATATGTCAGATCGCATATATATTTCTGGTGATTTATAGTCGTTTTCAAGTGATTCAGTGAAGTAAGTCGTCTTTAGCGTGCATGGTAAAAGCCCGGCGCATCGAACGAACACGGAGCAGTTCCATTTTACGCTGCTCGAAACTAGGTGAAGTTGAAACGCTCACATTAACGTTTCCACCTGATAAGATATAAAGAGTTAACTTCAGCCTTTATTATAATTCAATTGGGCAGTACAACATTGAGGTGTGTAGAAGATTTGAACAATTTCACAGTTATACTTCAAAAGATATTGGCACTTTAAGGCTGCCAACAAAAGTGATTTTCTCGCCACATGAGAAACACTTTTAAAATTTCCACATTATACACTACGGCTGACACGTGGATTACAACAGTGATATTGGAGAATACGTTTGGTAATACAACGATACATTCCACTATGGAACATTATAATCTTGCAGTGCTTTCAATGATTATAACAGAAGTTGAGATGGAAGGCTAAGGCTTTAATGCAATTGGGACATATATCGATGGAGTGAAATAGCAGCATGGAACTTCGTTAATCGTCTTTCTACAAAAGCGAGCATGTAGTGAACATCCAACTACACTCATGCATCGTGAATCCATCGCTGAATTATATCAAATGACAGTGGAAATATTTTCATACTCCACCATTATGAATATTTCTGCGGAAATAACTGCAATAAACTTCATGGCGAATTACGACCAGAACTTCAGGGAATTTTCAAGAGAGGCCAGGGTGGACCCGGCTCACAAAGAAGAATTTTGCCAGAAGGATGTCTTTCGTATACATGGAGCAGTGCAATTTCCGGAGAAGGAAGCAGTTCGATTCTCCGAGGACGCTGATTCCAGGTTCGAGGTCGGAGCACATCTTTACGCTGGTGAAATGGAACCAACAGCAGTTTTCTTTGAAAACTTTCCTCTAGAACTTCAATCAACAGATAAGGTAGTCGTGAACGTTTCTTGTATTATTTGAGTCTTGAAGCGATATCTGAGCAACCATTTTTCCCATATTTTTGTGTCCTATATTTTGCCCCATTTTCTTGATTAATATTTCTGTACTCAGTACACTTCGATGATTGCTGCCTTTTTCGACGATTTATTAAGACATGGTTATGTCATTGGCATACTTAAATAATTTTGGATCAGTTGAGACTGATATATTAGATTCTTTCAGTAATTTGCATATTTTTGAAGTCACGATTTGACTGTAAAGTTAATGATTTTCTATGGAAGATTTGAATTCAGACAGCGTGTCACTTTATTAAAGTAATTCTATTCAGTAAATTACTTTGACCAATTTTCTGTCATCCTCAAGAAAGAAGAATAATTAAAAGATTTTAGAGCGTTAAAATCTTTATCTTTGTCGACGATCTTGGAAATACTAGTCGTTTTATGAACATGATTGCAACATAGACATTTATCGTCAGTTATAATTACCGTTGCATTACAGACAATTTTATGAAATAGGAACTTTGACTACGAATTATTGAATACACTAAAGTAATGAACATTTGATAGGAGTTTTTCTCAATTATAGATTGGAACAATAATGTTTGCATTCCACAGTCTAATTGTATTCTATTCGACTATTTATGCAGTTTAGATGAACTTTGATTGAAGATAGTATTTTTATACTGCGTTACTTTGAAGTTATTAATCTCAATTTTGATAGACCAGGGAGGAGTGTCTAATCGTATTTGCTATTAAATTTATTTGTGATTGGCAAATTTTTACTTCATATCGATTCATGAATGAAACCCACGAAGGTTAAATAATAACAGTCATTATTACAATTGATGAATATAAGAATTTTTAAAGAGGAACAATGGATGTATAATCGTTAGTTCAGTGGACATGTGAAAGTCGCTGATGAATAATGCCTTTGAATAAGTGAAGCAGATTCCCACAGTAATTATTGATGTTGAAGAAGTTGTAAGTGGAGGATTTTTGTATGTACTGCGGAAGGTTCTTATGCCATATATGTTGAAATATATGAGGAATTCTGGGCCTATTTTATGCAATTTTGTGCATTTTGAAGCGAAGTATTTTTCCGCTGAATGTATTGTCCTGGTTCTTTGAAAGTTATTCATATGAAGATACTGTTAAAATTAACAAGAGTGTTAAATAATTTGAGATAACGATTTTGAATGGAGGTTACCATCACTAATAATAATAATTATTAAAACCTTATTAAACCTGAATATGAACTTTAAAATGTAACTAATCTTCATTGGTCGATTATATTACCACGATTTAAGTAATTATCAACCGGATAAACGTGTGGTTTAATGTATTTCTTGTATAAATAATATAAACAATATTTAATATTGTAAATAATTTTGTAAATATCTTTGATAATAATTTGAAATGAAAGGGATTGAGAGTGGCGAATATATATTTTTCAATTGTCATTTGACATTGTTATAAACAATTATAATTGTTATAAATAATTAATGAACTTTTGTTATAAACATTTGGAGTTTTGTTTTTATACTCTAAACAACGCTAATTAAGCAAGTGGCTTGAACAATTAAACATGATTTGGGATTGTTAGAGTATTCCACCGGTGTTTGAATGGAGCATTTAAAAGATTTGCGTGATAATATTTCAGTTGAGATGTGGACATTTACGTGTTTTGAAAGGGAGAGCTAAGCTCTGATGTAACAAGCATATGCTAACGCGGACCAGACAGGTGAGTCCACTTTGACGATGCAGGTGCATTGCAGCTGGCCCGGACAACTGTATGACAGAGGCCAAGGACGTTTCCACAATAGCCTTGTGGCTATAAATAAAATTTGAAGTGTATAAACACGCAAAACAATTGCTATATGTGTCTCGTCCCAAATCCCGTTTCCATTCCAAGTGCATTATTATTTTTACGTTATTTTGAGCTTGAGAAAGCTGAAACATTGTATGTAGAGTATACAAGTCCGACAGGAGGACATGGTTATGTGGTCGATGACTTCTGATTGCCACGTGGATTTTGTTGTTTTATTTTGTTAAATTCATTCTTTTTGTGAAATAAATTATTGTGCAGTTTAAAGTTTCTCGTCTTCGTTATGGTTCATTTTAAATATCATGGTGGAGGTTATTGTGTGGGCATACTTCAAGTGATCCAGTTGACAACCCAGTCCCCGAGATAAATTTAAGAGGTAAGTAAAGGTAAGTATGAACCCCCGTATATTTTGGTGTGTTCCACAATAATTTCTTGTTAACTATTGTGCTCTAATCTCGATAGTATCTGTCAGTGCCATTTTCATTGATGTAGCTGTGCCGGCGCGTTTGATTATTGGCAATCCGATTGAGGGGGCGGATATCTGACAGCCTACTATCCGGGTTATCGGGTACAGTAGGATTGGCGCAATCAACGTGTGGGGCTTGTTCTACAAAACTGGATTACCAAGTAGGATTGGCAACCCTAAAACGTGGGGTTCGATTGACAAAACTGGATTACCAGGTTGAACGCCAGTAGAATTGGCACAATCGAAGTTCGGAATACTTGAATAACATTGGATTACCAAGTTATTGCAGTAGAATTGGCACCGCAATTTGTGGAGTGTTCGAATAACATTGGATTACCAAGTTATCGATGTCAAAGGGATTGAGAAGACTCAAATAAAGAGGTTGATTCTTTGTTAGATGTCTTAACCAATTGTAGAACTTGAGAGTGTGATTATATAGGAATTAAATGTTGTGTTGTATTAGGAAAATTACACTCAGAAAAGATCAGATCTTATACAACTTGAGAGAGGTTAAATAGGCTGGAAACTTAGAAAAATCGCCTATGATCTGGAATCTTATTTTATTTGACCGGCTTATGACGTGTTTAGTCATATTAAAGATAAAATTAACTATTTGGATTATAAATGTAAATTATTTGTGTTAGGATATTTTTAAATGAACCAAGGAAATTTGAACATGTGCTTGAGTTTATTTCAACATGAAGTGTCTACGAAGGTTAATCATAAGCTAATTATAAGTTAGATTTAAGACAGAAAATTGCTCAAATTTATATATGGTGAAAAATGTTGCTCAGATGTTGTTATTTTGCTCTGTTTGATGTATGTCCCTAAAGCAGTTTATTATTGAAATATTATTGAAATGGCAGATGAGAGTCTGAGAATGATGTTGGAGGAGATGAAAGCTAGCATTAATGATAGTATGAAGGAGATGGAAGCTAGGAATACTAGTCGAATGGAGGAGAATGCTAGTAATTTGAAAGATAGCATGAATGAAAGTTTGAAAGTTATTCAGACCAGTTCTGCAAACCTAGAAAATAATGTGTCGCGTTTACAGATCAATACCCAGGGAATCGAGAATGCTGTAACAGACATGCGCACAGACGTGTCCAATGTCCATAAAGATTTATCCAATGTGCATAAAGATGTGTCTGATGTTAAAAATGATGTTTCTAAGGTACAGAAAGACCTTACTATGTTGAATCTTGATGTTGCTAATGTCCGGGGTGATATTTCATGTGCTAGAGCTGAAGTAATTGTTGTTAGGAATGATGTTGCTACTGTACAGGATAAAGTAGAAGAGGTTCAAAGAGAAATTAAAAATGTTGGAACCGATGTATCAAACGTTCAGGTAGACATTAACAACATTCATACAGATATAAATGAGATGCAAAGCGACATCAATAAAATACAAGTAGAAGTAAATACAGATTTTGTAGACATTGCTAAAGTTCAGACTGATGTTAACAAAGTTAGGGAGGAAATTGAAACTTAAAAAACACTTTGTACTCGTAACATTAGTGCTTTGACAACTCGATTAGTTGACGAGTCTGTTAGGACAACAGCTTCTTTAGCAGGTCTAAAATATGATGTAGAGGTCATGAGAACCCAAGTATTAGATCATAATCGGTTACTTAAGGAAGACATCGAAGTAGATATTGCGGAAATGTTAACTGCAAATGTAACGGTATGGAAAGATGAATGGAACAGGTCAAGTGGGGAACATGTAAATCAAATTCAGGAGCGAATTGAACGAAAACTTGCCAGTACACAAGTAGACATTAACAATGAAGTAGTTCATATTAGGAAGGATTTGAGTATCAGGATGGATTCGCTATCCGAAAAGCAGGTAGAGGATAGAACACAGATAGGTCAGGACGTGCAAACATTAAAGGAACAAATTCATAAGGTTGTCTCTGATGTTAATGAAACCACGAGCAATCTGCAGAATTTGAAACTAGGAGAAGCTAGCATGATGGAAACCTATAAGGAAGAGTTGATTAGGAAAGTCATCACGGAAATCACAGACAAGGATACCGAAGGATTGACTGGTGAAGAGGAGAGAAATTACGTGAGAAGAGGTCACCTTACTACAGAAGAGAGAGATATTAGTCCTGAGGAACGTATATCCAGATTCAGGGAAGAAGAAGAGGATCGGAATATTGAACCCGAATGGAAGTATCGTGATAGTGGGAGGAATTATTTGGATTCATATCCGAGAAATGTGACAGTCATCCGGAATTTTGAAGACAAACCTCAAAAATTTAGCAATACTGATAGTCTGACACCGATAGAATATATCAGGAACCTTAAAGATTATTTTATCGAAGCTCACATTCCCAGAGAAAGAGAGATGAGGATAGTAGAGAGATTTTTAGCTGGAGGACCCCTTGAAAGGTTCAGAGCATTTCGCTACACCTTCAGTAATTTTGACGAATTCGCAGAGGCACTGATCAAACGATTCTGGTCCATAGAAGCTCAGAATTCATTAAGAGCTGAGGTATACTCAAGGAAGTATTCAGGTACTCTTCCAACACGGTACGCTGATTTCTTCACGAGCCAACTATCACGCTTGAGATTTTTGCAACCCCCATTGTCAACAGAGCAGTTGATCGATGCTATTTCGCGTATGCTGCCTGTGGAAGTAAGAAGACTGATTATATCGTCAAATATCAGAGATTTGACCAGCATGGACGAATTGTTGAGAAGGCTTGACTACACGAGTCCAATGCCAAATGTGGTTCAGAAAGGTCAGAGGCATGAATTCAAAGACATCAATACGGTCTATTTGGATCAAGTCCAGCAAACTGATAAGCCCGCTGACGAAGGAAAAACTGAAAATGTAGGTCCTCATAGGAATAATTCTTTTCGCAACAGATCGCAAGGTTACCGTCCATATCAGCAAATAAGAGGCTGGAACAATAGAGGCAATTATAATAATGGAAGAGGTAGATACTACAATAACCAGGGCTACAATAGGAACTATAATAGAAATTACCAGAATCGAAATCAGAATTCTCAAGGTCAGGTTATGACACCCGACAAATATCAGGAAAGAGAGAAAGAAAGTCAGCAGTATCTAAAGGAATTGCGAGAGGAGGAAGCTGAAAACCAAAAGAAAAGACAGGATGTAGTGATCGATCCTGGTCCTTCTACAAGCCAGCAGAACTTCGAGATTGGTAACACAAAAAAAACGCCGATTTCTCAACGACAGTGAGAAACTATGAATACATTGCCACACCACACCTGATTACCATTAATGAAATTTATGAAGTAACTGACGAGGATTTATTAGAAGAGAGGGGAATCGTCAAAGAGGAAAGACCATGTGCATTACCTATTATTTCTGTACTGATAGATGGCCAACAGTACAAAGCTCTTATGGATACTGGCGCAATTATTTCTATCATTTCTGATGAATGCTATCAAAGTCTGTTAAAAGGAGAAAACATGACAGTTTTACCAGTTTCGACCGTCAAAGTGAGAGGAATTTTCCAAGACAAGGCAGTGAAATGCAAGATCCAAGTGCTGTTGAACTTTGAAATTAATGGAAGGAATTATGAACAGATCTTCATTGTGGTGAGCAAGATCCATTTCGATATTGTGCTAGGAATCGATTTTATATCGAAAGTTGGAGCTATTATTGACATGAAGAATAGGAGTATTAGCTTTAATGATGGGTACATGATCACAGAAGAGATAGAAGAACAGGACGTGAAAAACAGTCTGGAGATAGACCTTAGGGAAGAAATTTTAAATACCATTGTTAATGAAGTAGAGAATTTAACAGAAAAACCCAGTAGAAAAACTGAAGGATTTGAAGAAATTCAGGGGGAATTTGAGGATTTGATAAAGGAATTTCAAGATATTTTTGATGAAAAGCCTGGATTGATTAAAGACTACAAGTATAAGATAAGGCTGACCGATGAAACCCCTTACCAGAAGAGAATATACCCCGTACCTGAGAAATACTATCAAGAAGTACGAGGGTTGATCAGAAAAATGGAGGTAGACGGGATTATTAAAAAACAGGCGTCGTCTTACATAAACCCCATCACTGTAGTTAAGAAAAGTAATGGTCAGATACGTCTTTGTCTCGATGCTCGGACCATCAACTTGAAGATTCTTCCAGAAAATGACCGACCACCGAAGATTCGAGATCTGCTTAGAAAATTCAAAGGGAGAGCATGTTTCAGTGTTCTTGACTTGACATCTTCGTTTTACCAAGT